>WHUZ01000019.1:0-600000 GCA_015179045.1 Kalaharituber pfeilii
CTAACCCTAACCTAACCCTAACCCTAACCCTAACCCTAACCCTAACCCTAACCCTAACCCTAACCCTAACCCTAACCCTAACCCTAACCCTAACCCTAACCCTAACCCTAACCCTAACCCTAACCCTAACCCTAACCCTAAACCCTAACCCTAACCCTAAGTCACTTCGGGCGACCGCATATACACCTCCGTGGCCATTCCTAATTCCGCCTCGCAGTATATGCACCTCCATAGTCATTTCGCCCCATAGCATATACACCGCGGTAGCCATCCCGGCCCGCCGTATACGCTCCGACGTAGCCATAACATCCAGTACCTTCCAACGCCTGCTAGAGCCTATCCTCTCACACCTGTAAAACGCAATGGCTGTTCATCTTCGTAGTGCAGTACATCTTCGGATTGCAATAGCAGCATACATTTGCAGTGCACCTTTGCAGCAACACAATGCCAGCAGCGCAATGGCAGTGCACTTTTACACCATAATGGGAGCATATATATTTGTAGCGCACCTTGCCAAGAGCACAATGGCAGCAACGCAATGGCACCGCAGTTTCCTAGCGCAATGGTGTGATGAACAGGTCCGGGTCAAGGTACAAGACCTGGGTACGGGGTGGCCGCCGGGCGCTAAGGCGACGTCACAATGGAGGAGGCGGAGGCAGAGGCGGTCGGAGCTATATGATATCGAGAGGTAGATGTATTAAAAGCTAAATACACAACTTGGGTAGGATTCAAGTTCTTGCGTGGAGAAGTAAGAGGGAGGAGAGAGGAGGGCCTCTTTATAGAAAACCCTCACTGGAAAATCAAGACAAACAAGCAAACAAGCAAACAAACGAAGTACATGGAAAACAAAGGAAACGACAGGAAGTACATCGATGGCCACGGAAATGACTAGAAGCAGGTAGAAGCGTCAAGAATATCTGGGAATAAGCTCACCGATACCTGTTTCCACCAGCTTCTATGGCTTTCCGGCAGGTTCTATAGCTTCCAGCACGTTCTACGGCTTTCCGGCGGGTTCTGGGTATCCAAGTTCTTCTAGCAGGTTCTGGCAGGCTCTTCGGCTTCGGGCTGTTAACCGATGACCGGGATGCTGGCGGCCATGTCACTTAAGCGTGCTCACAGGTCCAGGGATATTTATCGGAGTGCTAGGGTCAGCTGCACGTGTACGAGTACTGGCGAGTCGTATGTTGGTTGCCAGTATAGGACCGGAGCTGGAGTGTCTTAGGCGAGGGGTCTGGGTTGGATTGTTACAGTAATGCAACGTGTGCTTTAATGAATGGCCGAATACAGGTCCCAAACTGTATCCTGATGTGCGGCCCAATTGTTACGGAGTCTACGATGATGTAGCTAAAATGAGGGTGTAACTTAGGATAACGCTTGAAGCTTGACCATCTCTCGAAGGCAGAAGACCCTTCTTATATAGCCAGCTCCCCGCGCATGCCCACTGTATATCCTATTGCTTATGCTATCTATGCTTAACAATCAATAACAATGTCTGAAGCTGTGTACAATAAGCCTACGCGTACTCTTGCCTACTCAGTGGCGCAACTTACTCAACCATGCGCTCCGCTTGTGATACGCCTCCGTGACCCGACCTGTCAATTGTATTGCCCTGCTGTAGCTATTGGTTGATCAGGCCGAATGGTCACTACCAGCCTTACTTTTTTTTTTTTTTTTATATCAATACTCGCAGGCCGCCCGGAGGGCTATGGCGAGGTCTTTATTAAAAGAGAGAAAGAAACGAAGAAGTCAACAACCCCAAACTAACTACTCTCAACCAACTAACTACATGTATTGCCCGCGGTTCCCTCCGTGTTGCTGGTGACGCTCAGTATGATCTCCTACTCCCGTCCCCTCTCCGACTCATACCGGACGGATCTGTGCCACCGTCCGCTCAGTCTCACCTTCTCGATCTTCACCTCCTTCTCCAAGTAAATGACCACCGAGCTTGTCTTTCTACCCTCCTCCTCCAGCAAGCTCTTCTTCCTGAGCCAACGAATCCCCTTTACCTTCCCTAACTCCCTGTTCGTTGCCTCCAACCACTTCTTTACTTTTCCCAAATCCTTCCTCAGTGGGATTCCGTGTATGACGACGCCGGCTTCTCTCTTGGTGGTAGCGTCGGGAGTGGTTGATGAAGAGTTGGTGGTGGTGGCCCGGTATCGCTGGAACGCTTCTCCCTGAGTCAGAAGTGGTCGTCTTGGTTTGGGTAGCGACGGGGGTGGTGTTCTTGGTGATGGTGGTGGTGCTGTTGAAGGCGATGGCGGTGATGGCGGTGGTGCCTGTGTTGATGGAGGCGGTGGTGGTGGTGGTGCTGCCATCGGTGGTGCTTCACCGAGACGAGGAGCCTTTCTCTTCCTCGTCCGAGTTGAGATGGGCGGTGACGCTGCCCGCTTTCCCCTTCCCGTCGGCGGGTGATGATGGCGGTGGTGGCGGTGGTGGTGGTGGTGGTGGTGGTGGTGGTGGTGGTGGTGGTGGTGGTGGCGGTGGCGGTGGCGGTGGCAGTGGCTCCACCGAAGGCGTCTCCACTGACGTGATGGGGGTTACGGGTCAACTCAGGTAGATATCCCCAGCCTTTCTGGGTAGGCCCGTGACATCAATGCATAGCTGAATTGAACAACAACTGCTCCGCTCTGCTGGCGCACCACGCCTAACAGCTGCCCTTCCGGTCTACCATATATACACCTTCATAGCCATTCCGCCCTATAGCATATATATGTCCGTGGCCATTCCGGCCTGCAGATACACCTCCTAGCCATTCCAGCCTACAGCATATCCACCTCCATAGCCATTCCGGCCCACATTTTTTTTTTTTTTTTCTTTCATTAATCGCATGCCGCCCTATGGGCTATTACGGCCTGTAGCATGTATACCTCCATGGCTATTCCGGCCCGCAGCATGAACACCTTCGTCGCCATTCCAGCCCGCAGCTTATATACCTGTGTGGCCATTCTGGCCCACAGTGTATACACTTCCGTAGCCATTCTGGCCCGCCGTATATACACCTCCGTGGCCATTACGAATTCCAGCTCCCAGTATATGCAACTCCGTAGCCATTTTGGCTGCCATTTCAGCGGCCATTTCAGCAGCGATTTCAGCAGCCTTTTCAGCAGCCTTTTCAGCATTCATTTCGGTAGCCGTTTCGGCTGCCATTTCAGCTGCTATTATGGCTGCCATTTTGGCTGCCAACTCAGCAGCCATCTCAGCATTAGATACACATGGCTGTGCCGACGCAAGGGCACAAGCTGAGCTCCAATTGTCACGCGGCGGTGAGCTGGTGCTGCTAACGGATACCACCGGTTCAGGGTAATAGTAGTTTCTCAAGCGCTGAACGGCAGAGGCTTGGCAGGAGAAGCTTGCCGGTAGTATTTCAGTGGTTCCAGTTCAGTGGCGATGCCAGACTATGGTGATAGCAATTTTCAGACGTATTTGATATATACGAAATGGGCTATTTTCTATAGGCACGAGGACTCTATTTTCAACGAACTTTACAAGCACTCGCGATGAGCCAGTTTCAGCATATTTCGTGTGGGCAAAATGTGCACGGGCATAAAGCAACGGCCACAATGTGATAAAAAGTAAAATATGTGTGATGTGCATCCTACTGATTTTCATTTAGGCCAGCGTCAAAGCACTTTTGGTCGGCGTCACAAAAAAAAAACCCCATTTGTGGCTAGCATCAGATATGCCTATGCTAGAATAGAAAAAAAGCGGCCAACTTGAGTTTAATTCATGCCGCATGCCAAAGTTTGAAAGAAAATACCCCTGGCATACACCTGACCTGCGACTGAAATTTGGTATGGGCGACCCTCTAACCCCTCGCTCTGTAGAATCAGCTCCGAATTTAGCAACCTATACGAGACCCAACGGGGGCCCAAGCGACCTCACCAGGACTCAATTCAGTAACCCAAGGGAGAGCCCAGTACGTATCTGGCTCCGCCCCTTTTCAACACCATAAACTTAATCTCAATTCCATAATGTACTAACCAGGGCAGTTCAGACATGCTGTGATATTGCCAAATTGAGTTAACTGACTATCTTCATACCATTGGGTATATTGGGCGCACGTATGAGACTTGGAATTGTAGAATACATGGAGCATGTTGAGCATGTTAAGCATGTTGAGCACATTAAGCATTTGAGCGCGTTGAGTGCGCTTATGAGATGTAGGTACATTGAGTATATTAAGCATAGTGAGTGTGCGCACATGAGATGTAGAACACATTGGGCACATTAAGAATGTCGAGTATGCTGAGCATGTACATGAAATGTAAAACATATTGGGCACATTGCTTATGTTGAGTACGTTGAGCACGTTCCGATGCCGGCGGCAGGATTACTTGCGTTGCAGGTGCATTGGAAGACATTTTGAGCACGTTGAGCATGTCCAACACCAGTGGCAGGATTACTTGCATTATGGACACAATGGAGGACATTTTGAGCACGTTAAGTACGTTGCGGCGCCAGCAGCAGGATTACTTGCGTTGTGGGTGCAATGGGGACATTTTGAGCACGTTGAGCACGTCGCGACGCGGGCAGCAGGATTACTTGCCTTATGGGCGCTGAGGGCATATACTACCTGTTGTGATACGATAGGCGTGCTAAGCCAGAGAGTCAGGAAGCTAGAAATGCATCGTGTGTTGTGACGCTTGCTGCCTCGTCGTGACGCTGCTGATGCAACCTCTTTTTTGCTGATGAAGTAGCACCTATGCCAAGAAACGATGGAGCTATAGTCGCTCCATAGTTTCTTGGCATGAGGAGATGCATGTCTAGTATGGGAAGTACCGCAATGGCAGCACAGTTTCGCAGTGCAATAGCAGTGCCCCAGCGCTCCAGCGCCCTCGCGCTCATGGTACTGAGGGTGCAAACTCCCCTTTTTCCTGATGTTTCTACATTCGTGAGGAGCCAATTTTCAACGTATTGATACATACAAAGTGGTCTATTCCATACATGTGCTACGAAGGCATTTTTGATACCCTTGCCAATGATACAAGGCCGTAATGTGATTTCCACCTAGCTAAAGAACCGGCTTACCGCACCTGTATGATGTCAGGTAAGAAGCCGGCCCAGTTTGCCAAGGGTAGGTAAAATAGCATGCGTGGCAAATACGTCGCAAATGCCCTCGTCGTGCATGTTGAAAATAGAGATGGTAAATACGTCACAAATGCCCTCATCATAGACCATTTTGGAAAATAAACCATTTTGTGCATAGTAAATACGTTGGAAATGCCCTCACCGTGCATGTGGAAAGTAGACCGTTTTGCACATAGTAAGTACGTCTGAAATGCCCGCGCCGCGTATGTGGAAAACAGACCATTTTGCATATAGTAAATACATTAGAAATGCCTTCGCCGCGATTGTGGAAAGTAGACCGTTTTGCACATAGTAAATACGTCGGAAATGCCCTTGCCGTGCATGTGGAAAGTAGACCGTTTTGCACATAGTAAATACGTTGGAAATGCCCTCACCGTGCATGTGGAAAACAGACCATTTTGCACATAGTTGGAAATGCCCTCGCGCGCTTGTGGAAAATAGTCCGTTTTGTACACAGTAAATATGTCGGAAATGCCCTCGCCACGCATGTGGAAAACAGACTGTTGGAAATGCTCTCGCCGCACATGTGCAAAACAGACCGTTTTGTACATAGTAAACACGTTGGAAATGCCCTCGCCGCGCATGTGGAAAAGAGACCATCTTGCGCATAGTAAATACGTCGAAAATGTCCTCGTCGTGTATATTGAAAATAGGTCATTTTGCACACGTTAAATGGGCTCCTCGCACATGTATAAAATAAACCATTTTGTACATGGCAAATGTAACGGATGATAGTAAACGCAGAGAGTTACCGTCCGCCAGGCCAAAAAAACACTTAACCAGTGATACTCGCTAGTCCTCTGCGTAGCTCATATAGCACATTTTATAACTGCGATGCCGGCGCCCGGCTGTCGCATATCGCCTCCATCGCATATGCGTATACTGTGCGCACATCCACCGACCGCCCGCCCTACAGTTGCAGTGAATCCGTAACAGCAAATACCTTTCAAAAGCTCTCATGGCGCATGTGGAAAATAGACCATTTTACGCATGTTAAATAGTCTCGTCGCGCATGGAGAAAATGGGTCATTTTCCACATGTTAACTACGCTACACATAGGCTCTTTGCAGATGTGGAAAATAGGTTCTTTTTGGCATGTTGAATTCGTTGCAAATGACCGCTTCACGTATGAGAAAATGGGTCATTTTTGGCACGTTAAATGTGTTGAAAATGTGTATTACTAATTGGGATTATTACTTAACAAGGTAGTTAGGGTAGTTGTAGTTGCCGGAGGTTTGTGATGAGAAGTACAGTGGTGTGTAACGTTAGGGTAAAAATTTGTATGGGCTGTCGACGAAAAGTCATCTGAATTGGGATAGGTTGTCGACGAAAAGTCATGTCTTTTTGGCATAGACCATTCTGAAAACTACTGAGTCTATTTTCTATGGAGTTTTTTGGCCGTTGCTGCCAAGCTATAGCATGGCAAGGATATGACAGGGATAGCCTACTAGTGCGAAAATTTACTCAAAACTCGCTATCTTTCACTATAAATACAGCAAGATTTAGAGAACGAAATGTATTATTTTTTTACATAGAAATATAGAGGAGACGTAGGGCTTTCATTTGAGGTCGGTTGGAAGATAATCGGAGCAAAATTGCGTGTTGCGGCGGGGATACAAAGTTGTATGTCTTACCGGGCCATGAAAAAGCCCAACTTTCGCTGCCTAACCCTACCCTTTGGCTATGTAGAAAAAAAAAAAAAAAAAACTAATTTCTAAGTAAGTTTATAGTTAAGTTAAAAAAAATTTATTAAAAGCTTATACTAACTTAGCTTATACTAATATAAATACTATTTTTATATAGGTTAGTTAATTAATAAAGCGTTTTTACTTACGTTTTTAAGGATCTAACTTAATTTTTAAGTATTTTTTAAACAGAACTAATTATACTATTCTAAAAAATTACTTTTATATAAATAAAAGCTAAATCTACTAAAGTTAGAAAAACAAAAACTCAAAACTTAATCTTAATAAATATAATACTCAATTATATTTTAGCTACTTTTTTTTAATTCTAAATTTTAATTTAGTTAATGTTACGGCTAAGGTGAGACTTACTCGATAAGAGGAACACTTACCCCAAACCATTAGTAAGACCAATGCTGATAGAGCGGACTGATCACCCGTTAGGCTTGGCAGAAGGTTCTATGTCTTTCGAATAGGGTAGTGCTACGGAAGTACGTGTCATTATTTATAGTAGGGTCTTCGGACCTCTAAGGCACTCAGTTCATGAAACTAATATATGCACATACATTAGTACATATTATGATCTTGCGTCTATACTATTTTAGCATGATTCTGCTACGTGGACCTATTATCACATACAATGGCAGTAATAAGGATTTACCATGTTACCAGTCATTTATTCACTTGTTGACTAGTCATGTATGACTACACTTAAGTCTATATAAGCGCCAGCTGGTGATAGCATAGTTAAAAGAAATCAAGACACCAGCGGTGTTCTAAGTTCTCTATAACTGTCAGCGTAGGCGTCGCTGGACTCGTGGGAGTGACTCTTGAGGTGACTCCGGGTTCACGAAGGCAGCGAAGCGGACGACAAAAGGTTACGCGAGAGCGTTAAGTGAGAGTTCAACTTAGAACACTGCTTATGTCTTGATTTCCTTCTAGCTAACTGTTCAGCTCGTTTATATAGACTTCCAGCCGACATACATGACTATTCAATTGATAGTAACATGACGATAAACATGCTAAGGCATACAGGCAGAGAAACGTAACAGAAAACACACATCAGAAAGGTCCGTAATACCAGGAAAGGCGTGAACATGTTCTGGCCCACCGACGAACATTGTCCGGTTCGCGAACTGGCCAGCCGATTCGTGAACCGGCCGGTCCCGTGAAAAACATATGGTGTTTTTCACGGGGCCAGCCCAGCCACGAACACCTGGCCCAGCGGTGAACATGAATGTACCTCAATGTACCTATATGTAATATATATACTTGCTCATTTTTTTTTTTTTATATCATTACTCGCATGCCACCTTGCAGGCTATGGCGAGGGTTTAGATACATGAATGATAATCAACGGAAAAATAAGTAACAGATAAGGAGATAAAGTGAAAATATGACCGGTTACTCCACTGCCCAGTCCATCACCTCCGCCAACATTCTCCTATATACTCGCTTATGATTTAATGTAATAGTGATCTATCATATAGTCAGCTAAGCAATTTCCACACTCTCCTATCCCCCTATGCAGTCATCTATGTACAAACAATAGTACTTTTTTTTTTTTTTACATCATTACTCGCATGCCGCAGTATGGGCTATAGCGAGGTATTTATTAAACCCTGCCATAGCCACGTGCTACAAGCGGGGTTATGTGATTTTAAAAAAAAAAAAAAAAAAAAAAAGAGGTATTTATTAAAGAAAGAAAATTAACCATCACTAAATACATATGGTGCCCGCAATACTCATACATGGTGCGGGTAGAATATACATACTAGTCAATACAGCCTATTTCCTCCATCTGTCCAGCTCGTATTGAGTGGTCCTCAACCATTTTCTACCTAACCTAACTCTGTCTATGCCCGTCGCTGCCTCCAAGTACACCACGACCGAGCTGGTCATTTTTCCTTCTTCTAGTAGCGCAGTCTTTCATCTCAGCCACCTTATCCCCACAGTCTTACCTAGCCTATCATTTCCAGACTCCAACCATTTCCGGACCTTCCCTAAATATACATCACTATGTTCACTCTCATTCTCCTGGTTAGTACATTGACTAGCATTGCTTTTATTACAAGAATAAGAACATTTAACCTTTTGACATATATATGTACAATGAAGAGAAGAACAGGTACCTAGACAAGAATATGAAATTTTGTCTTGACAAGTTTTATCATGATGAGGTTGCTTAAAGTGGGTACTTGGCACTTGCAGGGCTCTTATTATCTACTGTTTCTGGTAATACAACCACCAAACTTTTCATTCTTGGCATCAACGTAATCCC
This sequence comes from Kalaharituber pfeilii, assembly GCA_015179045.1. NCBI lineage: Eukaryota > Fungi > Ascomycota > Pezizomycetes > Pezizales > Pezizaceae > Kalaharituber > Kalaharituber pfeilii. The sequence goes on from WHUZ01000019.1 coordinate 9,055, forward strand.
TGTTACTGCCATAATATAATACCAGAATGGCGGAGGATTCCGGAAATCTTTACCTATGAAGATAACACTCCAAAATTTCGCTTAGAGTAAGAAGAATACTAGAAGCATATTTAGTAATTTTCTTCTAGTGTTTCGGTTAACAATAATTAAGTTATGATTACAAATTGGTATTCTTAACTATAGCAGTCTAGAAGCGTAGTGAATTATTAATTAAACTGTCTGTATTATCTTCTAGTATGTGGTAAGAAGTAGCAACTTGCTACTCATATTAGCAACTTATCACCGACAGCAACTTTCAAGTGGCAACTTGTAGGTGGCAACTTGTTAGTGGTAATAGGGCTGTGCTAGCACACAGTAACTGGCTTATCAATTAACGCTGGTAGCAGAATGTTTCTCTATACTCAATCACTGGTAGTACGTAGAGATACCTAGTGGTACTTGTACTAAACTAGTATTCGTTGGTGGGCTGGCCCATTCGCGAATCAGCCAGCCCACTAACGAATTGGCCGATTCGCGAATGGGCCTGGCCGGTTCGCGAACCGCAATGTTCGTCGGTAAGCCAGAACAAACGTAATAGAAGCATGTATTAGGAAGGTCCGCAGTAGCTGGAAAGGTGTGGACGTAATAGAGGTATGCATTAGGAAGGTCTGCGGTAGCCGGAAAGGCGTGAACATAATGGAGGCATGCGTTAGGAAGGTCTGCGGTAGCCGGAAAGGCGTGAACATAATAGAAACATGCATCAGAAAGGTCTGTGATGCATGTGTGCATATTGGTAGGCCATGTGCAACTTCAACATACACTTCCATGGGCAACTGCCATTTACCAGTACCCGGACATTGCCTAGTGGTAATCAGTCACATCTTTAGTATACGTCTCTGGTGGTGCTTCCGGAACCGACTCCATAAGTCTTACCTTAGCCATAACAATAACTCTAAAACCTATCATTTTCTTATTACGCCCGTGAATCGCTCCGCTCCGCTGCGCGCTCCACGACCAACAGCTGCCCATTCGGTCCGCCGTATATACACCTCCATAGCCATTTCGGCCCACCGTATACATGCTTCCGTAGCGACTCTGGCCTGCCATATACATGGCTCCGTAGCAACTCCGGCCTGCCAAATACGCACCTCCGTAGCCGTAACATCCAGTGCCTTCCAGGGCCCACCAGAGCCTAGCCCCTCATGCTCGTAACAGTTAACTAATAAATAGTCTACTTTATATATCCTATAATAGTATTAATATAGAAGAAAACAGATACTAAAATTAATGTTTAAATAATAATAATAGAATATAATTTAGATTTGAAGTTTAATTTAGAGTACAGTTTAAAGAAAGAAGAGAAGAACTCAGAAGAGCTTTAGAAGCTAGTAGATAGGAGTGATTATATTACAGCTAATTAATATCTCAACTATGATAAAAATACTGCTAGAAGGCAAGACTTAAATACTGTATTAACTCACTTAAGAGGCAAAACACAAATGCGCACTAGTGTGGTCTTGGCAAGCCTCTTGGCGCCAGTGCGCGTTTACTACCAAGTATGTATAGGCACGATCTTAACATAATAGAGATTGATATTCAGAAGGATCTGACCACAGAAATAGGAGACTGGATCAAGGTGTTGAATAGACTGGCTTTTGTGCACTGGAGTGCAGTTTCCTTTCCAGTCATGATACTGAGGATGATGGGCCTGAATATAATTTCAGTTGGCAAGCAGATAAGTATCAGAGGAAGAGAAGAAGATACTAAATTGAGTAGAGATAATGGAGAAGCTGGAAATTACCCTATGCACCTAGACTTGCACTAGATCACACACTACTAACAGTGAATGGTTGTTACAGGTTCACCGCAACCATAGGGCGGGCGGACAGTGGATACATCATACATGAAGGGTGCATATGTAGCACAAGTGATCTACAAGCCGATGGTGGTAGACGGCATCACAGTCGCATAAATGTACTATATAAGCTATGCCGATGACTAGTGAGTATCGCTAGTCAAGTGTCTTTTTGATCTGGCGGATGGAAATGACTGAATGTCGACCCTGAATTCCGGATTCGCACTTAGAATAAGGAGGGCATCGTCACGTAGGAAAAACAAGAAAGAGCTTCTGAAGGAATGAAGAAGATCTATACCATTAGGTCCATACCATTAGGTCCAATAAGTCTGACTAATTAAAGTGATGCAGAATCAAACAGGATTATATATATAATGAGCATTGCATGACGTGACTGCAGAACTATAACTAGACAGGGAGGTGTAACATATCAGGCAGGTGCGGAAGTAACGGAATGCATGGCTTGCAACTGAACGCTGTGGCGTAAAGTTGGTGCTGTGGTGTTATTGCATGATTCAGACACATAATAGCAACGGAGTGTAGATCATATGTATATTAAATGAAAGAACAGAACAGCAACCAATAAACAGATGAAACAGCAGTCAGAAGGAACTATCTATTACTAACAGTAACAGAATGAATGTATCCATTAGTAACAGTAATAGGAAAAAACATATCTATTAGTAACAACAACATACGAGTAGCGGATGTTAATAGATAGCTCGAACACGGGTAGCGGATGTCATGTTTCGACAGGAAACTCTCTGCATTTACCAGATCCATTACAACGGTACCTGAACAGAACAAGATCATAGCCGTATCTGCTTCTGTAACACCATAGAGTTATTGTATACCTACAGTTAGTAATGCCAAGATTGCGTCAAGAGCACACTAGCGCAATTCATAGCGCCTGAAGCTCTGCCAAGACCGAACTAGCGCGCATTTGTGTTTTGCCTCTTAAGTGAGTTAATACAGTATTCCATCAGATTTAATTAATTAATATCTAGATCTAGCATTTCTTGCTATTTTTTAGATGCAAAGAGCCTCCTTTTTGAGTAGGGGCAGTTCATAGCAAATGTAAAGTAAAGAATGTTTTTCTTAAAGTTAACGGGACTATTTCGTGCTGTAGATTTTTTAGAAATATACTAGTGGTAGTCATCAATTATCTACGGTAAGGTAAGTGGAACATTCGTACATTTTTAGCGTCTTGGCAACGACCTTCATTGGCTATGTTCCATCCAGAAATGTAAGGCAAGGTACGTTATCACCGTACATTTCTGAAAAATCTACGGCACGAAATAGTCCCGTACTTTTTGGAAAACTACATAAAGAAAGATGAAAGACAGAATGAAGCTTGTTCATTTCTACCACGACCATCGAGGTTGAAACAGCTGCTATATATACATGAGGGTTTGCCATAGACTTGTGGCGACAAAGAAAAAATTTTATACATGATGTTGAATAGACTCATATAGAATGAGCCAATAGGTATCACCGTCAGGTAATGTCACGTGAGTGGCACGGGTGCCAAGATCTCACTAGAGTATTCTAACATACCCCCTCAATCAAGATTGTGCAAGCACAATAAGATTGCTAAAATGCTAAACATCCTTGACATCTATGACATCTTGACATCCATGATATCTGGCCTCATTAAAACTCTCCAATGATCTCTCATATCATTGCACGCAGTGCCATATACCAAAAAACCTTTGCAGGAGAAAACAGTAAAGGAAGAGAAAAAGTACCAGGTCGCTTACCAGTGAGTTCCCTATCGCGCGGGCTTGTAGCAGCCTATTACTAAAGCATTCAGTCATTTCAACCTTGTCAACCATCGAATCACCACATCACCTTATATCACATCACCTCCTCACTCTAAGAAGTATTATATTTAATGTTGTATCATCGTTACCCCCTCACCCTAAGGAATATGGTGCATGCACGTATGCAACTACACACGCACGGAATTACACACCCTCTGACGCCAACTTCACAAGTCCCATGCTTCGCATATGACGATGATGTGTCTCGCTTGGCAGAACCTTCATTAGCAGGTCTGCAGGGTTTTCTTTAGTGTTTACCCTAATGAGCTCTATGAGCTTCATTTCCATGGCTTCACGAATAAAGTGATGACAGATATCAATGTGCTTTGTGCAATCGTGGTGTTTAGGGTTTTTAGCGAGGTCCATTGCACTGTTGTTGTCAATAAGGATTTTCTGTAGAGAGAGTTGAATTTCCTTGCGTCCAAGGATTTCGTCATATAGGCGGCGGAGCTAGATAGCTTCTTTGCTGGCTTCAGTGGCTGCCATATATTCAGCTTCGGTACTGGAGAGAGCAACAGTTGGTTGTCTTCTTGATTTCCAAGAGATAGCACCCCCTGAAAGAGAGAAGACATAGCCTGTTGTTGAACGTCGTTTTTCGAAATCTCCAGCCTAGTCAGAGTTACAGAATCCTATGAGGTCGCTGCAGCTGCTACCGGAGTAGGTTATTCCTACATTTGATGTTTGCTTGAGGTAGTGTAGGGTTTTCTTTGCTGCTTCAAGGTGCATTTTTGTTGGATTTGTGTTGTATCGTCCTAATGTTGACACAGTATATGCTAGGTCAGGTCGGGTAGCTATTATTGCGTACATGAGTTTTCCTACAATTGACTGATATAGGGTGGTTTTCTTCGTATCGAGGGGCTTGAGCTCGGATTTAGGTTCGAGTTCGGTATAAGCGGTAGATTCAATTTCGGGTTTGGTATTATACGCGGTAAGTTTGTGGTTCGTTGGGAGTGGTGTTGAGAGGCCATTGCATTCTAACATATTGAATTGTGCTAGAATGCTGTTGATATATTTTGACTGATGCAGGCGGATTGTTCTCACCTTTCGATCGCGCTCAATTTCAATTGCTATGAATGATCTTGCCTGGCCTAGGTCTTTCATACTATACTTTTCGCATAGCTGCTTCTTGCCGTACTGGATAGGGAGGGAATTGTTCGCATTGGGAGTGGGAAAAAATAAGAAGATATCATCCACCCATAGGAGCAAGAGGAGATTGTCCATGATATATAGATTGGAGTCATATTTGGAACGTTGGAAACCCAGGGAGATGAGGAAGGCATCAATATCTGAATACTATACTCTAGGGGCTTGTTTGAGACCGTATAGAGCTTTGTTAAGCTTGCAGACATAGGTGCAGCGGCATTCATCTGGCGACATTGACTTTCCTGGTATTCCATATCCTTGTGGGAGCTCCATATATACCTCTTCGTCGATTTCAGAGTGGAGGAAGGCAGTGATGACATCCATTTGCCAGATGTCCCAATCTAGAGCAGCAGCAATTGCGAATAGCATGTGTATTGTGACGAGTTTCGGGACAGGAGCGAATGTTTCTCCATAGTCGTCATGTTCAAACCTACGGAATACAAGCCTGGCTTTGAATCTTGTGCTATTGTTAGGATTATGCTTGATCTTATATAACCATTTGCTCGACATCACTTTGGCATCCTTTGGGACCTTGGATCTGGGTATGTATGACCATGTGCCATTTTTGATAAGGCAGCCAAATTCCTCATCCATTACGCCTTTCCATTGTTTGGCTTGGAGGCTTTGGAGTGCCTGACGATATGTGTTTGGTGTTGGTATGTCTGAGGGAGTGGCCATGGCACTATATACATATGACGTGAGGTCAAGTTTCCGAAGGTCATTGACTAGCCGGTTCAACGTTTTGAGTCGCTCAGAATCTTCAACAAGCTTGAACTACATAGTACCTTCTTCGAGGGTTTCATAGTGGCGCGAGATCTGTTCACCAGCAGTTGTTGTTGATCCACAATGTGAGTGAGAAAAGCAATGGCTATATTGGTTCTTTGTTCAGCATTCTCATTGTTGAGGACAGCATAAGTAGAGAGGGCTTTGGCTTTGGGCTGGTAAGGGATGAATTTGATTGGTTTAGCTGACAGTCTCGAGGGTTGTATAGGCCTGTTTGATGTGGGAGGCCGTGGTTGTTGAGGCACGGGCAGAGGTGCTGGAGCAGCTACCGGAGGTGGTGCCGGAGGTGGTGCCGATGGTAATGCTGGAGGTGTTACCAGAGGTGTCGACACAGGTACCAGAGGTGATACCGGAGGTGGCGAAACAAATGCTGGAGGTGATAGCACTAGAGATGGTGCCAGAGGTGATACTGTAGGTGCTGCTGGAGGTGGTACAGGAGGTAACGAAGTACGAGTTGGAAGTGCTGCCGGAGGTGTTGCCGGAGCTGTAGCAGGAATCTGCTTTATGGAGAGGTGAGGGCGGGAGAGAGGATGAGACATTTCGTCTTCTGCGAAGACAATATTTGCTGATTCAAATACTCTTCTCTGCACAGGATCAAACACTCTCCATATTTTCTAGGCATCATGGACATATCCAATCAACAGACAGCATCTAGTTCTTGATTCCAGTTTCTTCCTGAGTTCTAGTAGCATAAGTGAATAGGCAGGGTAGCCGAATGGTCGAAGGTGGCTAAGCGCAGATTTCTGACTATACCACGCTTTATATGGGGTCATTTTATTGAGGACGGAGGTTGGTGAATGGTTCCTGATATATACGGCTGTTTTTTTTTTTGTTTTTTTTTTAATTTCATTACTCGCATACCGCCCTACAGGCTATGGCGAGGTTTTATTTAAAAGGAAAGTAACTAACTAAACTTAAATACATGGGGCCCGCGGGTCTGTATGTATGTTACGGGTAAAACGGCCAGCAGCCTGTCTTATCTCCTTCCTCTCTCCGCCTCGTGCTGGCTCGCCTTGAGCCATCTCCCTCCAAGTCGCACCCTGTCAATGTCTTGAGGGTCCTGCAAGTAGACCACGACGGGGCTGGTCTTCTTGCCCTCTCCAATGAGTGTGTCTTTTTTCCGGAGCCATCGAATCCCAACTACCTTCTTCAGGTCCTTGTTGTCTTCTTTCAACCATCTTCGTATGTTGCCCAAATCCTTCCGAAGGGCTACTCCGTGTACGACGATGCCAGGGGTGGGGCGGTGGCTTCTCTGTCTCAGTCTGCCTGAGGCTGGTGCGGGTGCCATGGTGGGGTTTATGGCTGGTGTGGTGGGGGCAGCAGGGATGCTACCATGAGGCGTCACGGGCTCTGATGTCATTGTCGGAGCTGGTGCCAGGGGAACCAATTCTCTGATCACAGGCGAGGAGGCGATTTTCGTGGCTTCTTTCTTGCTCAGCTGTCTCTTTATCTGATATAGTATTGTCAGTGATGGCTGCTTGCCTTTTCTCTTCTTCCTTATGACTGTGTGGTCGGTCGGTGTTGGCGTTGGTTGTGGCGTCGGCGGTATTGGTGTCAGTGTGTCCTGTGGCGGTGTCTCTATATAGAGGATGGGGCTGAACCCCACTGCCTGTTGTGGTCATGGCTGTGACGGCGGGGTGTCCATGCAGGAGATGGGGCTGAACCCCAAGGCCTGTGGCTTGGGTGGCAGTGGCGGTGGTACGAGTGCGGGCGGCCTGTATGACTTATTGTCGGGTCACACAAATTTTTTCTTGTATTCCACCCACCGAGGTCGTCTGTCATTGGGATCCCCGTATACGCCTACTGGATCGTCTGAGTTATCCAGGAATTCGAAGTACATGAAAGACCCTTCATGTCTTATGTCTTTAAGTACGCTTCGATGCCCCTCGCAGCGACCGTGAATGGATCTTGCTTCAGGGCTGGTTTTGTCGGTGTCGCTGTCACCTTCTAGAGGTTTGCCTGTGTTAGCGGAGTCCTTTGGGACTCGAGCTGTTTTCCTTTTTCGTCTTTCTTCAATAGATCTTTCACAAAAAAATCCCAACTGTCTTTTTTCTCCCTCTTCTTGTCTTTGGGTATTTTGATTGGCTGTATGTCCCTTATCTATGGTCGTCTATTGGAGCTTGGCGCCGAAACTTGTACTAGTGGATATGGGTGGCGGATGCTGGGTAGCGAATGTTGGGTGGCGAGTTGTCCTTGTCTTACGTAGTGTGGGGGATGGCTGATGGAGTCTCAAGGTGCCCCCACTATCGAAGTGACTATGCAAGCTGAGGGTGAGTGGGGGAGATGGATGGAGGTTCTGAGAGACGTCCCACGCGCGTTGATGGCTGTTTTCTTGGGAGAAAGTGTTTGAATGATCGTTTCATGTACGTATTTCGCGGTCCCCCGACCGTCAGACCGAGGGGTGCCGTTTGTAGTTGTCTGCTTGTCACTGGCTGTCCTATAGGTCGAGATACGGTCCCGGTTACGTGATGTTGAACGTGGCCCGAGGAGGTTGTAGCAGGCTGATATGGCTGTTTTGATGGCTTCTGGCCATAGGTCGTTGAAGTCAATGCGAGCATCATGGACCATTGTTCTAGCCATGAGAAGTACTCTCTGGATCATCCTCTCACTCACACCATTCTGGTGTTGTATGTATGGTATGCATGGCTCCCATATGACCCCCATATGCTTGAATTCCTCTTGCAGCTTCTTGTTTCCATATTCTGCACCATTATCACTTCGAAATCTGATGATTCGGCTTGACTGGCTAACTTTGTTTGTGTCGATGTCAGCTTTGACAATGTTCTTGAAGTTTGTCCATGCCTGGTGGACATCGGCAGCTGATTTGTAGGGCAGGAAGAACACTCAGGTCATTCTGGTATAGTCATCAACAAATATGATGAAGTATCGATTTCCACCAAGTGATACTGGTAATAGTCCACAGACATCTGAATGAATCAATTCGAGTGGTTTGGCTGCTCTTTATTGTGGTATTCGACTGATCACTTTCTTCTATTTACTCTCAATGTATAGGGCGCAGGTATTTTTCAAATCAGGAATATGCTCGCTGGCTTTGAGGATAGCAATCTCAGGGGCAAGGCCGCATGCTAATGATTGTACGCTCTGCAGGTTCAAATGGCCGAGTCGATGGTGCCATATCTCGAGTGGGAGTGGCTTTATATTGGTAGGCTGATTTTCTGCTGATGCGCACAATGCCAGAGCTTTTTCGTTGATTACTTGATTGTTGAGCTTGAATATATTGGCTAGGAGCTTGCAGTGAGCGATGACCTTTCCTGACTCTATGGTTTTATCAATTAACATGAAGAACCTACTGTCAAAGATAATAGTATGTTGGGAGGAGGGTGTGGTCAACTTCTCTATGGATATCAAATTGCAGCCAATCTTCAGAGCATAGAGGACGTTTGAGAGGCGGAGTTTATAGTGATTTCCCTGAGGGTCGGTCACACGAAAAATAATTGTACCGCAGCATATAGCATTGATAGTTGAGTTGTTGCCTAGCACTTTTTTTTTTTTTTTTTTTTTATATCATGAATCGCAGGCCGCCTTATAGGCTATGGCGATGTTAAACCAAAATAAAAGAAGGTTAAATACAACGATCGAAGCATTCCCTAGCACAATTGGGATGGGTTTTTGCAGGCGCTTCCAGTCTAGGAAGTAATTGAGGTTGCAAGAGATGTGATCTGAAGCGCCAGAATCGAACAGGAAGGCAGAGTGTTGGAGGATTGAGGTTGCGGTTTGAAGGGAAACTCGAGCTGCATGGCAGGCATATATCAGTAGTGGGCTTAGATGGTAGGCATATGCAATGGAGTGTGGATATGTCATGGCAGCGCGTGAACTTGAGTCAGTTAATTAATCCATCTCTGTGAGTCGTGGTATCTCGATTCGGTCTTCAAGGTTTGAGGTGGCTGTATTGGTTGTGATGGCAACGTTTGCTGTTGATTGGCCACCTTTTTCGAGCTGTTTAATAACTTTTTGGACTCGCTTTCGTGTGAAGCATTCTTCTAACTTATGCCCTTTTCGTCTATAGTAGGTGCACAATGGTCGATTGTCAGAATTATTATTTCTATCATCCTGCTTTCGGTAATTTTTCTTATGCTCACGGCGGTCACGGTGGTCACGGTCACAGCGGTCATGGTCACGGTGGTCACGGCAGTCCCGGCAGTCCCTCCTTTTCAACTTGTGGTCGTCTTCATTTCTAGTACTGACTAGAACCTTCGAATTTTGGTGGCGGCGACCAAGCTTTGTCTCTCGTTTGACCAGTTTGTTGAGGACTTGTATGTATGAGGTTGTGGAGTTTGAGTGAGTATGAGTGACAATGTCATCATAATCTCGGGGAAGGTTATTGGTTAGCTAGGAGATAAGGTCTTGGTCGGTGAGTGTTACGGGTTGCAACCGACCGTCTTGCAAACCGTTGTACCAAAAGGTAGAACTACCGGTGACCCCTGGTAGTACGGTCGGGATATATAGGAGTATCCATGCATACGGGCTCTTGGTACTGGTTCGCGCCAGATCTTCAGGCATAGCAGGGGTGGGCCGGTCACATGACCTCGTAGCTCACTGCATTTTAGCCCTGCTCTGGGTACGCTCGCATACCGCCATGTCATACCGTCATGACATTACTCCCCCCTTGGTAGAGTACGTCCCGGACTCTCTATATATTAACCCCCAGCCTCCCGTTACCGCCTTAGGGCTTCAATTTCATGTGCCACCACACTACTTTATAACCAGCGACCGGCCTGTGGCTGTAAGCTGTCCAAATCCAAAGGTTGCATGCAGTATCTCACGTTCGCTACATACAAGGTTTGAACTGGCGACCCCATCGGTAGTACTGTTACGGGTTGCAACCGACCGTCTTGCAAACCGTTGCACCAAAAGGTAGAACTACCGGTGACCCCTGGTAGTACGGTCGGGATATATAGGAGTATCCATGCATACGGGCTCTTGGTACCGGTTCGCGCCAGGTCTTCAGGTATAGCAGGGGTGGGCCGGTCACATGACCTCGTAGCTCACTGCATTTTAGCCCTGCTCTGGGTACGCTCGCATACCGCCATGTCATACCGTCATGACAGTGAGTTTCTTTTCTGTGAGAGTAAGACAATCTTGGTAGGACTTTAGTTTTGAACCATATTCGTCCATTGAGTTATAATTGACAAACTGTTCTCAATAGAACTCTTGGATAAGGTTTTGTCCATTGCTTATGCTACTGGTTCCACCATAGTGATCTTTGAGGATTTTCCATTGCTTGGCTGGATCCTCTTCGTAGGCAATATACGACTGGACAGTTGGTGAGTAGAACTGGAAGATAAGCATTGCTGCTTTCTTCTGTTTCTTCTTGTATGTTGCTACGTCATTAGATATTGTGATAGAGGAGGTACGTATTTGACTGCCAGAGGAGGGGGTTTCAGGTATGGTTTCAGTCCCTTGCATGACTTCCCAGAGGTCTTCTCCATTGAGCAGAAATTTCATGGAGAAGCTCTATGCTTGGTAGTTGGTGCTATTGAGTATTAGTGCGCGGAGACCGTCCTTTGTGGTGAGAAAGGTTTGATCGTTGGATGCGGACATTGTAGTTTGGGATATCGAGGGTCAAATTGAATGTTGAGTCGAGGATCAAAATTAAGGGCATGATAGGTGGGACCGAGTATTAAGGGAAGGAGATAAATATCAGGGTAAAAGTGGTATAATGGGTACGATATATACGCAGATGATTAGTGTGTCAAAGGGCTCATAACCTGTGGAAAGATGAAAGACGGAATGAAGCTTGTTCATTTCTACCATGACCATCGAGGTCGAAACAGCTGCTATATATACATGAGGGTTTGCCATAGACTTGTGGCGATAAAGAAAAAATTTTATACATGATGTTGAATAGACTCATATAGAACGAGCCAATAGGTATCATGGTCAGGCGATGTCACGTGAGTGGCACAGGTGCCAAGATCTCACTAGAGTATTCTAACACCACGTACCTTACCGTAGATTTGCCTCAAACCGCCCCCACTCAATGCAACCCCACACCGCACTGCACTGCACCACACCGCACAGCACCGCAGAAGATCTAGTTACTAGCTGCCAAAAGGAGATTGTTTGTATCTGAAAAATAGCAAGAAATGCTGAATCTGGATATTTATTAATCACATTTGATAGAATATTTGAGTCTTGCACTCCAGCAGAGTTTTGGCCATGGTTGAAATATCGATTAGCTGCAATATTATCACTCCTGTCTATTAGCTCCTGAAGCTCCTCTAAGTCCTCCTCTTCTTCCTCTGAACTGTACTCTGAGTCAAACTCCGAATCTAAATCATACTCCATCACTGTCATCAAATCATCGATTTCAGCATCTATTTTCTTCTGTATTGACGTTTTTTGGCTTATGCGAGGCTGTGAATTTGTAGTTGTGTTGATATGCGGGGTAGGGGTGAATGAGACTACAACTACAGAGTGCAAGCCTTAGCTTTTTTATATTTTAGGCTGGTCATCAATTGCCAGCCGCAAATGGCTAGACGTACAGGGATATGAAATGTACGAATGTTCCATCTTACCTTACCGTAGATAATTGATGACCACTGCTACTGTGATAGCGTACCTTACCTTACATTTCAGGGTGGAACATAGCCAATAGGCATTGTTGCCAAGACACGAAAAATGTACAAATGTTCCAATTACTTTACTGTAGATAATTATTGACCATCGCTACTAATCCTACATTGGAGGCCTGAAACCTCGCCATAGCCTATCAGGTACAAAAAAAAAAAAAAAAAAAAAAAAAAATTGGAGGCCTGACGAGGCCATTGATAGTATAAGAGCTCTTAGACACCACTTCAGAGAAAACAATCCTAGACCATCGCGCCTCCAAATGAAGTTTCCTGTTCAACCACAAACATGCCTCTCTACACCAAAACATTCATCTCCGAACAAAAGGGATATGGAATGGTTGCATCAGCAGCAATTCCCCAAGGGACACTTCTACTCTCCAAGGTGCCGCTATTTACGTTTCTGTCAAATACCGTTCAGTTGCAAAGCCTTTCCAACCAGGCTAGTTCGAATACGTTCATACTAGGGCCGTTTATAAGCTCCCCAAAGCGAAACAGAATGCGTTTCTGGGCCTCCATAATGCACAAGTGAAACCATATTCTACTCTTCCCCCATTCCTTGGCATTTGCGGTACCAATTGCTTTGGTTTGGGAGTTCCTGCGGTTGAGAGTGGCGTCTTTAAGGAGTCTTCCCGATTTAACCATAGCTGCATTCCAAATGCCAACCATACTTGGAACTTCAAAAGTAGAGAAATGGAGATTCGAGCCATAAAAGATATTGAGCAAGGAGCTGAGATTACCATCTGTTACTTGTCAACCAAGGAGTCATTACAACCACACAGAGTTCGTCAGGTAATCCTCCAGCAAAGATATAGATTTCTCTGCAACTGTCCTGCGTATACTGAGCCGGAAAGCATCGCAAAGGACAGCTATTGAGCTCAGGTATCCAGCTTGAACAATACAATTGGTAACGGAATATTAATCACTACGAATCTCTCCAGGGCATTGCAGCACTGCAAGCGAGTGATTGGATTATTGTCCCTTGTGGGTCAAGAGGAACAATTGAAATGCGGGTATTATGATGCCTTCCAGATTGCGATTGCCTATGGAGATCAGTCAAGGGCATCCACCTTCATGAAATTGTACGTCAAGTATGTGAAGTTGTTCGAGGGGGATGATTCAGAGTAGTTGACCACTGAAAAGACTGCACTAGTGGCGAGACCGTAATTGCATCGTTTGTCTGAAACTGTTTTGAAAAAATAGCTTTCCCGAGTAGGTATGACCCGCGAGAAAGGTAGTATAGGATTTGAAGAATGGCTGTGGATGAGGGCTGAAAAATGAGGTTTTAGATGATGGTTTGAGAAGATGAATGTTTTGAATGTCAGAGAAGTGGCTATCAAATTATTTATATTGCTGGGAACCAAGCTTCAATTCCTTTCTACATGCCAACGAAGATGGGTATTATAGGTGCATTCTAATCATGAAAACTTGCTACCTAAAATTGCGGGTTAGGATGTTTCGGAAATTATGACTGTATTTTTTTTTTTTTTTTTTTAAAATCATTACTCGATTATGATTGTAATGTCACAAGCATTTCGTTAGCGGGCAGCCATATTATATCAACTATAAAACTAGAGAGACATTACCCAACATAAACATGTTTGTCTACTGCTACACCACATTGAAACCATTGATGCTAGTTGTCGGAATCTTTTTTTCACTACACCTACATCCTCTCCCTCTTCCCAATCCACTCTGGAGTATTGGCTTTTCCTAAGACATCTCTAATAATAATTCCGCATGCAATTGATGCATCTTTCGTCCTCCTTCTGCCTCATTCCAAAATCCTATGATTATCCTAAAAGCTTTCCACAACTGAGGAAGTTGAGTTCACTCCATGAATACATCACTTGCCCCAAGCAATATATATGTACGGATCATGCCAGCTGCGCTTACGACTGCCACCACCATGGCTAAGGATCTATTTAGAGATACCTGTAGCGCCAAAGTGACATGCACACTGGTATAATTATTTAGACAGATCGGGAGCTGCTGATGTGAGGTCTGGAAGTAATATCCACCTCCTATGATGTGCATGGCCGGAGGCAGCTTAGACAGGACATGTTATCTAAATGAACATCACCCCATGGAGTGAACGTCTGTAGTCGTGACATTGGGACTAAAAGAAGACTAAGTACAGCCTCAGCTTCCAATGGGGAACAGTAGCAGACGATATACAGGCACTGGAGCTCCACAAGTATCAACGTCATATTGACTAAGTATGACAATAACCTGATAAAAGATGAATATCGTAATTCTTAATTATTCCTCAAGACAATAGAGCAATCTGTCCCCTATAAATATAAAATGATAACATACTTAGTATAAGAACGTAGCATGAGGTTGTGAGCTCTGCAGTGTATTGACTTCTGTGAACAAAGCCTATAAGGTGCAGTGCTCTGGATACAGGCATGTGGTTGAGAATGCAGCTAGACCTGGGAAGAGATGGAGGTAGGGTGATTGTTATGTTAACATCTTTGTAGAAGGGACTAAAGTGTGGAGACCAACTACGAATACCAAGAGTTGCAGCTGAGGGAGTACATATGCGGCCCGGGTAATGCATGTCCATCATTCATCGATATTCCCCAGCAACTATTCTTAGATCCAGGCTGTTAGAAACCATGAGCCGAACACACGCAAAACAGTCTAAGTAAAACAGTCCGAGCGAAACAGTCCGAGTGTGTAAAACATCCGAACATCTGCAATGGCCTAAGCACTCCAAATATCCGCAATGGCCTAAACACTCCAAACATCCACGATGGCCCAAACACTCCGGACTGAGTATTCCATATTAGGCAGTCCAAATACTTAGCTGTTCTGTTCACTGGTTTTGTATGCAACTTCGTGTTATAGAGTTTTTTGTATATATATGAGCTCTGGAAGCCCCATTCTTGATTGATCATTAGAATTAAATACACATATCTCTGAGCCTATTCCTCTGTGCGCCTTTTGACACAGGCCCTGCACGTGTAGGCTACTGAGCTAACGCGGCAGGCGGCATCGAGGGGTGCATAGACTTTACGTGAAGAGGTGGATGTTGGTGCGCTGTCAAGGCTTAGCTATTCTGCAGAAGCCACAAAACGTGAACAGAGTGTGCAATCGAGGAGCCAGCCACAGAGTAGCCACTTCCATTCAACAGAATTCATAACCTCACCATAGCCCATTAGGCGGTATGCGAGTAATGAAATTAAAAAAAAAAAAAAAAAAAAAAACAGAATTCATATGTTAACCATAAATCTTACAAGGCAGGAGAGGCCGTAACTGTAAGCCTCGGCCACAGTACTAGAGATCTGAACGAATGTGTCTTCATCGATTAAAAAGAAAAAGTAACAGAATACAGGATCTCGTTATTACCTAATTCTAGTGACGCGCTTTACCAACTAAGCCATGCGAGCTGTAATCTTGAATATAGGTTGCTGCATACATCTTTGAGCTGCAGAAGATCACCTTACATGCTACTAAACTCCTGCCTGTGAGTAGTGAGCGGCACGAGCTGAGCCAGCTCAAGCCAGCTCGAGCCCGAGCCCACACGAGCTAGCTCGAGCTCGACTGATCTTGAGCTCGAGCTTGAGACAGCCAAGATCATACTAGTGTTTCTCTTTTTTTTTTTTTTTTTTGTTTTTATTATTACTCGCATGCCGCAGTGTTTCTCTTGACAGCTCGCTAAAATGCTTAGCTAGTGCAGGATTTCATAAACTGTAAATACCTAACATGGAAATAAATTAGAGACTCGGAGCTCATTCCGACCTGCCAACAACTTCTATAGATATCAAAAGTGGTTCAATTACATAGACCTATATCAAATCTTGAATGTTTAATATTTCTCAAGGTCTTTAGAAGTTAAGTTGCATATTGAAAGAGTGTATATTAGGCCTCTCTATTTTCTCTATCCTCTTAAATTCTTTTCTCTTTACTACTACCCAATATCAAGATACTATGCTTCGAGACCCTTAATCCTCATACTACACTTCAAGATTCTTGTTCCTTATACTACATTAGTAACTTATTAATATGACAATCAATTCTACATCAATTTGTAATACCTTTCATGCCAGCCTAGCTGGCCGATATTCTTTAGTTAAAGATCAGCATACTGTTTTGAACTCTTATCAGTTACCTGTATATGTTCTGGCCCACCAACGAACATTTTCCGGTTCGCGAACCGGCCGGCCCCGTGAAAAACATATAATGTTTTTCACGGGGCCAGCCCAGCCACGAACACCTGACCCAGCGGCGAACATGAATGTACCTCGATGTACCTATATATAATATATATACTCGCTTATTTTTTTTTTTTATATATCATTACTCGCATGCTGCCTTGCAGGCTATGGCGAGGGTTTAGATACATGAATGATAATCAATGGAAAAATAAGTAACAGATAAGGAAAATATGACCGGTTACTCCGCTGCTCAGTCCATCACTTCCACCAATGTTCTCTCCACCCCACCTATATACTCGCTTATGATTTAATGTAATAGTGATCTATCATATAGCCAGCTAAGCAATTTCCACAGTCTCCTATCCCCCTATGCAGTCATCTAGGTACAAACAATAGTACTTTTTATTTTTTTTTTATCATTACTCGTATGCCGCAGTATGGGCTATGGTGAGGTATTTATTAAAGAAAGAAAATTAACCGTCACTAAATATATGTGGTGCCCGCAATACTCATACATGGTGCGGGTAGAATGTACACACTGGTCAATACAGCCTATTTCCTCCGTCTGTCCAGCTCGTATTGAGTGGTCCTCAACCATTTCCCACCTAACCTAACTCTGTCTACGCCCGTCGCTGCCTCCAAGTACATCACGACCGAGCTGGTCATTTTTCCTTCTTCCAGTAGCAGTCTTTCGTCTCAGCCACCTTATCCCCACAGTCTTACCTAGCCTATCATTCCCAGACTCCAACCATTTCCAGACCTTCCCTAAATATACATCACTATGTTCACTCTCATTCTCCTGGTTAGTACATTGACTAGTATTGCTTTTATTACAAGACCAAGAACATTTAACCTTTTGACATATGCTTGTACAACGAAGAGAAGAATAGGTACCTAGACAAGAACATGAAATTTTGTCTTGACAAGTTTTATCATAATGAGGTTGCTTAAAGTAGGTACTTGGCACTTGCAGGGCTCTTATTATCTACTGTTTCTGGTAATACAACCACCAAACTTTCCATTCTTGGCATCAACGCAATCCCTGTTACTGCCACAATATAATACCAGAATGGCGGAGGATTCTGGAAATCTCTACCTATGAAGGTAACACTTCAAAATTTCGCTTAGAGTAAGAAGAATACTAGAAGCATATTTAGTAATTTTCTTCTAGTGTTTCGGTTAACAATAATTAAGTTATGATTACAAATTGGTATTCTTAACTATAGAAGTCTAGAAGCGTAGTGAATTATTAATTAAACTGTCTGTATTATCTTCGAGTATGTGGGTAAGAAGTAGTAACTTATCACCGACAGCAACTTTCAAGTGGTAACTTGTAGGTGGCAACTTGTTAGTAGCAATAGGACTGTGCTACCACACAGTAACTGGCTTATCAATTAACACTGGTAGCAGAATGTTTCTCTATACTCAATCACTGGTAGTACGTAGAGGTACCTAGTGGTACTTGTACTAAACCAGTGTTCGTCGGTGGGCTGGCCCATTCGCGAATCAGCCAGCCCACCAACGAATTGGCCGATTCGCAAACCGCAATGTTCGTCGGTAGGCCAGAACATATACAAGATCTATGATTTTGTAGCGAAAAATAACAGACAATGAGCACGAAATTTTATATATGCATTGTTCCGGCAAGTCAAAAGTAATACAACAACCACATCCATCCTATTTTCGGAACTCACATGCATCAGTTCCACTTTTGAGTCAACTAGTAAGGCCACAAAATGGAAGCGACGAATATCATTCGACATAATGGTTCCAACAAAGCACGCTAAACTAGAGGGCTTTTCCAAAACACTCCTTTGCCGCTTTCTTATCTCAAAAAATTCCCCAATCAAACTAGCAGAAAAGGCATTATTTCTAGAGCTCCTCCAATGTGCAACCCCAAAGTTTGAGCTAGATGTCATTAAATCTAGCCCGCATGATATGAGATTATTTAGCAATACCTGCCTCTTCTATTCCCTCCGAACAGATATTCTTACAGGTAAGTATTTCAATATAATACTATCTCTAGCTAAGCTGACAATCTACTACAGGTAGGTGAAGTTCTTAATACACGCCGAAACAGAATAGAAGATGAAACTATGAGTGCTATCATGTGCTACTGGATTTAGGGGATAGCAGTGATCAGGATGAAGCTGTAGAATAGTTTATATTAGTTACTAATATCATGTAATCAAGGTTCGCTGGCTTGAGCTAGCTCGAGCCCACCTTCTATTTGACGAGCTCACTTACTCATGAGCTGGCTCGAGCTCACCCTCCAGCTCGGCTCGAGCTAGCTCGTGCCGCTCACTACCTGTAAGTGTGCTCGCCATTAGTTATCGAAAGAGGGCAAAGCGTTGCCTAGGAAATTTGCTACTTACTAAGATTCCGTGGTCACTGACCTGGTAAGACATCAAC
Source organism: Kalaharituber pfeilii (assembly GCA_015179045.1). Lineage (NCBI taxonomy): Eukaryota > Fungi > Ascomycota > Pezizomycetes > Pezizales > Pezizaceae > Kalaharituber > Kalaharituber pfeilii. The sequence continues at coordinate 27,803 of WHUZ01000019.1, forward strand.
CTCCAGATATTGTAGTGATAGAAGTTCATATAGAAACACAAAACTCTACGGCATGATGGAGTATGGTCAAGAATGCAATCACAATTTACTATATATTCTTCCTCAAGTTACTACAGTACTCACCCTCCTAGTCAACTCCAAGTCTCCAATCCTCGCCGCCTTCATCATTGTGCCATAGCCCCTAGGGCGGCAACGAGTACTGATATAAAAAAAAAAAAAAAAGACCTATGGCCTCTGCATCCCTGAATGCCAAGACGCTGAAAATGAGAAGTAGAAATTGTTGAAAAAGGCCAAAAGGAGACAAATGAAGATTATTTGAGAGTTTGGAAGAAGCCTTGCACTCATAGGAGAAAGTACCATTATAAAACAAAACAAAAAAAAAAAAAAAGACTCATAGGAGAAAGCGAGGGAGAGGCAGAGAGGGTGAGAATTTCCAAACCTTTCAACGGTACACCGCTAGCGCATACTCGAGTACTCTTCAGCAAAGTTTAAAGGCCTTGGTGAATTACGTGCACGCAGGAGGTTAGATATTAGCGCTTACATGCTTTAAACATTACAACATCAGGGGCATATGGACGGCACCCTTGGCAGTTTTCAGTATTCCCAACGGGCCGGCCTGGGCCATAGAAATCTAGGCCAGTCCAGGCCATTCAGGCTGCAGTGTGAGTTAAGTTATACAGTAGCTTATATACAGAACCTCGCCATAGCCTATAGGGTGGCAAGCGAGTAATGATATAAAAATATATATACAAAACGTACTCTAAATTCTACGTATACCTCATTCTCTAAAGTATCGCTTTCCATTAACCATGCACAGCTTCACCATACTATCAAATCCAACTCGCCAGATTTTTGTAACCCAAATTCCAGAAGACTCGATATCAGCATCAGATTGGGCTCCAAGGAATCGTCGATGCAAGATCAAAATTTGAACTGCACTATGGAGAGTGAATACTAAAGGAATCATCATCGCCAGTACCGGTGGTTGGAATGTCTGTCTCCCTGCAGTACTAATCAGAAATTAGTATATAGTCAAGCAATATAAAAAAAAATTACTTACCTGAATACCTGCGAAAAGCGCTACTCAATAAAAAAAAGTCTAGATAGTTATCTGAAAATATTACAAGGTTTATATTAAATCCGTGTCCAAGTAACCTGAAGGTGGCCCCTGAAATAGCCTCGTAACCAGCCATCCTGCCCGGAAATTGCTTGAACGGGCTGAATAGCCTGGACCAGCCTGGCGGCCTGGACCAGCCTGGACCAGCCTGGCCGGTTGGGAACACTGGCATTTTTCCTATGTATCCATAAACACATGGCATGGAAACTAGCGGCAGAGCGCGTATTGTACTAGCTCTAAGATTGACTTGACCAGTACCCTGAGGGGCCTACTGGTAGGGAAGGGCCTGAGGGCCCGGAAGTTTAAAATCGGCAAGCGGATGGGCCGGAATGTCGGTGGTATGGTATGGAAGAGGAGACATCAGAACATATCTGGTCCAGGTGTGAAATGTGGAAGACTCGCTATAGCCCTTAGGGCAGCATACGAGTAATGAAATAAAAAAAAAAAAAAAAAAAAAAAAAAAGAAAGGTAGAAGAGAAGGTGGCCAGGGGGAGGACGCAGTTAGAGCACCACCAGAGGGAGAGAAGGATGGGCCGGACCCACTGATGGAACTCATGGGTGGGTAGAGACGTGAGGCCTAATTTCAGTTTTAATTTTTCTTTAACCTTTACGTATTTAAATCTCGCCGTAGCTCTTAGAGTGGTATGCGAGTAATGATATTAAAAATCTTGACCTGTAGTTTGATCAACATGCACCTATTAGAGCGAGAGCTGGTTACGACGTATGATTTCAAGTATATGGACATTTATGTATCAAACTGGAATGGACAGGGTGACAGCATCCTTACATGGAGTTGACCTCATGTCTACTAGTAGATATCTTCCGTAAGGAATCTCCATACCGCAACTATCTACTATCCCCACCAAATCTGGCATCGTTGTGCACGGCATAGCCCTGAGGAAGAATTTGGACAACGTGCAACGATGGCTGACCATGAACAACAAAGACCTGAAGAAGATTGTCGGGATCAGATGGTTGAGGAAGAAAGAGGAGAAGGAAAGAAGACAAGCTCCATAGTGGTATACTTGGATGACCCAACAGGATATTAATAGGGTACGACTCGGCTCAAGGTGAGCCAGTACGAGGCGGAAAGAGGATGGAGATGAGACAGACAGCTGGCCGCTCCCCCTGCAACACAATGGAAAACGCGGCATTACATGTCCCTAGATGATAGGTTTTCTTTGCTTTTAATAAACTCTCGCCATAGCCCGAAGGGTGGCCTGCGAGTATTAATAAAAAAAAAAAAAAAATACCGCAACTATAGGGGCTATGGTAAATTAGGTATATGAGAAACATGAGAAACATGTTTTTTTTTTTTTTTTTATATATATATCATTACTCGCATACCGCCTGAAAGGCTATAGCGAGGTTTAAGTAAATACATATAGGTGAGAAAAATAGGAAATATTAAAGTAGCATTAGTATGATAATTGAGAAACATGAGAAAATATGAGAAACATGAGAACAAGAGAAATATAACAACATTCCGCCCGATCTCGGATAACTAGCGGTCCACCCAGTCCATCAGTGCTGTAAGTCGGTCTCCTTCTCATTCTCCCCCTTGCGTGGCCTCATGAGTGCGTCGCTTCCTCCAGGCCATTCCCTTTTCGACACCCGGCATTTTTCTACTAGTTTAGAACTGTCATCCCTCCAGAATATCGACTGCTACAGGTCCCAAATAACAACATCAGCATATTAACTGCTCAATAGTCAGAAATACAAAAGCGTTCCACTAGGGCAAAATTAGTGAAGAAAACCCCGTTAGGGGTTGCTGCTACCTCCGAAACTTGGGCACAAAGTCCATCTCATGCATAAGACCTTACCTGCCCATGCAGGGAGGAGGACACCTGGAGAGGCACGCAATATTGTACCGCATTTCAGGCCTCTAGCTGCTTTTCCAGCAGCTAAGGCTAATTAATGCTAGTTTCTGAATATTACACCAACATTGCAACAATGGACAGGTTACAGTAGCGTAACAATAATAGAATAGATGCTAAGTTTGATCCTCACGAAGCCTGATATATCAATCGCTACTTGTCAGGTATCATGTCATATATATTTCACAATACCAGACTGGGCTCCGTCTGGTCTGCTAAGTAAGTTCTAAGGACCACTTCGAGCGGTGTTGTTATACATTGAGCTCAGCTTTGGTGCTATAGTTCTGAATGAAGCGGTAGTAACAGTTAGCAAAACCTAGAGTTTGGCACTGTAGAGAGGCTATTTATGTAATTGCTGGTATGAAAACCTCAGAATTGGACTCTACCAAATGCAAACAATGCGAATTGAATGATCATTCTCGGTCCACATTGTGACACCTGATATAGCCCAAGTATGCAGTCACGTTGACAGATTGTGAATCCCTACTCAATGTAACAGAAATGCTGTTGGTGGCCTAAAATCGACCTACACGAGTGATGATAGGGCATTTTATGGGAGTCCAGCAGTGGCAACCAGGAGTCGCTGGACTCAGTTTTGTGCGCTTTACTAATTTTGTAAGTGTGCATAGTTTCTCCGTTACAGCTTGGTATTATTTTCGATCGTACATCTACAGTGAATGTTCTGCAGTAGAGTCGATGGAGTTATGATGAGATCAGATCTCTTAATCACTTCGCCCTAGCGGACTCATGATTTCAAGATGTTATAGTTTATTTTATGACAATATATTCGTGCACCGCACACATGAGAAGTGCAGCATGATGCCTATGAAGTATCTTCAAAAAAATAGCAGGAAGTGAACGCGAAGAGAACATGCAACAAATCTTAACGAAATTTGACCCTAAAAGAACCCACCGGCCTAGTACCAGAGTTTGACAAACATAAGCAGAGTTACAACAAAACAAATAGACTATGTATTCTCAAACCAAGTACACTCAGGAACGAAAGCTCAGTACCTAGGACTGAGTACAACGAAGTCCAATTCGACGAGAACACGATGTCTCCCAACAGGAATGAAATGGTGCCGGGATAGAACCAAACAAGCATCTATTTCTTCTCGCATGTACAGTGCTGGTGGCGGTAAACAACCTTACAAACCGCGTGGGTGAAGCGGCGAGAGTGCTAGTCTTGTACGTGATCTTTCGTGTCTGAGCACTCGTGAGTCAGAGGAAGAGGGCGAGGAAGAGGGTGAAGATCGTGAATCTCGAGACTGTTTTTGCGGTAGGGGCGCCACAGGTGGCAGCGGTGGAGGGGCAGATGGAACCATGGGTATCCCAACGGCCATGAAAAGCGTAAACATAGCACGCAACTCCAGTGTTGCTTCTGCTTTCCCCTTGTCCAACGCTCGAAGGGAAGAAACAGGCACTGAATCCTGTTGCTCTTGCGTGTTGACTCAGGATTGCTTTGGCAATGGGTTTCCGCGCTTTACCTCAACTCGTATACACTTACCCTCGTGATGCTGTTAAGAATGCTGCTGAGCTTTGCTGCTTATTGTGGTGTATAGTAGCAAGTATTTTTGCCTCTGTTTGAGATCGCGGAATGTAGTGATCTGTTCAATCATATTGCCATGTCCATTGTAAGCGTATGCGGATTTGAGAGACAGAAATATCATAATATTCTTACTACGGTTGAAAATCAACAATAAGTGAAACCGTCAAAGAGCAAGCCAGTTTAGAATCAAAGCCAGTTAAGTTCCCATACCAGAAAATTGACAAAAATAAGACGTGATGTTACAAAATAGGGGTACAAGCAAGAAACACCTTACCCTGTATACCTGCCCTGCTATGGCGAACAGCTACAAGCGGGGTCATGTGATACAAAAAAAAAAAAAAAAAAAAAACCCTGCATACCTCAACCTTTGTACCTAAGATATTACTTGCTACAACAACAGGATGACCTCCCTTCCCAATATCATTGTTACTAAAGTCCGAGGATTTGTAAAGCCATAAAATAGCTTCGGGTTGTATAGCCAATCCCATTGTTGTTCCAAATGTGTGTTCTTGTCGCGGGTGTTCCAACTGTAGTGTTGAGACTCTCTAAAGTGTCGAGATGGAAGTAAATAGAGCTTTTGTATGCATTGTAGCTCTATATCTCTCACATCAGAAGTTGGAGGTCTTAAAACGGGAGGCCTTAATATTCAGGGTGTGAAGTACAGCTAAGCGACACTAAGCACTCCAACTAGGATGCGTAAGTATTCACTCTTCTACCTCAATAGTAGCTGCATTGCCTATCTTTTACATTGGCCGAGAAGCATATTTGATTGTCATCTCTTTACCCAAACTAGATTAAGGATGCGATATCGGCAGGATTCGGCAGAGTGACCTATTACATATAGCTATTCCTTGAACTGGTGAGACACAGATTGCGGTTCATTAGTAGATGTTCGAAGTTCCCCTATTCTCAAAGCCAATGCCTTTAAATTTCGTTCTGCTATTATGGCTTGAAACAACTTCGTCCGTGGTCAGAACTTATACTTGTCTAAGAGGTAGTTAAAAGCTACTGATGTACAGTGAGTTGTGTCCCCCAGATCTAATGGATACCCTGGTAAACAGCGTTCATGAAGACATCCTGCCATCATTAGTCACTAATTAAAGGGGACAATGTGCTCTAGTTGATGTTCGCAGGTGTCGTTGATAAATTAGCAGTTGACGTATGTTGTAACGCAACCTAGTGCTCTCTATTTTCCGACTGCCGAGTTACATGAGTAGTCAATATTCATTTAGGAGTGGGATGTCAGTTGCTGGGTCATTCATCCGCTCCCACTTACCAAATATCGACATTATTACTGTTTGCAAATATAGCCATTGTTTATTCCCACATTACTATCCGAGATTGTGGGTCCTATGTCGGTTTTGTTTTTCTCCCTATACTACTATTGGATATCGTGGGTTATAGGTCGTCCTTTTTCTTCTTTGATTTCATGCGAATATCTCCTTTGTAAGCAATCTTGCCATAGCCCATAGGGCGGCATGCGAGTAATGACAAAAAAGAAGAAAATAAAATATAGCCATAATATTTTCTCGTTCCTACCTGCATAGAGTGTTATCATAGTGGGCATACGCGTTCTCCCAAGATAAACTCCTATAGACATAAATGGATGAATACATCTAGAGATGCAAAGAAACCTTGGGTGGTGCCTATAAGGGCATAGTTCACTGAATGGTGCAGTAGTCATTCTATGTACAGACGAACAGCAACTGTGTTCCAAAAAGATGATGCCGCAGGAGCTTCATAACTGGCTGAGACTGCTCGAGATATGAATTTTACCTTTTTTAATTTTTTTTTATTTATTTATTTATTTATTTTTTTTGATCACGTAACCCCATATACAAGCACTCAGCCTATGGCAGGACCCCTTTATTACCCGGAGGCAGGTCTGTGACACCGGATTGTGGGCCGGATCACCCATGCTACTTATCTATCTACACGACTTCACCGTGGCTGCAGATGAACAAATGCAGACAGACAGTGGACCAAGCACAATAATATACACAATAGGTTCTGGATCCTCTCCAGCCCTACCCACCTGCTTTCATTTGTCTTTCCTTTCCCTATCCTACTCATACGCACCCCATCTGTACATCTTATCTCCGATGCGTATAGTCTCTGGTATTTGACTAGTCCTATCTGCCCCCTCCAGGTAAACAACAATAGAACTAGTCGCCTTTCTCTCCCTCCTCTCTTGCTTCAACAGCTATCTAGCTCCAGCGATTTTTGTATATAGTTTATTATCTGCCTCCAACCACTTCCAAACATTCTCCAATCTCTTGGTCACTGCTATCCCATAAATTACAATTGCTAAAGTCGCAGGTCATAGTTCTGGCTTATTTGGTAAAACGGGCTTACTCTTTGTAGTGGAAGTGGCCTTGGAGGTGGTGGTCTTTCCTTTGTTAGTTCGAAAAAGAAAAAAGGAAAGGGAGCGTGCAGGGTTTGAGAAGGGCAAATTCGTAAAGTGGGGCAGGAGAGCACTCACAAATTACACATGGCTGCGGACTGGAAAAGGCGGAGCTATGTGGAGGAGGATAGTCAGTGGCGAGGAGGTACAATGCACATGTGGTGAATCTCGAGTCGGTGGAGATATTCGTGTATGAGAAAAAGGAAAGGGCGGAGTTCCGAGCCTTAAGGTTGACATGGGAACCACTCTCGGACCCAACATTAGATACGAGGTACTTGAGAGGTACACTGTCACACCGAAAACCCCTCCCGATACACGTATTCCCATTCTAACAGAGCGACCTGAGCATGGAGGGATGGGAGGAGATAATCAGGAGGGAGGAAGATGAAGGATGGGTAAGTATATACATAGACAGAAGCCACATGGACGAATCAACAGGAGCCGAGATATCTACCCGGTCAAAGGACGAATCGTCTACCTTAGAAGAATGAGCACCGTCAACGATGAGGAGATGCTCGTGGTTAGTCAGGCACTCAGACAGGAGGGAGAAGTGATAATAGTCACCGACTTCCGTACGGCAATATCGAGACTTCAGAAAATAGCCAATGGGGTCCCAAACATGGAAGGTACCTCCCAGGAGGTTAGGGAACTGTGGGAGAGGACGATAGCCAGAGGGGACCACGACCTAGCGGTGCTATAAGTAAAAGCACACAAGGGAGTAAGAGGCAACGAGAAGGCAGACAGGGCGGCGAAGGTAGGCACCGCCCTACAATGCGAAGAAGAGATAGCTACAGAGGCGGGGATCCACCAAGAAGCTAAAACCCTCAGAGCCAAAGAAAGAAATTGCCTACAACTAACATATCGACCGCTACAACAGATAGACAACCGTAAAAGGATCTCCATTTTAGCAAGCATTCTTGGAAACAAGGGACTCAAAGAATGGAGATACGGCATAGGCAAGGCAGACTCACCGAAGTGCCGATGGTGCGGAAAGGCCTCGGAGAACTTTACACATATAGCAAGAGATTGCCAGGCATGGAAGCGAAAGACCCAAGAAGGGGCGGAGTATTTGACGCAGCCGGGAAAGGGTATCAATATCGCGGAAATACTGGAATGGGCATGGCAGGACTGAATTCTTTAGGTTTCTATTTTCTCTTTTTTATTTTTTATTTTTTATAATTTTTTATAATTTTATTTTATTTTATTTTATTTTAATAAGATCTCGCCATAGCCTTTTAGGCGGCATGCAAGTAATGAAATAAAAAAAAATAAAAAAAAAACATGTGGTGAGGCATGGAGTGCTGAGCATATAGTATTCAGATGCACAGAACTAGAGCGGCCCCAGAGGAAGAACAAAGATGGGGCCCATGTCACCTGGCAGTCCTGGGAGGATCTAGAGGAGAAAGGCTGGAAGCAAGAAGGCGTGGAAGGCGACCCGGTCGAGTACTGGTTTGCCTGCCTCAATCTGGGGTAGCCGGGAACCAGGGGATGGAGGGCACTAGGTGCTCAAGGTGTGTATGTAGATTCCGTAGTTAGTTGTCGCAAACCTGGCTCGGGTATATAGGTCCCTGCCATAGGCTGGTAGCCTGTATGCAGGGTTATGGTGGAGTGTACCTAGAAGGGACTACTTGTTACATTCCGTCGTGCACTGACTAATACACCTATTTTTTTTTTTTTTTTTTTTTTTTTTTTTTGTTAGGTGGGGGGAGGGGAAGGGGGGGGGGGGGTGTACCCTAGACACAGGCTCCCCAGTTGGCCTCAGTCCGCTTTCTGGCACTGTCAGGCCCTGACCAACACACTTACATTTGGCATCTCATCTTTGCAATAGAGAGATTGGACAATCTGGAGCTCATAAGTATTTGGTATTATTCTATCAGTGTTTTATTATGAGCTTAACTCTAATGAATTTTTTTAGGGCAGCTGCAAAATGCTATACTAATGATCATTGTGAGTATAACTTCAAAGCATTATGATTGACAATTCCATGCAGCCTTGAGTCTGTTTCCAATATAGCAATCATTTTGTATAAATATTATGCATACATATCACTATGGTAGTAACAAAGGAATATATGGATCATTTCCAAATAGAGTAAGAATTTTCTGTACTAGTACTGATCTAGCATTCTTGGCACGTTGCATTTTTCAGCTCTCCCATACAAAGTGCCTCCTTTTCAATCTGCTTCTACATATTTATTAATTTTTTTTTTTTTTTTAATAGAGGACATTAAAGTGTAGAGCAGACAAAATACTACGTATTAATGTCCTTTAGGTTTCAATCAGATGTGGTTTGATAATATAGTAGCACTTTAAACGTGGTGGCTATAAGTGGTCCCTTATAGGTATACTCTACCATACGTCTTTAGGTTATATGGGTTACCCGGATCCATTATCTCTGACAGGGGGACCCAGTTTACTTCCGAATTTTCTAGAACCCTCTGCAAGCTTCTCGGCATCCAGCAAAAACTTTCCACCAGCTTTCACCCTCAGACCGATAGCCAGACAGAACGAGTCAATGCAATCCTTAAACAATATTTACGAGGATACTGCAACTATCAACAAGACAATTGGTCTGAACTTGTCACCTTGGCCGAGTTCACATACAACAATACCCTGTTCTCCACTACTAGAGTAACTCTGTTCTTTACCAATTACGGCTACCACCCTCGCTAGAATTATGGGGCAAGATAAAGGAAGAGGAAAGAAAGAGGCAGGCAGATTAATATCTAGAATGGAATGTGAAGGGAATGTGGGGCTATTTCACCCAGTAAAGGAGTGGGAACAGAGATTTATAGTGATCACTGGAGGCAGGCAATTCGATGTGGAAGGGGCCACAGAGTGGTGCCAATTCACAGGATACCAGACTGCAAAGGTAGAGGACGCACTTCAGCAGGCTGTAAGAAATGCAACAGCCCTTTTGACTACAAAGGGGGCAGTAGAAGTGCATGAGGTATGGAGCTAAGCAGAGGTTAGCTAACAGTTTATATTTTTTTTTTTTTTTTTTTATTTTATTACTCGCATGCCGCCCTGTGGGCTATGGCGAGGTATATATTAAAGGAAAAGAAAAGAGTAACACACTAACTACATTAACTACATGTGATTCCCGAGGTATTCAAAGTGATTCGGGTGGGGTGAGGAGATGCATCAAGCCTACTTCTTCCCTCTGTCCTGCTCGTATGTCTCTGAACGCAACCATCTTCCTTTAAGCCTGACCTTCTCAGCCTCCCTCTGTATCTTTAGGTATAGAACCACCGAACTTGTCTTCTTTCCTTCGTCTATCAAAGTGGTCTTTTTTCAGAGCCACCTGATGCCCATTATCTCGCCTAACTCCTTATTGTCTGATTCCAGCCATTTCCTTACCTTGTTGAGGTCTTTTCTCAAGGTAACGCCGTGTATGACAAGGCCATATGTCTTTGTTTGGACTCGTTGGGGCGGGGGCGGGGGCGGGGCGTGGGCTAAGTCGGATGAGGTTTGTGCTAGGTGTCGGGGCCGAGGTTGTGGTCAGCGTTGTGGGTGTGGCTGCGGAAGCCGCCGGAAAGGAAGCTTGTGTTGTCTGGGACGCCAGCTTCTTTCCCTTCCTCTTCTTCCTAGAGGGGGTAGGTTGTGGTAGTACCGAGGGGCTAAGACCCAATGGCTGTGTCGGTGTTGGTACCGCTGGGATGTCTATCGGTGGCGAGGTCGTCGGGATGTCTACTGCACGTACAGCGAGTAAAGCAGCATGGGTTGAATGGGTACATATTATCAGGGAGGGAATTATGATACAGGAGGGAGAGGCTGAACAAGGAAATAAGGTGAGAGTTATCAGAGAAGATGACATTAAGGATGTCATCTATGTAGGTAGTAGAGTAACTAAAACAATTCAAACCCCTCACTACAGAAAGAGCGGTCTCGACTAGCAGGAAACTGAAAGCAGTGAGCAGATAGAGGTAGACTTTGAGACCCACATCATAGTAGATGGTACCAGGAAATGGAAGCGCGATGGTGAGTTGGCTGGAGATCAACTAGTGAGAGAGACTCTTAAATTGAAGGACAGCAGCAAAGTGGAGAAAGCAAAGGAAGTAGAAAAAATAGAGGAAGTAGAAGTAGAGGAACCTGGGGAGCTGGAAGGAGCAGATGCAATCTAAGTTCTACAATTGCTGCATGACCTTAAGATCCTCAAAGAAGCATGGGAAAAGCGTAAGGGAGCAGGAGCAGTACGAAGCGCATCAGGTGTTGGCGATGCTGCAGCCCGATTAGGTGACATTATTGAAAATCGAAAAGGAGCTGATGGCAAAAGGTGGAGAGAAGTAGAAGACTTCTTGAGAACTGAAAAGTAGCTTGAAGACAAAGTTGAGGCACTACGAGAGTGTGAAAAGTGGTGGAAGAAGGAAAAGGAAAACCAGAAGGGAAGAGAAACAAGTGCAATCAATCAAAGGCTCAGAAGGTTGGAAGAGAGTCTTGCAAGTGTAGTTGTCAAGCTAGGAGTTACCTCCATCGAGGAAAAAGATGCAGCAAAATGGAAGGAGAAGGAAGTCAAGAAGAGGAACTGTGAGGTTGAGGCAAGAAGAGCAGCTGAGAAGGCCTTAGCAAAAGTGAAAGCGCTAGAAGAAAAGGATCAAGCCCAACGAAAGAAGTCAGAAAAGGATACCCAAGAGGCAGCAGATCAAGAAAAACAAAGATTGGATATAGTACAGGCTGCAAAAATTGCAGCTGATAAAGCAGATGTGGAACTTAAGAGAAAAGAGCTCGCAGTCTATGATATAAAGAAGAAAAGTAGCACAGCTGTAGAGATAAGGAAAGTAGAAGAGGAGGTATAGGAAGCTGCTACAAAGGCTTCGGAGGCCAGAGTAGCTGCAGAACATGCAGAAACAGGTACAACCAGAGCTGAGGGTAGCTCCTGGCAGATAGTTGGCACTACTAAGATGCGCAAGTGGGTGATGATTTCACTACACAAGGAGGTATCAGCAGGTACAACAGAGAAAGCAAAACAAAAACAATTAGAAGCAGCAAATACAGCTCTTTGAGCATTAGAATGAGAGGAGAAGAGAAGGCTCTTCCGAGTAGTAGGTATCAAGAAGAATGCCATGGTTTCAAGGTATGAGAGGAGATGGCGTATCATTGAAGCACCCTGGGTGATGGAAGAAGCAGAAGTAGTAAGAATACTACAGTGTCAGCTGGAGGCTGTATTTGGAGGGGACCTACTGAATGTTTGGGCTGAGCAATCAGGGACAGTTCCCCTAATCGCGAAGGGAGTTCCTGCAGAGGGGCTCTCTAATAGAAGGCAGCTGCATAAGGCCCTTGCAGCAGAAAACATAACTACTAGTGGCATTTTCGGAGCGAGATGGCTGGAGAGAGATGGCTCAAATACATGGCAAATAATGAGAACTACAGCAGTTAAGTTTGAGGTAACCAGTATATAGGAAGCAGAAAGACTAGTTAAAGAGGGAGTGAAGCTTAGAAATGACCTCCGAAAGGTAGAAGTTTACAAGCCACTAGTAGTGAGAGGGTCTACACCTGCTAAAGGAGGAGTAAATGCAAGCTCTCTACTAGTACCAGTACCAACACCAGTATCAGTACCAGCAGCAGCCTTCGAAAGAACATGCTGGCAGTGTGGCAGGAAGGGATATCAGCAGAGAGAGTGCACACACCAGCCGCCGAGGGCCTACCAAAGTCAGAAACAACAGGGAGTCAAAGCAGGCAGTAGGACGTGCTGGCCGTGTGGTGGTATGGGGCACCAGCGAAGGAAGTGTGCAACTGTATCTACTAGAGACTCTTTGAAGAGGCCAGGGCTAGGGCCAGAGCTGGCGAGCTATATGCTAGCAGGGAAGTGGTTCTGACGTAATGGTTACTGAACAGAGGATGAAGGTGGCATTCCAGAATGTTGGAGGTTCTCTCAGAAATAGTGATATTATTCTGGAATAGGCAAATAGAGAGAAAGTAGATGTGATCTTTATAGGAGAAGCATAGGTTGCAGAGAAAGGAGGAGAGTGGGTCACAACAAGATATCCAGCTTATGAGGTCATCAGCCAAGTTGAGAGTGGCAAGAGGGTAGTGGCTCATGCAAGGAAAGGGACCCAGGAGTAGAAAGTGATTGAAGAGACGAAAGGGTGGGTCTGGTGTGAGGTAGAAGGAGGTGGCAGAGCGGGAGGAGTATATATCCACCCAGATATGAATTTGGAGACCTTGCAGGATTGGATAGACAGATGGGGAAGGCTGAGAGGCCCAGGAGGTCTGCAGTCTAGTACAGTACTACTGGGGGACTTTAATGCATACCATCCAGCATGGTCCAAACTAGACAGAGGGCCTGACCCAAGGGGAACGGCACTCAAAGAGGGTTTGGAAGGCATAGGCTAGCTTCTGGTAACAATTTTTTTTTTTTTTTTTTTTTTATTTCATTAATCGCATGCCGCCCTAAGAGCTATGGCGATGTTTAGTTACATAACGAAATTCATACGAAATTCACGCGCCCGCTCCAGAGTTACTCTCCTCCTGCCCACTCTAAAATTTCCCGTATGTTTCTCTTCTGGAAACAAGGAAAGGGGTTTCAACATGGGCAAGAGAAGTTGAAGAGCAGGTCAGAAAGAGTGTTCTAGATCTAGTCTAGAAGTATGGGGAATTTGGATGGCAAAACGAAGATCCAGAGTGGTTATGTGGAGACCATGCAGTAGTCTGGGGGACTTGTAGTAGCAGCCAAGGCAAAACTGAAATAAGAAGAGGAGTAGATTGGGATAAGGCAGAAGATTTGATCCAAGAAATCATGCAAAAGAAGGCTTCAGACCAATGGGAGTGGTACCGAAGCCTTGGGGGAGAGACTGCATATGAGAAGACCTGCAAGCTTCGAGAGAGTCTGAAGAGGGAGATACGTGCATCATTAAGAAGTAAGTTGTGGTGGGATAAGGAGGTAGAAGAGGCAGCGAAGGCAGTGAGGAAGGAGGGCCGAGGGGGAAGGTACAGGGAGCCAAAGCATGGGAGAGAGCCAGACTCCTACGGTGGAAAGAGCGGGTTAAGACCCTCAAGTATATCATAAGACGAAAGAAAAAGGAGTGCTGGGAACAGTTTATAGAGGAACACAGCTCTAAGGACCCATGGGATGTGATCCAAGTAGCAAAGACCTTGGAAGTTAAGAGGAAAAATGGGTGACCTTCTAGGTGACAATAGTGATATATGGAGGACAGACGAGGAGAAGGTGAGAGGCCTGGTACAGAGAAACTTCAAATATCAGGTGACGTCGGATCCACCAGCAGTGTCAACCTCACCAGCAGCATTAACTTCACTGGCAGTATCAAATTCACCAGCAATATCAAATCCAAATTTACTAGCGGTATCGAATTCGCCAGCGACATCGAATTCGACGAGCAGTGTCGAATTCGCCGGTAGTACCGAATTCACCAGTAGTGTCGCATTTGCTGGCAGGCGTTGAATTTACAGGTGGCATTAATTTCACTGACAACATTGGACCTACCAGTGAACTCGGGCCCGCAGAGCCTGACAGACGAATTGACCTCCAATGTAAAAAAGCTGACTGAGAGGCTATGCAAGGCACTTGCAGGCACTTCGAGCCGTTCAGCTCCAGGGCCTGATGGCATCAGCTATAGATTCATCAAGCTGGTCAATAAAACAGTGCTAGGAGAGCAGTTAATGAAGGAGCTGGCTGCTGAGCTGGCTACAGCCAGGATGCCGAAGGATTGGCAATTCAGCAAGGTGATCATGATCCCGAAGTCTGGCAGGGATCTTACGCAAGCAAAGAGCTGGAGGCCTATTCAACTCATTAATTGTGTGGGAAAACTGATGGAGAAGGTGGTTGCTGATGACTTGCAAGAAGCTGGACTATTCCACCATGGGCAGTTTGGAGGAGTGAGAGGAAGGTCTGCAATTGATGCCTTATTTCGGGCAGTTGTGAAGAGCCAGAGAGCCCTGGCACGTGGCGGTGGGGCAGTGTGGATTATGGAGGATGTCAAGGGAGGCTTTGGGAACACACGTTGGGATATGGTCAAGCACCGAGTACAGGGTTCTAAAGCTGAAAAATGATTGCCCTGGTTAGAAACCTTCTTCGGGAGCGAGAGTTTGAGGTGGAATGGAATGGACAGGTGAGGGGCAATGGCAAGTCGAAATGTAGGTGTGCCGCAGGGCTCGCCTTTATCCCCAGTTGTGTTTCTCATCTACATGGCACCAATTCTAGAAGATATGGAAACAAAGGTAGCTGCAGCAGTGAGAGACTGTGAAGTGGAGCTGCCCTCATTTGTAGGTGATATGAACTGTGTCATTCTGGATTGGGAAGGAGGAAAGGATATGAGAAGAGTTGGGGAGAGAATTGCAGGAGTAGTCAGGGAGGTTGCTGAAGCTCACGGTCTACCACTGGAGACCTCAAAGGAGGAGGTCCTAGTCATGGGCAAGAAGGCCAAGAGAAGGGCAGATGTTGAGAGGTGCAAGTGGCTAGGGGTGATTTGTGACAGTACTCTTGATTTCGACCTCCACTGGAAAAGCCGGATCGAGAAAGCCAGAAACTCATGGGCGCACTGTCTGGACTAGGCAACTCTCAATGGGGAATGAGTCCTATCTCATGGAGAAAGGCTTATACAGGCATGGTAAGGGCAGTAGCCCTTTGGGGGTCCGAAATTGGGTGGAGAGGCCAGAAGCAGTGGAGAGAGGAATTTGAGAGGTTGCAGTCAGTATCAAGCACTCCGCAAATGTACTGGTGCAGTTCAAGAGGCAGCGAGAGTAACGGTCGAGGCCATTGCCGGAGTAGAGAGTGTAACGACGATCCTCGATCAAGGCCAAGCAAGGTATGCACTGAGATCAGTGAGGGACCCTACAGGAGTGGGGGACCTGTGGCCTGAAAGCTTCAGTGGAATGGTAGCCTCAGACCCAGACAGAGAGGGGAGAGGGGGAGGGACTGGAGAGACTTTAGCTTGGGTTATGCTACAGACAAAAATGATGGATTTGAGTCAGTAGCTGGAAAGATTGCGAGCACTCTCGAGGTCGATGAGGAGGAGAGAGTGTCCTGGGGACGAGATGTACACCTACTGCAGGCAGACATTGAGGTCATTGACCTCAAGCTGTGCAAGGAAGACACCCCAGCCAAATGGGAAAAGGCCATCAATGAGGCTAAGAGTGACTCGGTAGCTATTTTCACAGATGGCAGCCGCAGTGAGGAAGGCGGTGTTGGTGGCGGATGGTGCTGGAGGCAGGTGGTAGCAGGTGAGTCAGAAGGGTCCCGGTGGGTAGGCACAAAAGCAACTGTGTGGGACGGCAAGGTCTCAGGAATGAAGAGTGCCCTTGAAGCAGTTGATGGCAGTGAAAAAGTGCTACTGTTCGCAGACTCTCAGGCAGCTATCAGTGCAGTCCAGAAAGCAGGAAAAACTGGCAAGGCAAGGACTGCAGATCTAGCACGGGTGATAGAGCTGATTGCAGAGAGGCGGCAAAGGTTAAGGGAGGCGGATGCAGTGAAGCTGGCATGGGTCAAGGCCCACGTGGGGATAGAAGGCAATGAGAAGGCGGATGAGTTGGCCAAAGAGGGGGCCAAGGGCATGAGGTATGATGGGCAGGCCACTGAGGGTGGGCTGCGTCAAGAGTTAGTTCGAAAAAGAAAAGAGGAGAGGGAGCGTGCAGGGTTTGGGAAGGGCAAATTCGTAAAGTGGGGCAGGAGAGCACTCACAAATTACACTTGGCTGCGGACTGGAAAAGGCGGAGCTATGTGGAGGAGGATGGTCAGTGGCGAGGAGGTACAATGTACATGTGGTGAGGCATGCAGTGCTGAGAATGTGGTGTTCAGGTGCACCGAACTGGAGCGACCCCAGAGGAAGGACAAAGATGGGGCGCATGTCACCTGGCAGTCCTGGGAGGACCTAGAGGAGAAAGGGTGGAAGCAAGAAGGTGTGGAGGGCGACCCGGTCGAGTACTGGTTTGCCTGCCTCGATCTGGGGTAGCCGGGGACGGAGAGCACTGAGTGCTCAAGATGTGCATGTAGATTCCGTAGTTAGGTGTTCCAAACCTGGCCCGGGTATATGGGTCCCTGCCATAGGCTGATAGCCTTTTTTTTTTTTTTTTTTTATTTCATTTATCGCATGCCGCCCTAAGGGCTATGGCGATGTTTAGCTAAATAAGTAAAAAAGAAGGTTAAAAACAGCGACAGAAGCATTCCCGCCTAAAAAACCCCAATCCTAACCCCGACCTAAATACATGTATTTCCCGCTGTTTCCATTTGTGTTGCGGGGGGAAAAGCGGCCAGCCGTCTGCCTCACCTCCGTCCCCTTTCGGCCTCGTACTGGCATTCGAGCTCGTCTTCTTCCCTTCCCCCAACAGTATGTCCTTCCTTCGCAACCAGCGAACCCCAACAATCTTCTTAAGGTCCTTATTGTCTTCGCCCAGCCATCGTTGTACCTTCCCCAAGTCCCTTCTCAACGCGACCCCGTGTACAACGATCCCGGTCTTGACCTTGTCCCTCGGCTTCGGTGGAGGTGTCCGCCTCTTCCCCTTGGATCGACCGCGAAACGCCTCCTCTTGAGTCGGCAGCGGTTGTCTCTTCGGCGGCGACGGTGGTGATGGTGGTGGTGGTGGTGGCGCAGGTGGTGCCTCCCGTGACTGTGGTGGTGGTGGCTGTGGTGGCGATGGTGGCTGCGCCGATGCAAGTGGTGTCGGTGGGCCTTCGCCGAGGCGGGGTGCCTTTCTCTTCCTTGTCCTGGTCGAAATCGGCGGTGATGCCGCCCGCTTCTCCTTACCTCCGACGGGAGGCTGTGGTGGTGGTGGCGGTGGTGGCGGTGCGGTGGCGGTGGTGGTGGCGTTGGCTCCACTGGAGGCGTCTCCACCGACATGATGGGGCTGAGCCCCAGTGTCTGTGGTGGCGGTGGTGGTGGTGGAGGTGGTGAGGGTGGGGAGGGCAGGAATGTCTTTATGTCCGGTCTCGCTGGACCGTCCTTAAAGCTGAAAACGAGGTGGTTCCCGTTCTCTGGTTGCCCCTGTGAATTGGCACCTAAGTACTCGTATCGCCATCATCCGACGAGGGTTGTGAAGAAGGTTTCCCTCTCCTCTTCGTCCAAACATTCCCAAAATTTCACTCTGGGCCTCATGGCGCGAGGCGGTGGGTTTCTGCCTTTTGGCGGCATTGTCGTTTGATTGGCTGTGTTGAGCTCGGGAGTGCCTATTGGACCTTGGCGCCGACGTGGTGTGGTGGCAACGAGGTGTTGAGCTGAAGATTCCTCGCGATTTTGCCCCTCGGGGGAAAACCGCAGTGTCAGGTATTTGGGAAAGAAAATTAGATCAAAGTGCTCAGCACGCTGAGAGCTTTCGATCTATGTAGGTTTCAGCGGGGGGAGCGTTGTGGTTGTGGAGTCGCTTCCAAACGCTCGTCCTGTGGTGGTTGTTGTAGGTGTTGGATCACTGTGAGTGGCTGATAGCCTGTATGCGGGGTTACGTGAATAAAAAAAAAAAAAAAAAAAAAGATTATTTCATGCATATGAACCATGTCTGGCGCTTATGGTGTTTCGGTTATTATTATCGTTGACTCATACACCTCTCGGTTGGATTATAGTTTCTTTTCTGTTATGGTTTTGAAGTCACATTATATCTCACTTTCTGTGTATGTAAGCTGGGCAATTCTGCCACTTCTTAATAGATCAGACTCAACGAGCTTGCCTTTCATTCCCTTCGTGAATACAAGCACTTACCAAAAAGGACTTCGCTTATTTTGATAGGTTACTCACCCTCCTATGCCCGATTCCTACAATTATACAGAAGTTCCATGTATTTACCCTGGATTCCCTATTGATATTTCATTATGTTCTGTATCTCTTGAACCTTCTGCTCCAGATGCTGAACTAGATTCTTCTTTTGCTACTGCTAGTTACTGCTTTCACTACTTTTGATGATCCTCCTCTCTTCTTACCTGTATATGTATCACAGTCAAATTCAAGTTCCACTTTAGTGGATTCAGAGCCCATAGCTTCCTATGCATTTCTAGACCAGGGTGTGCAAGGGAATTTCATACATCCTAGGCTGGTTAAAGAGGTCGGATTCCAGGTTCAACCTATTACTCAAAGTGTCAAGCTCAAATTCATAGACGGAAAATTTGCTCGGAACTCCATAATATCAGAAGGATATATAGTTGAACTCGAAATAAATGGCCACTATAAGCTTCGAGAATTCGGAGTAACAGACACCTGTGGCGATAACCCCTTGGTCCTCGGAATGGGTTGGCAGTGACATCATAATATCCAAATTGATCATAAAAACAATACTCTGCAATTTGGACCCAAGTTCCACTCCTACAACTCCGAAAATAACATTACGTCACTTTTGCCTACTAAACTTAGAGACTCAAATATCTCTCCTCCAGACCAAAACACAATTGAATTTGTCAATGCTGCTGCATTCAATGTTCTTGCTAAATAATACTCAGCCTACAATTTAACTATCACTGATATAGTAGTGATTTTTTTTTTTTTTTTTTTTTTTTTTCATTACTCGCATACCGCCTATCAGGCTACGGCGAGATATAGTAGTGAGCGGCACGAGCTAGCTCGAGCCGAGCTGGAGGGTGAGCTCGAGCTGGC
This sequence comes from Kalaharituber pfeilii, assembly GCA_015179045.1. Lineage (NCBI taxonomy): Eukaryota > Fungi > Ascomycota > Pezizomycetes > Pezizales > Pezizaceae > Kalaharituber > Kalaharituber pfeilii. The sequence continues at coordinate 47,276 of WHUZ01000019.1, forward strand.
CTGGCATGAGCTCGAGCCTAGATTGATTATATACATAATATTGACAAACTAAACTAAACTAAGCTAAATTTTCATCTTTCTCACTACTATCAGTTAAAGGAGGCTTTAACATCGTGAGGAAGGAGGTGGTCCTGAGAAGGATTGAGGAGAGGGGGAGCGAGGGGGTGAGAAAGAAGCGGAGGTGGCTGGAGGAGTTTATGGGAGGCAGGGAGTTCGGAGTGTGGTGGGACGGCGAGGAGAAAGGGAGGGGCAGGTCGAACGTGGGGGTTCCGCAAGGATCACCACTGTCACCGGTCATCTTCCTCATCTTCATGGCACCCACCATTGAGAAGATGGAGAGAAGGCTGAGGGGGGTGGCGATGGGGGCGGAGGTAGAAGTGCCATCGTATGTTGACGACCTGGCAGCAACGATCCTAGACTGGCACGGGTACTGGGATATGGGGCGGCTCAGGGAGAAGGTGAAGGTGGCGATGGCGGAGGTGGCGGAGGAAGACCAGATCCCGCTGGAGGAGTCGAAGTGGGAGATGATAACCTTCGGGGTGGGAAGGAGGTGGAAGAAAGAGGGGGAGATGCTAAAGTGGTTAGGGGTCATCTTCGATGAGAACTTGACCTTTGGCGCACATTGGCGAAACAGGCTGAGCCGAGCGCGGAGGCTGACGGGGGCTCTCTCGGGACTGGGCAACCGGAACTGGGGGATGTCTCCACGCAGCTGGAGGCAAGCCTACACGGGGATGGTGAGGGCGGTGGCAATGTGGGGAAGCGAGATCGGGTGGAGGGGACAGAAGGAATGGAGGAAGGAGATGGAGAGAGTCCAGCTGCAGGTGTTGAAGAAGGCGGCTGGAGGAGGGAGAGGAGCGGGGGTAGGAGGGGTGAGTGCGGTGTGTGGAGTGGAGGACGTGGAGACGGTCCTGGATGGCGCGCAAGCGAGGGCGATCGTCCGGGAGGTGGAGACGCCGTCAGAGCTGGCGGAGCTTTGCACGGGCGACTTCGGAGGGAGTGAGGAGAGAGAGGAGGAGGCGAGAAACTGGAGAGACTGGGGGGTGCAGTGGGCGGTGGTCGAGAATGAGGGGTATGAAGCAGTGCTGGACCGCTGGCAAGGTCAGTGGGCGAGGTTCTCGGAGGAGGGGGAGGAGATCTCGTGGGGAGGGGGGTGTGAGAAGGTGGAGGTGGAAGTGGTGGAGAGGCGGAAAGGAGAAGTGGAGACGAGGGGGGAGTGGGAAGCCGCGATCGGGGAAGCCGGAAGAAAAAGGGCAGTCCTTTTCTCCGACGGCAGCAAGATCGAGGACAGCAAGGTGGGAGCAGGGGTGTGGGGAGGTCGGGAGCCGTGGCGGAGGTGGTGGGGAGAACGGCGACGGTGTTCGATGGGGAGGTGAGGGGAGTGAGAAAGGCGCTGGAGAGTGTGGAGGAGGAGGTCCCTGTACTGATCTGTTTAGATTCTGAGGCTGCCGTCATGGCGATCCAGAAGGCAGGCAGGGAGGGAAAGGGGAAAACCGAGGATGTGAGGAGAGTGGTGGATGCCGTAGCGAGGAGGAAGAAGAAGGGAGGGGATGCGAAGCTGATGTGGGTCAAGGCTCACATCGGAATCGCAGGAAATGAGAAGGCGGATGAGTGGGCGAAGAAGGGGACGGTGATGCAGGGGAAGGAGGTGGCCACCGGAAGTGGGGTGCGCCAGAGGGTGAAGGCGTGGAGGAAGGAGAAGAGAGAAGTGGACGGCTTTGGAGGAGGAAAGGTCATGGAGTGGAATAGGATAGCAGTATCCAATTTCACTGCCTTGCGCCTGGAGAGAGGGAGGTGTGCGGTGTGGTTGAAGAGGATAGGGGCAGCTGAGTCGGATAAGTGCAGGTGCGGGGAGGTGCAAACCGGGGAGCACGCTTTCCGATGCAGAAGTCAGAAGAACCGCCCAGAAGGTTTTGAGAGGTGGAGCGACATGGGAAAGGATTGGAAAAGAAAGGCGGAGAATGGAGAGGAGTATGATATTTTAGAGAATTTCTTTTCCAGGGTCAAGTTCTAGAAGGTAGGAGAATGCGGGGTCAAGTTCTAGAAGCTAGGAGAGCGGGGGCGACGGCGCGTGGGGCCATGTATGTAGAGAGTTAGTTTAGCCTGTCTCCGGGCTATGAGGGCTTGCCCAGGGACCCTGCCATGGCTTAGTGCTACAAGCGGGGTTATGTGATTTAAAAAAAAAAAAAAAAAAAAAAAAAAAAAAATCACTACTATCAGCTAAATTGAGCATTTCGAAGTTGTTGGTAGGCCAGAATGAGCTACAAGTCTCTAATTATTACTATATTAGGTATTTACAGTTTACGAAAGCTTGCACTGGCTAAGCATTTTAGCGAGCTAGCAAGAAAAACACTAGCATGATCTTGGCTCGTTTGAGCTCGAGCTCCAGATCAATCGAGCTCGAGCTAGCTCGTACAAGCTCGGGCTCGAGCTGGCTCGACCTGGCTCGACCTGGCTCGGCTCGTGCCGCTTACTATGATATAGACTATGAAATCTACTACTGAGTTAGTTAAGAAGCTACTAGAACTATAAGAAACGTTAACAGTGAACAGAATATCAAAGCAATGATCTAAAGGAGTGAAGACCGACACCGCCACCGTCCTGCCCTAGATCCCTGCATCTATATTCCTGCTGAATATCATAGCTACCTTGATGTGTTCAGTAGAGAAGCTGCTGAAACTCTCTCACTTCATAGGCCCAGAGTTGACCATGCTATCATTCTAGAAAAAGGAAAAGCTCTACCATTTGGACCACTATACAGTTTGAATATCAAGGAACTGCTAGCACTAAGAGAATATCTTGAAGATAATCTACACAAAGGATTTATTTATGCATCTACATCATCTGCTGGAGCACTAGTCCTATTTATTCCAAAATCCGCTAGATCCCTATGCCTCTGTGTTGACTACCGAGGACTAAACAATGCTATGATTAAAAATCGCTATGCTTGGCTACTGATCAGTGAAACTCTGGACCGGTTGAGACAAGCAAAGTACTTTATTAAGCTCGATATCTGTGAAGCATACTATTAGATCAGGATCAAGGAAGATAATGAATGGAAAACAGCTTTCAGAACTCGATATAGCCACTTTAAATATACTGTTATGCCCTTTGGTCTTACCAATGCTCCTGCCACATTCTAAGCATATATTAACAATGTTTTTCGGGAATTCCATGATATCTTCTGTATACTCTACCTTGACGATATTATCATAGTTAGTGCTAACCTTATAGATTACCAAACACATGTACGAAAAGTACTACAACGCTTGCGAGAGCATAGTCTATTCCTTAAAGCTGAGAAATGTCGATTCTATAAACAAGAAATCGGGTACCTAGGATTCATAGTATCAATAGACAGTATTAAGATGAACCTAAAAAAGGTTGAGGCCATTAAGAACTGGGAAGCACTACGAAGCATTAAGGATATTCAAACATTCTTAGGATTTACTAACTTCTACCGAAAGTTCATTCTAGTATACTCTAAAGTTGCTGGATCTATGTATGACCTACTTAAGAAGGGTATGAAGTTCATATGAGGAGAAAAACAACAACGTTCATTTGAAGCTCTTAAAGAAGCCTTTACCTCTATACTCATTCTCAAGTACTTTGACCTATCCAAGCTGGCAATTATAGAAACAAATGCATTGGACTATGTTATTGCTGGTGTACTCAGCCAAGAGCATAATAGAAAACTACACCCTGTCATATACTACTCTTATCGAATAAAGCCTGCTGAATGCAACTACGAAATCTATAATAAGGACTACTTGCTATAGTTAATGGCCTTAAGGAATGGAGGCACCACCTGTGTAGTAATGTATATGATGAGGATATTACCATATATACTGATCATAGGAATCTAGTATACTTCATAAGTACTAAGGAACTAACAGCTAGACAAATTCGGTAGATAGAAACACTTACAGAATATAACTTTAAGATTGTATATCGAGAAGGGAAGAAAAATGAGAAAGCAGACTCCCTAACTAGGAGATCAGGAGAATCTTTCTAGGGAGGAGGACCAAAGACTTACACAATGCTATCAACTACTCTTGAAAACCCGAAGGGCAAGGGTCTTGGGTGCGGAGGAGCAGTTGACAGAGAATAAGGCAAAGGGGATGAGAATGTGGGCAGACGACGTACAGAAGAACGTCGACTCCGGAGAAGATAAGGGATGGCGGAGAGAGTGAAAAGGTTGGAGGATATGGTCGTTAGCATCCACGCGCATATGGGACTGGCAACGACGGAGGAGAAGGACAGGGCGGAGAAAAAAGAGACGGCAGTAGAGAGAGAAAATAGGGAGAAGGAAATGGAGAGGGAAAGGCAAGCGGAGGCGAGGAAGATTAAGAAGAGGGCGGAGGAACAGAAGAAGGCGGAAGAGGAGGAGGAACGCAAGCAGAAGGCAGCGGTCGAGGCGCACAACACCTTAGACGCACAGCAGAAGATCAGGAAGAGAGAGCTTCTGATGGCCAGAGAGCTAGCGAGCAGGTTGGAGAGGGAAGCCATGGAAACGAGCAGGGAGGAGGACGAAAAGAAGGCAAGGGAGGCGAAAGAGGAAGCGGAGAGGATCGAGAGGGAGAATCGAGGTTTCCTCACGGCAGAGGTGAAGCAGGAGGGGGAAGGATGGCAGGTGATCGGGGGGAAAAAGATGAAGAAAATGCAGATCACGTCCGAACACAAGGAGAGGTCGTGGCAAAGGGGGAGGCGTGGGAGAAAGAAAAGGAGAGGGGATTGAAAGTGTTTGAGCAGGCGAGGAGGATTGGAATCAACCGAAAAGAAGCCCATGTTCCGAGTCAGGAGGCTCAGCGTAAAAGGGAGGTGAGCGTGATGGAGAGAGTATGGGAAGTGGAGGAGGTCCCCGCGGGGATGAGGAATGAGGAGGTGCTTAAGAAGTGTAATAGCATAATCAGGCGATGTACGGGATACGGTGAGAGTGTGGGTGGAAAATAAAAAAGGCGGTGAAATTAGTGGTAAAAGAGTACCAGTGCAGAAGGGGCTGTGACGGACGCAGAGATCACGGAAATTGTGAAGAAGGAGAACCCGGAGCTGAGAGCAGGCAACCGGGGGCCGCACAGATTTGCGTGGGCACCGAACCCACAGACGGCGAGGTCGAGTTCGGTAACGTTCGAAGTGGCCGATGCAGAGGAAGCGGACAGATTGTGCAAGGAAAGGATAATGATTTTGGGGAAGCCGAGGTGGGTGCAGCTGTGGAATCCGAAGGGGAAACAGCAGCAAGGGAGAAGACCGGAGGTAATGCAGAACTGGAGAAGGAGGAGACCTTACCAGAAGGAATAACGAGGTCACCACCCCCAGTGAATGCCCCGAAAGGACCGAAGGGGAAAGGGGGACAGGCATGGAGGGGAATCGGGGGGGAATGGGACAAACACAGGGAGCACAGAGCCAGCAAGGGAGCGGAGGATTATATGTCTGGTGTGTAAGAAGAAGGGCATGTGGCGAAGGAATGCGGTGATGAGGAGGCGAAGAGAGCATTCCGGCGGTCACAGAAAAGAGAAAAGGAACGGGAGAAGCAGGGAATGAAGGGGGGAAAAGAAAGAAAGTGGAAGGAGGAGGAGGGGGATAGTGTTCAATGCAAAAAGTCAGAAAGAAGCGGAGAGCTAAGCGCGATCTTGCGGAAGCAGGAACGAAGGCTAAAGGAAAGGACAGGGAGAGGAGCTGGGATGAGAGGCAGAGGAGATGCAAGGGGTGAAGAAGGACGTGGAGGGTATCGAAGATTCCGACTGGGCACCCACCCGGGACGAGAGGACTGAAGCCCCGAAATCCACATGGTAGAGTGGAAGATAGGGTGCCAAAACGTGCAGGCGGGGTAGCCAACACGCACGTGGCGTTGGAGTGGGCGAGTAGGGAGGGGTTCCATATCTTTTTTGTGCTAGAAGCGTGGGTGGAACGAGAGGGGAGTTGGGTGACAACGACCCATCCATCTTTCGACATAAAGTCGGAGGTGAGAGAGGGAACGAGGTAGTGTTTACATGTCAGCAAGGGGAGGGCAGAGAAGGTGAAGGTAAGAGAAGAAGGGAAAAATTGGGTTGGGCGGCGGTGGGGGAAAAGAGAGTGGGAGGAGTGTACGTGCAGCCCAATTGGAAGAAGGAAGAAATGGAGGAGGTGCTGGGAAGGATAGAGAAAGAATGGATGGGAAGAGGGGGTTATATTGGGAGACTGGAACGCTCATCACCGAGTGTGGGGAGGGCGGGAGTGCAGAACAAGGAAGGGAGTGGCGGTGAAGGAGTTTTTTGAGGGGGATGGATGGAAGCTGGCCAACACGGAAGGGGAAGCGACGTGGAGGAGACAGAGGCGGGGGGAGGTACAGGAGTCGGTTATCGATCTGTGTTGGCAAAAGGGGATGGGAGAGGAGACGAAGGGGGGGATGCAACAGGCGTTCCTGAGCTCGGATCATGCGGCCATAGGCATGGCGTGGGAGGATACCGAGGAAGGGGGAGGAGGAAAAGAAAGAGAGTGAATTTCGAGGAAGTGGAGGACATGGTGGAGGACATGAAGGAATGGGATGAGAAGAAGAAAGGGGAGTGGATGGAGGGGCTGCCGGGGGAGACCCCGTACGAGAAGCTCTGAGCCTCAAGGAGAGACATAGCAGGGAAGTGAGGGTGTGTAGGAGGAGCAAGAAGTGGTGGTCCAAGAAACTAACGGGCCTCCGGAAGAAGGTAGCGGCAGAAGGGAGAGGGGAGTAGGTCAAGGGCGAAGGGGATGGACCCGGAGAGGTATGAGAGATGGAAGCAAGCGAAGAGGACCCTCAAGGCGAACATCAAAAAGGAGAAAGAGGAGTGTTGGAGGGCCTTCGCAGAAGAAATGGAGAGAAGGATCCGTGGGTGGTCGCCAGGGTAGCAAAAGACCCATGGAAGGTGAAGGCGACGATGGGAAGCTGACGGGAGAGGAGGGGGAGGATCTGAAAACGGAGCAAGACAAGTGCAAAGCACTAGTCGAGAGAAACTTTCAGTGGGAAGAGAGAGGGGGTGAGGAGGGGGGGGAGCGACGGAGGAAGGGCCGGGATACAAGGTAGAAAAGATAGTGGGCATGCTGGAGGACGCATTGAAGGGGACGAGCAACGTGTCTGCACCAGGACCGGACGGAGTCTCATACAAGCTCTTGAAGCTGGTGATGAAGACGCCGTTAGGGCGGGAGCTAACGACACAGATGGCGGAGGAGATGGCGGCGGGGAGGACTCCGGAAGAGTGGCAGTTGAGCAAGGTGGTGATGATTCCGAAACCTGGGAAAGACAAGTCGCAGGTGAAGAGTTGGAGACCAATAAATTTGATCAACTGCGTGGCGAAGCTGGGAGAGAAGGTGGTGGCAAACGAGTTACAAAAAGCAGAGCAACTCTTCCACCGACATCAGTTTGGCGGAAGGAAGGGACGAAACGCGGCAGAGGCGATGATGAGGGCAGTCACCAAAACACAAAGGTGTCTTGCAAGAAAGGGGGGGGCAGTGTGGAGCCTTGACGATGTGAGGGGGGGCTTCAATAACGTGAAGGGGGAAGAGGTGCTGAAGAGGGTGAGGAGAGATAAGGGAGCAGGGAGGTGGGCGGGGTGGCTGAAGGGATTTTTCAGAGAGAGAAAGTTCACGGTGGAGTGGGATGGAGTGGTCAGGGGGGAAGGTAGAGCGAACGTGGGGGTACCGCAGGGGTCGCCCCTGTCACCAGTCATTTTTCTGATATGGCTGGCGCCGATGTTGGAAGATTTGGAGGAGACGCTAAGGAGAGAATGCCCGGAGGTGGAATGCGAAGTTCCGTCGTACGTGGACGACATCAATGTAACGGCGTGGGACTGGGAAGGGGAGGTGGATCAGGAGAGACTGAGAGTGAAGTTGGGAAGGATAACGGGGAGGGTGGCGGAAAAATGGGGGGTGCCGCTGGAGAGAGCGAAGCACGAGGATATTGTCTTCGGCAAAGGGAAGAGAAGGAGAAAGGAGGTGGAGAGAGTGAAGTGGCTGGGAGTGATCTTTGACGCGACTCTAGACTTCGACTTTCACTGGAAGGCGAGGATAGAGAAGGCAAGGAAACTAACAGGCGCGATGATGGGGCTGGGTGCAGGGCAGTGGGGGATGAGCCCGCGCAGCTGGAGACAGATGTACACGGGGATGATAAGGGCGGTGATGATGTGGGGGTCGGAGATAGGGTGGCGTGGACAGAAGGAGTGGAGGAGAGAGATGGAGAAGATTCAGTATCAGGTACTGAAGAAAGCTACGGGCGCTGTTCACGGAGCAGCGATGCAGAAAGTTAACTGGATCGCCGGAGTGGAGAGTGCGGAGACGGCATTAGACGCGGCACAGGCCCGGTTCGTAGCGAGGAGTATGGGGGACCCTGAGGGTTGCGGAGACATCTGGACCGCGGACTTCAGGGGAGAGGGGGACGTGGAGGAGCGGGGGCGGGACTGGAAGGACTGGAGTGTGGGGTGGGCAACGCAGAAGAAGGATGGGTTTGAGTCGGTGGCAGGGAGGGCACAGAGCACAGTTAGCTTCGTCATGCCGGAGGGGGTAGACGAGGTGTCATGGGGGGGGGATGTGCAAGAACGGAGGTGGAAGAAGTGACGAGAGAAGGACGCAAAGGGGAAGCGCGGAGGAGTGGGAGTCGTCAATCTTTTGGGCAACGCAAGGGGGGGGGCGGTGTACACAGATGGCAGTATGAACGAGAAGGGGAGAGTGGGAGGGGGATTCTGGAAGTGGGATGGCGGGGGGGGGAGGAAATGGGACGGGGGCGACGGTGTGGGATGGGGAGGTGAGAGGGATGAGGATGGGGATAGAGAAGGCGGTCCCAGCACCGGCAAACCTGGTCATCTTGACAGACTCACAGGCAGCAATCGCGGCGGTGAGGAAGGCGGGGAGATTGGGGAAAGCACGAACCGGAGACCTGAGGAGAGTGGTGGATGCAGTCGCGGAGAGAAAGAAAAAAGGGGGGGACGTTAAGCTGATGTGGGTGAAGGCGCACATCGGTATTGCCGGCAACGAGGCGGCGGACGTGGAAGCGAAGAAGGCGGCGGACAGGGTAGGGAAGTCGGTGGTAACAGAAGGGGGGCTGCGGCAGAAGTGGAAGCGACTGCGCGCGGCGGAGAGAAAGGAAAGGGGGTACGGGGGGGGCGTAGTGATGGAGTGGAGAAGGGGGGCCGCAACGGCTTATACGAGATTGAGAACGGGAAAGGGGATGGGGAAGGAGTGGGAGGTAAGGATCGGAAAAGCGATGGAGGGGAGTGTATGTGAGTGCGGGGAAAGACAAACGGCGGACCACCTGGCGTTCAGGTGTGAGGGGGTGGAGTACTTGGAAGGATGGGGAAGGTGGGAGGATATTGATGACAAAAAGTGGATGGTGGAACAGGAGAATGGGGAGATGGTAAATGCGCTGGGAGAGTTTTTCGGTTCACTGAAGGTGTAGGGGGAGGGGGCGAATTTCCGTTTGTTAGCAGGTGGCGGGGGAAGAAAGATGTAGCTATTTTTAAGTGCCTCGGGGAAGTGGGGCGGGGAGGGGTTGATGTTTTTGTTTGTAGAGATGGCGGTGGAAGATTCCGGTAGATAAGCCTGCCTCCGGGCTTTGAGGGTCTAGACCCAGGGGCCCTGCCATGGCGAACAGCTACAAGCGGGGTCATGTGATATAAAAAAAAAAAAAAAAAAAAAAAACCCTTTCTGCTGAGCTTCTGCCTCTAGCTCAACTTGGTGAGCTCGTATGTCTCACTTCAGCTTCATGAGGTTCTTGTGTGACAGAATGCTATGAAAGTCATCAACGTACGTATAGGTGGGATTTCTCTGGTGGGCAGCAATGACTACTAGTTGTATGCCTATCAGGAAAAGGACTGGTGATGAGCGTAATGCCGGTGGTGCGGGGAGGAGGAGGAAACCACTTCACACGTGCTCAGGCGTTGCAAGGTTTGGAAGACGAAATGCCCAGGGGGCGAGGACGACCTTCTACGACCCCTCGAAGGGAGGCGAGAAGGACAAAGACACGCTTAGGGAACTGCTAGACTGGGCCGGACGCTAGGGATCAGATGAGACATCCGGAACGTCTTTTCATCCTGTACTGTTTGTGTTTTGGCATTTTTCCTTTTCCCCTTTATGTAATTACACCTCGCCATAGCCCTTAGGGCGGCACGCGAGTACTGATAAAATATAAAAAAAAAAGAAGATGAGGGTAAGCCTTGCAGGGTTCCAACTGTCATTGTAGCTGTAGCCTATCTCTTGCTATCCCAGCTTACTCCAAATCTCGTTGGTTGCAGGAATCCTTCAACGAAGGCTGCCAGATTTTTTTTATTATTATTATTTCATTACTCGCGTGCCGCCCTAGGGGCAGGGCTATGGCGAGGTCTAGTTACATGGTAATTGGAAAATGGAAAATTGGAAAGTGGAAAATACAGGAAAATTATGAAAAACTGATTTGGGTTGACTTTCTCAATATATGTGATTTGTATGGACACTCCACCCGCTTCATGTAGGAGCACCGCGGGCAACACATGTTGTTAGTCTCTTTCTTTATTTAATTAAACCCTCGCTATAGCCTATAGGGCGGCATGCGAGTATTGATATAAAAAAATCAAAAAAAAATCAAAAAAAAATCAATATATGTGACTACCTTCTCACCTCTAATGAAGCTAAAGGCTGACTTCATGTCGTCTCCGGCTAGAGCTATCCATTCCCCTCTATCTATTCGGACCTGGCTCTCTTTTAGTACCTGTCGTTGTAGGTTCTCAGCTCCTCTGTATAGTCTGCCGCCCAGCTGTTTCTTATGGAACAGGGGGTTACATGTCTGTAAGATATTGGCCACTACCTTCTAGCCCAGCATTTCTATTGTATTGAGGAGGGTTATAGGTCTCCAGCTACTGATCTCAGTTCTATCCCTAACTTTCTTCAAGATCATCACTATCTCAAACCCTCTTCCAAAATTGTAGTCCCATTTATGTAGTCTATCACCTTCTCCTGTACTGCTACCCAGAGTGTCATTTTCCTTAGCATTTTGAGTAGCCTATACTGTATTCTATCGGGGTCTGGGGCTAATCTTGTTTTTGTCTTGCATAGTGCCTTCTTAATCTCTCACACAGGCCCTGCCATGGCGGCCAGCTGCAAGCGGGGTTACGTGAAATAAACAATAAAAAAAAAAAAAAAAATCTCCCACACAGTGGTCTTGTGGTCTAGTAGTGGCCCTACTAGGCGTGAGGTATCCTTGCGTTCGTATGATTAGTTACAAAGTTCCTCCTGATCAGGAGGTTGGTAATACGGGCTCACTGCAACCGTAGATGGGGCGCTCGGTGGATATACACGCGCATATGTGACGTAGGTGATATGCGATAGCAAAAAAGCATCGTAGTCGCATAAATGAGTGCTATATGAGCTCCCCAGAGGACTAGCGAATATCGCTAGTCAAGTACCTTTTTTGGCCTGGCGGACGGTAACTCTCTGCTTTCACTACCTCCGCTACAGTTGGTCACTAGGACACGTTGGTCAACGAGGGAAAGAAGACAAGCTCAGCGGTAGTTTACCTGGAAAAGACTACCGAGGTTGGGAGAGTCAGGCTTGGAGGGCGATGGCTGCGAGTGGACCAGTATGAATGGGACAGAGGACGGAAGTAGGAAGACGAACACACTGGCTCACTCCTCACCCGCAGCATGAATGAGCACCGCGGGTATCACATGTATCTAGACACTCTTCTTTCTTTTAGTTTAAATAAAACCCTCGCCATAGCCCATAGGGCGGTATGCGAGTATTGATATTAAAAAAAAAAAAAAAAAAAAAAAACCGTTGGTCACTTCCTGATCTGTGCATGTAAGTTCCCTCTGCTGGAAGGGGTCTCTTGCATGCCTGAAAATGTCCTACGGTGACTCTACTCTATCTTCCTCCAAGTAGTCTTCCCAATACATCCTCCTCTTTTCTCTGAAAACCTCTCTTAATGGCCTCCTGGCTTTCTTAGCCTCCTCATCGAACTACCTTTTCGACTTCTCGGTTATTCTGACCAGCTTTGTGAACTGGCTGTTTAAGTCTTTCAGCATCTCATAGGCATCCGTCCCTTCCTTCAGTAGTATCTCCTTCCACCTCTCTAGAAACTCCTCCTCCCAGTCTGTCACTACGTCGGCGACCCTTCTCGTGATACCCCATGGGGTAGTATATGAGTAATGATACTAACAAGATCAAAAAAGTTTTCAGTCCAACTTGCATGTGACACCGCGCTGCTCTCCCAACACCGCCCAATGAACTTAGGAAACCTTCATTTAGTCTTGCGGCTTTGATGGAGTGCAGCAAAAAAGGAAACAGAATCTGCGCCATGAAGTGTACGGCCATATCCTGACGAAATAACACTCTCCTTGCAACATCTGCGCGTCACATTGCAAAGCTGCTACCCTGACGGGTAACTATACGGTTATACCACATAATGCTCCAATTGAGGTTACAAGAAATCCTTGCAGTTCGAACTTTGGACCCTGGGGACGACAATCTGGAATGACAATCTGGATCATTCCTTGTCAGGTATCCACCTGATAGCGCACCACCATGTAGCGTTCTCTCGCGTCCCGTCTGCTAGCGTATTTAGCATTGTATTTAGCAATTGTTCTGGTTGCACCTAGCAATTCCTTTCCTAATAGTGCATAAGGTAGAAGACCTTCACCGCTCCGGCCTCCTCGACGACCGTCTCTCCAACAGTCTCCCTCTTACCACCACACCGTTGGGAAAACGCTATCAATGAGGCCAAGATCGATTTCGGTTGGCATATTGGCTGATGGCAGTTGCAATGAGGAAGGAGTGGGAGATGGACGCAGGTAGTAGCAGGAGATTCTGAAGGACTGCGGTGGTGGGCACCAAAGCTACCGTGTGGGATGGCGAGGTTACAGGCAGGACGAACCGGCAAGTGCAGAACAGCAGGTCTGGCCGGGGTCATTGAGATAATTGCGGAGAGAAGGCGCACACTACGGGACCCTTTTCTTTTTTTTGGTCACGTTGTAATGAAGGGTCAACAGCATCCACTGTCTTGCACAGGATACCGATGTCTAGAGCTGGCGGAACGAAGTCTCAATGACGGTCGAAAGGGTCAAATGTCAAGGAAAGGATCATAAAAGAACAGTAGCCAATTGCCTTGTCTGTGCGTGTATGGTGTGTCTGATCTTATCCATATCTGCGTGTCCATGTCTTCCTCCCTCCTAGTACAGTCCTATCTAAATATAATTTATAGACCACCCTGGCCTTCCATTCAAACCTACACATCCGTATCTCGTTTCTACCATATGATCTCGCTTCCTTAGCATATATTCGCATCATCATATACTCCTACCGATGAGGGGCGTTCCGACCTACATTTACCCTTATTCTTTCCATCGGTACTGTGGTTACCACCACAACGTAACCCCGCATACAGGCTCTCATGGCACGACCCCTTTATTACCCGGATGCAGGTCTGTGAACGTACAACAATATACATGAGTTCTTGATCGGTCTACATTGCATCCTCCCAAGCCCTATCCACCTGCTTTTCTTTTGTCTTTTCTTCCCCTATCCCACTCATACGTACGCATCCCATCTGTACATCTTACCTCCGATGGGTAGAGTCTCTGGTATAAGACTAGTCCTCCCTGCCCCCTCCAGATAAACAACAACCGAACTAGTCGCCTTTCCCTCTCTCTTCTCATGCTTCAACAGCCATCGAGCCCAGAGGTCTTTGAGTCCAGTCATTATCCACCTCCAACCACCTCCGAACATCCGGGTTTGGGCGGATTACGTGGCTAAGGCGCCGGAGACGGAAAGCTCAGAGAACTGGAGAAGTGGCAATATACGCTAGTGACCCATCTTCGCCTATACTGCTACTTACTATGTAAGGAAGTTAGGCTTTTACATATATATATGCCTTGTAGTGCTCAACTGCCCCAACCATTTGTCAATGCTGCAATCCATTCAGAAAACATTTCCCTATGCATGTATTTCTCTTATATAGCTTTACAGAGTGTCTGTTCATCTTTCTCATCAAATAATAGCTCAATACTGCCATCAATCTAAGTAAGCGAAAGGTTAGGGACTGGATGGAGAAGGCGAACCCATGGATGGGGAGTATAGTTGCAGCCCGATGGTTGTTGAAGAAGGAGAGGAGGGAAGGGAAGAAGACCAGCTCGGTTGTAATCTACCTAAAAGGGGAGGTAGAGTCGGATGGTCAAAAACTAGCGAAGGTAAGGTTGTCTGGGAGATGGCTACACTCGGAATTGTACGAGTGGAATAGAGTGGGTACAAGAGAGAAGGGGAAGGAGCGAGATGACAGGATGGACATGGATGAAGCAGTGGTAGAGGAGAAGGAAGAGTGCTCCGACAGATGCGAAGGGAGGATCATCTGCGGTAACCTCTTTAGCTACGAAATCAACTGCCCAAGACATGGACGTTCTTACATCACGCCATTTCGTTGATGTCATATCAGGGGACGTGTTTGTATGTAGTTGCACAGGTGCCTGTCTCCGGGCCATAAGGACTTCGGTCCAGGGACCCTGCCATGGCGAACAGCTGCAAGCGGGGTTACGTGAAATAAAAAAAAAAAAAAAAAAAAAAAATCTAAGTAAGCGAAAAAGTATTTTTTGACATGATAGTAACTCTGTACTGATAAGTCCAATAGTCACAAAACTTGGTATACCTACTTAGCATAAGCAACAGAGGAATATTAAGATGCAAAGGCCTTAGGTAATCTCATTCACATATGGTGACTCAAAAGTATATCCTAGAATATGGTTGCATATATTCCAGTATATGTCACCCCCCATGTGCTACAAACTGGGAAAAGAAAGTGTGGAAAAATAATTTACTATGTTCTCTCATGCTCTGGCTTTAATTTGAGCCCACTTCAGTGTCATTTGCATTCACAGCAGCTCTGTATGTAGGTTTATGGATTTGATCGGTTTCCCGGTGATGATCGGTTACTAGGTGAAGCACTCTATTCAGTTTTCCTATGTCTCACTGTTTTATTTTATCTCATGTCCTCATCTTCCTATATAATTATCCTCGCCATAGTAGCCCATTGGGCGGCACTCGAGTAATGATATATGTAAGAAAAGACATTACGAACATTCCCCAGTCTCTTGGTTACTGCTATCGGATGGAGAGTATGAGTGGGATAGGGGAAGGAAAGACAAAGGAAAGCAGGTGAGTAGGGCTGGAAAGGACATAATGAAGACCGATTAAGAACCCATTGTGTGTATCGTTGTACTTGGTCCGCTTTCTGTCTGCATTTGGTCACCTGCAGCCTGTCCAGTCACTTTCTGACTGGACGGAAGCTGGGATAAGTGTCGCTAAATTATACAAGCGACCGTTAATCTATTAGTACCTACAACCCATGCCTGGCGTGCATCGCAATGCTAAAACATGAATGGCAAGTTGCATCAACTCCTACTTACGAAACCTCTGATTCTGCCAGAGACATGGGAGATGTTGCATGTTCCATAAGCTCAACTATTCTCCAATACATTATTTCTTGTCACCATTTTCTATGTACATTTTATTCCCTTGAAGAGTCAACACCACTGTATAAATATATATATATGTATGTAGGCATATGCATATTCTATATTAATAATAAATATAAAAATATTGTTTACTAGTATATCAGTGAGAGGGCCGTGATTAATGAAATAAACCGAGAAGCCGAGGCTTCGCCTAAACTTAGAACAGAGAGGACTACGTATATAACTTTCTTATTATTTATATATAATACGTTTAAGGGTTAATTAGCAAAGGTTGCCCTGCCTTGGCGAGCAGCTGCGCGCGGGGTCACGTGACACAAAAAAAAAATTAGCAAAGGTGAATACTTGCTTCGATACTATTCTATGCTTTTTGTGCTATCTCGTGTGGCGTTTTTCAGGGTCTAATGCCTCTCCCACCTCCGGAGTGAGTTGAGGAGCAGCGCTTTTTGCAGGTAATCAGGTAAGTAATTTTTTTTTAGTATCGCTTGACTATATACTAATTTCTATTAGTACTGTACTCGGGGGTAGGGGAAAATACTCAGAAGCGCTATGCATGCATTAATGCGCGCCACCGGACAGGGGGTCAAAAGTGAAGTAGGTATGACTTTTTGTCGAAAAGTCTTCAGAACTTTTGTATGGGATTTACACACAAAAGTACGACACACGTATTTTTTTAATTGCATTCAAGTCAACAAAGCATTGCATAATTTGCATAACTACAACCTGGCTGCCCAAACGCGAAGCCAATCTTGCACACTTCTAACTAATGGTATGAGGCATTCTTTTATTCTTTATCCCACTCTTCTTGAGGCTTTTCCACTTCATTTGTTGTGTACATTAATAATTCAGATGTGCTCAACTAGAGTAGTTTCTCGATTGTGAATTTTATACCGAAATTTGCGTGCCGAGCTCGGGTTTCCATTTCGCTATTGTATGAGGCTTCAGTGGGTGATTCGATACTGTGATTGGGAAAAATGAATTGTGCTGGCTGATTGAAAACAAACATTGAAGCGTGTAACGATGCGAAGCGTGTAGGAATCCTATAGATAACAAGTGCTGTATTACATAACAAACAGTTGAACTGCCCTAGCAACGATGTATGCAACTTTTCGCGCTTCTGAAGACTTACCCTTGATACCGAGTACTGTAGGGAGACAGACATTCCAACCACCAGTGCTGATGATGATGATTCCTTCATAATCTTCACTCTTAAGTCTTGGTCTTGCATCGATGATTCCCTGCAGTCAAATCTGATGCCTAAATCGAGTTTTCTGGAATTTGGGTTACAAACATCTGGTGCGCCAAAGTTGGATTTGACAGCATGGTGAAGGTGTGCATGGTAAAGGAAAGCGATACTGGCGGTGTAAAATCAGCTAGCAAAATCCTAAACATTAGAGTACGTTCTGTACATAGCTACTGTATAATTTAACTCACACTGCAGCCTGAATGGCCTTGACCGGCCTAGATTTCTATGGCCCGTTGGGAACACTGCTCACGCAGGACGTTGGATAAGTGGATCGATGTAGGCATGGAATATAGACATAGGTTGTACATAGTTACTAGTAGATCAGCAGTCGCTTTAAATATATATGTAGTTAGCGCCACTTATCCGGGCTTCCATCCAGTCAGAAAGTGACTGGACAGAGACCTGTAGCCACGGTGAAGCCGTGTAGATAGATATTGGGTAGTGGTATAGCATCGATGATCCCGCCCACAATCTGGTGTTACAGACCTGCCTCCAGGGAATAAAGGGGTACTGCCATAGGCTGACAGCCTGCATGCGCGGTTACGAAATCACAAAATAAAAAAACGTTTTTTTGGACAAACCATACGACTCAACGATAGGTTCGAGACATCGCTCTTGCGAGCTTCCCGTCCCATTAAGAAGCTGCACTATTACTCAAACACTGCAGAGATTGATTATGGGCGTAAACTAGTAGATGTAAGCCGACTTCGGCTAAAGCATTTCCAACCACATACACTAGTGCGCCATGGCTTCTTATTTACAATACGCTTGAGTTTGTTCCTTTGCTTTCTCCATAAGTTATTGTGCTAGCTTAGTAGTCCTTAGTAAAGGACTTCTGAATACTTTGCCTCTGAATCCATTTAATATAGCATAATTAATTGCAGCTCTCGCGCTTTAATGTACGATTATCCTCAGCCTGTTCCTCAAAAATAAGTGCTATGAACCCTACCCCAATTACGAGCGTAAAGAAACTAGCCACTCCAAATCCTAACATGATAGAAATCCACAGGATGAGGCACACAAACAAGAGACACCAAATGCCAGTTTTATCCTGCATTTTCGGCCTCATATATGCATAGCACAACAAGGCAATGAGGAAGATGCATGCAACAAGGTGAGCGAGTAATTTGTCCCCATCCCACGACAATCTGCCACCTATCTCAGCTAGAATCACTCTCACTTGTTCACCAATGTTGTCGATGGGGATATCGATCTTGCAGGTACCTACGCAGTTTTTGTCCGTCGTTAGCCGTTCAAGCTTCAATGCATTGCTATTTATCTGAATTGGGCTTTTCCTTACCCGAAGCCGACCCCTCGATAGTCCTCGCAATCCGCTCCATGTACTGCTGCACAGCCTGGCCTGCGTCGGCGCTCTTTGACATAGCTGTCGTGAGTTTTTGGAGGCCCTTGACAATGCCATCTAACTGCTTCTGCAAATTTTGTTCGTTGGCATTGGCACTGTTTGTCGTAGCTGTCGTGAGTTTTTGAAGGCCATTGACAATGCCATCTAACTGCTTCTGCAAATTTTGTTGGTTGGCATTGGCACTTTTTGTGGTAGCTGTCGTGAGTTTGTGGATGCCCGCTGCAATGCTCTCGAAGTGCCTTTCCAGAAATTGCTGTTTGGGGAAGGGGTTGTTCGTGGTAGCTTTCGCGACACTGTTAATGCTCCTCACAATGTCGTCTAACTGCTTCTTCAGCTCTCCGCTAGCTTCCCGAATGGCTTCTCTAACTTCGATGGTCACGTGGGCTCCCATCCTTTGCCCCTATTGTATTTTGTAGAACTGATTTCCTGCCAATGATTTAGTAATGATACCTACGTCCGACATGTTTTGGTGAGTTCGTACTAGAATAGGGTGCTTTTAACGCACTATCAAACAATGTAGTTGTCCAGCTGTTAACGCTTTAGACTGCAATAATTGGCCTTAACGAAGAGAAATGAAATAAAGACATACAAGTGACATAGGGTCCCTTTTATCTTTTTTTTTTCCTCTTGTTTATTTTTGACTCGGCTATTTGTATCTAGCATTCGCCAAGGCAACCCGTAAGTCACGCATGGTGTGAGATATGCGGGGGGCCTTACTGTAATGAGGCCAAGAAAATTTACAGCACCATCAGCGAAAAAAATATCATTGGCTCGCTATTGTGTCACAATAGTCCATCCCTGTCAATCACGTGCCTCCCTTCACACCAACTATAACGAAGCATGTTAATATAGCAGCATGGTAATTGTACCACTTGCATTCCTCAAAATCACTGTCCTTGCTCAATCTATAGCAAGCATGACAGTATAGCAGCAGGAAGCATAGCAAGCGTGGTAGTAGCATATTAGTATTATAGTATGGCAGCATGATAGGTATGCAGTAGTTAGAGGGTTGGAGGTGAGGGGGGTGAGGAGAGAGAGGGTGGAAGAGCGATGGGGAGCGAGAGCTCGGAAGGTGTGGGACTCGGAGTAGGAGAGTGGTACGATTGAGGGCCTCACGGTCGGGAGGCCGGTCACTGCCAGTATTGAGGACTCCATCTTCACTAGGTATCGGGAAGTGACAGGGTGAGACTGGGAGGAAGATGGCTCCGAGTAGAGCAGTACGACTGGGATAGAGGTAGGAAGTGAAGGACCCATTCTGTACTGAACTTCACCCGCATCATTTACTAGCACCGCGGGCACTACATGTATCTAGCCTTCAATTTGTTTTCTTCTTTCAATAAACCCTCGCCATAGCCCATAGGGCGGCATGCGAGTATTGATATTAAAAAAAAAAAAAAATCCATCTTCACTGGCCTCCAGCTGGCTGAGTAATACATGCATACTGTAGAGACTGTATGCGCTTTTTGGAAAGGACTCTTATAAGAACAATGCGGCCCATGTACATCAACCGCTGTGCGTACCTAAGGTCAAACTGCTGTAGAAAGATTGTTAACCGCAAAATGACGGTTCCTAATGTGAACGAGATGGTCTCATACCTGCTCCCTAATTTCCTGCTGTCAGTAAACCTTTTTCCTTGGTTTATCGATTTCGCGTACATACGCTGATCCATAGGTACTTGACAGAGCATAAGAGGATGCATACTCGTATTACACAAACATCTCATATTTATTTTCTGTCAGGACCATGCAACTTCAGGACGGTTCATTTGTTCTTAGGATGGGGTTTTAACAGGATGACAGTTCGGCCTCCGTAACACTTTCACGACGGAATCATGAACCAGCCACAATCACCAAACAGCCGAAGTGGCGGCGGCGCGGGGGAGGGAGAAGTCTGAACTTTCTACCAAGATCTACACAAGGCTTTTCAACAATCATAGGTTCTTTGGAGTGATTGCAATTCACAGGTGTGTACATTCTTTCCCTGCTTGACAGATTAACTTCCCTGTCTGATGCAAATAACTGGCTGATGTAGGGCCTCGACATTCCAATGGTATGATATTGCGCACTTGTGACTTCGCACCGCCCCGAAGGACGCTCTATTGAAGTACAAATCTGAACCCTCGAGGGCACACCTCAAAGGGTTCGGTCCCAAACCCTGCAGCTTGACCCAGGGATGAACGAACGCTATGCCTCGAGCTCTATAACCATCTGATGTTGCTTTGTGTCCATCGTGCGACACGGTCGCCTTCTTCGACTCAGTCTACCGGCTGCATCACTCCCAAGACATTCCAATACGCTACCCGTGTCCACACTCATCTTCCGCCTTTCGATGGAGTGACTGACAATTCGTGGCGCGTTCAATTCAGCCCGGAGGGTACGCATGGGCGTTTTCTTTCACAACCTCTTCCCGGTCTCCTGAGTCGCGCGGGCGCAATGGCGCCGCGACAATAGTGAGCGGCACGAGCCGAGCCAGCTCGAGCTCTCGCTCGAGCTTAAGACAGCCATGATCACGCTAGTGTTTCTCTTGACAGCTCGCTAAAATGCTCAGCCAGCGCAGGGTTCATAAACTTGCAGCAGGAGTAAATGTAGAAGAAATACTGAATTTAGTGGATAGCGGCGAGGAGAATGAAGCTGTAGAATAGTTTAGATTAGTTATCAATATCATGTAATCAAGGCTCCCTTGCTCGAGCTAGCTCGTCCCGCTCACTACGCGACAAACTCCATCTTACTCTTTAGAGTATTCAGCCCCTCCAGGCCAGTCCGAGTAATCACTTCTGCATTGTCAAAGTCTGATGTGTCTATGAGCTCCTGCTGAATCAAGTTCCACCCTACACGGCAGTTGCTCGTCCAAATTTGTTTTCACTGATGGGTCATTTAAAGCGGAAACAAAAGCGTGGGATTTTGGGCGGGGTTCACTTATAGACTGCTTGCTAATTGGTAAATATCGTAGTTGATCCTATGTGTCATATCGCAGCATGTGCTTATACCTGACCGGAGTTGGAAATTCGCGCTAATATGTTAGGTAACGCTTGAGGTATCTGCAAACTTTCAATATGATGACATTGATTTTTCCACATGTGGTCGTTATATATTCGGCTCTCCATCACTTGATGGTGAATGTGGCTATTCGGACCATCTCACTCTCGACGCCGATGACACATCAACTGAATCGCAAGCCACCGTTCTGATGAAGGGGAGGGCCTTCGGGGAGTGATAGGGATTTTGGAATGGGCGAGGGGTTAGCCCCGGGGGATTTACTTCTATTGTTCCGTACTTGTACTTTGTTTTGATGTAACTAGACCTCGCCATAGCCCACAGGGCGGTACGCGAGTATTGATATAAAAAAAAAAAAAAAAAAAAAAAAAAGTCACCGTTCCCGTGAATATCATGGTTGACGAGGAACCTTCCTAACTGCACGCTCGAGTGACCGGCACAACGAGATTCTCGCTCTCATCCCTAACCAAGGCGAATACCGGGCAAAGCTGCTAGTGAGACTTCCGCACGACACGGTATTTTCATATGAGGTTGTTAAGCTTGTCAGGATGCGGGATACGTCAGGGACAAGGAAACAAGGCAAATTGTTGATATACACCAAAGATGGAAGTAGCCAGCAAGCAGAGGAAGTTGCCAAGAGGGGAACGGCACCGTTGATGATATCGGTTTACTCTTGCTGATATGGAAAAGCGAAATAAGGTGGATGTGGATCTCCGTGAGCTGTCGGACTGGTCCCCAGTATTAAGGTCAGTATAAGACGACATGATGAGAATAGGTGATACCCGAAAAGGGCGAAAGGTAGAAGGAGTGAAAGTTGGAATGTAGTGATTCACTGCTAGAATATAAATTGCATTTGGATGGCCGCTGGTAGTGAACACTCATTAGCTGCTCTTTTCACTATTGTATGCCCTTGCGATCCTGTACGAGGGCTATCCACCTAGTTTCTCGATCGATTGTGGCTGTTTAGCATAATGCGGCTTGCCGCCTTTTATGCAACCGCGCGCCCCTGAAGCTTGAGTTGGAAAACACGAAATAAGCATGGGGATGCATTCAACCGCATTCGGTGGATATTGTGCTGTTATCAGGCGGATGCGGGCAATGGCGGGAAGCTCCGTCACTCATGTCTGCATGCAGAGAAACGTCAAGAAAATCAGTCCAAGATTTTTTGAAAATGAAATAAATTAAGAATTTCATGTTACATACCCGAAGGGAGAAACGCTGATGTGGTGTGGACGATACTGCTTTCCGATAATCTGTCATGTCACCGATTACCTTACTGAATACAGTCGCCAAATTGGGCCAGAAGGTAGTAGCGGACCTCATTCAACGACAAGACGAACTGTTCAGAAAGACTCAGTTGGGCGGTAGACCAAAGCGAGGTGCAGAGGATCTGCAGCGACAAGTACTGAAGGAGGTAGACAGGAGACTGCAGAAGGGGGAGTGGACAGCAATAGTTGGAGACGACATAAAATCAGCGTTCAACCACATACGGAGAGAGAGAGTGGTAAGAAGATTAGATGCGGTTGATCCAAACATAGCAGCATTCGTGGAAGGGTTCCTTCAGCCGACAAGGTTCAAAGTATCATGGGATAGAAGGGTCAGGGGGGAGAGCAGAATGACTGATGGCACCCCTCAGGGCTCCCCTCTATCCCCGGTACTTTTTCTGGTGGCGGTCGCGCCAGTAGCAAAGAAAGTCGATAGCCGCGAGTTCTCTAGGTCCTATGTAGACGATTTTCACAGTGTCGTATCCAACAGGTCATTGAGGCAGCTGAAGAAAGACATAGTGGAACATCGCAGGAGGTTGACTGAGGAGGTACAGGAGGAGGGGTTTGAGCTGGATCCACGGAAGTCTGAGACAGTCGTGGTAGGGACAAAGGGACGAAGCTACAGGCTGGTAGGTCTGTATGTAGACTGGGAGCTGAAATTCAATGACCACTTCAATAGGAGGCTGCAACTGGGGAAGGCGGCATGGCGGGTAGCATCAAGACTAAACAAGATTTCCCCCGGCAGAAGACGACAGTTGTATACAAGCATCGCCAGGAACATAGCTACCTGGGGAAGTTGGGCATGGGCCAGTTACGCGAAAGCCTCCCCTCCGGAACACAAGCTCAGACAGCTGGAGAAATGGCAGTATGGAGTAGCCAGGGAGATAGTCGGGGCTCCATGGGGGATGAGGAGGGACGTGGTGGAGGGGTTGGCAAACTTGGAATCAGTTGAGACCTTTG
Organism: Kalaharituber pfeilii; assembly: GCA_015179045.1. NCBI lineage: Eukaryota > Fungi > Ascomycota > Pezizomycetes > Pezizales > Pezizaceae > Kalaharituber > Kalaharituber pfeilii. The sequence goes on from WHUZ01000019.1 coordinate 70,531, forward strand.
TGAACGGAGAGGCGAAGAGGGTGGAAGCAAGAGCATTGAGGTTTGAGAAGGAACCAATAAGAGACCCGCAACCGGAGACCAGGTACTTAAGAGGATCAATCGAACACCGCGACCCCTTACCAATTCATATACATCAGTTCCATCCCAAAGACCTTAGTGGACAAGAGTGGGAAGACGTCATAGCCAGAGAGACAGAGGAGGGGTGGGTGAGTATATACACAGATGGAAGCAGGAGAGAGGGGAGGACAGGAGCTGGAGTATACCAGGGGACCAAAGACAGATCCGTGTACCTGGGGAGGCAATGCACGGTGAACGATGCTGAATTAATAGCGGTAGGAGAAGCCCTGAAAGGAGAGGGAGAGTTGGTGGTCATCACGGATTCCAGAGTTACCATAACAAGACTACAAGGGATAGCGAGAGGAGACCTAACGCCAGAGGGGTCGGCTGAGTTTGTGAGGAGGCGGTGGGAAGAGAGGGTAGCCCGAGGGGAATATGACGTTGCAGTGTTGTGGGTGAAATCGCACAGAGGAGTCAGGGGCAACGCCATGGCGGACATGGCGGCGAAGGTTGCCACAGCAATGCAATACCAGGATGAGACAGTGACAGAGGCGGGGATCAAACAGCAGATCAAAGAGTGGAGAGCCGAGGAAAGAAAGAGATTGAAGTTGTCGTACAGACCACTGGAGTATCTGGGGAGCAGGAGAAGGGTATCCACTCTCGCGGGAATTTTGGGAAACAAGGGATTACGACAGTGGAGACACAAGATAGGGAAGGAGACTTCTCCCGAGTGCAGGTGGTGCGGAAGAGACTATGAAAATTTTGCGCACATCATGGGGGGGTACGAGGTGTGGAGGAAGAGACTACCGAGAGGAGAGGAGGGACTAAGGGGGCCGATAAGGGATGAGGGGGTTAGGGGGGGAGAAATGACGCTGGCGGAGGTGATGGACTGGGCGGCAGAGTAGACGGAGTGGTGCAGGACACGCTCGATGTTGCGACGTTGTTTTTTTACTTTTTCTGTGATGTTATACTCTGTTTATTCGTTGTTATGTATTTAAATCCTCGCCATAGCCTACAAGGCGGCATGCGAGTAATGACATAAAAAAAAAAAAAAAAAAAAAAAATCTGTCATGTCATTATGGTTGGGGACATCTGTATGCGGAGGAGGGCGGACATTTGCTTCTATGATGACTAAGCACTATAAGCACTAGTTATGTAGTCGTTACATGCACTGATGCCCCCCTCTTTCATGCGATGCTCTATAGAATTATTTTTCATTCACTAATTTATCATCGTATAGCATGAAACTAATTTTATCTATTTATTTTAGTTGTGATTTGAGTGTTGAAGTTGATGCGAAATTTGATCCGAGTACACATGTCCCCAACCATAGAAACCGGCCAGCCGATTGGAGCTTAACCTAATCCGGGAGTTACTGCCCTAAATGGCTAAAGTATTTCAAGATCCCTGTGTTAGAATACTCTAGTGAGATCTTGGCACCCGTGCCACTCACGTGACATCGCCTGACGGTGATACCTATTGGCTCGTTCTATATGAGTCTATTCAACATCATGTATAAAATTTTTTCTTTGTCACCACAAGTCTATGGCAAACCCTCATGTATATATAGCAGCTGTTTCGACCTCGATGGTCGTGGGAGAAACGAACAAGCTTCATTCCGTCTTTCATCTTTCCTTACCCTGTACCAAGCAGACTAGACTGGTTGCAAGCACCATATGTGTAGCTTCGCTGCCACTGGATATCATTTTATTCACGAACTGGCTTGGTGGACACACAGGAGGTATGCGATGACACTATATCTGCATGCACGCGTGGACCGGATCTGGGCCTTGGTGGACTGTCGACAACAAAACGGCAGCAAGGCAGATAAAGCAATCAAATGATCTAATATCGCAAATACTGTACAATAGCATAGCAAGTAAGCATGTAAGAGAGAAAGAAAACCAGCGCCCCTTCCTCCCACCGCAGCCCCATGGTCCAGCCAAGGACTGACTAAGCTCCCCATCAGATTGCCGGACACTTTACTCATTATGCCACACCGTCACCCCTTCAATGTCTTCCCTTCTCAAGTCAATGCCTATCCTCAATAAGACCTTCCACACCTCATTTACGTACTATGCTCATGCCATGACTCAAACCAGCACCATTCCCATGCTCCTACTCGTGGCTCCGGTTCCTCGCACCGCAAAACTCTGTACCCCCTTGATCTGTCCTCGCCCCGCCCTTACATCCCACACATTCACTGCGACCTCATTCTCTCCCGGGCTCAACCCATAAACAAACCCACTCTTGTGGAATGTGGCATCAAGCATACCAACGTTTACTGGGTTTGTCATATTGACGTTCCCGAGCACCTGTCCGTCAGGAATGGAGATTTCAACTAGGTTGCTCCCCCCGCCGTCGGTGACGAAAAAGCTGTTGCGCGTGGGGCTGTAAGTGGACCAGCACGTCGCTACTTGTCCGGGTATCTGGACGAGCTGCAGGTTGGTAGGGTCCACGTCCTGGGTGCCCGGCGTCTTAGGCTCAACAGGCAACTTGACAATTCCGGCACCAACAGTTGGGTCCGTGAATACGATGGTGTCCACGTCGTCGTTTCCGGGAACTGGTGAAAATCCGAATAAGATTGCGGTTCCGGGCGGAGAAAACCTCTGTACAGTTTCGGCACCGCCTACGAGCCCTGTCGCAGTGTTGACGGGATAACGGAGAATGACACCGGGTGCAGCAGGGGTGCTGCCGGGGTTGCCCTTGATGGTGACCAGAAGAGCGCTGGAAGAGGGGTTGAAGGAGAGGCCGGAGACGGTGCCTGGGGGGCCTGCAGGCGGAGTGGTTTGATTGAGGGAAAAGGGGCGCGGGTTGCAGTCCAATGACTGCAGGGAGAGGGCATTGGCACGGAAACAGGAGACTCCGTCCTTGGAACCGGCGAGGGCGACGCAGGCTAGAAAGCAACGAGTCAAGGCGTTAGTTCACTGACCCAACCGGGAATTCTATTTGGAGAGAGACAGGGCGCGACAGAGAGATATAGGGAGAAGGGAGGACATACCTGTCCTGAGTTTGGACGAGTACGCTACGGCCACAGGGAACTCTCCGTTGGGGATCTTAGCCGGCGTGGACATGGGCTTGAGGCGGGTACAGTCCCTGTAATCGATGGCCAGCATAGACAATGAGTTATCGCCAGCATTGACGGCAAAAAGTCTCTACATGTCAATCCCATCGATATCGGTCTCGTCAGTACATGTCAACCACATGATGGTTGGAAATGCAACTTACCCGTCCATGGGCCACCATAGCCCCCTGGCTCAATAATGTATCCCCTGTAAGTGGCTCTCCTGTCATCGCATTCAGTGCAGCCATCCCGCGGCCGCCCGTAGGAGTCTCGATGCCCTCGCCCATGAGCATGCCAGTTGCAGGGTCGATTTTGATTGCAACAACAGAGTTGACGTCATTGTTGGTGAGAAAGTAGACGCAGCTCGCGGGTTTTAGAGTGTGGGTTTGTTTGGAGGGAAGGGAAGAGGCCAGCTGGGTGGTAAAGGCGATGGAGAGGAAGGTGAAGAAGGTAAATAGCCTGTTCATGGCTGGCTGTGGTCCCGGTGTCCAACCGGAAGACAGATAAAGTGCAACTTAACGAAAGGCGAAGAATTGACGGTCCTGTGATGGAATAGTATGTAAATAGCTCAAGCGAATGTGTAGAACAAGCGATCTCGTTGTATGACGTTGTTTTTGATGATGATCATGAGGATGTTGCTGTTTGCTAGTGATACAATCTCAGGTGGCGACGTCTCCAGTCTTATAGCTCCTCCTCGACCTCCTCCTCACTCCGAGCAGTCCCTAAACGAAATTGATGCATGTCTGAAGCATCGTTCCAGAATCATCATACGCCGGCAACTGTAAGCTGCGAATGAGGTTCGGCAGGCACTCCAACGGGCCCTGGCAGCAACTGACGTCTGCAGGGCAAGTACTGTAACTTGTCTTTGTTCCCAAAATACCTGCCAAGAACGGTATATACACATGATATTTGAGTTTTTCTCGAACAAATTTAGCATGGTGGTTCGTGAAACGCCGTTACGCAGCGGGCGCTAACAGGTTCTGGCAGTACGGAAGTGCAGGGATATATAGCCGTGATCACGTTCGCGAAATTTAAACTTTCTAGTTTTCTTGTATCGGAAAAATAAAGTATTCCAAATACCTACAGTACGGTGAATTAATTAATTAACGTTCTGTTGACATGAGCCCCTGACGTGGGGGCCCTCCGGTGCCTTGGCACCGCCCAGGAAATCGAGCAAGCGGCGGCATGTACGGAGTACTGGTATGCGACTCAGTATTCCAAATACTACTTCCGAACATGGTTACTCGATAAGCGGACGCAGGTGCATATTTCGAGTTCGCCCGCAAAAAAAACAAGGGGTACGTACTCATGACCCGGAATTGCGGCTTGTATTTTTTAAGCGCGAATTCGGACTCTCGGGTCTGCGTACCATTCGGAATTTTTTTTTAACGAAATAATGGGGTGGGGATATCTGCTCAGCCCAGTTGTCGGCACTGAGTCATCACCATAACGTGGAGTCATGTGAGTTTTGACATTTTATCTACTTCCCAGTTTCGGTGCATTAGAAATGGATGATAATAGGGCTGGACTCGAAACTTTTCTTCAGTGGAGATTGAAGCTTTGTCCGCAATTTGCCCAAAATTCAGACCTCAGAAATTCTGGAAACCTCGACACCGAAACTCGTAGGTCTGGCTACCACTTTAGTTGGCTGGTTTTCTTCAAAGTTTGTTCCGTTAATAGAAGGCAATCGATAGCATTCCTGAGAAATGAAGTCCCCCCTGTTCTGGTACCAAGATTCCCCTTTCTAAGCGGATAAGAATCGAGAAAGTGCTAGCCTGATTTTTTAAGCCTTCGGACAAACTGACATTCCATAAGCTACCCAAGACGCCAAGAATGTAATATACAGCACTGTCTACAGTTGTCGTCCTTTTTCTCTCGGTCAAGTAACCCCGCGTACGGGCTCTCAGCTCGTAGCAGGAGCTCATTATTACCTGGAGCCAGGTTTGTGACACCGGATTGTGGGCCGCATTTCCAATACTACTTACCTATCTACCTACCTACACGACTTCACTGTGGCTGCAGGTAAACAACATGCGGATACTGTGTTCTACCGGGATATTGCGCATAACCGGGATATTGCGCAACCCCGGATAAGTGAAAATAAGACTATTACAAATTACTGAGTGGTTCAATCACATCAGGAATTTAGGTACATCTCAATTATACATGGGAGAGTAGTTTTGGCACCTCAGTTTGTATCCATCTGAGGATGACATGCTGTAGTGTACTGAGACATACCTAATTAGGCAATAGGGAACCTCTGTTTATAAAATCAGACACAGACTAGCTAGAGTGCTGATGTGCTTAATTACATATCAGCTTATGCTCATGATCATATATACCAAGTTTGGTACTGATATGAGTATTGTAGCAGAAGTACTAACTGAAAATATTCAGAAATAGTAGCAATTCGGTAGTTATAGAAGTAGGCAGGCTAATAGGGGATACAATAGGCTTAAATATAAGTAGAAAGGGTTCTTACAGCTAAAGCATATGGTAAAGATTTATTTTTAACAGTCCTAGAACCCTATATAGTAATTGGAGTTATAAGGAATAGTATACTATAATTCATATTTTATAAGATATATTATGATCGAGAGGGCAGCTCTTGCTGGCCCTTCTTATAGCCAACCCTGCGTGGCCTACTGTATATTGTGATTGCTATCTATGCTACCTTAACAGACCTCCAGCAGCTTCAGCAGTTCACGTAACTCCGTCAATAGCTATCCCCATAGCTCTGCCCTGCCATGGCGAACAGCTGCAAGCGGGGTCATGTGATTAAAAAAAAAAAAAAAAAAAATTCCCCATAGCTCCAGCCCTGACTGTTCCTCCGAGGTGTGGCTGTTCCTCTGGAATCTCCGGCTCGTGCCCAAGGCACTGTCTTACCGCTCTGACCATGCCGGCATTCCTTGTGATACACATCCCTGACCAACCCATGTTTCATTGCCAGACTGTAGCTATCAGTTGGTCAGGCCGGATCGTCACCAGCAGCTTTACAGGTCAATGTGGGTTGATATCTCCTTCGCGTGTAGACCCTGACATACAATGGGTGCTTAAGGATTAGGAAATAGGGCGGAGCCGGCCTGTTAAAATCCAGGAGAGCGGAATTAGTATATGTTTTTTTTTGTTTTGTTTTTTGTCACGTGACCCCGCATGCAGCTGTTCGCCATGGCAGGGTTTTTTTTTTTTTTTTTTTTTTTTTTTTTTTTTTTCATTACTCGCATACCGCCTTGTAGGCTACGGCGAGGGTGTAGATACATGCAGAATAATAAACGGAAAAATAAATAGCATATAAAACCATAAAGTGAAAGGAAAAAAAGTGAGATTATATCCGGTTACTCCGCCGCCCAGTCCATCACCTCCGCCAACGTTATCTCTCCCCCCTCCTTATCTCTTGACAGCTCCCTTAACCCCGCCTCTCCTCTCGGTAGTCTTTTCTTCCACACTTCACACCTACTCATGATGTGCTCAAAATTTTCGAAGTCTCTTCCGCACCATCTGCATTCGGGAGAGGTCTCCTTCCCTATTTGGCAGGGCATTAGTATGTTACGGTGTCTGCGATTGCAGCGAAATGTAGGTGTAACTTAGGACTTTTTTTTTTTATATATATATATCATGTAACCCCGCATGCGGCTGTTCGCCATGGCAGGGCGTGTAACTTAGGACAACGCTTGGAACTTGACTTTTGTATGAGGCCGTGAAGGCCTCTATATATAGGCGTCCAGCGTGTCGGTTATTTGCATTATTCTATTTAACATTGAGTGCTAACTAACAAGCTTCTCTCTCATCATTGTCATGGCATCGATAACTATGGATGACGTGATTATCATGCGTCATGGCATCATTGATACTTTGTTCGGTCGCCCTGACGAGGGGCAAGACCAACGACGCGAAGCCATCGCCATAGCCAAGGAGGGAGTCGAAAGAAGCAGAGAAGGAACTGCGGGCAGGGATGAACATAGTGGCAAAGAGGCAGTGGACAGAGGGAAGAGACAGGCTGAACTTGGAATACAGACCGATCCAGAGGCTAGGCAGGATGACAATCACTCTAGGGACCCTATTGGGCGGAAAATGTTTGAGTGGATGGAGATTCAAGATAGCAAAGGTGGATGGCCAGAGTGCTGGTGGTGCAGGATGGAAAAGGAGACGACGGAACATATCCTGGATAGGTGTGAGGTGTGTGTTACAGTATCTGCGATGTGCAGCGAAATGTAGGTGAAACTTAGGACACCGCTTGGAGCTCAACGTTTGTATAGGGCCGTTCTTAGACCTCTATATAGGCCTTCCCTCCAGCGCGTCATTCATTGCACTATTCTAGATGGCATTAGTAACAAGTGCATCATAATCTTTCATCATTACCTTGTAAGGGCATCAGTCATTACCCTGCGTCACTGTGGATACCATGGAGATGGCATGTAGGGGAAGGGGACGGCCCAGAATGCAGGTGGTGCGGGGAAGAGGAGGAGACGACGAGACATTTGCTAGAACAGTGCAGAGTGTGGAGACGGAGATGGCCAGGGGGAGAGGAGCACGTCAGGAGACCACCGCGGGACAAAGGGGAGGGGGGAGAGGACCCGCTGAAGAAGTTGATGGAGCTGCCCGGAGAATGAAGAGTTCACTTATTTATTATTCTTTCATTTCTGTTATTCTGTTATCCGTTATGTTCTATATTTATATATAACACATCGCCATAGCCCATAGGGCGGCAAGCGATTAATGATATAAAAAAAAAAAAAAAAAAACTGTGGATACCATGTCTGGGGGCCCTGACAGTGTGGAGGAGGTGGCCAGTGGGGGGATAAGAAGGCCACCGGCAGGACAGGACGAGCTGGGCCAGCTATCAGAGCTGATGAGGTGGGCGGAGAGATGACGGGGAAGGCAGGAAGTGCTGTCGACATTTGGGTCGTTTGGTTCGTTTCTGGTTTATGTTTACGACTTGGCTCAATTTTCGTTATTTATTCCACATCCACCTGCCTGGTCTTCACCAGACTGTTTCGTTTCTCCCTTCTTCATCTGTCCCATCTATATGCATCCCATCTGTAACTCTTTCCACCAATGCGCCGAGTCTCTGGTATTTGACTAGTCCTCCCTCCCACCTCCGGATAATCACAACTGCCTTTCCTGCCGCCCTCTGCTGCTTCAATTGCCATCGGGCTCCAGCGATCTTCATGCCTAATTTTATTATCCACCTCCGACCAGTTCCAAACATTCCACCGCCTCCTGGTCACAGCGTTATGTCGTAAAAAGGGCTTGCTCTTCGTAGGAGTGGTCCTTGAGGTGGTAGCCTTTTTCCTCTGGGCCAGATCGGAAGATGGATCTCGCCTTTTAACGATGCTGGGTGGGGAGAGAGGGGCTGACCTTAAGTTTCGGGGGTGGTGCGGAGGTTCGAGCAACTGCTTCGGCGTATGAAAGCAACTCCATTTGCAGAACGTCTCGGGGTAGTCACATTCTGACTGCTCGATTTCCATATCCGCAGTACGGTGTAGATGGTGTGGAGTTATTGTAGGGCCCACGCCCCATTCAGTGCTGCAGAGCACTGGATAAACCTGAGGGGTTCTTTTGGCACATTATCTTCCTCAAGATCCACCTTTTTCTACCCTTATGATTTTATACAACAGCTCCTGCCTAACCTTAGTGGTAGGCGAGCATTCAAAAGTGGTGATCGGTCCCGTGGAAGCGATGGTGGGGTTGTAGGTGGTGTGGGCTGTGGAGTAAACGGTACGAACTGATTTCCTCGGTGGGAGCCACGCCTTGAGCCTCTATGGAAGGTAATGTTGCGTGTTGACTAATCAGTCGGATGGTTTGGGTAACTCGTGTCGTGTGTGGCCGACGGGGCGAAAAGCCAGCATCTTGGACTAAAAATTAGATAAAGATAAACAGCTCGGTGAGAGCCATTTGTCCATATAGGTATCGCGAGCTAGGTTTCTCCACCAGTTCGTTCCGTGAGAGTTGGCGTCGGTCAGTTATGCAGTTGTATTTCCAGCTTATGCATCTGGTGATTCGCTCGAACGGTATATTGATAGCTAGGATACTATCATACTAGTAGATAGCGTTCGGCTGAATGAGCTGAAAGGTACATACAAGGTGACGCATTCTTTGGCTAGCTTACCAATTCGTCATCTTCATCAGCAAACAGGCAAATTGTACGCTTCAGACTTCATTCACCCACTGGAAGGAAAAAAAAAAAAAGCAAAAAAGTAAAACAAGTTGCCTCGATTCCACTAGAATTTAAGCATATGGAACTGGAGTATCACAGTCCATCTTGCCAGTAAAACGCTAGGCAACCAGCTTCCCCACCTCGATGTGAGAACCTCATTGGTAGATGGGCTGAGAATTATTACATTGGTGAATGGTTCAGCTGTCATTCGTTAATGCAATGAACCATACAGCTGCCAACAGTCGAACAACATTGGCCCATGCACACCATTGGTGTAGGGGCCGTAACAGCTCGTTGTCTAATCTCAAGGAGCCGGGAAATTGACCAGAAGGAAAGATAGGTTGCTAGACCCACAAAGCAGAGGACAGGAAGAGAAGAGAGACACTCATTTGAATTTCTGGAACGAAGAGAAGGTCAAAGGATGGGATTTCTGCAGGTCTCGAGTAATATTTTATCTCCTTCGTCAGTAGCATCAACTCTCGCCGTACTATTCGTCCGTAGAGTATATATGAATAACAATATGACTTACAAGAAAATAGGCTTTAGAGCATACACCGAGTTACCATTGTGCCTTCCAGCGCAGTAATTTCACATTCCTAGCCGCCTGACTCGAATTCTTGAGGGGCGTTACACACTCGCCTGGAATCCGGCGATTGCTACCATTGGCAGGATCTAAACTTACACGAGCTTGGTGACGTCAAGAATGCAGAAGAGTTAAGATGCGAGGAAGAGATCGACTCCCATCTCGCGCAAACCCTTTGCTCCCGCAATATGAACCAGATGCGCATTTCTACTCCACGTGTAGAATGTATACGCAAGCACATGTGTTTCTGACGGCGATTTCCGAATATCCGCAGCAAATGTTCCTGAGCAGTCGCCTTACATTTGCTTGATAGGCTGCGCGATGAATAACAATGTCAGGGACAGTAATGTTAACGCCTAACCTAGCAGCCCTATGTTGTTTCCCGGTTCCTCCCACGCCAATGCAGTCTAACGCATCCTATCTTGCAGAACCGTCCTACATTACCCTAATTACTTGCATATATTGGAGATCCTAATGCTAACTGTTGACTCCCAAAGACTATGCAAAATAGATCACTGGCCTATATGTATATGTATTATTGACCAGTGAGAACTTGCAGTGAAACCTCTCATATTGGATCGTGTACAATTGGATATTGGATACAGTAATGCGTACTATCTCAAGGAAATGAGGCCCTATGGGACATTTGTCCCACTCTTGTCATCCAATGACAGGTTCAACTGTGAAAGTCATCAAGAAAAGCAAAATACCTTTCAGGGTGTGGTTCATATTCCAGCTCTTTCACTCCTATTCGAGGGTTTCAGACATAATCAGCTATATCCTTGCGGGTCACCACAGCTCAAGGAGCGGCAAGCAAGTAATGATAAAAACGAAAAAAGAAAAAAGAAAAAAGAAAAAAAAAACAAAAAAATAAATACCGTGCATCTTGTCGATTATCGCAATGTTAAGCGAAAAGATATGGTTCTTGATTATTGGGCAATTCGAAATTGCACCGTTCTGGTGTGTCGCTGACAAGACAACATGCATCATGACCAACAGCTACCTAAGCTAAGCATCCAATGATAGAAATGTTGACTTGCCAACTTTGTGTAGCACGCCAGCGCCGCCATGCATGCAAACAAATGGGGAAAAGCCCGTATTCATTCGATGTTGGACTTGGCAGAATAGATTTGAAGCATTGCCTATCCCCAGTGTAACTTATCAGCTTACTTATGAGCTTATCATGCTACACGCTTCTTACCTTAGACAGGTGAACCCTTGGAGTATGCGAGAGGGTACCAGTAACAGCAGCAATACTAGTAGAAGCTAAGCGGAATGATAGGCTAGGTACACTGACATATTGTTAAAATCGTACATTGCATGTATTTGCTGTGCAGTCGATAACCCCGAATGCGATAGCCATGTTGGTCACTATGACTGTGGAGATATGCCTTCGGAGGAATATGCTCATTGAACATTTTGAAGCATTACAATTTCTTGATTCTTCTCCAAAAGCTCTCAAAATCTCCAGAGTCGGTCTTGAAGGCTTCCACTGCTATCACAACCGTAAAGATAATGTTCCATGTCATCATTGTCATGGAGGGGGCTTGGCCTATGGAGCCCAGAAATACGATCTGTCTCATGATGGCAAGAATCCTGGATTTGCTGAAGGTTGGTTGCTGTCACGATGCCAGTATTCTCAAGCCGCACTCTATCTCCCAATAAATCAGGTCCCATAAGCGGTATACGAGCAATAATATATATATATTAAAAAAAAAATGGATCACGTTTACACTAATAGAAATGTCAACCTAAAATACGGAATTGAACATGTCCAAATTATTACCCAAATGTGGGCACGCGCGCGCATCTTACGAGCGCATTGAAGTTGAGGGCACTGTCGAGACCCACCACCCTACTATAAATGTAATAGAGATCGACGTGCATGTTTGCTCCTCAAGTCAATAGTCTGATTTGGTTGCGGTTAAGTCTGCCCCTGGCCTTTATTACGCAAACCATAGAAGACTCGGTAGCAAGGCATGTAGATACCATGGGCTGCATGGGCATACCGTGGGATCGGCATAATCGTCTGTTTTGTGGATCGAGAGGCGGTATGTTGAGTGCCACGGTGAGGAAACTGAAGTCAGCTCCAATGGACGAGTTAACAGTTTTTTATTTTTTTTTTTTTTCATATATATCATTAATCGCGTGCCGCCCTAAGGCCTATGGCAATATGACCCCGCTTGCAGCTGTTCGCCATGGCAGGGCACGAGTTAACAGTTGACCGCCCGGTAACTAAGCAAGATGCTCAGTGAATTAAAGAATCTTGCTCTAATCTGAGAGAAGAAGGAGCCTCGCTTAATGGTCAAGGAAAGAAGACCCAAGCCGATAATGAAACATGTTTTTTGGCAGCAAAGGAGTTTGAAGTAGCACAATGTGGTTGACGAGAGCCATATAGGTAGAGTTCGTTGAATTCGAGCAAATGGTACCTCACCAGTTTGTGCTTCTGCCCGCTCTTTTGTATCCTACGATAGAGAGAGAATGCATGTACACATCATGAGAATGCTTTTTTTTTTGTATTTTGTAATTTTTTTATTTTTTTTTCGTTTGGCCATGTAACCCCACACAAACAGGGCAACGTAGTTGCCAATTTTATGTTCGCTATGGCAGTCCCCCTGAAGCGAGAGTTGATTGTGACCCAGACGCCAACGAATCAGGAATCATCTAGCCACTTTTGGTAACAACTCGTCCTTGCTTGGCAACAGCGGTAGAGGCTCCTCATCCCGATAAAAATGTAAGTAATTTTTGGCAGCAATTCCCTAACTTTTTCTTAATTCAGATTTAAAACCGATAAAGTTGTTCAGTTTGCTTGAAAGAACAAAGCTACGGTTTTTCGGAGGCCGCGGAGGGGAGAACCTTCGAAGTTCTCTATTGGCAAACCAGTCTGTTACTGATGTCTCGCGCTTTAATTCCTCGCTCCGGTGTACAGTGTGGCAGTCTTAGCTGGCCCTTCCTAAATTTCCAAATATAGCACTTATAATTACTATGAGTGTGGAGCAAAAGAAAAAGTAACTGCGCACACAAGAAAGGCCATTCTGCATATTAAAACCGTAAGCAGAAAGTTCAATACAGAACCTGAACTAATCATGGATCAAAAGCTAAGTTTTAGGAAAATTCTTCCCGACACTTGCATTCTGATCATATTGCGTGGGACTTTTTTTTTTTTTTTTTTTTTTTTTTTTTGTCACCTGACCCCGCATGCAGCTGTTCGCCATGGCAGGGCTGCGTGGGACATTAGACTCCCGTAGAAATACGTCAAAAGGTTAAGAATTTTTGTGGACAAAGATAAAATCAGTGGACGCATCATAAAATACAGTCGGGGTGGTGTCTTGATAATAATGGTATCACATAAATCCACGCATTGTAAGAACTGGAAGATCGTATCGTTGTACTCGAATACTTTGGATCAGGCGGAGATAGGGCCCTGCCATGGCGAACAGCTACAAGCGGGGTCACGTGAAATAAAAAAAAAAAAAAAAATGGCGGAGATAGGAGTTGTTAGCAACCGCCTCAATGAAGGACGCACGTTCCTGGATGAGACATTAGCATTATTGCTTATCGCCACCTGGAATTGTAATCGGTGCTGCGGTTTCGCCCACGTGTAACCCAACTGGTTGGACCGAGATTAGTCGGTCGAAAGTAGCGGTGTATTTACATCGCTTAGGGTATGTAGTCTACACGCACTGTGCTCTACCCGAGCTACCCGAGCTTGTGTGCTAAATTTATAAGCCCTTTTCAGGACTAGCTTCTGCTCCCCCAGATGGCACCAATCCTCTACCGGAAATATGTAACTGCCATCACTTTCCATCTAGTTGCCTAATACGGACCATAGCCAATGCTGCGCCCTTAGGGCTTTTTTTTTTTTTTTTTTGTTCACCTAACCCCGCATACAAGCTACAGGCCTATGGCAGGGACTGAATGCTACGCCCTCAGGGCCTGACGTCTTGCTATGGGCTCAATCTAATATTATCAACAGAGTTTGAGCCATGATGACTCCTACAGAAGAACATCTAGGAAACAAGTAAAGGAGTACACCGACTGCACAAGCATTAATTAGGAGAGTGAGTGGACAGGCACATTCCACGATTACAGTAGTTAATCATGATGGCTTGAGGTCACGCATATTCAAAACTAGTCTCCTAGCTCCATGGTTAGTAAACGCTAGCAAAGCCCATAAACTTCCTGGCACTGCGCAGTCAGCTTCTATTGGCGCCCTTTATTAAACCCTTAGGATGTCGTGACACTTAAGTTTCTCAATATTTACCATCCCTGCAATCGAACTATCTCCTCTGCCCTTTTGTCTTTTTTCTTTTTTTTTTTTTTTTTCTTCGTATCATTGATTACTCGTGTACTGCCGCGAGCGCGATGACGAGATTACATACAAGAGATAATAAAAAAAAACCAACGAAACACGCAGAAGCCCCCACTATCAGAACGAGTGCAACTCAGTCTATTCTGTCCAGCCACATCATCAACTCCACCAGGGAGTCTAATTCATCTTCCGGAAGCATCAGTGGTCTCATTATCTCCTTCCAGCCCCCCTGGCCACCGATTCTTCCACAACCCGCAGCTGGACCAAATGAGTCGTCAATTCTTCCTCCATGTGGCACCGCCTACATTCTGTACCATCCGCCCTCGATGCCCTCAGTCCCTTCCCTCCAAATACACCACCTAGTATGTTGGTCATGCGCCCTGGTCTGTGAAGCGGTCTGTAGTTTAAACCGAGTTTGTTACTTTCCTCAGCTCACTCCCTCTTGGCTATCATCCTAACAGCAGCTTCAGTGGCTACTTCTTCCTGATAAGGTAATGAGTGTGTCAATCCGAGCAGTCCTGTCAGCCCCTTCATCCATATCACACCTACATCCATTAAGCTCTGTACTACCCTCCTCTTCCACACTTCCTGGCATAGCCTGCTTGCTCCGTCATGGGTACATACCCTCCTCTCCCCTTGTGCGGCTAGGTACCCAAGTCTCTATTCGGTCACACGCAGGGAACTACGGTCGATGACTTCGAAAATCATATCCAAGGCCTAATATTGTAGTAGGCACGTATAAATGAGTTCTAGACTCTTGCTTAGCCGCACGGTGTGTTTTGCTGTCATGACTTATTTCCTTATTTTCCTTTGTAATCAATCTCGTCATAGCCCATAGGGCGCCATGCGAGTAATGATATAGAAACTTAGCCCCGTAAGAATTAGACGTTGAATTAGTCACTTTGAGATGTGACTATTATAGTGTATTTACCGATTAAGCGGTTTCGTGGTGTAGTTGGTTATCACGCCTGTCTAACACACAGGCGGTCCCCGGTTCGAACCCGGGCGAAATCACTTTGTTTTGCTCGTCCGGCTGTCATGACCTTGCTTTAGGCTTTCATCTTTTTTCGCTCCGCTGAGATTACTTTGCAGAAGACTTTGCTAGCTCCGGTGACGCCCGATTCCACTCTAAGCATAGCTTCATCACACTTATTGACCATGCCGTGCTGCTACTTAGACGGACACGTCCATTCAAGTAATTACCATTATTCACACAAATTAGCATTCCCATTCTAAAGGTTTTGTAGAGTACGCACTCTCTTTTATCTATCAACAAAACTGCATCACATAAATGACCTCTAGTAATCCTTGATACACTGAGTATAGGCCTCCACTCACAGCTCACCGGCCACCCCAGAAAAGGTTGGGGATATCCACCTGAGTTGACCCGTAATTGACCCGTAATGCTGCTAGTGACCATTCGGCCTGATCAACCGATATCTACAGCAGAGTGATGCAGTTGACAAGTTGGGACGCACTATCACAAGCAGAGTGCATGGTTGATTTTTTTATTTTTTTTTTATATTTTTTTATATAGATATTAGTAATCGCATGCCGCCCTGAGGGCTATGGCGAGTTGAGTAATAAGGGTTGCACGGCTGAGAGGCAAGAGTGCTTGGGTACAACAGTAGAGAACATTCCTATACTTGCCTTATTTTTTTTTCACGGGCCAAAGTACACACCACTACGATGCAGGGGCAAGTTCTTAACAGCCAGTCCTTATTGTACCTTGCAGGCTAGTGATCTACTATTGATTGTAGAAAGCCACGATATTGAGGATTGCAGTGAGGGGTAAAAGGTGATAGGTCTAGTGAACTTAGTACGATAAGGCCACAAAATCAATCTACCAATGAAAAGTATTCAAATATCAAATATAGCTGTGCCGGGGTTCAACTGTGAGTGTGGGGATACGATAACTGAGAAAGGCAAGTGAATCGCACGTGCTTTTCATTGGATACGCTGGATTTATATTATCACATACGAGAGTTGTACGAATTATGTTTTTAAGGAATAAGAAAAAAGGAAAAAAGAAAAGAACAAAACAAAGAAAGAAGATTAATCGTGCAGCATGAAGGCATGTTCTGTTCAGGATTTCCATAAAAACTTTATTTGGTGATCTCAGGGCATCGCATCGCTTGTCTCACCAATTAGTAAAGGGGCAGAGGCCCAGAGTCTCTATGGCGCATAATTAGACAGGTAGTTTCTTTCACGAATCAAAGAGCAAGACTTTGGATTTGAAGTGTTTTAAAGTGCAACTTCCATTTTACCTAAAAGACACCAATTTCGAGACGATTTTGAGCGAAGCATTGAGTGGTGGAGGCGTTACTATGGTTGGGGACATCTGTACGCGGAGTAGGGGCGACATTTGGTTCGATGACTAAGCACTCCATTTACATGGGTACATGCGCGTTCTGCCCGATAGTATGCAGCGAGTTTGAAGGTATTCTTCCCACCTCCACCATCGTTCTCCCAGAGCTCTACCGCTTCTACCACTCTACAACTCCCACTGCCCGCACTGCTGCTACTGCTCGCACTGCTGCTACTGCTCGCACTGCTGCTACTGCTCGCACTGCTGCTACTGCTCGCACTACTGTTGCTGCTTCTACCGCCCGATCACTCTGTCACACTCTACATATCCTAGCCTAGCTGTCAACTTGCGTATATCTATTGCATCAGTCGCACACAACATAAAACCAAGTAGTCGGGTATTGCATAAGAGATGTACTAGTACATATTTTATTCCGTTTTTAGTTAGCTGATTTCCATTTTTAGCTAGACTACTATATACTATACTATATTTGGTGATTACTAAAGGGCGACATTTATGACCCCTCTCCATATAAAATTCCTGATCTTTAACTCTATGAAACACTATAACAAAAAATCAAATAAATAGATATCGCTTCGTAACTGTATTCTTCATTGTCTGATCTATCATATTACGACACGAAACTAATTTTATCTAATTATTTTAGTTGCGCTTTAGAGCGTTGAAGTTGGGGTGCAATTTACTCCGCGTACAGATGTCCCCAACCATACGCCTCTAGATAACCTTGTCAATTGTTAGGTACCTAGCGCGGGGAGCTCAGAGGTCAAACAGACAACTTTATATACATAGATGTGCTCTTCGGATCTGTACCACAAATCATAGAACTTAGATCCGAGAATTGAGGCGAGTGATGTATGGATGTACCATAAGGAAGTCTTTGATTTTATAAAAATGCGGCATGCGATCACTGATATGAAAAAATGATAAAAATAGCCATGAAGAAGATGAGAGAAAACAAATCAATTTCTTTTCAACCACGAGGCTCTCTGGAAACTCTAGGTATTTGACCACCAAATGTTGCATTGTACATACCCGGGTGTTCGTATCTTCCCAAGCTCTTTTCGATCATTTTGCGTACAAGATCGTCCGTGTGCTAACAAATCTCACCAACAATCGCCAAGACTGGTTCGTGCATAGATGTACCTATACATTGTGGAATGTTGGTCCACCCGTCCGTTCGATTGGACCTCGATTGCCACATGGCTTATTTTACTTTATTGAGACCGAGGACAGCTATGTACTCGAGTACATATGACTCTGTATTTGTCGCTAGCATACTCCGTACCAATGGCCGACAGAGGGGCACCTCCCACATCCTGCCGGATATGGACGCCAGCGAAGACCCATAAGGAATGTCCACGAAAGTACTCATACATGACTTGTTCCGTCAATAAGTGAATCAACTTCTGGCTGCGCCCTGCCATGGCGCACAGCTGCAAGCGAGGTTACGCGGGAAAAAAAATAAAATAAAATAAAAATAAAAAATTCTGGCTGCATGCATCTGAGTGAGGCCCATTGCGCTGATCCTTTCCCTAATTCTTTCCTCAAGCCGCTGTCTTTAATCAGACCACTTGCATGGCCAACAAAACTGGCATTACTTGATGCTAGCAACGAGTACATCCAGCATGTGTCTAAATATCGAGCGCAGGTATTCATGAGTGGACTAATGCGACTTAAGGACCGTCCAGAATACATACTCTTACTCAAGTTGGCGACGACAAACCAGGGAATTGTGTCAGATGTTGCACTAGTGCTTACCTGCTCCCACGACTCAAAATTAGGCGGCTCTGTCGACGCTGCAACGATATAGATATTCCCAGTAGTAATGGTATCGCTTGCGCCTATGTCATCTGGGCGTATACTCGTTGTAAAATCACACCAAGAAATTGATTCCAAAGAAGAGGTACAGTACGGTGAAGGATCTGGGCGTAGACAAAGTGGTGTCTCTCGGACTTACAGCTGGAGCCTACACCGGCGGTGGCTTGCCGGCGGAGCTTGAAGTGTTGGCAACTTTTGATTGAGGGTACCCTGCACGCCTGGCAGTAGTTCCTTCAAACTAACATCTACTTCGGCTCCATAAATAAAGTAACTATTTTACAGACGCACTTACGGTATTGTCTGTACGCACGATCATATGCGACCATAATATTGGGCCATCAAATCCCTTCAGCGGCAGGCTGTATTGGAACATAATCATTGCGCAGTGCTGAAAGAACATCAGGCTAGACTGAGAATGGTTGGGATGGATAACAACCCATTGGCAGCTACACGTACGACCGGCAAATTTGGTACAACGACCGTTCATTTGCTCATTTCATACGGGAAGTCAAGGTTCCTCTCATTGCGTCTAGTTCAAACCTGGGGTAATTCATAGGTAGCTGTACCACCGAAACTAACTAGTCCCGCTGATGCAGCAACCTAGTGGAATCCAGCACATTGGGCACGGGATATCCCGCTTGCAGGGGATCTGCAGAATGATGAGCCAATGGCGAGTGTTTGTGTAACAGCCGTGTAACATTGCATGGAAGGTGGGGTTGTGTTACATTTGCAGGATAAGAATTTTTAGAGCCAATCAGGTCGCACAATTGTAATTATGCCACACAAATGCACGTACATGGCTGAACTTGTCAGATGTACTAGTGAGGTTCGAGTGGAGTAACCAATATGTTGATGGTATGGAAGTGGGCTTCGAGAACGGGTGATCCAATCAGAATTCGTTGGTATGTGAGGTGTTGCGTGAGACATGCGCTCCGTAGCCTCGACGCATAGCGATTTAACCACAAATTTCAAAGCCCTTTTGATTCCGTATTTGCCACTACTTGATGGTTAGACTTATATATCCGCTGTATTTTTTGATTTATTCGTTTGGTTCATTTTAGTCGAGTAGCCGCTCTAGCGTCCGTCCACTTAATTATAGAAGCCAAGAATGTACTATGAGACTCCATTTTATTTAATTTCGTCATAGGTCACAGGGCGGCACACGAGTAATTATATTTATTTTTTAAGCAAAAGTCCGAACTAGAATGGTGTAGATCGCGGCAGGAAAGTCTCCATATTGTAATATGCTAGCACATGCCTAGAGTAACTTTTGTAGACAATCTACCATTATGTTATATATATTCCTCACAAAAAGGTACATTCGTAACCATTTATATGAGTTACATTAAAGGAGTCTGCAAACGATATAATAGGCATATAGCAGAACTCAGAGGCCTTCATTGAATGTGGGCTGTGACGTTATCGACATATTCAAGCAGTGAATATTCGCAACAGGTCACATCAGAGCAGGAATCATAGCGAAGTGCCACTGAAGGCATTGTAAACATCACGTGAGTGTTGCCTACTACATTAACCTAATAGAGCAAATATCAGGTAACCCATACACCTGCATGCAATATGGCCGAAATCATGGCACATTGCTTGTGATTGCCACTTCCAATTGCGTAGCACAATGTTCAGTTAGAATTTGTCATTGCTCTGAAATGCCACGAGGCTCCAATTAACCAGAATATGGACAGCAAAGAGGAGACTGGTCCGTTTGTAAGCGTCGAGTAATCACTAGTTTATTGACGCCACATAATAGTGGGCCACTAGTCACAATGTCTGGTTGTTTCTCACTGAGAATGCTGTCACCAAGCCTGAATGACCAAAAGTGGTGGAATTCATGGTACAGCGCAGCAATGTCTGAAAATGTGAGGGTATCAGCATTCTGATGACTATGGGTACTTTCCGGTAGATCATTGGATAAGAGGAATATTGCTTCGATTCTCAAGACTACAACAAGGCTGTGCTTCGATGTTTTGTATCCCGAACTTGTGCCTGCATACCGGGAGTGAAACCTCGCGTGCGCAGCAGGTTGAAGACAACCGAGAGCCAATGAAAGTGCTGAATCCCAGTCTGGATAGGTACCAGGGAACCCCAGAACATATGGCTCAGCTCATCTCACTCTACTACCGGTAAGACAGAAAACTCAGGGCTCGAGCGAGCTGTGTTATAGGGCTGGAGGCGCCATTGGAGCGAGATTTGTCCATAATAGCTAGACAGCAGTGTCATCCCCTTACGCCACTTGGGAATCTCTGATGTATTTTGCCTTGATTTGTCCATACTCCGTAGAGATTCCAGCTTGTAAAAACGTGTCTGTCGGGACCAAGATGCAACCTATGAATATAGTATGAATTAGATGAGATTTTTAGACTACAACTACGTGCTATCTTGAACCACTACTGCCATTCGCGTGTGATAGCTCTACCAGGTGCCCTTTTCTAAGCCTCAATCTATGAATAGCTTACGGACAGATTAGGTGACTTTGTTGACTTTAGGTTGTGTAACAACAATCAGACCTGCTAGCACATGGTGCATGGAGGGACCTCAAGGTGCTTACTTGGTCAACCCTTAGCACCTGAGTCAAGATCATGCATGCAGATTGGCGAAGTTGGTTGCTCATGCTGGTTGCTCATGCTGTTTGATAGGTCCGAAATCGCTCTCGTTGCGATGAAGAACCCTGCCAGGCACGAAAGAACAAACCAAGCAATGCAATTGATGTCATTCTCGCTTCGCCTAGTGTCACAACTAGCACAATCAATATCTCCGCTGCTCGAAGGTCCGTAAATATATAAGAAGCATTTTTCTTCCCCGAATGCTGTCCTTTTTTTTCACCACCCAGCGCACGCTTCTCCTCTCCAGCACTCGAGCACTCCTCTCAACCCCGCATCCACTTTCACTACCTAAAGCAACCCTCGCTTTCAACTTTCGTTCCTCTCCAACCCTTCTACGAAAATGAAGATCTTCAACAGTCTCGCTGTTTTCGCTCTCTTCTACTTCACCTCTGTCGCGGTCGCCGACGACCCTCTCCTCCCTCCTTCCCCGCCTCCACCAAAGGATCAGGTCTACATCAAGGGTATTGAGTACGCGGGATCCGGATGCCCTGCTGGCTCCGTTGCTGCCGTGCTCGCTGTTGATGGCTCGAACGTCGCCATCGCCTTCGACGCCTACGTTGCGAGTGTCGGTCCAGGCATCGCAATCACAGAGAGCCGCAAGAACTGTCTCATCAACGTCAACTTGGTCTACCCCCAGGGATGGTCATATACCGTCTACACTACCGACTACCGCGGATTCGTCGATCTTGACGCTAAGGTCACTGCTCTGCAGAAGAGCTCATACTTCTTCACCGGAGACAATAAACAGATGGATGCCTGGAGTTCTTGGACTGGCCCCTTTACAGATGATTACAAGTTCACCGATACAATTGAGAAGTCCGCAATTGTGTGGAGCTCATGCAAGGCCAAGACCACCTTGAACATCAATACCCAGATCAGAGTTGACAACAAGATGAACAAGAAGGGTTCAGGTATGATCACTACTGATGTCATCACCCACAAGGTTACCCACATTATTGGATTCCAGTGGAAGAAGTGCTAGATGGCTGGCGCGGGTAGGGTTTAGCCTCCTAATCGAGGACTTGATGCGGAGCTTAAATTGAGGTTGAGTGAATGTGCTCGAGTGCTTCCTTCTGTTCTCATTTACCTTTCCTCCTTTCTCATATTTTTGTCTGCAGACTTTCAATTTGGCCACCATTATGTTGCTCGTTTTTTCTTCGCTTGGGATTTCAGGAAGTTAATGTATGGGCTGGGAACATGGGCTTGGGGGCTTCTGGGTTGGATAGGGAATTGGAATTGACCGGTTGCAACTGGGCTTTCTGTTGGCTTTTTGTTCTAGATTATTAATAAAACCGTAGTACTACACCAAAATCTTGAAACTCTGCGGAGGGGCACGGATGGTTAACAGGTCAGCTGACCTTGGATTCAGCAAAATCCTAGAAACCAGGGACATCGGGTATGTGACTAATCTGGGTGCTCCTGAGATTTGCGCTGCCAAGTATGATGAAAAATGATCCGAACAAAGCTCAAAATGATGCACTGCAATGTAAAGCCGATAAAATTGCTATATTTCCCTGATACAATGAATCTAGCCATAAACATTATCATAAACATAGGAAGTCGGCAGTTGGTGAACGAGATGGTAACTATTTTAGTGTGCACACTATTGAAATGAGGTAACTTTCAGGATCCCTCTCATTTGGTGTACCGTTCCAGTAGCTATGCCCCAGGCCTGGGTTAAAGTATCTCAAGACTCCATGTGCACGTGACGTTGATATGAACACCTTGATTCAATTACATAAACTCGCTTTGGAATATAATCGTTGTCGAGCTTTGCATATTGTTTGGCTCTTCAGAGTCCCGCCCTCAGTCAGCCAAACAAGTATGTGCCATCAATTTATTGTATTAATGCCAGCTAGAGAGAACTGGCACGGATTTAGGGGCTGTGTGGGTCATGGAGATGTCAAAGGTGGTTTCAGGAATACAAGGGGGAAGGTTGTCAGGGAGCGAGTCCATGGCTAGGGTGTTACGGTTTCTACGATGATGTAGTGAATAGAGGGTGTAACTTAGGACAGCGCTTGGTGCTTGACCTTCGAGAGGGCAACTCTTGCTGGCCCTTCTTATAGTCAATCCTGCGTGGCTTCTGTATATTGTAATTGCTATCAAGTCTCTATGTTAGCTTAACAGATCTCCAACAGCTTCGGCAATCACATAGCTCTATCTGTAGCTGTTCAGAGCCAGTCATCTTAACAGGCCACTCATGACTGGCCCGGGCTACTCGTCCGGATTCCGAATACATAGTACCCTGCATACTGGAGTGAAAATTTTGCATTTACCGCCGCCCTACAGAAGTAGCTGCTCCTGTTGTATGCCTTGGCGAATATACTGATTAAGTATATAAGACCCTAATCAGGTACAGGGCATCTCGAGATATTCACTATCACTGCGTTCACTACACTCCTCCTCCATGCCTCCACTCATTACTTTCCCTCCTTAACCTTATTCAAGATGCTTCCTTTTTTTTTGTTTTTTAATATCATTACTCGCGTGCCGCCTAAGGGCTATGGCGAGGGTTTAGATACAAGCGAAATAAAGGAAAAGGGAAAAGGAAAAATGAAAAATAAGAGGAGAGTAATCACAGATAACTACATTTGGTGGATCCGTCCATCCCGCTTAGTTCAATGAGAGATAACGAGAGTGTCTAGTAACAGCCGTCTCGCCCAGTCCAATAGGTCCAGCAACGCGTCACCATCTTTGGTTTTGGGCGGCCCTAGCAGGTCTGCCTCTCCTCCCGACCATTTCTTCCTCAATACCTTACACCGTGTCAGTACGTGAGTGGTGGTTTCCAGTTCTTCGCCGCACCAGCGACATTCTGGGCTTTCTTCGAGTCCTATCTTATGTCTCCAGTCCCTCAGGCCTTTGCCCCCAGGATTCCGGCCGGTGTAGAGACTCTCTGGTCTGTAACACTGAGGTCCAGTCTGTTTCTCTCTGCGGCCCTCCTTGATCTCGCTAGTTGGTTCATGCCTGTCCCGGTGACTATTTCGTCTTGGTATTGGAGGTGGACTCCAAATTTGGCTGCCTTGTCGGCTTCCGCACGCGAGTAATGATATATATATATATATAAAGGTAACCTGCTTAACTCACCTCAACTACTTTTCTCTACTTGAATTGAACCTCTATGTTACGTCTCACCCCACTTGCGGGGTGTGCGCACAGCCATGCGCCCGTGCATATGAGGTACCAGTGATAGATTTTTTTTTTATATATATATATCAGTGATCGCGTGCCACCCTTGGGGCTATGGCGATTTAGATACATAGGAAATACTGTGTTTCACCACATCTCGACGCACACCACAATTCGACGCACTTTTGGCATGCTGATATACTCGCCATAGCCCATATGGCGGCACGCGAGTATTGATATAAAAAAAAAAAAAAAAAAAAAAAAAAATGCTGATAGAGTGCTTCACCTAGAAACCGATCATCACCGGGAAACCGATCAAGTCCATTACCTTACATACAGAGCTGCTGTGAATGCAAATGACACTCAAGTGGCCTCAAATTAAAGCCAGAGCATGGGAAAACATAGTGAATGATTTTTTGTACTTTCTTTTCCCAGCTTGTCGCATCTGAGGGGTGACATATACTGGAATATATGCAACCCTATTCTAGCGTATACTTTTGAGTCACCATATGTGAATGAGATTACCTGAGGCTTTTGCATCTCAATATATCCTCTACTGCTTATGCTAAGTAAGTATACCAAGTTTTGTGATCATTGGACTTATCAGTACAGAGTTACTACCATGTCAAAAAATACATTTTCGCTTACTTAGATTGATAGCAGTGTTGAGCTATTATTTGATGAGAAAGATGCACAGAGACTTTGTAAAGCTATATAATTGTAATACATGCATAGGGAAATGTTTTTTGGATAGATTGCAGCATTGACAAATAGTCGGAGCAGTTGAGCACTACAAGATATACATATATGCAAAATCCTAACTTCTTCACATAATATATAGCAGTGTATGCCAATATTGGTCACTAGAGGTTCAGAAACATAGTCTGCTAGCTTCATGTACTATCACCGGCACTGCTACCACTCGATGGGGTGCTAAAGGGCTGACTCAGAATGAGCACTACATATCGAATATATATGCATATGTATATTCCATGCATGCGCTATGTGACAGCAGTAAAATGTGCTGCTATCGTAAAGGTGATATGAACTACTAAGAAGAACTAGTTAGAATTGCTAGTCAAGTTTCTTTTTCACCTGGTAGAGGTTAATTCTCTGTGCGTACTATCTCTATTACTTATACTATTGAAGTATTCATTTCTATACTAATAAGGGTCTATACCATACGGAATTATACTGTATTAAGGACAATATGAGACTTGACTAGTAAACTTATTTCCACTGCCATGTATCTCATAGGTATTAGTCCTATAAGTATTTATTCACTGCTTATAATACACATTCGATACTTACTCACTGGTGCAGTTATAGTAGTCCTATAGGATCTAATGGAGCCCTAAGTATATCCTACATAAGCTTACAAGCAATAGTATGACAGTGCTAAGGCATGTTTCTAAACCTCTAGCGACTCATATTGGGCATACACTGCTACGTACTATGTGAGGAAGTTAGGACTTTGCATATATGTATATCTTGTAGTGCTCGACTGCCCCGACTATTTGTCAATGCTGCAATCTATCCAAAAAACATTTCCCTATGCATGTATTACAATTATATAGCTTTACAAAGTCTCTGTGCATCTTTCTCATCAAATAATAGCTCAACACTGCTATCAATCTAAGTAAGCGAAAATGTATTTTTTGACATGGTAGTAACTCTGTACTGATAAGTCCAATGATCACAAAACTTGGTATACTTACTTAGCATAAGCAGTAGAGGATATATTGAGATGCAAAAGCCTCAGGTAATCTCATTCACATATGGTGACTCAAAAGTATACGCTAGAATAGGGTTGCATATATTCCAGTATATGTCACCCCTCAGATGTGACAATCTGGGAAAAGAAAGTGCAAAAAATAATTTACTATGTTCTCCCCTGCTCTGGCTTTAATTTGAGGCCACTTGAGTGTCATTTGCATTCACAGCAGCTCTGTATGTAAGGTAATGGACTTGATCGGTTTCCCGGTGATGATCGGTTTCTAGGTGAAGCACTCTATATATTTTCAGGTGCCCTTCCGATACTATTCATATGCAATATTTCTATGAGAATGAAGATATTTTGAACAACTCAATGATTACTTCAAGGATTATATTGATACCATACATGTATGTCTCCATAGGGATAGGTTACCCAAATGAAGTGTTTAAAAATTTTTAATACATTAATTGCAGGTGCAGTGGGTAGATTTCATTATCTGCAATTTTACCGCGAAAAGATATGCCAAGACTTATGTGAAAATGTGCAGAGATATAATTCATTCATAACTACTGTTTTTTTTTCAAGTAGAGATGCAGGAACTGAAGAATGATGCTTGCTTTAAGTCTTCTAAAAGGCGCATAGAAAAGTAGGCATTGTGCGTGGGGATATAAAGGTTTTCATTCGTTCAGTTTTGGTGGGAAAGTGCGTCGAATTGTGGTGTGCGTCGAGATGTGGTGAAACACAGTAATGCGGAGGAGAACAGGAAAAGAAAAGTAAAAGCCAGTGCGCTCCTCGCCCCTTTTAGATGAAAACCCTACCGACCCACCGGCGTCATCAATTCCCGCAACGGATCCCCCTCCCGCTCGCCCCCTTCCAGCGAGCGGGCCAGTGCCTCCCTTCCCCCCGGCCATCTCTCCTTCCACACTTGGCATCTGTCCCATATGTGCGTTGTGGTCTCCATCTCTTCCCCGCACCATCTGCACTCTGGTCCCTCTGCCTTGCCTATCTCGTGTTTCCACGCCCGTAGGCCTTTGCCCGCCAGTAGTCCCGCGATTGATAGATTGATTGGTGTCACCGGCCTACCCAGAGAGGCTGGGGATATCCACCTGAGTTGACCCGTAAGGCTGCTAGTGACCATTCGACCTGATCAACCGATAGCTACAGCAGGGCAATACAATTGACAGGTCGGGTTACGGAAGCATATCATAAGTAAAGCGAGTTGCGCCACTGAGTGGCAAGAGTACGCGTAGGCTTATGGACAGCCTCAGCTACCAATACGTTGATATTGATTGTTAGGCATAGATAGCATTAAGCAATAGAAAATACAGTAGGCATGCGCAGGGAGCTGGCTATATAAAGGGGGCCTTCTGCCCTCGAGAAATGGTCAAGCTTCAAGCGTTGTCCTAAGTTACACCCTCATTTTGCTACATCATCGTAGACTCCCTAACAATTGGATGCAATATGCGACGCCGCCATATAAAGGTTGGATTTTCCCCATGGAGTAATTTACACTATTGAATTCAAGATCGGCATTTTTAGGACTATACCTTTCTATTCAATACCAGGGCGGATGGTAACTATATTGAGACTTGTATAAAAATCCTTCCGTATAGGATACCACCCAAAAATATGTGACAACAGATATACAACAACCACCTCAACAGGACGAGCGCTTGGAAGTTGCTTCGCAACCACAACGTTCCCCTAGTGAAACCTATGCTACTCTTGAGGATTCAATTGAACGGTAATAAGGGATGATTTGATGGAAAGTAATTATTAGTTATTAGTTATCTAATCAAATTTGAATTGCTCTGACCTTTCGCAATACATCATTGACTGTATCAATGAACTTTCGCCCACAGCGACCCCAACACAGAAAACACCCCCAGTCGCGACCAAGACGAGGAAGCGAAAAGGCAAAACGGCGTCAGCGCACCCGTACGCCTTCAAGCGAAGACTTGATGATGCGGAGGCAGGGAAGATAGCCATCGCACCACCGGTCGAGACATTATCAAGACAAGCCGACGCCACTTATGTCGGCACCACCACAACAAATCCATCAACCCCCACCCCCACCCCCACCCCCACCCCCACCCCCACCCCCACCCCCACACCCGCATCAACCCCTGCGCCAACTACCACTCCAGCGCCCACGCCAAAGACCAAACCCCCTCACACCCGCAAAGCCAAATCCCCACCTCCGACCACTCACAATGCCAACACTACAAAGACCGGCATTGTAGTACACGGGATAGCCCTGAGAAAAGACCTCGGGAATGTCCGACGATGGATGGAGGCAGCCAACCAGGACCTAGGAAGTATCACGGGGATCCGGTGGCTAAGGAAAAAGCAGACTCTACTTGAGGAGGGAAAGAAGACAAGCTCGGTGGTGGTGTACCTGGATGAGGCGTCGGGGAGTGACAGGGTGAGACTGGGAGGAAGATGGCTCCGAGCAGAGCAGTACGACTGGGAAAGAGGCAGGAAGTGAAGGACCCATTCCGTACTGAGCTCCACCCGCATCATTTACAAGCACCGCGGGCACTACATGTATTTAGCCATTAATTCTTTTTCTTCTTTTAATAAAAACCTCGCCATAGCCCATAGGGCGGCATGCGAGTACTGATATAAAAAAAAAAAAAAAAAAAAAAAAATGAACTTTCGCACAAACCCAACGCTGAAACTATGGAGAACAAATTACTAAATACGAACATTGGAGATCGTATGATATTACATGGACATGTTTGCAGAATTTCAAATTACATCTTACTTGGCATTCTCACGGCCCCGTCCAACCTCACCACCTCTCCATTTAACATGGTATTCTCCACACATGCCACTACCAAATGCGCAAATTCCTCCGCCTTGCCTGGCCGCTTCGGCCACTCCGTCGTCCGGATCAAACTCTCCCGTACCTTACCATCCATCTTGGCCGTCATCGCAGTCTCGAACAAGCTTGGAGCGATAGTCACCACTCTGACTCCGTATCTTGCAAGATCCCGCGCCATTGGAAGTGTGACGGAGCGGATTGCGCCCTTGGACGCACTGTACGCGACCTGGCCAGGCTGCCCATCGAACGCGGCAGAGGAGGAAACCATGATTATGACCCCGCGCTCGTTGTCGGGGCCGATGGGGTCGACGGTAGTGAGATGCAGGAGCGACTGCCGAATGAGGTCAATGGTGCCGAAGAGGTTCACGTTGATTACCCACCTGGCGCGAGAGAGGTCCATGGGGGCGCCGTCCTTGTTGATTATCTTTTCGGGGTAGCTGACACCGGCGGAGCAGATGACGCCTGCGAGAGGGGCTTCGGTGACTTTTTTGATCCACTCGATAGTGCCGGAGATGGCAGCAGAGATTTGGGAGGAGTCGGTGACGTCGCAAGGGAAGAACCGGGCTTTGGAGGTGTCGATAATGGAGGAGAGGGACTCGTGTGCAGAAGTGGGGAGATCAAGGATGGAGATGTAAGCGCCTTTGGCGGCGAGGCCGATTGCCGTAGCGCGGCCGAGGCCGGAGGCGCTGGAAGGTTGAAGTTGGTAGTTAATTTGAATAAATGTTTGATGGTTTTTACCTGATGCATGAACTTGGGCGAGAAGGACACAAATGAAGCGACGGAAGTGAGGTTAGAATTAGATTCGCAAACTTACCCGCCTGAAATTATGAAAGTCCTTCCTTCTATTTTCATGTTAGGGGTACCAGGTATTGATGCGTTGTCAATAGAAGCGAATTCTAATGCGTGTGAAATTGCAAGTAAAGTTGTAATAAAGGAAGGTTGAATCTAGTGCGGTGACCTGAAATTTGGAGGTTCCGAGGTTACCAGGATGCCAAGTGTTGTGGAGCCGAGGTAGCGCGACAGGCAGGGTGTCGCGATGATCTGATAACGGGAACCTGCAGAATGCCTTCCATCAGCAAGCATAGTATAGGCCAGGGCTAGGACTATTATCCGAGGAAGGAAAAGGCACAACAGTAAGCATAATTAATCAGATTTGAGAGCAAGTCAGGGACTGCTTCATTGGTCCGTTTGAGCGATATAGATGATGTTTGGTGCGGGGGCTGCATGGTCATGATAGCAGTCATGGTTAGTTTAAAGTAGATGCAAGTGTGAGCCGATATTGAGATGCATCCAGACCTACTTTCTACAATAGGAATGACCAATGCTTGGCGATGTTCGGCAACGAGAGAGGTGTTGATCCTGGGGGCATGTAACAACTGCGCACAGATGCATATTGTGATTTACCAGCCCTTTCAAAATCTTGAGCTCGCTCATGGTACGCAGTTGTGTTCGCTTTAAGGTTGTGGCATTTGGCATTTTTTCACGTGTATCCATTGCCGAAATACGTAGGATTTTACTCTGATACTATACAAAACCACGACTAAACAAAATGTAATACATAAATCACGTGAATAGCCGATATGGTGTATTACAATTGATCGTACCTTACGCCCACTATCTCATTTACATACGATAATTAGTTATACCAATCAGACTTGGCAGAAGTATCCGCTGCACCTGCAGCGGCACGAACCCCCACCACTGGGAATTTGTGCGGAGAAGGGGAATTCTTCTAGCAATTCTGTGAGGATCTGTTTACCTGCTCGAACTGCAACTCTATCCACAAGCAGATATCCAAGAGCACTACCCCCTAACACTTGCAATTACTGTAAACGGAGGCGAGAAAATTGTTAAATACCTTGCAGTTGGGCATGGTCACCACATACCACTGTCTCAAGATCTCCGTAGACTCCGCAGCACCCAGTTAACCAGAACATCTGGTAGTACAGAACTTCCACCTAGTGTGTTCATTGAGTGGTCGAAAAGTAAATTAAAGACCCTACAATGAAAATGTAACCTGGTATTCCTTTAGGTACAATTCCCATCCTATCCTATTACCCAAACTCGTACCTTGAGTGCGAAAGGCTAGTCATTTCAACTAGCTACACAATAGTCCACAGTACCTTCTCCCTAAGGATTCAACGCCACTCCCATAGTACGTGAACTTAGCAACTGGTGAACTACCACCGCAAGGATTCTAGCTTTGAACGACTTCCTCCCAGCTTTGTCTGCAGGCGTAGATTCCATATGTGCATCACCCCGAATGTCACAGCCGTTAACGGTACCGCTATAACAACAAACCCCCAGATATAGTTGCTACAGTAACCAGGAGACTGAGCTTCTTGGAGGGCTGGGCGGCTGTGTTTGAGGACAATCCTTCCTGATCACTATTGACATCCTGCAGATCGAAGAAGTTCATACCGAAAAAGCCCTGAAATATGGAATTTTTTTTCCTTTATATCATTACTCGCTTGTCGCCCTGTGGGCTATGGCGAGAAATATGGAATAGTTTTGAACGTGTCAGTGCTGAGGTATGATAAATCAACGGTGATATCACAGAGTGTGAAAAGTATTGTCACTATTGTGTAAAGTGCAAAGAGACGAATATACAGTTTAACTTACGCAAACAAATGACGGTGGCAGGATACCGTGCTGATGCTGGGCTCAGACACCGTATGTCACGAGGGTCGTATGGTGATATAGGCAATGCTGGGTTACATACACATGGTGAGGGTAAGTCCAGGGGCATGGGAGATGCTTACAAACGGTGATGCTGCACATACTGGTATAAGAAGGGTATTCTTTCTACCTTCTTCACCATCATCTTTATTCATCTTCACCTTTCATCCTTCCTATTCACTGTTTCTTAATCTGTTCATACTCAATTTCAACCTTTCTACAGTTATGTCTTTATAATATTGGTTTTTGCACTTGCTATACAATCAAACAACTCTCGTTCATGCTCAGTAATCTTCTCCATTCAACTACCTGATACTGCTTTTACTTTCTCCTTTCCCTAGCGACCTTCTAGCAGAGGACCTGTGCGTACTAACCAGTTCAGAAGTATTCGGACGCCTGACTAATGTAGCCCATACTATGGATTAGTCAGGCGTCCAAATACTTTTGAAACTGGCTAGTAGAGTAGTGGAATTAGGTGCAACGCACCCCACGTTCATACTGTACACACAATGGGTACTTAATCAGTCTTCATTGCGTCCTCCTCTACCATCTTTACCTTTCTTTACCTTTCTTTACCTTTCCTTCCTTTGTCCCACTTGGATGCATCCCATCTGTACTGTACTTCCTTCTTCAGATGGGTAGAATCCTCGCAATAGCCCTCAGGGCGGTACGCGAGCACTGACAAAAAAAAAAAAAAAGCGCAGAATCTCTAGTATTCAACTACTGTAGCCTACATGCTCGTTCTAGCAACCAATAATCGGACTAGTTGCCTTTCCCTCGAGCTCTCTCCTCTCTTGCTTCAATTGTCATTGAGTCCCAGTGATCTTCACGCCCAATTCAATATCCACCTCCAATCACCTCTAGACTCTCACTAGAGCATTATAATCACTATGGTGTAAAGTGTCGGATGTCACCGCTAAACCCGAGGGGTCAATTTCGCGAGTGTCATCCTTTTGTATGAGCACACCTGAAAGGGTGTAGTAACTTACACCCAACTTACACCCAGCCAGGTGTGCGCACGGAATCAGCAACGTGACACCCGGTTGTAGCATTCTTTTGGAAAGTTAAGACACTGCAGCGGAATATCATGTTGAAGAATCAAATGAACTCACCAGAAGCATGCCAAGTTCCCTTTACTGAATACATTATATGGCTTAACAGAGCTATCGATAACACAAATGCATGTGGGTAATACATGTGAGCGCAAATTTAAGCTACAAAAGTCAAATCTATTGATACTGAAAAAAAATTAAGGGGTTTGTGCTTTCTGCATGTGTATACAGTTGAAACTGTGCCATACTTAGTCCCCCAGGTGGTTTCAAATCATGACTGCATGGACAGGTATTTCTAGTAGAGTGCTTCACCTAGAAACCGATCATTACCGGGAAACCGATCAAATCCATTAACCCTCAAGTAGGCTCAATTTAAAGCTAGAGCTTGAGAAAACATAGTAAATTCCACACTTTCTTTTTCCAGTTTATAGCACATGAGGGGTGATATATTCTAGCATATACTTGTGAGTCACCATATGTGAATGGGATTACCAGAGGCCTTTGCATCTAAATGTGCTTATGCTAAACAAATATACTACGTTTTGCAACTATCAAGCTAATATGCAGAGAGTTACTATCATGTCAAATAATCTATGTTTGCTTACTCGGATTAATAGCAGTATTCAGCTATTATTTAAGAAAAGATGCACAGAGACTCTGTGATGAGTCTGTAGAGGTTCAGAAACATGTCTTGTACTGTATTAATATTCCATATAAGCTTATGTATAAGATGTAACTTCCTCATTACATCGTATATGACTACTATAACGGCACCAGTGAATAAGTATATAGTATGTATTTTAAGTAGCTAATAATATAGAGATTACAGTTAAGACTTATACCTATGAGATATATGGCAGTGGAAATAAGTTTACTAATTAAGTCTCAGTTTGTCCTTGATATAATTCTCTATGATGTAGACTCTCTTACGAAATCAATATATCAATACTATCTGTAAGAATTAATTTCTACCAGGCAAAAAAAAAAACTTAACTAGTAATGCTTGCTAGTTTTTACTGGCAGATCATGTCGCCTATCACGATGGCGATGCATTTACTGCTGTCATATGTTGCATGCACATTACATGCATGCTGCATGTGCTGTATAAGGGGTGTTACGGGCTCACCGCAACCGCCAGCGGGCGGTCGGTGGATGCAGGCGATATGCGACAGCAAAGGCGTCGCAGTCGCATAAATGAGTGCTATATGAGCTACGCACAGGACTAGCGAGTATCGTTAGTCAAGTGTCTTTGTGGCCCGGCGGACTGTAACTCTCTGCTTTTACCACGTCCCTTACAAGGGGTGCTCATTCGCAGTGGCCCTTTACACCTCAGCCAGCAGTTGCAGTGCCCGTAATGGTATCACTGAGCTATCAGGACATAATTTCTGAACTTCTATGGACTTATAATACCATACACTATTATGTACCATGTGAGGAAGTTGGGCTATTATGCATATGTATACCCTGCAGTACTCAACTGCCCCAACTATTTATCTGTGCAGCAATCCATTCACAAAACATTTCTCTATGTATGTGTTTCTATTACATAGTTTTACAGAGTCTCTGTGTATCTTTCTCCGAAATAATAGCTGAATACTAGACTACTACTGTATTAATCTGAGTAAGTAAAAATGGACTATTTGACGTGATAGTAACTTCCTGCATATTAGCCTGATAGTTGCAGAACTTGGTATATTTGTTTAGCATAAGCAATGGAGTATAGTCCAATGAATCCAACAGGCCAGGCCAATCGGGCCGGTCCAGGCCAATCACGCCGGTCCAGGCCATTCAGGCTGGCCCAGGCCATTCAGGCTGGCCCAGGCCATTCAGGCTGGCCCAGGCCATTCAGGCTGGTCCAGGCCATTCAGGCTGGCCCAGACCATTCAGGCTGGCCCAGGCCATTCAGGCCGGTCCAGGCCAACCAGGCCATTTACGTAAATTTAACCGATTTTGGAATTTAACCCAGGTGAATTAGATTTTAATAGTCCCGGATATTTCCACTATCAGTAATTGACAGTTGTGCATTAGGTATCATCATCGAAGAATTGAGTCCAGTCTGTTGTATTATCTCGAAGGTCCATCATTTCTAAAATATTTCTTAGTATATATACTTGAATACAAAGTGTGATACATACTTGACAAAAGTCGTAGACTGCTGCTGTTTAAAATTCTAGACATACGGGAGATTCTACTCATTTAAATACTCAAACAATCTGGTAACTGCTGGCCTCGATTCACCTGGATAGCTGTGGAGTGATTCGTTTAATTGGCCTAAACCGGTCTGAATGGTCTGGACTGGTCTGGTTGGTCTGATTCATGTGGATCAGGCAAAGAGGGGGAGGAGGACCCACTGAGGAAGTTGGTAGAGATGCTTGGGGAGTGAGGAGACCCGTTACGTTAATTCTAGTGTCACCTTTTTATTTCCATTTATTTCACTATATTTATGTATCTAAGACATCGCCATAGCCCGTAGGGCGGCCAGCGATTAATGATAAAAAAAAAAAAAAAAAAAAAAAAAAAAAAAAAAAAAAGTGGATCAGGCCGGTCCAGGCCGGTCCAGGCTGGTCCAGGCGGTTTCAGTCCAATGCAGATCACGGCCTGTTGGATTCATTGGAGTATACATTGAGATGCAAAGGCCTCTGGTAATTCCATTCACACATGATGATTCAAAAGTATATTCTAGAATATGACTTTACCGTGGCTGCAGGTGAGCAAATGCAGACAGTGGACCAAGCGAAAAAATGGGTTCTTTGATCAGTCTCCATTGCGTCCTCCCCAGCCCTACCCACCTGCTTTCCTTTACCTTTCCGTCCCCTATACAACTCATACGTATTCCATCGGTACTTGTTACCTCCGATGCGTAGAGTCTCTGGTATTTGACCATGTAACTAAATATACCCCTCGCCATAGCCTAAAATGGCGGCACGCGAGTAGTGAAATAAAAATAAAAGAAAAAAAATCTGGTATTTGACTGGTCCTACCTATCCCCTCCAGGTAAACAACAACTGAACTAGTCGCCTTTCCCTCCCTCCTTTCTTGCTTTAACAGCCATCGGGCCCTAGCGATTTTAGTGCCCAGTTCATTGTCTACCTCCAACCACTTCTGAACATTCCTCAGTCTCTTGGTCACTGCTATCCCACGCACTACTATTGCAGAACTGGCAGGTGATAGTACTGGCTTTTTTGATAAAGGGGGCTTGCTCTTTGTAGTTGATTCATAGTGAGCGGCACGAGCTAGCTCGAGCCTGGATTGATTATATACATAGTATTGACAAACTAAACTAAACTAAGCTAAATTTTCATCTTTCTCACTACTATCAGCTAAATTGTGCATTTCGAAGTTGTTGGTAGGTCAGAATGAGCTCCAAGTCTCTAATTATTACTATATTAGGTATTTACAGTTTATGAAACCTTGCACTGGCTAAGCATTTTAGCGAGCTGTCAAGAAAAACACAAGCATGATCTTGGCTCGTTTGAGCTCGAGCTGGCTCGAGCTGGCTCGGCTCGTGCCGCTCACTATAGTTGAAGTGGCCCTAGAGGTGGTGATCTTTCCTTTGGCATTTTTTTTTTTTTTTTTTTTTTTCTTTCATTAATCGCATGTTCCTTTGGCGTTGGCAGGTAGGTTCTCTTAACACTGAGTGGGGTGGGAGGGGCTGGCATCATCTTCGGGGGAGCTGCGGAGTTTTGGGCGGCCGCTTCTGCATATGAGGGTCGCTTTGTTTGGGCGGCCGCTTGTGCGTATGAGGGTCACTCTGTTTGCACATCCGCATTACATGCTGTGGATGTTTGGGTGGCTGTTTCTGCATATGGTGATCACTCTGTTTGCATATCTACATTACGCATAGATGGAGTAGACTTTTTTGTTGTAATAAAGTCCAGCTCCTCATCTCCAAAGTAGTTTTTGTGAATATGACTTGTAAAGAGTTGGATATTCTTAAGGTGCTGATGTGCCAGAGCATATTCATCCTCAAGATCTACTCTTTTTGCCCTCACAATCCCATACAAAAGATTGTGCATCACATAAAAAACAAAAGCTGGTATTATCTCTTGAAGTTGCGCTATCGATTCCTTGGCTGGGGAAGTTAAGTCCAGTAGTAAGCGAGCATGTGGCGGTATTGATTGGCCTGGTAGTAGCGATGGTGGGGTTGTAGGTGCTGGTGGCTGTGGAGTAACTGGTATGAACCGGTTGTCACCCCTTGAGCCTCTATGCTCATGTTGCGTGTTTGACCGATCAGTGAGTGGTTGTGGGTAAATCACGTCGCGTACGTAGAAGATGCGTCGCGTGTAGCCAACGTGGCGAAAGCCGATTTTCGGGCTAAAGATTGGATCAACGAATCAGCACGCTGAGAACTATTGATCCAGGTACGTATCGCAAGTAATCCTATCGCTGTTGCGAAGTCCCTCCAAAAGCTCCTTCTCTGGATTGAATCTGGTGCCGACAGTTGCAGTTAGATATTTCGTAATTCAAGACAATCAAACATTCCCAAATAAAATTGAAGAAAAGGCGATCGCAAATAAAAGGATGGATAACGTTGAGACAACCATTTACGGAGCTAATACAGCTACCAAGGAGCTTGGGAGCCTGAGTCAATAGAATTGTATTGTAGCAGCAGAAGTCCACGGACTTCAACCAACTCACGCAATTACATCACTAAATGCTGGTAACGAGTTATAGTATTACCTAGCAATACGGGCTTCCATGTCACCACAAGCTTTGGCCTTTGTTGAATCACAGACACCAATTCCAATCACTTAATTCATCCTAGATGGCTGTTAACTAATCATCAACCGAGCCTATAGACTGTAGAATCGACGTCATGGTCATCGCACAGCTAGATTGTCCCATCGCCAAACAGCACCAGCTGAGTCATCAGCTGGAATGTTCTGGTTAAATCATTTGTTGAGCTCATCCGGCGGTTTGAAAACGTCAGGTCTTGCAGGATATACTGGAGTGCTTACTACCTACACCTGCACCTCGATTGCGCACCCTCAGAAGGCTCCGCACCGCAAATGAATAAGCTGTTGTGCATCTAGAGTAGTGTACTGCAAATACAATTGAGAACAGCGCCTCACATCCTGAGAGGGAGAGACAGTGAAAAACGAAGACTACAGCAGTGTTACCAACCTGATAAACGAGTGACATCAGAAGGCGAGGTAGTTCAGGAGACCCTTTTTTTTTTTTCGGTTTTCTGATCTGGTCGTTAGTTCAGATACCTTTTTTTTTTTTTTTTTTACTTGGTTGAGTAAGCTATCGTTCAAACTAGCAGCTGAGAGCATAGACCGATATTTGGTAGCGAGCGGGCCAAAATCGATTTATGCGACCTGGTCCGCGCCCTTGCCCAGGTTGTAGGATCCTCCAGAAGCACTAAAACTCATTGCCGTTCCTGCTCCAATGTTCCAAACTCCGCTACAAGGATATCTGGCCTATACGAGAGGCAAATTCCACCATCGCCAAAGTAATCATCGCCATGTCAACCGAGCAGTAGGATTTAAGGCAGTCGAAAATCTGGGCAGCCAGGTACTGAGGGGTCTCATATACCTGCTGAGTAGGAAGGGGCCGTCGAGGGGTTGGTTAACTAAGATTGGAAAGGCTGATGAAAGCTGCTGCAGGCTGTGGGAGAAGGCTGAGGAGGCAGCCGCAATATTGGATGGAGGGGTGCAAGAGATGGCTGGGTTCGAGTGCACCCACATGGGAGGAGCTGAAGAACTGACCAGCGCCAAAGAAGGGAGATATCGCCATAGCCTTCGAGGCGGCATGCGATTAATGAAATAAAAAAAAAAAAAAAAAAAAAAAAAAGAAGGGAGATATGTGTAGAATCAAGGAGGTCGTATACCATCACCGATGGGGTAATGATGTGCCCACCGGTAATGATGCGCCCTCTTGGCACTCCTCATGCATTCTCCACTTATTGCAGGTGTATGACATATATTGAAATTATATACTATAAGGCTAATTCAACATCGCTAAGTCAGAATCTTTCATCAGAATCACAAAAAAATCAATAAATCAAGATCTGTGACTAAATCTATCATTCTCCATCTTTTTTTTTTTTTTTTTTTTTTTTTTTTTTTTTTCATTACTCGCATACCGCCTTGTAGGCTACGGCGAGGGTGTAGATACATGCAAAATAATAAACGGAACATAAACAACATATAAAACCATTAAGTGACAGGAAAAAGTGAGACTATATCCGGTTACTCCGCCGCCCAGTCCATCACCTCCGCCAACGTTATCTCTCCCCCCTCCTTATCTCTTGACAGCTCCCTTAACCCCGCCTCTCCTCTCGGTAGTCTTTTCTTCCACACTTCACACCTACTCATGATGTGCTCAAAATTTTCGAAGTCTCTTCCGCACCATCTGCATTCGGGAGAGGTCTCCTTCCCTATCTGATATCTCCACTGTCGTAGTCCCTTGTTTCCCAGAATTCCTGCGAGAGTGGATACCCTCCTCCTGCTCCCCAAATACTCCAGTGGTCTGTATGACAACTTCAGTCTCTTCCTCTCTTCGGCTCTCCACTCTTTGAATTGCTGTCTAATACCCGCCTCAGTCACTGTCTCGTCCTGGTATTGCATTGCTGTAGCAACCTTCGCCGCCATATCTGCCCTAGTATTACCTCTGACTCCTCTATGCGACTTCACCCACATCACCGCCATGTCATGTTCCCCCGATTAATCCTCTCTTCCCACCTCCTCCTCACGAGCCTAGCGGGCCCCTCCGGTGTCAAGTCTCCTCTCGCTATCCTTTGCAGTTTCGCTATAGTAACTCTGGAATCCGTAATGACCAGCAACTCTCCCTCTCTCTCCAGAGCTTCTCCCACCGCTATCAGCTCTCCGTCATTCACCGTACATTGCCTTCCCAGGTAGACAGAAGTATCTTTGCTACCTTGGTGTACCCCGGCACCTGTCTTGCCTTCTCTCCTGCTCCCGTCTGTATATATACTCGACCACCCCTCCTCTTCTTCTCTAGAAATAATGTCCTCCCATTCCTCTCCGCAAAGGTCCTTGGAATAGAACGGATGTACATAAACTGGTAGTGGGTCATGGTGCTCGAGTGAACCTCTCAGGTATCTGGTCTCCGGTTGAGGGTCGTTTATCGGTTCCTCCCCAAACCTCAACGTCCTAGCTTCCACCCTCTTCGCCTCTCCGTCCACAAAAGTCTCAACCGATTCCAGATTCGCCAGCCCTTCCACCACGTCCCTTCTCGTTCCCCATGGAGCTCCATCAAAAAAAGCCCCCCTTCTATATAACCTGCCCAATATTACTCAAAATCAAGATATTATTATACAAAGCAATCAATACATATTTGCCCTGAATCAATCTATTAGATTATAGTCAGCAGTTGCATGCAGAGTTTATCTGGAATAACTATACTTTCAAATATATAGAGAAAGCTTACATTCTCAGACTAATCTTTGTACATCAATATCACTATCAGTGTTCTTAGAGTTTTCAGGTGATCCAAAAACGCTACAACTATACATGGTAATAGCTGAAGGATTGGAGGTGATGACTGTAGCCTTATTTGAGGCCTTCGGTATAGATGATGAGCTCTGCAGGTGAGAATTTGCTAATAATACCTTTAGTACTGGGCGGCTGGTGGAGTGAATATGCACACATACATGATGTATGCGATATGCTATTGCTGTTGCATTGCTATATAAGCTGCGTAGAGGAGTACACAGCTAGTCAAATGGTTCTCTATACCTACAATAATAAGATTGCAGAGGTGACAGCAGTGCTTGAGGTAGCGGAAAAGAAAAAGAAACAAAATTTGGAAAAATAGGTAAGAGGAGAATGTAACAGATCTGGTAAACGCAGAGAGTTACTGTTCGCTAGGTCAAAAAGACACTTGACTAGTGATGCTCGCTAGTCCTCTGCGTAGTTCATATGATATAGCGCTCATTTATGCGACTGCGACGCCGCCCTCGCATATCACTTGCATATGCGCATTTCATATGCGCCACCGACCGCCCGCCCTACGGTTGTGGTGAGCAGCAGTGAAAAAGATCCTGAAAGCAGAAAAAACAGGCTGAGAAAGCAGAGAAGTAGCAGAATGCTGTCAAGAAAGGAAAAAAAGGCTATTGTCACGACCCGATGCCTGCATCGCCGCACTCAGGGTAATGCAGCGGCTGCCGGCTACCGCCCGGTCCCGGCTACCGCTCGATCGCTGAACTCCCATGCTAAGCCGGCTACCGAACCACCAGGAAGAGCCGGTTACTGATCGTCCGCTAGATGAGAAAAGTCTGCTTTCGCCGCGCGTCCTTGTTGCGCGTCCTTGTTGTGAAAATTCTGTGTTTCGCCGCCCTGTCTCTGCTTCTTGGCCAAAGGGCCCAATATGGCCGCCTTGTAGATAGTTCTTTCCTTCTCCATCTGTTGTCTTGTCAATCAACGATCCGCCTGGCCTGAATCCATGACACCTCCGAACTCTTGAACCGTGACACCCCCGAACTCCTGAACCGTGACACCTCCGAAATCGCTAGAATCCGCTAGAACGTATCCCGTGGTCGCATAGACCGCCCGCTTGTAATAGCTATTGAGGAAAAAAGGTGATTAGGTATGAAATAGCATAAAAAGAGGGTAAAATAGAAACAAGAAGAGAAGGAACATAAAGTAGCTAAGCGGACTACAATGAGAGGTTGTGGGGCAGTTCGCACACGGGACCACGGCCAAGGGAAACCTATGGTTGATGTTCGGGGAAGGTCTAAATAGCCAAGGGAGGGGGTGGCCAGAGAAGTATCATCAGCGAATTTTGAGCCACAGAGCTCATCATCTCTACCAGAGCCCTCAAATGAGGCTACAGTCATCATCTCTAGTCCTTCAACTACCACTATATCAAGTTCTAGCATTTCTGGATCATCTGAAGACTTTGAAGATACTGATGATGATATCGAGATCTAAAGGTTGGCCTGAGAATCTGAATTTTATCTATATATTTGAAGGTATACTGCATCCCAGATGAATTCTATATGCAATTGCTGACTATAACTTAATAGACTGATGTACAATAAATAAGAATTGATAGGTCTCTTTAATAATATCTTTATTTTGGATGATATTAGATAGGTCATTTGCAAGGAGGTCTTTTTTTGGATAGAGAATAACAGATTTATTCAGAGATCCTGATTTTTGATTTTTTCCTGATTCTGATGAAACATTCTGATTTAGCGATATGGAATTAGCCTTGTAGTATGTAATTTTAATATATGTTGTATGTCTGCAATAAGTAATACAATGGGAAAATGCGTGAGGAGGATTGCAAGAGGGCGCATCATTACCGGTGAGCACATCATTACCCCATCGGTGATGGTAGGGAGTGGCCGAGGCTTCACTATAAGAAAGTTGAGAAGGCTTGTTAGTATCGAACAGAGTTGTATTTTTCCCTATTTTCCCTATTTTCTCTCCTACTTTGTAGGTAGACCCGTCATAGGTCTCCTCACAGCCGAGCGGCCCGCATATGAGTAATAACAAAAAAGTCGAAAGAAAATAAAAAAGTCAACCAAAATACATTTTTCTATCTTGGAACTCAGAAGTACGACTAAGGGATAGCCACTCAGAAATTGAAGTACATGGTATAGATCTATGTACTAGTACAGAGCCAGAAGCAATTTTATACTAAACCTGTACAATACTGTCTTCACCACAAAGCGACGTACTAGTACACCACTTCCCGACACACGTTTTACACCAGAACTGAGCATGCGCGACAACATATATCTCAACCACCAGAATAGAATTTGGTATGCGCTTTTCAGAGGAAATAAATAAAGGGTTATTCTTCACCTTTAATATCTCTACTTGCTCTGAAAAGACATTGTGATCAAATTAATGGCACCATGAGTTTTGCGCTGATGTCTTGGCATGCATTTTATATGGAATTCTCATACAAAGTGCTGGAGGGTAGAATGCACTACTTCCCTTCAACGCTCACCACAATGGCTATAGAATTGTGGCTAGATCGAATTGCCATTTCTGGTAGTTTCCTATTCAATTATTGCATACAATAACTGTAAGAATATGAATTTTGTGAATAACTCCACCACTTCTTGAGAAACTTTCTTGGTGCACTTCTCGCATCTTTAATTAAGGTAAAATATTGATATTCAAGTGTCCTACTGTTTTTATTAAATTGGAATGCAATACTAGTGGTATTACAGCAAAAAATATATGCCAAGCCTATGCCAATGTGTGGTGTGAAATTCATGGAATCATAAGTCAAAACATCATTTCTGAAGAAGCTAAGGTGCAGAATATGAAGATTAGTCCTTCATTTAATCCATCCACAAGCTGGATGCCAAATTCTATTCTGGTGGTTGAGTTATATGTTGTCGCGCGCGGTCAGTTTTGATGTAAAACGTGCGTCCGGACATGGTGTACGTCGCGTTGTGGTGAATTACAGTACTATCTGTAAAGTGCAAGTGCGCTTTAGCTACACTTTTATTCTTTTAAGATTTAGTTCAAGATTCTCGTGAATACAACAGA
This sequence comes from Kalaharituber pfeilii, assembly GCA_015179045.1. Lineage (NCBI taxonomy): Eukaryota > Fungi > Ascomycota > Pezizomycetes > Pezizales > Pezizaceae > Kalaharituber > Kalaharituber pfeilii. Next base: position 113,348 of record WHUZ01000019.1, read on the forward strand.
TAGAATACGGTACTTGTAATTTTATACAGTATAGCCATTTTGACAGAGATTCCCGATTGTCTTACGAATTCCAATGCTACTGTCTATCACAATGGCACTTTTTTTTTTTTTTTATATATCATTTATTGCTTACCGCCCTGTGGGCTATGGCGATGTGTTAGGTACATGTGATCGATAGGAACTAAATGAGATAGAGAAAATAAAATACTGGCACACTGAAAATGTAACTGAAGTCACCCTCCGTCCTCTTCCATCATCTCCATCAGCCCCTGTAGTGGGTCACCTTCTCCTTCCCTGCACTTTGGGGGCTTTCTTATTGCTGCCATGCCCCCGGGCCATTTCTTCTGCCACACTCTACACCCCTCCAGTAAATGTCCGGTGGTCTCCTCCGCCTCTCCGCACCACCTACAGTACACTCCGGGTCTGTCGCCTCCCCTATGTGATGTCTCCATGCGCGTAGTCCCTTCGCTCCCAACAGTCTGCACCGTACTGCGATATAAACACGGGGAGACTAGACAAGATTTAGGTGGCTTATTGTTGTGATGATTCTCTAGTCGCATCCATCTCCAGCATCATAACGCCGAAGCACTCCCCAGTTTCTGACATGGAGTTGCATTGCTGGGGTAGTAAAAGTTATTTGGGAAATCTGCTGTCTTATTGTATGATTGTTACACTAAAGTGGATTTAATTGTCTCTTTCTATGGCATCGATCCCTAGATTATTGCAAATGTGCAAGAATCTGAAAGGCTCCTTAGCCTCATTTTGCGATTCTAGCATAACTAAACTCCTCCGTTTCCAATATCTGCTTTTATGTGTCGGTGCATCACGGTAGGCCGTGAGCTCATGCTCCAGCTACTACAGCTAATTCTGTTCCCCACAATAAACTCCAAGGCAATCATCGGCACGGTAAGCACTGCTAGAGACTCCGCACGTATTACGCAAAAACGATTGCTCGGCCTAAAAGCTGTTATAGAGCTAGCAGAGGGAGGACCATTTGGTTGCAACATTCCAGCGCGTTTCATTCGGCCAATAGGCCTAAGTAGCAATCTCTAGTTCTGCTGGCATGCATTTCTGTAGTAACCTTCTTCCCCTCAATGGGCAAATGTACCTCTATCGAGGGCGCCACAGCCATATTTTCTCTGAATACGTGCCGGCCTTTATTGACTCAGGGTGGTTGATGAGCTTCACGCATGTTGGCTATTATGCTCTCTTAAGGTCTGTTAGGGCCTACCCGGGAAGGGGATATCGACCCATATTGACCTCTAGAGCTGCTAGTGACAAGTTGAAACAACCCTGCCTGATCAACTGATAGCTGCAATTGGGCAATAAAACATGGGTCGAGCACGGATGTATATTGCAAGGATCTGACGGCATGGTCATAGCACAGTGTCAGCCACCGGACGGCCCTCTTGCCACCGAATGGACCTCCAGGAGCAGAGCTACTGAACAGACCTCTAGATGAGGTGACAGTGGCTGAGGGATATCCACAGATCAAACATCATGATATTATAGCAAGTTAGACAATAGATGGAAGGCACGCAAGATTGACTATAAGAGGGCCAGCAAGAGTTGCCCCTCTCAAAGGTCAAGCACCAAGCGTTGTCCTAAGTTACACCCTCTATTCACTACATCATCGTACAAGAGGCCCCAAACACCCGCCATCCGCCAATAGAAATGTCGAGCGGAAAACGACCCGCCCGACTCTCTCAACGACTAAATGATGCCATCGAGGCTGCCCTCGGGCGCATCGATGATACTCCGTCCCCGCCGGAGTTAACGTTGGGGACCGCCACCCCGATTTTTTTTTTTTTTTTTTTTTTTTTTTTTTTAATCACGTAACCCCGCCTGCAGCGCCAAGCCATGGCAGGGTCCCTGGGCAAGCCCTCAAAGCCCGGAGACAGGCCACCCCGGTGCGGCGGTTCGTCCTACCTCCCATTCTCAAGTTCATTCCCAAGAAACTGGGGTTCAGCCCCATCACCACCATACACACGGAGGAGCCACCGGTACAACCCACCCCGGAGTGGCTAGGCTTCAGCCCTTAACCACCCTGTACTCAAGGAGCCATCTCCAGAGCACACCACGGGGCCCACACTAACGCCCTGGGATGTCTCCGGACAGTCCTTTTGGACTGTCCTGACTGTCCTGACCGTCCCAAAGGTTGCATAACTGACTGTCCCGTCTTGCATATGGTGCGGCTGAGCTTACTGTCTTGGTGTGGCAGACTGTCTTGGTGCGGCAGATATTTTCGATGCGGCGTAATCAGTGTGCTTAACTCTCCGAACTGGGAAATTTTTCTTTGATAATTCGCACTGTACAGTAGCTACTGGGTTTGAGATTTTCATTTTTGTAAGACTCCAACACAATTACAAAGGCTTCACGCACTTTGCATCCCAGATATTTTTCGGCCGATGCATATATTCATATAGTACTCACGAGTCCTTATTTAATTTTTCTGCCCTACACTTGCTTTGTGCCCACTAAAATGTCACTCTCCACTGCAACCGGTACCTTGAGTGCGAAACAGACCTGGACTCCACACCCAAGCCTTCCAAAGGAGCTTGTTTCGGTAGTAATAAAGGTTGTAGAAGAGATGCCTGAAATACATTGCGAAGAACCTATGGATGGCGAGCAATATGCATGGCCAAATATGGCTTTAGATAGACTCCAGGACTATGCATTTACCAAAGGCTTCGCTGTGGTGACTTTAAGTGGTTCTGAAAAGAAAGGTCGTATACGCTATGGATGTGTACATCATGGCAAGCCCCGAGATACTAGAAAACTAGATGCAGAGAATTCTGAAGGTATGTCAATATATTTTAATTAATACTTATGTACTAATATATATATAGTACGGCTCGAAAGCGGGCTCGGGCAGAGAGTGTGGAGCATAATGAGACTCAAGACTGTATCACTGTATCTTCTACTGCATTAGTATGATGTATCATTCTGTATTGCGCACAATCATGTATTTAGGTACTTCGCTTTTTTAATGAATTCTCGCTAGTTGCCACACCAAGACAGTGAGCTCAGCCGCACCATATGCAAGACGGGACAGTCAGTTATGCAACCTTCGGGACAGTCAGGACTGTCCGGAGACATCCCGCTAACCCGCTAACCCGCTAACGCCCGGGACCACGCCAACACCTGAGCCCACCACGGGGCAAGGCGGCATCAGCCCAAGACCGTTACGCCTTTAACCGCCAGCTGAACGACAAGGAGGCAGAGAGAATCGCAGCGTCTGGCGCCGCCAACACGCCTAACAGCCCCTCACCCAGCCCCCCATCACCTCCGGCCACCCAACGCGCGGGGCAGGAAGACACCCCACCACCTCCAGCCACCCAGCGCGCGGAGAAGTACACCACCTCCCGCCCACAGACACCCCGGTCACCCAGCGTACAGGCAAGAAGGGCGAAAGAGCGCCACTCCCCGCCCCACCCCTCGCCCCACAAAAACCCCACTAGCCGACACCCCAACCAGCATCACGACCAAAATCTGGCATCGCGGTACACGGGATAGCCCTGAGGAGGAACCTGGGGAATGTCTGCAGATGGTTGGAGACTGCTAACAACGACTTGGGACAGATAGTCAGGATAGCCCTGAGGAGGAACCTGGGGAATGTCTGCAGATGGTTGGAGACTGCTAACAACGACTTGGGACAGATGGTCAGGATTCGGGGGGTGAGGAAGAAGGAGATCCTCGTCGAAGAGGGGAAACTCACCAGCTCAGTCGTGGTATACTTGGAGGAGCAAGCTGAGCCAGCACCGGAGAGAGTGAGACTAGGAGAGAAATGGCTGAAGTCATGCCAATACGAGTGGGACAGAAGACGGTCACAGTCACGTTCGTAGATAGGCTAATGCTGTTTCCTTTTGCCTGTAGATATCCATGGGCAGCACATAGGTTTGGTTTTGATTTGGTTTTTGGTTTCACCCACCTTACTAGCGAGGGTCGTGGGTCTCCACCGATGAGGTTTATCATACATCCTGTTCTTTAATCTTCTCTGTACCTTAAATCGCTATAGCCCTTAGGGCGCCATGCGATCAATGATATATATAAAAAAAAAACTGCATCATCGTAGAGACCGTAGCAAGGTCTAGGCAGGCACATTGATCACTGAAAACTTTGAAGGCTCCACATTTATACCTTGCTATACCGGACCTCGTTAAACCTGACCAGACAACAAAATCATAGACCTTTATATTCAAATTACATACAAACTAACTAGCTGAACCGGACGAAGGCCCCAACCATGAAACTTATTTTGTACCTTCTGTGGGTTATAGTGATATTATTGAAGTATCCTCCATATCTTGAATTCAATTGTTCAAGATTCTGTGATATCTTTTTTTTTTTTTTTTTTATATCATTTATCGCTTACCGCCCTGTGGGCTATGGCGATGTGTTAGGTACATGTGATCGATAGGAACTAAATGAGATAGAGAAAATAAAATACTGGCACACTGAAATGTAACTGAAGTCACCCTCCGTCCTCTTCCATCATCTCCATCAGCCCCTGTAGTGGGTCACCTTCTCCTTCCCTGCACTTTGGGGGCTTTCTTATTGCTGCCATGCCCCCGGGCCATTTCTTCTGCCACACTCTACACCCCTCCAGTAAATGTCCGGTGGTCTCCTCCGCTTCTCCGCACCACCTACACTCCGGGTCTGTCACCTCCTGTGATATCTTGGGAGATTGAGAAGAGAATACCCCGCTGGAATACCAGTCTCCAGGCACATTGTATCTCTCAATTGGCTTACTAAGTTCATTGTCCCCCTTGCAGGCACCTCTGCAAAATTTGTTATACCTGACGCTAGGTTAAACCGGAGAGAAAGTGTTGGATTTTGGTCGTCCGATATAGCAAGGTGTAACTGTATAAGCACATCTACTAGGTATATGAGCCCAACAACGCTTGCGGGCGGTTCCAGAAATTGGGGAAAAATCTAGAGAATTTGAATGCCGAAACCTCTCATCGAAAACGGGATATATTTTACTGCGTCTGCTAAGCACCGAGTGCTGGGCGTGACTTGCGTGTGTTGCTTGTTTCTTCATAAAGTGCGAAATCAGCGGCGACCTCCCTGATACCTCGCACTGGCATTACCGAGCCGTCTACATATGCCACATTATCCCGGAGAGGCACCGAAGGCCCAAAATTTCTAGTGTGCGCGATTGCCACTCCCCTATAATTGTTCATCTCATAAATGAACATAACACCATCTCGTGTGACGTAAGCAGGTGTGCAGCACAATTGTAGAACTGCTCTCTGGGTAGCAACCAAGTTCAAATTCACGCCAAACTCGCAGCCAAGTATCATGTATGCAAGGATTAAATCGGGCCATCAAAGTTGCCTGTATGATCACCATTACGACGGTTACGAATAGTAAACCTAATGATGTCGCACGGTTTGAAACGCCGTCCATAGCCTCAGATTACAATAGCCTCGATGGCAACAATTTCTCCACGTCTGAGCATTTAGAGCAAGTGTTTCCCAGTGATGTTTCAATAGCTACTTTTCAACTCTAATTCTTTATATACAGTTCACTGTATTGTTATTATTACCGATACTGTTTGTGGTTACACCTATGTACATGCGTCAGCCTGCGTAACATTGAACAGGACGCACTCTAATCTATGTTTCTAAAATTATACGAACAATATGCAGTGCGATTAAGCATGATCTGTCGCCCAATGACTTTAGTATACGGCATAGAACCTCTACAACACAATATCAGGAAGCATCCATATATTCAATGTACATGGCTTATGTGAGATTCAGACCATGTTATATTGCTAGCATTCGTTTGATTAAATCAACAGCGGGCCTAGACAAAATGCCTGAAAAGCACATTATGATGTTACATGTTGTGACCAAGATGTATGCCCGCTTGCATTTTCCTATAATGGTTCAAGAGCTGAGGTTCGCAAGTTATTGTAGTACCAAGGTGTCAAGTGAAACCCTCCAGCGCCATCAAAGCGCTGCATAGCAGCTCCTTGGGTGAGTCACGATCCGCGCTTGCTAATGGGGTCGAAAAAAAATCACAACGATTTTGGATTCAATACAATAATCGCAAAGACTGAGCCGCGATATTCAGCAACATACACTCCTATTTCTCGCCATAGCCCATTGGGCGGCATGCGAATATTGATATAAAAAAACAAAAAAAAAACACTCCTATTACAAAAATCTACCAGTGGTTGATGCTGCCAGAAGCAGTTAATACTTCTTATCAGCACTTATTCCCCATGCATAGTTCCCATGCCAACCTGCAAGTGCGACGGCCGCCTCTGAGTATGATTGTGCCAATGGGCGCAGCTGGAGGCCTTGTCACTTGGTTTTCCCACCGTTGATTCTAAACTCCGAGCTTGAGCATTACCCTCATATCACGTTGACTAGTTTGCACTTCAGCGGAGCGATCCAATCCGCATTTTGTAAACCTATGTTTGCTTCTGGTCCATATCATGTGCGGTGTGCTTCCTTTTACCTTTCCTGAAGAAATTCAAAAATTTACTACATTATGTGCTACCGAAGGCCCCTCCAGATAAAACTCTAAGCTAGTTGAAAAGGCAGGAGCCATACAATCCAAACCCTTCAGAATACGGGTTTCCCACAATTGAGGAAGCACGCGTTCGTGAGGACATCATCCACTTTGAATCACAATGTAAGCTTGGATGAGACGTGTTAGATGAACTTCTTTGCCAGGATATATCGATGGGAATTTTTTTTTTTTTTTCTTAATATCATTACTCGCATGCCGCCCTATGGGCTATGGCGAGATAATTACAAAGGAGTGTAAGGAAATAGAGTTTGAGAATAGGTGAAAGCCGCTTCATCGCCCTGCCGGCCCCAATATTGGAATAAGACTCCGATAATAAGGAAAGAAAAGAAAGCGCCGTCTCTTCCCTTCCCCGTCCACCCCACCATCTCTGTCAGGGGGTCTCTCCCGCCCTCTTTCGCCTTCGGTGGATCTCTCACAGCATCCCCTCCTGGCCACTTCCGTCTCCATCCTCTGCATTGGTTTTATATATGTCCCGCCGTCTCTTCGCTCTCCCTGCGCCATCTGCACTCTGGGTTCTCTTCCTTGCCTATCTTATGTCTCCAGGCTCTAAGGCCCTTGCCTTCCAGGAGCCGCGCATATCGATGGGAAGCTGCCATCATGTTCACGCTTGCCTCTACCTCAATTTCTAACCCACTGACAAGCAGAATGTACTTTGTATACTGACTTTAAACCTGACATATGATGCCAGAATATCCTAGTCCTGATGATAAGCATCAAGACGAGATGCTCTCTCATATATCCTATGACCTCGGTAGTAGTACTAGAAGGCAGCGGATAGACATCTAGACAACTGATAGACATCCTGTAGCCTGGCCTACGTAATCACTGCACTGTGACAACTCCGCCTCCTATACGTATACACATTCAGTTCGGTAGTTGATCTGCATCCTGAAATTCGAATCGCGCCATTTATATTTCCGGGGTCTGTGCCCGATTTGGCAGCTGAAACGCTTGCCAACTAAGCAAAACCTTTTATTTCCAACTATGCAAAAACGCATCTGCAGGCGCCACTATGGATCTGATTTCCAAGGACAAGTGGTAGGTCTACGTGACGTGTAGTTTAAGTAATCTTCGTGCTTAATAACATTTGAAGTGTTAACTTTCGGACCTTGTTATTCCGTTATACCTTCCTATACCGGACCACCAATATCCAGCACTTTCTGTCTGGTTTAACCTAGCGTCCGTTATAACAAATTTTGCAGGGGTGCCCGCCAGGGGGGTACAGAACTTAGTATAGTAAGCTGATTGAAAGGTACGATATGTGTGTCCGGAGGCTGGTCTTCCAGGGTGTATCAGCTTCTTAATCTCCTCAGATATTACAGAACTTCGAACAATGAATTCAAGATATAGAGAACACTTCCAAATACCACTATAGCACACAGAAAGTACAAAAAGCAGTCTCATGATTTTGGCCTTCATCCAGTTCAGCTAACTAGTTTATATGTTATTTATATTTCAAATTCTACACTTTTGTTATCCGGTCCGGTTTAACTAGGCTTCCGGTATCGCTAATCTTGTTGTATCTAGATTACAAATACCCTCAAGGGTCGTCCGGTACAGCTAGGTAAAATTGTATGAAAACTCCTCACTCGCTTTAAAAGCTCCTTTCTTTTACAAAGCCAAGCACCTACAATATGTCAACGTGGAGCAGCAGGGACAGGGTATGTATCACAATAGACTAGCATTCTTCCGCAATAGCTGGGTGCTGTTGCCTGCGGATACTCTAAAATAACACTGGTCTTGCAAGGGACCTGGGCATGCAAAGCAGGGGCGATAAACTGCAACGGGAATCAAACTGGAAGCATTACACCGGCTACCGGAAACAAGCGAAGGTGAAAGGGACCCATTGGTAGAACTCATGAGGTGGAAATAACGGTAGCATTTGGTCTAGCATTCTTAAATTTTTTGGCTTCCTTTTATTTTCCTGTTTCCAATTATTCCTTTGTACGTAATAACTCGCCATAGCGCTTAGGGGAGCCCGCGAGCTGTGATAGAAAAAAAATATAATAAACGGGACAAAGCCAGGTCGGCACGTCGAGTCAAAAATACGTCCACAAACAAACGGCCTTTTATGTAAAATTCCTAGCAGAGAACAGGGTGTCGGTAGTGAAAAGTGTGAAGTCACCCTAATGTACCGGGCAAACCCCACCCATCACGAAATTATTTTATCCACACCACCGTGCCGCTCCCCTTGTGAGCGTGGCGTCGAAAGAAGTGAGATTCTATCTTCCATATCAGGTATAGTGTAGTCACACAACTGTCATTATAAAGATATATAAGCATGGTTCTTGTACTGATATCAATCATTTCCGCCTGGTGCGATGTGCCCGTAGGCATGTTGAAATGTTAGCTTGCCCGATTAAGCTCCGCTGGGTACACATTAACTGCATACTTGCAGACATTATGGTGCCGGCAGCTTAGTACCGACACCAAAATTAAGTAGGTGACAATTTATGTATCCACAACACCACAACTACGGATCTGGAATTTTTAATCTTGTAAATCTATAGTATTTGCTATTGCGAACAATTGTACGAGATTAAAAGAAATTAAAAAGAATTAAAGATAAAAAAGCACATGATATAAATAAAGAGGACATTTTGTATAAGAATAAAAAATGTTATGCGTCAAGAATGCAGAAATTTCCTGAATAGGCAATTTTTTGTGCTTCGTTAGCTAGTCTTGGCACATCCATACTTGCATTTGTGAGTTCATCGATGACTTTTGTGTACCCAATCCTTAAACTCAGTAGTACTATATTAAAACCCATTATAACATACTTGAATTGTCTATTGGTATTTTTAATAATATTACTAAATTGTTATCTCTAATACTAAGACTAGAGACTATAGAATAGTATCTTATAATTGTTAAAGAAAGTATATATAGTTCTCTTATATATACTTTTACACTGCTACCTGGAAGAACTCAATAAAATTCAATTTATATGAAATTTAGGATAAAATATTACTCCGTAACTACGAGATTCTATAGTTTCTTATAAGTACACTTGACTTGCATATTATATGCTACTTTGGATACACCAGCACTTGGTAGCCCTTTGAGTTCTCTACCACCACCTTGCAACATACACCTGAACATTGTCTGCAGTTATGAAAACAGCTGCTAGAGTAACATATACATGGCATAGCACTGTAACTAGATACATAAGTGGGGATCGTGGTCCGGAATGGGTAAAAAAAAGTTGTCGACACAGGTGTGAAACGAACGACCAATGAAACAGCTACCGAAACGACTGTCAAAATGGCTGCTGCAGTGGCTGTTATAATGGCTGCCGAAATGACCATCAAAAAGTTTGCTGAAATGGCTGCCAAAATGGCTGCTGCATGGCTGTTGAAATGGCTGTCAACACGGGTATAAAAGCTGTGAAAATGCTTACCGAAATGAATTCAAAACAGGTCGAGCAAGCAGCCATGAGGGCAGCCGTAATAGGAAAAGTAGGTGGATTGTGACTGCTACTCTCGCTCGCCTATTCAGAAGTATTAGTGCATGATACTGCATAGCGCATGTTATGCATTAGTCAGGTGTCCCAATACTTTTGAAACGACTAGTAAACAGGATCGACAGCCACCGCGCCTATAGTACCTAACCATGAACAGGACCTTTTTTCTTTTCTTTTTTTTTAATATCACGTAACCCCGGTTGCAGCTGTTCGCCATGGCAGGGCAACCATGAACAGGACAAGCATCCCTGTAATTGACCTTATTTAGCTAATAGGGCTGGGTCGATTCGTCCTGCTCTTCAACCAACAGTCAAGTCATTCCTGCGAAGGTATGACAGCACTAGGGCTGAAAGGTATCATAGCATGGGGGAACTTTGGGAGTAATCCTAAGCTGGCATGCTAGCACTCATATGACAACGTCCTTGTACAGTTTCTGACAATTGCACCAGCCCAAGAACATTGAGATAAATCTGAGGTTATAAATTGACTTACTCGGAAATGCCGCATCTTGCACAGCAAACATATTGTATTCGACGTTGCGGGCCAACCGGATACGGAAATTGCTACTCTTGGGAATGTGCTGTATCACAAACCGTTCTCTTGCATTTTTGCAAACCACCATACAGATAGTAGATACGGGTAACGCCGCTTTGAATATGACGGTTAAATGCTTCTAAAATTATAAAAGAAGCCGAATATCCGTTTGTTGAAACGCAAAAATCCAGTTGCGCAGTCTAGACCCTGAATAATTAGCCCTTAAATGGCATCGAATTCTTTGAAGTGCAGAGAATGTCACCAGTATGGTAACTCTTTGGCAATGATTGAGCTGCATTTTCTCCCCTACGTCACTGTGCTCGAGGTTCTAATGTGAGCAAAAGAAGGAAGTGCATCATTGTTATTTTCTCGGGTGCAATCTATTCTCATCTACCTGTCTGGACTGTCCTTGCGGCTTGGAAATATCTTTCCCGGACAAATGCATGCGGACGACAGTATGTATCCCTACCGACAGTTATAAGGGTACGTAAGTTGCAGACCTTATGTGCTCCCTTGGCACCAATGGCAACGGGATCTTTCAGGTCTTGATGGATGGACGGTGGAAGCGGGTACCAGATATCTGAGCTCGCCAACGTTCTCATTATATATTTATATTTTTATGTGCGAACTACTTGTGAGCACGGTAGCCATCCAATATGTGGATAGTATGCGGAGTCCCGCTTCCTTAGTGAGCTTCGAGACTTTTGTCAAAACTGAGGGACTGGCTAGTACCTATGCTAATACAGCTAGTCAAGAGTTCAACCTTGCCGATACTTGTGTGATTCGTAGGCTAGCTATTGTAGTCACGAGTCGCTCTATCAATGGTTTCAGCTTAAAGCCTCCTGTCTACGCGGTCCATATGCTCTGCCATGGCGAACAGCTGCAAGCAGGGTGACGTGAAATAATTAAAAAAAAAAAAAAAAAAAAAAAAAACGTGGTCCGTATGTGTAGACGTGAATTTTAAGAGATGCTAATCTGACAGCTTGGGAGCCGAAAGTAAACGCTATGCGGTTCGAGAGAGCACACCAACTATAACATTGCATTCTGCTTGTAAAATTGGCTCCAATGGCACTCAGTATCTGTGATAGCTCCTATTGTTGATCAGGATGTTACTGAAATTTACAACAAGTATTAATTTTGCCTACAGGCTACACGCTTCAAGGACGGACTAAACTTATACATCTCAATTTTATGTAGTTAGGAAACGTAGTCATAAAAATTTTCATTATATTTGTAATCACGGGAGGATCAGAGGAAAATTACCAGCACTATCAAGTTTCGTAGTGTATATTTTGAGCAGGGCTGAGCCATTACATTAAGTACTTTAGTTACAGCAAGTAAACCATCATAAGAACAGTGCTGTATTATAGATATTGGCAAAACACTAACTTCCATGTCTATTATAGCCATGTCACGATACCAATGGTTGACATATATCGGCTTCTCAGATTGTTACATTCAAAAGACAATCTATAGCGGCTAAGTGGCCAATTCCGTCTTGTATATATTGGAATCCTGTCGAGTCCCAATTTCCTTAGTTCTCGCTAATCTACATATTTCAAGCGTTCCCCTCGGATGAAGTTTAGTTTAGTTGGGCATAAGGAACATTGAGATGAGAAGATATATATGTGTACGTAATTCAATTTGGACAAGAGTGGGAAGACGTCATAGCCAGAGAGACAGAGGAGGGGTGGGTGAGTATATACACAGATGGAAGCAGGAGAGAGGGGAGGACAGGAGCTGGAGTATACCAGGGGACCAAAGACAGATCCGTGTACCTGGGGAGGCAATGCACGGTGAACGATGCTGAATTAATAGCGGTAGGAGAAGCCCTGAAAGGAGAGGGAGAGTTGTTGGTCGTCACGGATTCCAGAGTTACCATAACAAGACTACAAGGGATAGCGAGTGGAGACCTAACGCCAGAGGGGTCGGCGGAGTTTGTGAGGAGGCGGTGGGAAGAGAGGGTAGCCCGAGGGGAATATGACGTTGCGGTGTTGTGGGTGAAATCGCACAGAGGAGTCAGGGGCAACGCCATGGCGGACATGGCGGCGAAGGTTGCCACAGCAATGCAATGCCAGGATGAGACAGTGACAGGGGCGGGGATCAGACAGCAGGTCAAAGAGTGGAGAGCCGAGGAGAGAAAGAGATTGAAGTTGTCGTACAGACCACTGGAGTATCTAGGGAGCAGGAGAAGGTATCCACTCTCGCGGGAATCTTGGGAAACAAGGGACTACGACAGTGGAGACACAAGATAGGGAAAGACACTTCTCCCGAGTGCAGGTGGTGCGGAAGAGACTATGAAAATTTTGCGCACATCATGGGGGGGTGCGAGGTGTGGAGGAAGAGACTACCGAGAGGAGAGGAGGGACTAAGGGGGCCGATAAGGGATGAGGGGGTTAGGGGGGGAGAAATGACGCTGGCGGAGGTGATGGACTGGGCGGCAGAGTAGACGGAGTGGTGCAGGACACGCTCGATGTTGCGACGTTGTTTTTTACTTTTTCTGTGATGTTATACTCTGTTTATTCGTTGTTATGTATTTAAATCCCCGCAATAGCCTACAAGGCGGCATGCGAGTAATGACAAAAAAAAAAAAAAAAAAAAAAAAAAAAAAAAATTCAATTTGCACAAATGCCAAGCGAGGAAACAAGTTAATTGTTGACCACTTTTTCGTAATTAGGTGCTACACAGAGCCCGTGACGAGAAGCCTATGTATGTCCTACGGCCGAGTAACGTTATCTGCCACTTTGTTAACATTCTAAAAGATCGATTGTTGCGTCTACTTTTGTCTAAGTGTGCTCTCTACTCCAGAACTTCTCATTGTAAGATAATGCTGTCGCTAAGTTGCTTCGGGTTCCTCAATCACTGCGACCACAAGGATCTCGGTCAGTCCGTGTCGTAAAATCATGCGTGCTGTAGGCGCATGCGCGTTCCCCATCTCAAACGTCAGAAGCTTGACCATTTGCGAAGTGCTGTCCGCTTTTCTAGAGACAGCTTACCACTTATGTACCGTACTGGTAAAAGCCCTCAGCCGTTGCAGTTTTTAAGCATTGCCAGATTTTCGCCTGTTGATTGAACTTAGAAAACGCAAAATTGCTGAAAAATAATTAAATTATTAGCCTTCAAATCCCCGGCTTCCTTCAGTTTGTTGGACCGCACAGGAAGATAAATCAGCTCTCATACATTCAGCTACAAATCCTCGTACCGACGAACCTACTTTATCAGTAACCTCAACACATCAGTTACGGCGGCCGGGAGTTACAAATTGCCAAAAGTTCGAAAGTCGAAAATGGAAAAGTCGAAAGTCCGTTGCAATGCCCGCACCCCAACAAAATTTACGCATCTCACACACAACATACCGGTACACGTGCCAGAGATACATGCCCTGTGCGACTAATATTTCATAAAGAAAATTAATATTAAAATTAATATTAAAATAAAAGAAAATATAAAATAAAAATAAAAAACTGAAGTTAACAGATGACAAAATATATATATATTTCAGTCTATAGTATGAACATCTTGTAAGATCAACCATCTATCCTTCATCCAATACCCATCAGCAAAAATAATATTTCTGCTGGGTGGAAACCCTGTGTCCGCGGCGCGGCAGGTTCGCCTGGAGCGCCTAGAGCACCCGGTGTATTGAAAAAACTTCTATTGCATGCTCAATGTATAATGCAACCATGTATGGCACCCTATTGCACACAGTAGAACCAAAATTACTTCTCTGCCCAGGGCATAATTGATAAATGCTTCTCAAAAACCTAGGCAAGGCTTCTCTTCTCGTCGGCATAGGGACCTATATACAGGTAATGCCATTCACTCTGCAGATGCCATGCCACATTGAACAACTGATTATTCATTTCTAGCTATTGTGATTTATATACAGATGCTATTTCATCATTTCACCATGCCACGCCATCACCTATTGCCCTACTGCTTTAGCTTTTTTATGTAAATATAGCCTATGTTGCTACAGCTCACTGTAATGCATCTCAAGCCGTTGAGAAAAGGTGCTATTGTGATGAAGGCTCAACAGCATCCACTGTTTCACACAGGGTACTGGTATCTAGAGCTGGTAGACAAAGTCTCATGAGTGGTCTCAATGGTCAAATGTTAAGGAAAGGGTATTCAATTGTCTTCTCTGTGCATGTTTAGTCTGTCTCATCTATTCATATCTGCGCATCCATATCTTGTCCTGCTTACTTGTATGCCCATGCAGTCCTATCTACATCAATTTATAGACCACCTTTACCTTCCATCCGCGTCTTGTTTCTTAAATATAACTTTCTTCCTCATCATATGCATGTATCATCATGTGGCCTTACCGTACCGGATCCGGGCTGCGTTTGGCCTTATTCTTTCCATCGGTACCGTGGTTACCACCACACCATGGCTGTCATATTCTCCCTATATCTCACTAGCAGAGAGTACTGCCATACCTGTCAATAGAGCTCTCATTCTGAAGCATCTCACACCACCGAGAGTGGCCTACAGTTCCTGTGAAATTCAACTCATGTTGCTATATTTCCGCCATCGAGAGAGGCCTGCTATACCTGTGAAATTCAAAAAAAAAACTATATCTCGCGCCATTGAGGTGGACCTGTCATACCTGTTAAGTTAAGCTCATATTGCCATATCTCATACCATTTAGAGAGACCTATTTTATGAGTTAAGTTGAGCTTATGTTGCCATATCTCACGCTGTCACAAAAGGTCTGCTATACCTATAAATATGTATTACAATAGCCACATTAACAAATACATTCTCAGCGCATCGTAGTGAGCGGCACGAGCCGAGCCAGCTCGACTGATCTTGAGCTCGAGCTGGCTCGAGCTCAAACGAGCCAAGATCATGCTTGTGTTTTTCTTGATAGCTCGCTAAAATGCTTAGCCAGTGCAAGGTTTCATAAACTGTAAATACCTACTATAGTAATAATTAGAGACTTGGAGCTCATTCTCACCTACCAACAACTTCGAAATGCACAATTTAGCTGATAGTAGTGAGAAAGATGAAAATTTAGCTTAGTTTAGTTTAGTTTGTCAATATTATGATCCAGGCTCGAGCTAGCTCGTGCCGCTCACTAGCGCATCGGCACCTTTTCCATGTTGCAGTTGAACTTGACACCAGAATGAGAGGCAATAGTGCATGCTCAACATATTCAACAGAGCCCAATATGTCTAAAATCCTATGCGCATGTTCAATATGCTTAATACACACCTGATATACCCATAGCGAACACTCTAGTAGTAGCAGCAGAGAGACAGACAGGGCAAGTAGAAAGAACAGAAATGGAATGGATCTATGGGTTAGCAATGCTAAAGATGAAGAGAAGAACTTATAAAACTGGACCCTGGGCCTTTACATACTTGTAAGTGGATAGACTTTGCATAGTATTTACAGTAATTAGCCTAATAAATCGGCCAGAGAGTGCTAATGAGCCAGACCACGCAGAATTAATCAACTGGGCTCATACAGCTCATTGGGCCTTCCCCATTCAGCTGTGTTGTAGCCTCCCAATGGCCTATCCATGAACAAACAATGTTTGTTAACTAGCTGTGATGGCTGTTAGCAAGTTCTTAATCTTTTTTTTTTCTGAGAATGAGTAGAAGAATAGGTGGTTGATGTTGCAAGACATTCATGCTATGGACTGAAATCTATATATATTTTTGTTATCAGTTACCTTCCTTTTTTTTAATTTTCATTTTCATCTTATTTTTATTTTTATTTTTATTTTTATTTTTATTTTTATTTTTATTTTTATTTTTATTTTTATTTTTATTTTTATTTTTTTATTTATTTTTATGAAATATTAATCGCATGGGTCCTTTACCTCTGGCGGGCGTATGCTGTGAGATGGGTAATTTTTGTTGTGGTGCGGGTGTTGCAACGGACTTTCGACTTTTCGATTTTCGACTTTCGACTTTGGCAATTTGTAACTCCCGGCCGCCGTAATCAATGGTCAACGGATATTATCCGAGACAGGGGTGCCTTACACGGTGCCACTCGGAATCTACTATTTTTTTCAGAATGCCATCGTCACGACAGCCATGCAATTAACTTGTCGAAAGGCCAAATACTCCTGTACTTATACTGTAGTGACAAAAGGCAATAGGGCCAGTTGAAACTGACATTCTCTTGGCACGAGATCAGCCACCACCGGCTGACTAGACCCACATTGATGTTGACGCAGTTCATCCCAGCCCCGAAACTTTATTTACTGCCTTGCATAGTATCGCTTATAGCTGCGTCATTTCAAGCTCTAGATTCACCATTGCACGCATTGAGGTATGCTTCGGCACCTACTAGTACTCTGACGATCATTACTCCAATATGAAACTATACGTACTCAGGCTCGCAGTAAGTGAATGATTGAATGCGCAGTGTCACGCAGGTCAATGCGAGGGCACACCCATGTAGGCAGGAACTCGTGTTGACGCGATGGTATAAGTATATAGACGGTAGATGGCGAGAGTGAAAATTCACGATCTACTAGAGTTTTCTCTTGCTTTACCGGAACTATAAAATCCGGCCTTTTTCGTCTGGTATAGGAAGGTTCCGTTATAGAATAAAATGATTGGCAGAAATAGAATATCATAGAGATGGGCAGCATACCTCCCTCCGGTCGGGGGTCGTGCCAACCAGACTAGGCAGCAAAAATAAGAGAAATTGGGAAGTAGATCGACAATGACAACCTAATAGAGTTATGTAATGTGAACTTTAGTAAGCATGTACAATGTAGCATGATTCTAGTGAATGGGGGGTAGCCAAGATTTTGGATGTATCAGTATTAGCGTGTCCGGTATAGCAAATATTATTTGTATGGAGATAGGGGGGTGAGTGCTGGCAATTCCTGTCCGGTCCGGTTAGGGCGTCGGGTATAGCAAGAGGGTTTTGTATGGGAGCGGGATGTAGCAGCCTGAGAGCATCCGGTACACTGAGGTCCAGCATAGCATGGGAAAACTGAATACTTGGCCATTTTCAACATTTGCCAGTCGTGAGCGTACGATTCTGGGAAGAAAAGGATTCTGGGTGTCAACGCGGAAAAGCCGTCCGCTCCAGGCATTGCAGTGGATAATATTTGGATGATCACATATGGTCAGCGATTGTAGAGCACTGTAACTCAATTCACTTCGGATCTTGTTATTTCCTTATTACAGTTACACCTTGCTATACCGCACGACTGCACTTTGTGTCCGGTTAAACCTAGCGTCCAGTATAACAAATTTTGCAGGGGTGCCAGCGGCCAGGGGGGTACAGAACTTGGTAACCCAATTGAGAGGTAACGATATGTCCAGAGACTGGTGTTCCAGGGGTGTCCTCTTCCTAATCTCCTCAGATATTATGAAATTTCAAATATTGAATTCAAGATATAGAGAATGCTCTCTAAAATACCACTATAACACATAGGAGGTACAAAAAGCAGTCTCACAATTTTGGCCTTCATCCAGTTCAGCTAACTGGTTTATATGTAATTTGAATTTAAATTTCTACACTTTTGTTATCCGGTTCGGTTTCAAGCCTGCCTCCGGGCTTTAGGGGTTTAGACCCAGGGGCCCTTCCATGGCAAACAGCCGCATGCGGGGTCACGTGAAAAAAAAAAAAAAAAAAAAAAAAATCCGGTTCGGTTTAACTGGGCGTCCGGTGTAGCTAGGCAAAACTGTACTGGGATGACGTGAGTGAAGCTTTTCTTACATTTTTTTTTTCTTTTTCCTTTTTTCTTTTTCTCGCTCCCTAGTACTACTCCACTGAGGACCCTTGGCGTCCTGGAGGGAAAAAAACAAAGGAAAAAAGAAACTACAATATAATCCACAGCACCGAGGATTCCTGCGTGGCCACCCATCATGGTACAGCACTACTCAGCTATTTGAAGCATAAGATGATAGAATGCGAGATGCTTTTGTATTCCTCCATCTCTGACCATAGCTTCGAAGTTTGATTTATTTGAACACACCGAGAAATGGGGCTTGGGCTCACCGCAGGGAGGCACCGCAACCCTTGATGGCTACTCTACTCATCCATACATATACGTGTGATTGTGCGCTCCAACTTAAAATCCATCAATTACCCGGGCGGGGCGTCAATTTCGCGGGTGTCATCTTTTTGTATGAGGACACCTGAAATGTTGTCCAGGTACACCCGAAAGGGTGTTGTAACTTACACCGCAGCCAGGTGTGCTTTTTTTTTTTTTTTTTTTTTTTTTTTTATATCATTAATCGCTTGCCGCCTTATGGGCCATGGCGATGTGCTATATAAGTATGTATGACATGAGTACTGCGTAACGTAACAAAATGAAAAGACAACCATAAAGGAGAGAAACTAGACTATGCTCTAGTCTCGTAACCAGACTATGCTCCTCATTCTCCTAGCATTTCCGTCAGCTTCTTTAGCGGGTCCTCCCCCTCCTCCCCTTTGACCCGCGGCGGTCTCCTGACGTGCTCCTCTCCTCCCGGCCATCTCCGTTTCCACACTCTGCACTGGCATAAAAGATGTCTCGCCGTCTCCTCCTCTTCCCCGCACCACCTGCATTCTGGACCATCCACCCCCCCAATCACCACCTCCATGCCCGCAGCCCCTTGCCCCCCATTAGGCCTGCCAGCTGTCCTGTCATGTGTCCGAGCCTCTCTAGCGGTCTGTATGCCAGCTCCAGTCGGTTCCTCTCCCCCGCTCTCTCCCTCCTCCCTCTTTGTCTTAGTCCAGCTTCCGTCACCATCTCCGGTTCACACTGCAGTGCAGTCCCCACGCTTGCTGCCTCGTCCGCCATCTCGTTGCCGGGGATTCCCCTGTGCGCCTCCACCCATAACACCGCTGTGTCCCAGTCTCCTCGCTCGGTTCTTCTTACCCACGCTTCCCTGAGCCGGTTCGTCGCCCCATCCTGAGTCAGATCGCCCCCTGATGCAGCTGTCATTCTCCTACTCACATGTCTCGAGTCAGTTATTATCAACAACTCCCCTTCCACCCTCTCCATTGCCTCGCTGATCGCCATTAATTCCGCGTCATTCACCGTGGCATTCTCTCCCAGGTATACCGATGTCGACCTGCCCCCCCAGAAGAACTCCGCCCCGGCTCTCTCCCCTCTCATACTCCCATCTGTGTAGACAGGTGTCCACCCCTCGTCCGTAACGTCATCTATGTGTCTCTCCCACTCCTCTCGCTCGGCGTCCCGTTGTAACGTTGGTAGGATCGCCAATGGTAGTTCCCTGCCATGTGTCAATGATCCTCTCAGGTATACCTTCTCCTCGTCCCCTTCTCTCAGTCTCTCTTCCTCGAATCTCAGCGCTCTCGCCTCCACTCGGGTTACTTCCCATCTCACGAACGTCTCTATGGACTCCAGGTTGGCCAGCCCTTCTACCACGTCCCGTCTTGTTCCCCAGGGTGCATGCGTGATTCCTCGCGCCACTGTGTACTGCCACTTCTCCAACTCCCTCATCTTTTTCTCTCTCGGTGCTCCGTGGGCGTAATCGTGCCATGCCCATGCCCCCCACGTTGCGATGTTCCGCGCTACGCTGGTATATAACTGCCGCCGTTTTGCCGGTGCCATCCTGGTGAGACGTGCTGCTGTGGCCCACACCGCCTTTCCCAAGCTCAGCCGGTGGGTGTGGTGCTCATTAAACTTCAGCTCCCAATCCACCTTCAGGCCTACCATCCGATATGTCGGGCCCCTGACCCCCACTATCAATGTCTCCGCTTTGTCTGGATCGATCTTGAAACCCTCCTCTTCTGCATCTCTCACCAGAGCCTCCCTATGAGCTCTTATCTTCCTTCTCAGCCGGTTCATGTTCCTGTCGGATACGACGCTGTGGAAGTCATCTACGTATGATCTCGTAAACTCTCTCCCCGCTGTCTTGTCCGCCACCGGTGCTACGCCTGCCAGGACAAGAACTGGGGACAACGGTGACCCTTGTGGGGCACCATCTGTCATGGTGAACTCCGCTCTCTTCTTTCCGTGCCACACCATGCTGCATCTGGTCGGTCTCAGAAATGAGTCTACAAACGCCGCTGCAGCTTGATTGATCCTTCCCAGTCGCTCCACTACCCTCCTCCTCCTTACGTGATTGAACGCCGACCTGATGTCATCGCCCACTATCGCCACCCACTCCCCCTCCCCTAGTCTCCTATCCACTTCCTTCAGCGTCTGCCTCTGCAAATCTTCCGCCCCCCTCCCCGGTCTCCCCCCAGCTGTGTCTTGTGGAATAATGTGTCCTGTCTCTGTATCAGGTCTGCGACTACCTTCTGGCCCAGTTTCGCCACCGTGTTCAATAAGGTTATGGGTCTCCAGCTCGCCGGCACCTCTCTCGGTTTCCCTTTCTTTCTTATCATCACGACGTCGAAGCCCCTGCCTAACCCGTAGTCCCCGTTGACATATTCCACTATCCTCTCTCTTACCGCCTCATATAGGGTCGTTCCTCTCAACAGCTTCAGTAGCCCATACTGTAGCCAGGTGTGCAATTACGCTGATCAGAATTGTGACACCCAGCTGTGGCATTCTTTTGGAACGTTACGACACTGTAGTAGAATATCATATTGAAGAGTTGAACCAATTTGCAAAGAGCAGGCCAAGTTCCTTCACCTTCATTACATGACTTAACACTGCTACTATAATACTGGACAATACATGCGAGCATAAACTTGAGCTACAAAATTCAAATCTGTTGACACGAAAAAAATTATGGAAGGGTTTGTGTTTTCTGCATGTGTATACAGTTGAAACTGTGCCATATTTAGTCTGCCAGGCAGTTTCAAGTCATGACTCCATGGGCAGGTATTTCAAGTACACTCTTCCAGAGTATCATTAGTATTGTACCTGTGTATGGTGTACTATACTTAGTATGCTGGTATCAGGTGTCACAAGAGTTCTCAAAATCTAGAGTGCAAACTGAGGTGTATGCCGTATCTGATGCTGCATTTTGGTGTCAGTATAGCAGTGTTGGGGGTTAGTGCAGTATGATTCACAGTGACATCCGAAAAGGTATCGGGACTAGTTCGCAAGATTCCCTTGACACCTGCTATGGGAATAACTCAAGTTTTGCATACAAACCTTGCACCACAGTTGTATGGGTAACGATGTGCACACCGGTAACGCTGGGCACCTTGGCGCCGGTTTTGCATCCTCCCCAACACCCAAATGTCACCCTGCCATGGCCACGTGCTACAAGCGGGGTTATGTGGTTTTTAAAAAAAAAAAAAAAAAAAAAAACACCCAAATGTCAGGCATATCTCACAGAATATATTTCTACTATGTATGATAAATTAATTATAGACCATATTGACTGCACTAATTCTGAATCTGAAGGAAAAAAAGTGAAAATGCTACTCCTATAGCATCTACAGTTGTATCACCCCCGTACCTTATGAAATAACCTCCTCTAGCACCCACCAGCAAATACCATCTCTCTGCAACGCTCCACCTGCTCATGCAATAGTTGGAATGGTAGCAATGGTGCTACCAGTGCTATATTACAATATATAGGTAGTAACGGCTTGAGATCTGTAACATAGCACTGTATGTTCCTGTAGCAAGATATTGTGCATAATTGAGATATTAGGTATTTTTCAGATGCCAAAACAAAAAATTTCTGGGAGTGCAAATAGCTCTCAAGGGAGCTCAAATTGAAGCCAGAGCAATGATATTAGTGAGCGGCACGAGCTGGAGGGTGAGCTCGAGCTGGCCTGGCATGAGCTCGAGCCTGGATTGATTATATATATAATATTGACAAACTAAACTAAACTAAGCTAAATTTTCATCTTTCTCACTACTATCAGCTAAATTGAGCATTTCGAAGTTGTTGGTAGGTCAGAATAAGCTCCAAGTCTCTAATTATTACTATATTAGGTATTTACAGTTTATGAAACCTTGCACTGGCTAAGCATTTTAGCGAGCTGGCAGAATATATGGAATTATCTCCTGCATATTCGTTGAACCAATTGTTAAGAGATGAGTAGTAACCTATTTAGTATATCCCAAATCCTATGCTAGACATACTCTGAGCTGCCAAGTGTCAATTATCCTACCTGAGATCTTATTCATTTTGATATAAACTCTATTACCTATGGTGAGGAAGTATAGCAAGTTTGGCGGTGTCAAGGAGTCTCCATGACTGTAGAATGAGCAGCCCGTGTCATCACACACATGCGATAAGCAACAGTAATAATTGCATCATCATCATCATCATCATCATCATCATCATCATCATCATCATCATCATCATGTAGTGCTATACGAGCTGTACTCAGTCCCGAAACTGGCACAAACTATAGGCATCTAGATTAATATATAGAGTGGGACTGTCATATCAATAGTATGTTTTCGGTTATGCAGGTACATATTAGTACTGTACTGTTGTTGAGTACAACTGATGTGTAGACACCCTCTAAGGCTACAAATACAAAGACATATATAAGAAGATATTTATAACAGCTGGTGGTATGGACTAATGGTTTTGGGCAGCTGAAAACTATAGTTACGGTGTGGCATACTTAACATAGGCAGGCTGCTCACTCTACAGCCGTAGTGACCCCATGACATGGCCAGACACGACCAAACTAGCTACGCTTCCCTCAGAATAGGTAATAGAGTATATACCAAGATGAATAAGATCTAAGGTAGGATAATTGACACTTGAAGCTCAGAGTATGTCTAGCATAGGATTTGGGATATACTAAATAGGTTACTACTCATCTCTTAACAATTGATTCAATGAATATGCGGGAGATAATTCCATATATTCTACCATGCTCTGGCTTCAATTTGAGCCCCCTTGAGCGCTATTTGCACTCACAGGAATTTTTTGTTGTGGCATCTGAAAAATGCCTAATATCTCAATTATGCACAATATCTTGCTACAGGAATATACAGTGCTATGTTTCAGATCTCAAGCCGTTACTACCCACGTATTGTAATATAGCACTGGTAGTACCATTGCTACCATTCCTACTATTGCATGAGCAGATGCAGCGTTGCTGCGTTGGAGAGAGCTGGTATTTGCTGGTGGGTGCTAGAGAGAGATATTTTATAAAATCAGAGGTGATGCAACTGTAGATGCTATAGGAGTAGCATTTTCACTTTTTTCCTTCAAATTCAGAATCAGTGTAGTCAATATGGTCTATAACTAACTCATCATCGTTACCCATACGGTACTGGTAATTCTGTGCAGGTTCCTAGTAGGAACTAGGAAAAGTTTGAGACTGTTGGAAACCTTAATCCTGACACAGCGTGGGCATTTGAAACTCCATTTGCAACGACTGATAGCATGATGGTCAAATGGAGTTAATTCACCATGTCCTGAGTTTTTCTTATAAGCAAAACCTCAACTTGCAAATATTTCGAACTATAGAAACAACGATGCATGATTCAAAGCCTTAATGCGTATACTGCCTAAATGACACAGATTTCCATTCATAGGACCCTCTTGATTATCAAGGTTGCATTACGCCAATGCTTGCAGTTCAGAAATTCCGGGCGTTAAATATCAGGGGCTAAGAGCGGAGCCAAGATGCATGCAAACCTTAAAAGTGCATTAACTAAGTTGGTATTTTTATTGAACAATATTCGATGGAAATTCTGGACCAAGATGCAGCCGGTGAATTCGCTTCGAAGCGCCTGAAGCCCTGGCTTCGGATGCAATCCGGTGGACCATGTTCTTCACACCTTTACCACAAATGCCATATACCTACTATATATCATAATGCAACATCTTCCTCTCCTGTTGCCTCCTCTGGAGACAAACAGTAAGCGTAGCTTAGTTTACTAAACCTCGAGGGAACAGAGGACTATCCTATCTGATCCACATCATTTCTCGGATCATTCTCTCACCCGTCCGACCAGAACCCGGCACCGAGCTCTTATCTTTCAACGAATCCATCATTGAACTCCTCCAGCCGTTGTTGGCACCTTTACACAGCGATGCGTTCGCTCCGTTATAATGCTTAACTCTTATGGGCTAGGGCTGGAGCAGCCATCAGGCCTACGCAATATTTCGCTGTGCAAATCTAAAGGAAGGGTTATTGCGTAGTGCGAGATCCTACTCACTCTTCAAAGAAGCCAAGAGGCGGGCGGAGCCGCCGTGTATGGCCAACGCCGAGCCGGATATATATACCTAGTTACCAAGGCTAAATACTCGCTATGAAAAGTACTCAAGTGCCGGACTTGCATGTCCCTAGGTGCATTTCCCGATCTCCAATTAGCAGCGGTCATCTTTGACTAGCATGTGGTGTCATAGCCTTGAAAATGCCATGTATACCATTTATGAAAGGTGTCCAAGATTAGACGAACCTTTCATTTATAATACATGCCGTGACAGGCTGATTATTCTAATACAAGTATTTAAGTTATGGTGGGCTTACCGGATCGGATTAGTGGATGACGACAGTTCGGTAGAAGTTGTACTGTTGTTAAGGTTCTTTGGTTTCAGGGGTTTGATATATATGATACAATTTTGTAATATGCGTCTGCATAGACAACATGCGATCTTGGCACTACCTAAATGAAAATGTTAAGACACGGATTTTGCGGAATATGAGCCTAGGCCGCAACCACTCGTGGTTCGTAACGATTCACCTTCAAAGGTATTGGCTCCGGCCTACAAGCAATACCAAAGTCCCATTTGCATGCCTGCTTCAAAAACTCGCTATATCATGAGCTTCAGCGCAGTGCCATAGACGTCTAAATTCGTATCGAGCTTGCTAGATCCGGAAACTCCAGTCGAATGTATGTATGTTTTCTAAGCATTGTCATCACGTTTCTTTAACCGCCCTTCAAATCCATATTTGAACCGAGGCACAGGTATTTTGTATCGTCTCGACACATCACTGTGCAGTTTCCTAATGGTGATATCACGCTTTCCAAGCCGTCACGATCCTCCCGCGTCATCCTCCGTCAACCTGCTAAAAATTTCGGAACATTTCCTCACTCTGTCAGCGTCGCCGCAAGGGTTACCAGCATCTAGCCCTCTGCAGCTCCATGCATGCATTAACTAAGGCATTCTAACTTTGAACAGCATCGTCAATGGTAAATGTAAATGGCCTTGTAGGTGTGGACCCATGGCTAACCCATGCGGTGCATCATGCAAGGATTGGATTGGTGATACAAACGGCGATTCGACTCATGCAGCCGCAAGAACCACCATATCAAGTGCACTCTGCAGAGGTAGATACCAAATCGAGTGATGTATGGATGTCAATGCACACTTTGTAATGATGCGTACGTGTAAATGAAGCGCAGGTTCATCCAAATTACTTTACAATCTGGCCCTCAAACTCGAACCCTAAAAGGTTTCTTTCCACGAGGCATATTCGCAACCCCGGTGTGGACTACCTATTATTTGATATTTCCAGGTTCTAATCCAGTTCGCACTTCCCAATCTTAGTAAGGCTCATGTGCATGTACCCCAGGTCGAGCTACAGCCTACGACAGGTATAACTAGCTATCACTGGTTTGGAATATTCATGAAACAAATAAACCAACATAATGATCCCAGAACTCATACGCACGTTGTGAAAAATATACTATGAAACGATGCACAAAGATTCTTTTTGGATGAACGTTAACCCATACCAAACCATGTAGGTTGGGAATCAAGTTACTAGGCCTTGGCTGCGGGTAGAACACCAGAAGCATGAGCATGGGTATGGGGTTATTGTAGCATAGTGGATGCCTGCTAGATATGTATAATATCGAGTACTATACATTCATTCTATGATAGGTATTGTGATGCGATGCAGGACCAAGGCCTGCAGGATCAATTGCTAAGCACCAAGCGCCATAGAGGCTCTATGAATCCGTATATGCCTACAGTTGAGCATGCCGTGTTTACTTGGTGGCAATATAATCGATCCGGATTCATAGATATCGATAGAATCCTTCAGGGCGGCTAAGGTTTTACTGTGCTATCAATAACCAAAATTCGAACCCGACAACCGCTATAGACAAAGATACTACAAGCTTCTTATGGAAGAGACTATGCTCCTTCCTCATGCCCAGTCTAGCTCCTACAACCCCTTGGTAGCCTTAGCAACCATCGCGGCGGCAATTCCTGCTCAAAATTGCTTAACCCGCAGGAATTCTCATGCGGATAGGCAGTTCTCTCTACTTTCAACCGTTCTTGAACCGAGGACCCTGTGTTGGCCTGGATTTGGCCTTCCATGGGCGGTGGTTGACATTGCAAGGTAGTACACTGCCTAACATTCCCTATACATGCGCCCTGCGCCTAGACCGGAGAGCAAATACAAACTATTATCGCCCCCATGGCCAATCACGGTCGTAACGGTATATCCCTCACGAGCCGCGAAGAAGTGACCATATGAAATAACTGGTTATCATGTACGCCTAGATGTTGTAAAATTGGTCAACGCTAATAAGTATTGATACAGATCTAGTAAGCTACCTCGACACTATGATCCGTCAATGCACGGTGCAACTCAAAACATCGCATTGGAATTCGGAATTTCGGAGCACCGGTGCCGTGTCAATGCCAGACTGCAAGTGCACCATCTGGGGTCGCACTAGGTGCAGAATGGCTAACTTCTAGAAGTAAGCTAGATGAAGCCTTGAAGATCACCAAGATCATCTTAGCGATCTTCACGGTAGCCCACACCCTCTTCCGAAAATGATTGGCAAAATGCCATGCAAGTTGAGAACCCAGGCGCGAGGCATTGGCACAGGGCTTGGGGCGGTGCAGTCTACATGAATGAGCTAAGCTACAGTCTCACCAATGTGTTTCCAACCACCCTTCGATTCATGTCATCAAGTTTCACTGCCAGCGACCTCGCACTCCGGCTCCGGACCCGGATAAATTTAGCAGAGTTAGCAGCTGTAGTCCAATCAACTGACGTGGAATAAATATGCACTGAGACATACCCGTTTTCACTTTAAACACATCAAATATTCATCTGCATTTTTGCGATAACACTACGTCGTTTCGAACGTAAACGTACTAACCAGCTGCCGGAACAGATGTCTAGCTGTTGGTGGTTGCCGGTTGGAGTGTGGTGGGTTGCAATTGGCTTAATTTAGTTCCAACTAATCCGCAGTCATCTTGTGGTGCGCACGTGTTAACGGACTAGGAGCAACCACGTTTGAGGTCCTCCAACCAAACCACATCTAATTGAACCTGGACGGGCACAGATATGGATTTTGTCTGCTCTACATTCCTATGGTCTCCAAATTGAAAAATGAAAATTCAGGAGTGAATACTAGTAAATTGTGCTTTCTGTGAGTGAGCCAGAAGATGTAAGTGCCATGAATGCTAGATTCGTACTAGCCTTGGATGAAATTATAATATTGGGAAATGGTTTACAGGTTCCTTCTATGTCTCATATATACACAACCGTCTTGATATGCTTACATAGAACAGAATTGCACAGAACTCCACATCTATCATGTTCAGATCTTGAATTTCCGCCGGTCATCCTCCTCTGCTTCTCTCCACTCGGATATGGCTCTTCACTTTCACTATGTACAACTGGGACACTTCGAACCCTAAGTCTGGGTTGACTGCTCTCCTTTTTTCCGCACTAGTTATACTAGATAATGAGCAATGTTTGTTGCGGCAGGGCATGATCTCGAGATTTCTTCGTGGTGTCGGTATTAGTGCGTCTTGTTCAACTGCTATCAGTTTACTTTATAAAAGAATTTGAATAGTAGAATATACTTACCTCAAGGAACCAGATACAGGTAATCCGGTATTGGGTTGTAAAGGATGAGATGCAAAAAAGTGAGTGTATTGCGACCGAGGCCTGAAGGCGAACTGACGCCAGCAGGCACTCTCTGTCATACAATAGTCTGAGAGCCTGTGTACGTGGTTACGTAACCAAAAGAGGGAAAAAAAGAAGCCGTAGTAGTCAGCACGCATCCAAATGTAACTACTGATCCCTTATAGCTACACTCGGTCGTATTCCTTTTGGATAACCCTTTCTGAAAATAAGTGTTTCTGCTTTTACAACTGGGTAATAATATTCCGGATTGGGACTGAGATTTTGCGGATTCTGAAACTTGACAGCAACAGAGCAACAGGCTGAGGAAGGCTGCAAGCTAAAGGTTCGAATGCCCTTGGTTGTCTCATGTGTTGTGGAATTGTAGATGACACATGTGGTACGCTATATTAGTGTTCTGCAACTGATTCCCTGGTTCCGGAAAGATAAATGTTTTGGTACCAACCTGTACCAGGAAACCAACATTGCCTCACTCTTACTACAGCCACTGACATCAATGCTATTTGCAACCCTGAGTATTCTTCTATCTCGGCTGTTGTAGATGTCCCGAATGATATGTAAGGGGAGGGCAAGAACTGAACACCTGCTCTCCCCCTCCATAACTCGCCAAGCCCATCAATCATGATTCAATTGCTTACTACTGCAATGTGATCCTTAATTTATCCACTTACAAAGCACATGGGTTTCACAAGGAACTTGGTTCCCCATGCCTGTAACATGGTCAGGCCTCCCTTTTGTCCCTGTCTTTGCGACCGTGCACCGCTGGTATCCTAGAGCTTGGCACATGGGTCCCAGATCGATCAACGAGGACAATCACTTGTACGCAGAAGTTTGTCAAAGTGACGTCGACTTCATGCACGCAGTGCAAATGTTACAAGTTGAGGCCAGACTCCGAGTTGAAGGCACAGAAGGGTGAATGAACCGGTGCGCTTGTCCATCCATGGACGGAAACATTTGAGGATACGATAGAAACTCTTCTTTTACAGAGCTTAAGTGGTGTGGATGTTTATTTTGGTCAGCAGTTGATTATGATCTAGACTGTGCCTCTTTCTGCAAGGCTTTAGACCTGGTCAACCCCGCCTGTTTCAGCAAGCAACGAGTAGACTTCTGGCTCGAATAACCAATCTTGTAATAGCCAAAACAAATACTGTTGCAACTACCGGATCTAGTATCTAGACCTATATCTCCATCGCAATATACCTTAACTTGTTGGCTCTTCATCAAGATTCTTGAATTGATTACCTCAATGGCCCCCATCCATTGTTGACACCTATGTCCTTGCGAATTGCTTTCGAGCAACTAGTCTGGCTCTTATCGATTAACGCGCATGCAGTTGCATGATTTTGGGAAGCATCCTCTTGTCAAGAATTCTACCTTAACTCCAACTTCCTAAACCTCGAATTCGTTAGAGATAAGAATGCGAACGGGCTCTAGTCGCTGGCCCATCTCTTCGCAACCGACAAGGTTGAACCATGCATACAGGCCCCAAGCCTGCATTTCCATGCGGCCCAGTAAAAGTCCACGCAGCCCAACAAACCTTATGATATGAATGTTCCTGATTACTATGATCCCCACCAAACTATCTATAGCATTTTCATGCCATCATCTATCTCATCGCTTTGGTGGGTTCAGCAGCCGACATGCTATTGGAAGGAAACCGTGCGGCTGGTCAGCCGTTGTGCTGTTTCGAGTTATCTTGTCTCATCTTGATTTTCACCCACCCACAAACAGACCCTAACTATGGGGTTAGAATGTCGATCACCCAGAAACACTCTGTTGAAGCTGCGATTGGCAGGGATGAGGAAGGGGGAAGGATGTTTATGCACCCGTTATTCAACGGTCCGCCACAACTACTTGGCAGCATTCACACTGCCTGATACGAAAATTATGCTGCTTCCTTGCAACAAATGCTCACATCACTCCATCTTTGGGGAATAAATTGCACATTACCGAATCGATTTGTTTTCCAAGTTAACCCGCAATTACCTTGATTCCTGATTATCGATTGAGGGAAGAGTGTTCCGCCGTCCCCCTTCATTTTGATCTATCTTGTTTCTAGCGTTGGAGCGGTGCTGCGTTTGCTGAATCAACTTAGCTTTTTATTATCTTTTGCACTAGTACAGTACATAGGTTGCTGTTCGGTTCGTACTTGAGTGGAGTGGAGGGGGGCTGTGCATTTAGAAGGAATTGATAGAAAGGCGGCAGCTCTCTAAGTAGTGTTCACGAGAATGCTCTCTTAGCACGTGGTAGATAGGTCCTAACCTGTAGCTAAATTTGCAACTGCAAGTTCGGTTCACCGGCAAACGCTGGCTCCATCGCATCATGCATAGAACTGTAGGAGGATTCAAGGTACTGCAGAGTATCGCTCTGGATAAGAGATTACATACGAAGCCCCTCAACAAGTACACCCACGCGGTATTGCGATGAACCTCGGTAGAGATGAGGGGGTAACAATGGGTGGAGAAAAGCACGGCGAATAGTAATAGCGCAGCATGGGGTTCCTGACAACAGTCGACAATATTGTGAGCATTGATTGATCTTCAACGTGGCATCACAGGGTTTCAAGCTTTTGGAATTACAAACGAGCGGGAAATGCATAGTTACGATTTCGCATCTGTTCGTAAATTGGATAAATAAGTAGTAGTGGAATCGTCTCCCGAAAGGGGGGGATGATATCATCTCAATTAGGAATCACTCATTGGCGGCAGCACTGAGAAGTCGAGCACAGAGAGTAGATGAAGCAACGGCCGCTTAACGGGACAATGGTTGTTGAGGAATAGAGGGCGTGCACAGCCATCTCACCATGTGACTATGCAGCTAGCAACAGGCGCTAGTTGCAAATAGTGAGGTTGTACGTATTACGATTCTGTTTCTATACTGGGACTGAATGACTAAAATACGGGTGATCGCCTTATGGTATTACCCACAAGTAAATAGTGAATTTTTCTAAAGATAAAATCTGTATTCAATGTGCTTCACTAGTGAACGCCATAACCAAGTGCGATTGCTGTCTTTGCCTGCTTCCGTTTCCGACCGAAGTATCATAGAACCAAAATAGTCAACGTAGCATCTCTCACCTTGTACCGGTATGTCTCCACGCACGCTTTGGCTCCCGAAGTCGCCCGGGGACAAATCACGGCTTTTCATAAGCAATCTAGGCAAGTGCGGTGCCATTGCGGTGCGAAAGTGCGGTGCCGTCGCCTTCGACCATTCCCTTTCTCTCACCTTAAATCTCCTCTGCGCTTTCAGCATGGACTTAGCAATTCACTCAATCGCTATGTATCTGCCAAGGA
Source organism: Kalaharituber pfeilii (assembly GCA_015179045.1). Lineage (NCBI taxonomy): Eukaryota > Fungi > Ascomycota > Pezizomycetes > Pezizales > Pezizaceae > Kalaharituber > Kalaharituber pfeilii. The sequence continues at coordinate 144,896 of WHUZ01000019.1, forward strand.
GCCTGCTCTAGCCTTTGCATGCATTCAGGGAACGGACACAGGGTAATCCCTGCCTGTAGCACCAACTAAACTCAATTTGGGGATTTGCGTTGTGATATGGGAGGGCTACGATAGAGGATGCACGTTCCCACTGGCCAGGCGTTCCAAGGTTCATGCTGGAGATGATCTGATCGAAACAAGATCTAATTGGCTTGAAGAAAAGCAACCATAGACAGTGGATTACAGGTGACCCTGGCTATAATGAACCTCTTTTTAGTGAAAACCTGGCTATGGTTGAAGGGATGGGCCAGATTCTTTGTGTACACAGGTAAAGAAAGTGCTCTTGCTATAGTGAAAACTGGTTAGAGTGAAGAAGAAAAACGGTCGGATTTTTGGCCTTCATTATGGCCAGGGTCACCTGTATAGTTAAAGTAGTGACGAAAAAAAAAAAAAATTTGTTAGATTTTGAGGATCGAGGTGGGTCGGCGGTGTGTGTGAACTGCCATGAGATTAGAAATGGCCTGGTTTTGAATGACCATGCGAAGCATTGGCGCATGCAGCAGAAGCGCCACAGAAGTGCTGGTTTGCTTCGCTGTAAAACACCTCGTTGCAACGCATACCCGACGCCATAGCGAGGCACTGCAAAAGCACATGTAGGACAAATCAGACTTTTATACGCCCCAATAAGCTGCAGAATCGTAAAGCCAGCAGGGCCACACCGTTTCCTGTTTAGTGGTCCAACGTCCATCACAATTTGGTATGTCCAAATCCAATCCCGTCAGCACCCACATCCCCTCTCCCTAACTGTTAACCTCAGCACTCATTTTATCATCTCGATTGTATCAGCCCTGTTCTCAGCTTTGTTTGGTTACGCTGGCTGGTTGCCTTAATCTCATCTCCTCGCACAGCATCGCCTCCGCATTATTGTTTGCCTGGTGGGCATACGAATGAGCGTTTGACCTGCTCGCACGTTCACTGGCATCGCATCGCGTGTTCAATCTCCCCATTGGACCATCTGGTAACACTGCCCGTTGATTCTCCCTCCACAATCAACAGTTCCCCCCCCCCTCAGCCTCCGAGACATTCCACGCCTACTACACGTGCCCACTGATTCACTCGGTGCCTTCCAATGCGCTAATCACAATCCCTACTTTTAGCTACTCGTATTCCGCAACCCCCACCAGCCGCCTTCCCTCGCACGATAAAATTATTACTACCATACAAACAAGGTTACTGGCACACAAGCTCCATTTCAGGGCCATTCGCTACCTACCCGTGTGGCGCACCCCGCCTAGCCGTTGCATCACCGTTTTTTGCCTGGGCAGGCGTTAGCCTCTGTTATCAAGTGGCGTTTGTCGAAAGGGACGCACACGCTGTTTTGATCCCCAAGGGCTCAATCTACCCCGGGAACCCGTCGACCGAACCGACGTACAATCTTACGCAGGCAGATAGTGGAAGAAAAGTGGTAGCGGTAGCTGCAGGATTGAGCTATAGCTACTTAGGAGCGATCTAAGACAATCGTACTACAACTTTAACCTGCGGACTGTCTGTGCTGTTGTCGACTCTTCGCGGGCTCGAGCAATCCTGGCATAAGCTTCAGCAGCAGAGGACGACTCGTTCGAGCCGTAGCGCTAGTGCGACCCTCCTAGCTATCTTCTTGAGAGGGGTCCCAGTCTGCATAGCATCCACCGCTCTCACTGGTCCTGAATCGAGCAAAACAAGCCCAAGCTTCCATGAGCTTAGAAGGCTCGATCGAATTCAAAGCCTTGGGTTGAGACTGCTGCAGCCCCACAAAACAAATAACAGTGTGCCATCTCCTGAAATATCCCTCCGACGGACTGCTGCCACAGCCCCCTCCCCCATACACCTAGCTTCCACCCCCGGTGACCCCCTGGTCCTGGCAGCTACAGCGAGCTAGCTTCCCCAGCACCCCTCCAAGCTCGACACCCTCTCCATCCCTCCACACACCCGCTGCATCCACGCCCACCAGGCACCTTGTATCGATATTAATTTTCCTTTCGGGTTAATCAAGAATACCTCTAAATTTTCGTCGATATTGGGACGCTAGGGTCAAGTCTGTACCACCCACACAAGCACCTCATACACCTCATACCATCGTCTCTTTCCAATACATTGCACCGGCGGCATCTCCTACCGTACCGCCTAGCAAGGTTTCTTGTCCTGCGCACGCAATCAATACATCTTCCTTATATTCGGCAAGTATTACTACATATCTAGGGACTCCCCCCCATACCCCCCCGCCTTTTTCCCTCTCGACTTAACCACGCGGCAATCAATATATTGCATATCTTACTTCATCATCGTCAAACTTCCGCACACTCGCACGCACACACCATCACTCCCTCCGCTTGCTGTCCTTCTTTCCCTCCCCGCGATAACGCAGCGCCCGGCGTTGTATATATATAGGTGACACGGCCACCTCGTGGAGAAGAAAAAGGTATGAAGAATTGAAAGTCTCTTTAAGTTTTCTGTTCTGTCTTTCTTTTGAAGTTGTGGAGGTTCCCCCCGGTCCGCCCCACCCCAAACCTTCATCATTACATTTCAATTATATATCGCCAACATACAATTGTCGGCAACCACTGTTGTATACCGTGGGGAACGTCATTCGAAGGGCTTTGTCTTGTTTCACTCCGACAGCACATACCATACCATAGTATATATATATATATATATATATATATACATATAATAAATATATCAGAGCATCTCATAGCATACTTCCTAGCATTGCGTACTATCCCGATACCCGCAAATCACTAGCATAGATATACCTCATTAGCGATCTCATCATTCAGTCGGTCAGCATCTCCTTACTTGGGTCACTGCTTTCTCCACTCTGAGGATATACATATTTTCATTCCGCATCAGAATTTCTTTCTTTTCCAAACGCACTCCATACTCACATTCCCTCTGCACAATGTCTAGTATAGCGATGCCACCGGTGCAAAGAGCCATGCGGCGGAGCTGCCAATTCTGCCGCAGCCGCAAGATCCGCTGCTCCGGCCAGGATAAATGCGATGCCTGCCGCGAGCGCAACATCGACTGCATATACGGGCGGGAGGCCTCGAAGGGGCGACCGCGGCGGCCAAAGTCCAAGAGCGGCGAGCCAGGCACCCCGGGCACCCCCTCGTCGACGTCGACGTCGGGCACCTTTTCGCAGAATGCCTTGAAGGGCGCGCTGCAGCAGCCGGCGGTGGAGGTCGACATGGGCGATCTCGCGACCACGCTGCTGCCACCGACGCCGCCGGACCACAGCAGCCTGATGCAGGACGACGCCACGGCGTCCGAGGCGCCGACAACGAGCGAGATCCTGATGGAGGCGGCGACCGACCGGCGGCAGGGGACGGCGGGGGACGGGAGCGGCCAGATGCCGCTGGAGCACGGGTCGCTGGCGCAGGAGCTCGAGACGATGTTCCAGCAGAACTTCTTCCCCTCGCGCGCAAACACCAAGTCGATGAACGTCTACCAGGAGGCGATCTCGGCCTTCAACCGCCAGGCCAGGTACCGCAGCGGGCTGTCCGCAGAGCCGCCGAGCGGCGAGAGCGGCGCCGGCCCGGATTCGCCGCCGCCGGCCAGCCCCCCCGTGCCCCCGGAGTTCAAGTGCGCCGTCATGAGCTACGAGGCCATCCTCTCGCTGCTCACGCAGGAGCTCGTCGAGATGCTCTCGGTCAAGTACGGCCGCCTGTCGTGCCACCACCTCGGCGACACCGCCGCCACGTTCTACATCAAGTCGCTGGCCAGCGACACCACGCCCGCCATGATCCAGGAGCCCGCCGCGCCGATGCGCAACCCGATCCAGGACTTCGACCTCCACCGCACGCTGCAGATGATCGAGATCTGGTTCTCGGTGCACCCGCTGTCGACCATCGTGTCCAAGACGCTCCTGCTGCGCCAGTACCGCAGCAACACGCACGACGAGATGCTGCTCTCGCTCATCATCGCCGACGCGCTGTACATCGGCGACGGCAAGGTCGCAAACACGCAGGGCGAGGCCTTCTTCAACTACGCCATCTCGCTGCTGCACACGCAGCCGGTCCGCAAGTGCTCCCTCTCGACCGCGCAGGCGCTCACGCTGCTCGGGTGGCACGAGCTGTGCCTCGCAAAGGCCCGCCGCGCAACCTGCTTCCTGGGCTACGCCTGCCGCATCGTCTCCAAGCTCATGACCCGCGCCGCCCAGGTCCCAACGACGGGCCTCAGCCGCATCAACGGCATCGATGCCGGTGAGGTCGAGGTCGAGCTCATGAAGAACATCTACTGGATCGTGCTAGCCATCACGCTCTGGAGCTTCATGCAGTTCGACCAGCCCTTCGGGGACCTCCTCCCCAGCCCGCTCAGCATGGGCTTCCCACCCGTCGAGCAGAGCAACTCGATCGTGTACAAGCTCGACTTGGTGTCCGGCAACATCAGCACCTTCCAGCGCCAGGCGCGCATGATCAGAGAGCTCTGGGCGCTGTCGCACATCACCAGCACCGTCGGCCACGTCTACTCGCTGTTCCCGCGAAACGTGCGGACGGCCGTCGACCTCCCAAGCTCCCTGTGCTGGCAGGCCCGCCCGCTGCAGCAGCTGCGTCTGCTCTCCAACCCGCGCCAGGACATCACGATTCTGTGCGGCCGCATCCGCGAGATCCTGGCCGAGGCCACCAAGCAGGTGAGTCCGCAGCGCGTCAGCTCTCCTGCCTCGCGCGCAACGGTGCTCAGCGCATACCACACCCTCATCATCCACCTGCTCTTCCCCCGCCTCGACCCGTCCACCACCGGCCTGCCGAAGGGCTCCTTCATGGACGACCCACCGCTGACGGGCGACATCCTCGACACCTTCTCCGACGCAGCCAAGGCCCTCATCGAGATCTCCACGGGCTTCTCGTCAGACGAGTGCATGGTAGGTAGTGACAAAGTGCTGTACTCCACCGGCTCCAGCGCGGACCCTGGCTGTGGCATGACCGCAAACATGTTTGTGCTCGGCCTGGACGCCTGCGCACGCACGCTCGAGGTCTTTTCCGGCCACCTGCGCAGCTCGCCGTCGCCCTCGGAACGCGCGATGCTCATGGCACGGAAGCTGGAGTTTGCGATGCTCACCAAGGAGCTGCACAACATCACCAAGATCGAGCGCCTCAACATCGCACGAAGGATCCGCCTGGTCAAGAAGCACTTCAAAATGGTCCGCGTGCAGCTTGAGCAGTCGCTGGACATCGACATGAACGAGGCGCCCACCTCCCCTGCGCCCGGCCGGCTCACGACTAGCGCCGGAACCCCCAGCACAGTCAGCGGGTCATCGGAGGTTTCCGGGCCAAACTCTGCAAGCATGATGAACACGCTCATTATGCAGCGCGCGTTTGAGATGGTGCCTGTGCACATGCAGACGCCACCGCACCATGGACACCCAGCGCACCCGCCCCCCGGATACGGGCACTACAACCACCAGCAGCTGCACCACCACGGGTTCGCTGTCCCATACTCGACGGGCCCCACTTCGAGTGTCAGTTCGCCGGAGCTTATGCACCAGCACCACGCTGGGCTGCTGACGCCCCATGACCAGTTCATGGGAGCCGTGTCCGGCGGTTCGTCGGCGGGGAGCTCGACTGGTAGCAGCGGGACGCCGTCCAGCGGTGTCGGCACCCCGACGACTTCAACGGGCGGCATTGACACTATTTCGCTTGGCATGCTAACGCCGCAGTCGACGACGATGGCGCTGCATCAGGGGATGTACTTTTCTAGTCCGGCGAGCACAACGGTAGGAGAGAGTAACGGAAGTATGGACGGGTTCGCAGGGTCCCTAGCGGGGATGTCGGCGGCATTCGGATATGGAACTACGCAAGACGAGTCTCAAGGTATGGGAGGTAGGAACTTGAAGGACGGAGAAATGGACTTTTGGCCGGGAATCGATGATTTGGACGGGTTTGTGGGATAGCGGTCGCCGTTGGTAAATACATCCTATCATATGGGAATAGTATAATGGGGATGGGGCTACGAGGCACAAATGGGGTTTTGTATTTTCTCTTTTGTCATTTGGTTTTTGCATGCTTGGTTTGGAAAACTTTTCGTTCTTGTTGGATTGTTTTGGTTTCATATCTTTTCGGACTCTACTATCTGCTCTGCTACCAGCTTTCTGTCTCTCTCTGCTTGGCTTGGCTTGCTGTTCTATTCATTTATTGTTTTGTGTGTTCCGGATGGCATTATATCTTTTTGCACTGTTTATTCTTTCAGGTTTCACTTGCTTCTTTTAGTTCTAGATGGAGTTTTTCGATTTGTCATCTGTTATGAAACTGTTATGTTTTTTACTTTTCCCCTTTTGGTTTTAGGGGTGTGTCATTAACTCATACTGCTTCCTCTTTTCTACTTTTGGGATTCATAACATACATATTTACTTTGTTTTTTTTTTCCTTTTTCTTTATTCAGTAACTTTCTCTATTTTTTTTTTTTTTTTTTTTTTTTTTTTTTCTGCTTATTTTTATTTTTTCACGCTGAGAAACGCACACAAGGGCAGGAATGTTTTACTGGAATATTTTGTACATTTTGGTTTCAGCCGCATTGTGACAGGGCAATTTGGGGGCCGGTGGAATAGATTTCGGAGAGTGAAAGATTTGGGAACCAGGAAGACAGGTGTCGACCTACGTGGTCGTGGGGGCCGGGAATTCTTTCGGGGAAAAATAAAATGTCAGTAACCAAACATCTTTTGTTAGGGCAAAGGGGGTACATGAAGGGACATATTAGCTTAGGGGCTTTTTTTGATTTCATTTTTTACTTGCTTTTCTGTGTTTTTCGGGGAAATGGCTGCTGGTTTTCTTTTGTCGATTTTCTAATCGCATGTTGTTTGTTTTTTGTTCTCTTTTTCTTTCCTTTTTTTTTGTTCTCTTTTTCTTTCCATTTTTTTTTTGTAAGATATTTACCTTTAGGTTAGGAAGCAGGAAAAATGAGAATTTTTGGTGAATTACGTTACATGCACGGTCTATGGGAGATTTGTAGGATGGATGCATAAGGTACTGGCGCTCCACCTGCCGATGCAACTGGCTGCCACATTTGAGAAAATGCACTACATCAATCGGAGATTTTTCTTTTTTTTTTTTTTTTTTTTTTTTTTTTTTCTTTTTGCGATGTGGCTTGCATATAGTGGGTACGGAGTGGTACCTGCTGGAGCTCTTAAAGTGCTACGACGGGACGACTCGATAATGCCGCACAACCATCTAAGCATTTCGTGCTAGTCTGGCTAGTTTTATGCGCAACCGAAACACTCTCCCCCATCCAAGTTCCCAATCATCTAGTGCCTCATTAGGAAACATCGTGGCAGTACCTCAAAAAAATAGAAATAATAAAAATAAAAATAAACACAGAAAATAAAACAACAGAAAAGCACCATCTGCAGCTTAGATAATTCCGGCGACGCTATTTTAAGTCAGCTCGAGGGTCATCTTCAACACACTACCGGCACCCGGCAGACGTGAATGGATTCTGGCCAGTCTTATCCTAAGCGCTTAGTCAATCGCGAATTGCGGCAATGCATGAATTTCGTTGCTATATTAGGTAGCTTCCGCATGCTCCACCACAGGAAAAGCTACTAAGTGAAGAGAACAATCCCAGCGATGCAACGCGTCCACTTGGCGCACGTGGCCTGCCACCATCTGTATGATAGCACCATTGAGAGCGCAAAATTGGGTGTGGTTCATGCCACTACCTGCTACCTGTCAAAGGTTATGAGGGATCCGCATAGGGCTAAAGGATCAGATGTAAGATGTGTGGGGATGAAGCTAGGGTGAACGGTATGGTGCAGGACCCGCTGGCGCGCATAGTGTATGTAACGGAGAAATTTAAATGAAACTGCGAATTCTTCACGATCTTCGGCAAACCTATAACTGGCAAAGAGACTTTGAAGTTCTACTTTTCTAAGTGATGTCGTTCTACCCAGACTCGCCCTTGTGGACGAACCGCTCGATTATGATCGGAGATCGTTATCACCGTCCGTAGCTTATACAAATTTCTTAATCATGTACAATTGAGATTGCAGTCTCCTGAATACCGAGCATTCATGAAAACTTCATTCCACCAATTGAATGATATCCTCTTTCCCTCAGTCCGGAAAAATACACCGGAGACAAATATAAAAAGCTTGATTCCATTCACCCCTGCTGCTAGAGTCCTCCGATTGCTGTTGCCGCAGCATGCCGGAATTTAGGGCCACCGGTGGTGAGAAGTATATAGGCGTATCGCCTGAGATGGTTTACGGCAACCCGGGGCTGGCAAGTACATCTCACCGATATCCGTATGCTAACGGAGTTGCAAAGTAGTGAGGGAAAAGATTAAGTTGAAACGAGCCAGGTCAAGCAAAGATTTGAGCCAGGTTAAGCAAAGAAATGAAGTATCTAGGAAGATTTGAAATCTAGGTTGGATGAGACGGTGGGAATGCTTGTATCCTGGATCGGTAGGGGATAACCAATATGCAAGTACAAGGACCAGAGTAGTTCCTTAATGATGATACAGTTTTACCTAGCTATACCGGACACCGGACGCCCGGTAAAACCGGACCGGACAACAAAACTGTAGACTTCTAAATTCAAATTACATGTAAACTAGTTAGCTGAACCAGACGAAGGCCAAAATCATAAGACTGCTTTTTGTACCCTCTGTGTGTTATAGTGGTATTTTTGAAGTGTTCTCTATACCTTGAATTCATTATTTGAAGTTCTGTAATATCTGAGGAGATTAAGAAGAGGATAGCCCTGGTACAATAGCCTCCGGACATATCGTACCTTTCAATCTGCTTACTAATTCCTGCACCCCCCAGGCGAGCACCCCGACAAAATTAGTTACACCGGATGCTAGGTTAAACCTGCCACAAAGTCAGGATTTTGGTCGTCCGGTATAGCAAGTACTGCCTCAGGAAGGATATTGCGAGCGGGGATAAGGGTTCTAGGAAGTGGGGTACGAGTTTGAATGGTGGAGACTTACATTCATTATAGAATCAGAGAGCTGCAGGTGCGAGATATGTTTATGCATCTTAATGGCTGTGCTCCTTCGACCTTTATGTAACAATCACGTCAGGAAAATTCTCTTTCTATTTCATTATGAGTAGCAACACTGGCAATTTGAAGTACGGAATCCAAATCAGGTTGTGACCGATTCAAATACCGACATTTCCCTAGTGAGTCATAAGCGCGTCTCCCACAGCACCAGTTCCGCATGTCTGACACATAAGGAAGCATTCAATCAATTCTCCGGAGGCCCGGAGGCTATATAACTATGTTGCGGTAATGAAACCCATTCAAGCTTTTTTAACACTCATCCAGCTGCATTAGCTGCATTAGGTGCATTGGGCGCGTCACATGTAGAAAGCTTGACCTGGCAACCCAGCCAAGAATGTCTTTCTTGGTTTCTATTTGTCAGATCAGGACCGTCGGCTATCTCGGGTTTTTGGATTTTAACTGGATCCGCATGCTATCGGCCCGGTTAATGAATAATATTACCTACAGTTTTGGTGTATGTGTGAGTAATTGGGAGTTGAGGGCACCGGTGCACATTTGTGGGGGTTCGCGTGCAAGATACAAATTGAATTAAGGTTCATCATGATGTTTATGTTGGTTGCATGGGGGTATCTAGAAGATCCAGTAAGTCTAGCCAGTGTACATAACAGGTGTAAATAATAACCAACTTGGATACAATTGACGATTACCTTGTATAGGGGCAAGTTTTGGACCCGAGGACGTATGAGATTAACTGCTTAGACCTGAATCTATAAGGACGTACATTGGGTCAGTTCTCCTCATGCAGACTGGTATATGAAGGAAATTATATGGTCATAGGGTGTTGGTGGTGGCAAGATATCGGCAGTTGTGTTGGGGTATAATGACATTGCTAAGCGCAGAAGCCAACAATGCCAACATAGAAAGAAGGATGGGCGGAGCTGGAATTGTACCATGGGGGCTTGTTTTGCTACTTGCTGTTCCATCTGGAAATGAATTACTTCAGCTACTTGCTCGAGCTAAATTATCACCCATATAGGAATTTAAATGGCCTCAACCCGGCATAACGTTACACCTTTGCCACAAATGGGTCTTGGCCCTGCACATGTTGTGTACCCATTCGCTAGGTTGTTCCCTATTCGAAAAATACTCGCAGCACCATTTTATGTACTTGTATCTGCTGCGACGGCCAGAAACAGGAAAGATATCTGGAATATCGATGATTACGGGTGAAGAGTACTGCGGGAATGTCCTTTTTAAATATGAATATCTTAAGGGACCATAGAAATCTTCACGCAGCGTACGACCCAGCGTTGTTGGTCCTGTTTGATTTTGACAGGGAAATGCAAGCAGCCATAACTCCACTCTAAACTTGACAACAAGCTTAAAAACCTGAAATTACCATCTTCGTATTTTTTGTTCACATAGTGGTCTCGATGACAGCCTCCCCATTTATCTTCCTAATTCAATAACAACCTGATAACTATTGTAGTTATTGTTTAGCCTTTTGAGGTGCTGCTAAAGATGGATCTACACCGGATTTTATACAGTGTATATTTACGTTTTACTGGACATTAAGCACGAAATTGGAAATTGCAATTTAGGACGGATAAATTCTCTATAGTACGCTGTGGCCTAGCTTTCGGAATCTACGGAATTTGCATAATCAATAAGGGGTGTACGGAGAACGCCGAAAACCACAAGGTAACATTGTCCCTCAAAAAAATAGCGCTTGCAGTTGAAAATGCGTTACTTGATCTTTGTAGAAAAACCTCTTTGTAGATAAATTAGATCAACAAAAACCTATTGCAAACATGGAAGATATCGTCCATGTTCAAATGTTGCAATTATTTATTCACTTATTTGTGATTGTTATTATACGTATTTTTCCCCCATTTTTTCCGTGTATTGAACACCGCGACAGAATGGCAAATATCGGCATCAGCGTGTTGTCCAATTGTCCGAATGACAACATGTGAATTACCAGTCAGAAGCTTAGTTGTGTTCCTTAAGCGTGTTCCTGTCCCTGTGTTACCAGGTTAACTAGCGCAAATCCTGCTGTATAAGATAACCAAAAACGTGGTGTGGATACAGTAAGCTTTGGGAACGTTGATGATACTAGTACTGTAGGCATACGCATAGTGTGGATCTTGAACGGTTTTTCTGTCTTACTTTTTTGTCTGAGACATGGAAAAACGAAGTCGAGATCACTATCGATACGTACAACCGCCTTCTAGAATAGGAGTGCAGCTTCAGGTGAAACATTTCTTGGGTCCCTTGTGGATTCACATACAGGAAATGCAAGCGCCTAAATGGTTATGGCTACATGGCACTCCAAGGCCATATTCAGCCAAGGAACCATTGAAACTTTACTTATAAACTTCAAAATCTATATTCCATGTGTATTGACTTTTCTCATTTAGGTTGAATTGTTATAGTGTGGCCATTCGGCTTTGCATGTTCCTCCGATTCGGCCGCAATTCGAGCCTACCCCCATTCTCGGCGCGCGATGGCATACGCAATCAATTACGAACATATGTATAAAAATCATCTCAAAATGTAAACTGCCTCATCTACCCTAACTTGTATGTCTATGAATAGTAGTGCTTTATAAATCACAATGGTGGCTTGCCGACGTTATCCTTGCATACTGTACATCAGCATCTAGCGAGGTCAAGGGTAAAATCTGTCATTGAATAAATTACGAACGTTGTTCTCCCGCACTGCTGCTCCGCCTCGCAGACGGGGCTCCATGCCGAGTCCCGGCCGCCTTACAGGGCGACAGATACGCTCGTAGGTGCTGTGTTTCGTGGCCGTGGTAGGACATCGGGTACAGGACCCATATTGCTGCGCATGTATTGTGGGGGTGTACAATGTGTGCAAGGGTGGGGGGGTGTAGAAGACCAGAACGGCAGAGATCCGGATAGAGAGCGTGGTGGTGTGAAAAGGATGCATTTGAGGAGTTGTATAAGGACATGATTTTTGTGAGTGGAGGGTAATATTAAGGATTGTGATGTGAGAGTAAAGATGATTTGACTAATGCAGATGGTTCGAGTGATGGCAGGTTACACAAACCAAGTGCCCCACATCTACTGCATGCAAGGTCGTTGCCTATGAAATATCAACGTGGAACAAGCTTTGAAATACTACGCGACAAAAGAACTATCACTATACAAATTGTAATAGTTACTATCACCTTAATAGGCATCGAACTTCTCTATATTACAGATCAAAGGTGATTATAGTCACATCCAGAACCAAGATTCCCTAACCCCAAATACACTGATATCGAATGAAGGTAACCTGTAGTAGCAGATGGCGAGTAACCGATTCTAATGCCGGAAGAAAGGCAAACTCAGATGTTACGGAAAATCACTCGGGGTTATTTTCAAAGGCTTGAGGGCTATGGCATGGGACTAATCTTCAGAACACATTCCGGTATTCCTGAGTCTGGGCACAAGAACAGGTATTCCCTAGCGAAGTAAATGCCGATTAATAGCTGCCAATGCGTTGGCATAGACAACTTTGCTGTGGACTTGTAATAACCTCCTGGTGCGGGAGTCGAGTTCCAATTCTAGGATTTACCCGAACCACGGACAATTGTATCATGTCGCATGTAGAAAATCCCCATAATATTGACTAAGCTCATGCAAGCTGTCGTTAATGGTTTCAAAAATCAAAATAACATAATTATCCACTTCTTTTTCCATTAGCCCCGATTAAACTTGAGACATTGTCCTGTCAACTAGAATTGGTCTCCCTGCTAGTTGCGTTTGCGCACTGTACAGTGTTAAGTAGATGATGAGATGTTAAGAGAAATACCTACCTACTCGAGTACTTAGAACCTAGTTAGCAACCTCCGAACCCCAGACCAACATAGTTGGAAATGTGATGGCCCTGTAACCTTCAACCTTGAACCATGTCTAGGATTCTTCCGCATAGAGAATCGTAATTGCTTTTGTCGCACAGAACTATGATTGTATGCCATCGCTCATGCAATGGCAAGCGGTGGTTCTTACGCAGGTAATCAACAGTAGACAAATTGCGATTTGAAGTAGGTACGCCGAGCAAGGAAAGGTGAGGGCGCCTCATGGTGAGATTTCATCGCAAGCGATAAGCTGGGTCATGTACAGGACATGTGTACACGAGCTATAAAAGGTCAATCGTTAGCAAGCAAATTATTGGTTACATGATTATCCCGTATTTCGAAAAGCCAAAAGCAAAAAAAAGCAGAAGATGCTGCAGGTAAGTCGGTAAATTGGGACCAGCCGGATAAACTGCCTTATGAACCCCTCAGTACCACAGTACACAGCCGAAAAATCTTTGAGGTGCATATGGTTGTGTGGCTTTCCTCAAGCTAACGTAGTCACAACTGAGTCGACATTGTGGTCTTAGTCACGGATACAGACCATCAGTGCTGTACATGTTTTATTTTTGTTGTTCTACGGTGACCTAGGAAGAGATGCGCAGTTTAGGTGATCTGTATAAAATTTTTCAACAAAATCCTATCGCAGTTCCCTTATGTCATGGTTAGCACCAAGTGGTTGCAGGAGCGAAGTGTCGGGACAGGGTCACTGTATAATTTCCTGCGAATAAGCTTGGGGTAACGCTGCCATAGTAAAATCTCTATTAGCTCTGATTTCATAACGTTCCACGCTCTGTGTCACCTATGCCCTCTAGGTGCATTTGCAAATGGTGGATATTCCACGCAATACCTGTGCTCCATACATGCTGGGCTGTAACCATGCCTGCATGCACGAAAATGCAAGTCAAGATTCCTAGTAATCATTAGCGGAATCAAGTTTGTGAATTATAAACACCATTTGCGTGCGTCAGCAATTATTCTCCGATACTCTACACTACGCAGTTGGCCGTTTCCCTACCCTGTTTGGTGGCAGTGGAAACCCATGCACTGAGACTTGCTTCACTCCCGTAGATCCTGGATTGTGGACAAAACAGCTAATTCCCGGCTTGGCGGCTTGGCTTCGATATTGAGGATTCATGAAGTGTTTGGGGTGTCTAGTATACTCTCATTTTTTGCACCATAGTGGAATGACTATGCTCGGATCAGAGAGGATTGGTAAGGCATCGTGTGTTCGTGTTCGGCATCGTCTGAAGGTATGCTAAGGCTTCCGGGTCTGACATTGCGATTCTTCCAATTCAGCTGGTATTCAGAAAAGTGCTTGAAATGATCTTGTGAGGTTGGTTGGATGCCAATTAGGAAAGATGTCGAGGGATCGATCCGTTGCGCCTTGATAGAGTTCGGATAAGCTTGGTGTCTTGCAGATCAAGGTGGACAGTGAGTGGCGGAAGTCGTGAGCTATATTATTTCTGTATTAGCAGGCTCGGTTGGACATGGTGTATTGTGCAGAAACTGCATAGATGTGAGTAATTGGTAGCACAAGCTAGGTGTAGCGTTGAAGCTGGGCTAAATGGAAGAATGGCTCGAAAAGAGGCATTTAGGCTTGCTCTTGAGGGCCAGTATAGTTGTACTAGACGTACAATACTCACAAAATTTTATGGAAGTTCACAGAGAAAATTGCTGCCGGAGATCTGAAAGCTCAAGGGTTACGAAAGCATGGATCTCCGTTCCCAAAGCCATTATTGGATGTTCGAGATGTTATCGAGTTACTGAGTTATTCCTAACCATTTCCAAAAAGTATCACGTAATTCTTCCGGAAGCCTTGGTTTTCCGCAACACTAGATGCGCATGTGCCCAAACACTTCCACAGGTGTAATCGGAGAGAGTAAGTTTCTTATGTTATTGAATCAGGGATGGTAATGTCGTTCATTTATTGAGAACGCTCAGTTGCAGCGTGGTGCACAACCCACGACAGACGGGTAGCCAATCCCTCGTCCAGTCAGCTGCTACGAAGTGACCTAAATGATGATCATGGTTTCTCGAAAATTAGTTCATCTAAACTCGAAAGGCTCGTGGGGCGTTTACTGAACCTGATACGCAAGCTCTGCCATGCATCCTCCAACGCTAGAGTATCTGATCTCCGGCAGGTTTTGGAATGGATTATCCAGAAATTCCGGATTGTTCTTCCGGGAACAGTACGTAAATGATCCCAAAGATGGCTGAACATAACCTGCTATCAGCAGTGCAGAGGATCAAGCAATAGGAAGGTGCACGTATGGTGGAGCTGGAGTTGATCCAGCCTCCATTGTATTTCGTAAACTAAACCCTGAGCTCCAAAAACTCACTTAAGCTCGCTATGTAGTACCTGCTTGGCCTGATGGAAAACTTGTAGGAGGTTTCCTGAGACACACAGAGAGAGAGGTACGCCAATAGAGGAAGTAGTTTTGTGAGTCAATCCTACGGGATATTGACGTCAACAATGCTAGCAACATTATGCATTGGGTGTAGGCGCCCGTTTAGCTCTTGAAAACTAGCATGACTGCTGCAGAATATGATGCCTTCACATACCTGTCGTCATGTCTTTGGGTATTGGACACTCTGTTGTTGCCCGGTTTATAATTGTATAACTTCTTTAAGCGGTTACCCCAAAATCTTCGAAACACGCGCCCTGAGCAAGAAAAAGAAAAGTCCTACCGGTGTGTGTTCTATAAATAGACCTTGGTATATGTGAGAGACCGAAGGTCTCGAGATCAGGTTTCGCGTCTCAGATGACAATTCGGAGGTTCCGTCCGCCTCGTGGTATCCTTTTCACCTATCTGCAATACAATTGAATGGAACTTCAAAGCCTGCCTCTGCCAGAGGTGTATGATAGTAGTTGCTAGGCTTAGATTCGGGTGCATTCGAAATATTGCATGTCATTGGCCTGCACCTTGTGCATGTCGACATGGAACATCTGGCTGGTTGATGATGTTAATACCGTTTTTTGTAGGATGATTTTGTTTGTGCATTAGGGAGAGTGCAGGGGCGTCAGGATGAACATACAGCAAGTCAACAGTTGGACTCAGGTGAACAATCGTTATATGTTCATATCCTATGATGCAATGCAAGTGAATTCGAGCAGAATATATCAATGTGAACCGATTCGATCTTTCGAGAGACGAAGAATGCATGCATACACCCATTAATTGGGCAGGGAAGCAGGTGTACCTACTCCTCGTATTTGCACAAGCCCTTTCGACCATAGCCCATAGGGCGGAATGCGATTAATGATATAAAAAAAAAAAAAAAAAAAAGCCCTTTCGAGACACGAAGAATGCATGCATGCACCCATTAATTGGGCAGGGAAGCAGGTGTACCTACTCCTCGTATTTGCACAAGCTCTGCCCAGCTTGATCACTACACTTCCGTGTTCGCAATACCTAAAGCGAAAATTCGTTCCTAACCCATTGGCGCCTCAGGTTCATCGCTGAGAGATCATCTCGATATGCACTGAAACAATTAATTCTAATAATTCTTCAACCTGAGCGATGCCCTTATATCAACAGACGGTGAGATTGAGTCTTGTTGAAGACCTTTTTCGAAACGTCAGGGTCTGGTATCCGTGGGTACCAAATTATCGACCAATCAGTTATTTTTGCAGACCCGTTGTGAAACGTATGCTGTTGCCGGACTAGTACGCGTTCGGAACTGGGATTTGAGACTGCAACCAACAAGGGACATAATCAGATGTAACGTTCAAGTAAGGCGTGTTTGGTTTGGTGACGGGTAAAGGAGCCGCAAAATGCGTGAAGGAGGCGTTTGTGGCGCACTGTGCTTGTCACAAGCACAAGGTTTGACTAGGGTCAGTAGCAAAACTCCAGGTGGACTATAGCGTGCAGGTACTTGCCATTAGGGGTGCACAAGTCGCGGGATAATCATGAGTCTTGATTTTCTAGGTATTCTAACCGGTAAATCTGGGGTAGAAGCGGTGTTCACGGTGTACCGGTGTGGCGAAAGAGCTTATTTTGACGTCCAATTTCCAAAAGCGGTAGTTGTTTCCCAAATGGATGTTTGAAGGCCCAGTAAACTCTCCTAATGGAGTTTATACATGCGATCTTCTGTCTGGCTGAAAAAATTGATCGCAGGTGTCGGAGCGTGCATGCTTATGTTATCGGAGAAAATTGTTTCATTCGCTAACTTGACTTTTGTCGGCTCCCCAATTCTACCATCACTATCCCGACCCCTGAATTCCAACCTCTGGTCGCAACTGATGATATTTCCTGTCCATTTTACGACCTCGCTTTCCGTATCATAGAGCTGAGAATCCGAAATGGAAATTCCAAAAGCATTTTTGGGTCGCAATATTGCCTGTTTAACTGTATGTCGCTCGATTCCGTTACCCTCAGTCGAATTCCTTCGTCACCTAAATTTACCTCCTCTTAATGCGATCAAGTTTCCTTGCTAGCCGGTAGGGCGACGTGAGGAGCTTAAATATTGTTGCGGGTATCTGACCACACAAGCACACCAACTCAATTTATTACCAGCATCCATACATTCTGAGCATGAGTGGTATTACTCATATGGGGCATGCGGGAACACACATGCGCATGCGTCCTCCTATGCGTCTAGATTGCGCAGAAAACAAGTGGGTGTGTGGCAAGGGATAGGATGGAAGGATACCTAAATTGGGCACAAATTGATAAATGTGTGTGCATGTGCTCACGTACAAAACTGGTCTGGTCTTAGATCCTTTCAATATGAAACTTGTGTGGAATAAAGTGTCGTCGTACTCGGCCAAAGCCGCCTTCATCATGATCTCCGCTGG
Source organism: Kalaharituber pfeilii (assembly GCA_015179045.1). Taxonomy (NCBI): domain Eukaryota; kingdom Fungi; phylum Ascomycota; class Pezizomycetes; order Pezizales; family Pezizaceae; genus Kalaharituber; species Kalaharituber pfeilii. The sequence continues at coordinate 162,513 of WHUZ01000019.1, forward strand.
TGAAATCACCCCGCTCTGCTTGGAGGGCAGGGTAACTAGAAGTAGGGTCCTGGCCTTGACGCATGTGTGTGGGAAGCCATAAAAACGGCTGCAGCGTGGCTAATATTAGAAGGAGGTTGGTTTTAAAAGCGCCTTGATTTCGTTCGTGTCCCTCAGTGTATCATGGAGTTTATGGCGAGGCCATATTGCGCTTCACCTACAGCTTTGCCCAATGAAACAACTGGAAAGCCTTGGTGATGAAGCAACATAGAGTTAAGTTCACGGCGGCTTCATAATCCATTTCCCAATCATCCGCCTTTACGCTATTATGTTATATCACACATGGCTGCTAGTGAGGTGGCAGCGGGTCCCTCGCACCGGCGGAGCGCGGAGCGGTGCCTATATGCAAGAGCAATGCTGAATGGAGCATTCATATGTACGGGCCCTTGTATATGAAGCTTTCTAGGCAAATGCAACGTGTCTGGTAGGCATTGTGCGACGATGGCTAGATATCTATTGTCAAATTCATCTGCATGTTCGCCTGGATGCCTACATCCACAATATTGAAAGTCAGTATTTCTAATGGAGGGGCAAGGGCTTGGTACACTTGTTCACAAGCATGAACCGGGAAGATATAGTGCCACACACCTTACCCATCACCTCACACCAGTGCCTTCTGTATCGACTAATCCGCATCGAGATCTGCGCACATGTGGATATAGACACTAAGGGATCAAGGAACTGCCATGATGCTGGGGGCGATGCACGCACCAAGTCTCAGGGCATAGCCGGCATGGTGATGCCTGGTAGCAAGAAGCATCTCAAGGCCCAGGCCACGCAGACACGACTATCAATAGCAACATGTGTTACATGTGACTTGGATAATACTGATAAACTGCACCAGCCTTACTGGCCGAACGATTGTGCCAAGTCAACCAAGTCAGCGGGCAATACATGTACGTAGAAGTGTAAGGGGGGGGTAGGATTGGGGGCGTAGGCTTGGTGTTTTTAGGCGGGCTGTTTCGGGAGGCGTGACTTTAACTTTTTTTCCTATGTATTTAGCACACCATCGCCATAGCCCTTAGGGCGGCACGCGATTAATGAAATAAAAAAAAAAAAAAAAAAAAAGTCAACCAAGCGTTTTGTATCACATATATATGTTATCCGTATATTGAGTATGCGTATAGATAGTAGACCGGGCAGACCGTTTATAAGCGCACTCATCAGCTAGCTTTGTCAGGTAATCATGTGCCCGGATGTTTTCTGTTTATGGCTCTTGTGTCCGCGGGGTGTCTGGAGAATTTTCCATGCAAGCAAGTGAGCGCGTCTATACCATTAATTGAAGCGACGGACGGCGTAGGATATTGATCACAAAAGTTTAGAAAGCGTGCCGTGAGATGAGTACCCGATGGTCTAGCGAGAGGTAACGGAGGGCAGCCACGTCTAAGAGGGCCAGCAAGGAATAGAAACATGATGGACGGGCCATGATTGAAATGTGCTGGGACACGCTTTGGACATCAATCAAGGAGGTAATCAGGCATGTAGCCATTGAGACCAATGAATCAAGAATCCTCTGACGTGGAGCGCAGTTCCGGCCAGGGCTAACTGGTATTCTAGGTTGCCGAATCAGTCGTAGTACATGATAGATGACAATAGAAACAATTTACCTTCTCAACATTTCCTAGGCCGTGACATGGCATGGCTGCGTTTGCCCCGAAACATTTATCAGTAGGCCAAATAGAATGTGTGAGGGTGAGGGATCAGGAGGGAGACGCCTGCGTGGTGAGCCTATCCTTGCATGAAAAAGTGATGACGCTGGAATTGAACTACCTGTGTTGGTAAATAATTATAACATGAGGCCGCTTATAGTTTTGGAGTCACGTACGACGGGGAGAGATATAAGCCTTGTCAGACGAGTTGTCGAGTAGTTGACGACGATAATATGAAACCATGCCTGTTAGAGACTGCGCAGTTATCCACTCTTGTGGTTAGCTCTGTTTTCTGGGAACTTAGAGGCGATAGGGAGCTGTACTAAATACAGAAACCTGCGGCCGCGTAAACGTTAACTTGACTGGAAGAACAAATATTGCAACATCGGGGCCGTCGATGTGATTGTGATTCCGAGGGGCAGCACAGTGAACCGGACTGTTTAGCTGGGTTGTAAAGCACTTTATCTGGCCATGCACCAGTAAACAAGCTCGATCAGTCTTGATTGCTTCGTGGCATTGCCCAGAAATCAAAGTGCCGGGCAAGGCTCGAGATATATCTCCGGTCGTTGTGCGAGATACTCCGTCTGCTTTTTTAACACTCCTGTAACTACTGTGCTGAGTGTGCAATCCCACCTGCCAAAGCGGGTTGTTGATTATTGCCCATAGGCCCTTACAATATTAGTGACTGTGAGTCGGCTTACATACCATGCACAGAATATATTCCGTCTGACGATGTACAACTATCATGCTTGCGCCAGTTCAATTTGATTTTCTGCAATACTCAAATTGAAATCATCTCCGAGCTTACTCGTCACTAAAAACACCCAAAGCCAATACAAAAAATAATGGTCCGTCTCAATAGCCAAACACGTCCTCGGCATCATTTATGGTGTTCTATGTGTTGCGTTGTTGTGTAGTGGTATTAAGATATATCACGTGACTCATCATAATTTCGCCGACCGGCATTAGAAAATCTCCGTGCACCATGCAAAACGTCCGAGCCGACATCCGTCTCCACAACGCCGGAGGTTAACAGTGGCACGGCAGATTTAAAGTTAGTCTGTTCTTAGTCAAGGCTTCTTGCGCGAAACATCGGGTAAATGAGAATTACTGGAGATCTATCTGCAGATCGGTACATCACTCAGAATTCAGATTTATCAGGGAAGAGCGGAAAAAGTTCCCCTTTGATCTTGATGAAGAATTTTGGAATGGGTAATAACGCTATGCTTGCAGATTTCCCCATATTAAATTACTTGTAGAAGTCAATGTTCATTTCTAAGCATGAAACTTTGTCCTTTAGTGATGAACGGGACAACATGTTAGGTATCGGGCTAGATTGCTCCTTCCGGCAGGTTCATGTCGCAATATCCTGCATATTCCTTTACGTTGTCATACATACTAAGATATCAATAAGACTGCTCTGCAACCATGGCAACCGTGTATGGGATAGTTTAATGAGTGCGGGAAGATCACTCCTTCTGGAATTGGGTAAGAGGTAGGTAGCTTGTGCATTTATCTCAGTGCCGGACTGTGATGTTTCACAACCAAGGACCCGCCTTAGGCACGCCTGCTTTTTTCACCACATTTACAATTGCAAATCTTCATTATGAGCTTTATCTTAACCGTTTGCGTCTTTATTTGTGACCGGAAAGTATCAACTAATGAGGCTGCTACAATGTTCAAGAAGCGTATTTGTGTAAAACCTTTTAATTTCCTTTGAATGTACAGGAATGTAAAATTCACCCAACTCTACGTACCTTCGGATGGGAAACCTGATATTTCAACAAAGCTGCTATTGGAACCAGTTCGAGGCTTTTTACCCTTATCACTATCCCTGCCATGGCGAACAGCTGCATGCGGGGTCACGTGATAAAAAAAAAAAAAAAAAAAAAAAAAAAAAACCCTTATCACTACATGCTACTATGTATTATGAAGGATTCCAAGCGTAGGAATTAGAAAACCCCTCACTATCCAAAAAGTGCCCTGACTATGCTAGCACGATGAAGGTAGTTCATCCAAAGTTAACGTTTTTTTCGAGGAACATTCCCTTTAAACTTGGCCCTGAACTCTCGCGACTATTTATAGCCCGAAGTCATCATGACGGCCCACAGCATAATGCGTACAGTGTATCCAATTTTTTTTTTTTTTTTTTTTTTTATTATCACGTGACCCCGCATGCAGCTGTTCGCCAAGGCAGGGCCCCTGGGTCTAAACCCTCAAAGCCCGGAGGCAGGCTTACCTAACTACCCCTCCGCCGCCATCTCTACAAACGGAAAACTCAACCCCTCCCCGCCCCACCTCCCCGAGGCACTAAAATAACTACAACTTTCCTCCACCGCCACCTTCGAACAAACGAAAAATCGCCCCCTCCCCCTACACCCTGCCGTCCACTTCTTCTCGTCAATATCCTCCCACCTTCCCCATCCTTCCGGGTACTCTACCTCCTCACACCTGAACGCCAGGTGGTCTGCCGTTTGCTTTTCTCCACACCCGCACCTGCTCCCCTCTGCCGCCTTTACATGTATTTCCCGCTGTTTCCATTAGTCTTGCGGGAGGGAAAGCGGCCAGCAGTCTTCCTCACCCCCGTCCCCTTTCGGCCTCATACCGGCACGCCCTCAACCATCTTCCTCCGAGCCTAACCCTGTCGACATCCTGCTGGTCCTCCAGAAAAACTACCACCGAGCTCGTCTTCTTTCCTTCCCCAACCAGTAAGTCTTTCCTTCTCAACCAGCGAACCCCAACAATCTTCCTCAGGTCCTTATTGTCCTCACCCAGCCATCGTTGCACCTTCCCTAAGTCCCTTCTCAACGCGACCCCATGTACAACGATGCCGGCCCTGACCTTCGGTTTTGGCTTCGGCTCCGGACCCCCCACCGAGGGAGGCGTCCTCTTCTTCCCCTTCTTCGGAGGCGGTGGTGGAGATGGTGGTGCTGGTGGTGCCACCTGTGGCTTTGGTGGTGGTGGCGGTGATGGAGATGGTGGAGCTGGTGGTGCCACCTGTGGCTTTGGTGGTGGTGGTAGTGTATCCAATTTCAACATGTGCTAACGGTGCCGCAATACCATTGTTCCTTCATTCTGTTCAAAGAATGTGTCGAGATCGGTTATCTAGTTTGACTTGCACGTTCTCCGGTGGCTGGCATGAGGGGTCGAAAGCCGAAAAGCCAACAAATCCACTGTTACTCGCATCAATAGTACACAGTTGCCGAAAGCTATATGGACAGTATGGCTCCTAACTACCTACTGTCTTGATGTCGGCCGGCTCATGTTAAATGTTTTAAGTTTTCCCATGTTCTATCAACAGGTCGTAGCCATTCCGCTTCTCCTTCCATAAGCATTGCACGAAAGCTATTTAAGGTTTGAATAGGCTGAATGGTATGGTATACACGGCAGTCCAAGTTTTATATACTGTAGCATGAAGGGGCGTGACTGTGTAGGTCCAAAATCATCTCCACCTTGGCCACGCACTACAACTTTTCGTCAGCTACCCATACCCCGTAATTATAACGCTATCTTCTAATGATGGTAAAGCATGCTGAGCTGGAAGTCGCGGGTCTCAATCACAATTTTACAGGATCTCACAACGAAACCTCTTAATCAACGCAGTTACTACTTGATTGGAGGGCTACAGCTTATTCCACTATCACATCATCTGAAATGCTCTGCCATGGCGAACAGCTGCAAGCGGGGTTACGTGACACATAAAAGAAAAAAAAAAAAAAAAAAAAAAAAATCATTTGAAATATAATAGGCTACGGTCTGCCTTGCAATAAAAGCTTTCGATAGCCTGTAACGGATATAAAGCTCCCTTTACAGTAATTCACATGCCAGTGAACGCTGAATTTACCGCCACTGACGGTGCCAGACTCATACGGTGTAATTCCAAGACTCGGCTCATATCTACAAGTTACAATACCTAATGCGACCACCCCAAACACATTAGGAATGGACTGGGAAACGTTCAACGGCCACTACCCAAAAAAGGAATCATTCACCGTACCCCTTACATAACTGCTTGGTGTACCGATCCCTGCATATTTATGACAACTATTGACGTTAGAGATGTACGGTGGCAGACTCTACCGGAAGACGGACTGGAGTGTAGATATCATTGCCCTTGAAGAATTGTCTTTTTCAGGAAAGTACACCCGTCAGGCTTCCAATTGACGGTAGCGTTCTTGAATTTATGAAACAAATAAGTGTTAATCTGCTCTCAACGTGACGATAGTTACCCTGCCATGGCCACGTGCTACAAGCGGGGTTATGTGATTTAAAAAAAAAAAAAAAAAAAAAAAAACGTGACGATAGTTGGCTCACACCTTTGTAGCTGTGCCGAGCTAGCTAAATGTAGACTGTGAACCAACAATGCCAGAAAGCCGTAAGGACAAGAAGGCTGTTATTTTTACCGTTTTTTCCTCACCAATTTGCCTTTCTGAGGCGGTAGAACTGCAGTACAAAACCATGCTCAACCCGTTGACTGACAAAGTGCATCGGAGGAACCCACTTTGTGCTTGAGTTGATAAATCCCTACGAAGGAGAGTGTATTTCTCTCATGCGACATTCATCGGAGGGTCTGGTGTTAGTTCGGCGGGCATTACTCAAATTGGTAATGGCCGACTCTCTGCAGGAGAACTTCTCAAGATTACCAGTTACAGAATTTCATCCGTGCTTCCTAAATGAGATTCTCATAGAGCGTCGCAGTAATGCAAAGGAACAGAAACTCCCGGCATGAGAATTACAACTCTGAATAAAAGTAATTACAGTGCTCGCCATAGCCAGATCCTAGCGGTGTTAAAGCTCCGACGTCGGAGGTTACTGGAACAGGATTAAGCTGTATCTGCGACAGCGGATAAACCATGCAACTAGAGCACGTCGAAGCCGAGTAGAAACGTTAATTTCTGTGTTCACTACCCATCAAATGAAGGGCAATGTTGAAACAAAACAATCTGAACTTGTTACTCCTTTTTTCTCCGGAGATGGCTGATTCCGGGCGGCCGTAGAAGACTATATCTGCGTGCAAACTTGTGTTACAGCATCGCAAAAACATAACCAGGTACAGTGCCGAATCCCGCGTAAAAGCGCACACACATGGATGCCGAGGTACAACGGCCACCTGAATTGCGATCTGCTGTGACCCCTGCCGGAGCCGCAATTGTTTTTTTTTTTCAAAGCGATTTAAGCGAACGGGGAGCTTAAGTTCCAGGACGATACTAAATCTAGAAGTGCTAAATGCTTTATGTACTAATACATCTTCGACTTGGAATTCCTTATTCAACTTCCAAGATATCAGTTTAGGAAAGTTCATGCGAGATTGTGACCCAAAAGTGGAAATTAGGACTTAAAATCCCCGTACTGAACGGACGATATATTTAAACAACTGTACATGTACTCCTCGGTAGACAGGCCCATCCGTTTACCGAAGAGAGTTAGATCAAGCACTAGCAGTGATAGTATCAACCCGTCTCTCCCAGCTTTTCATAGGAGGAAAAACGCCCTCAGTTGATCAATCTGTCCGTACCCATGTTGTGACGGCAGCCAGTAGATGTGATCATTTGTCACTAATCCTCAGTAGCTCTATCAACCGCAAACGTACGTAACTTCATGCTTCAGACCTTTTGCTTGCTTACCAGCGGGACAATGAAAATCGTGAGTTTTGAACCGTTGCTCTTGGCGACGCTTCAATCCTGTCCGTTAGATGTTATGTGTCACCTTGCCGTTGAGCTACCGCTATCTTTTTCTTCCTTATTTTCTCTGCGCAGATACCCAATTCGGTGCTGGTTCTGTGTGGCTGGTTCAGATGGGGTGCTAAAGTAGTACAAGGAAGTACGAGCTAGGAGGTGAAAAATGTTAGGGTAAGCTTCATTAATTTTTTCATGGGGCGCGGAGGCGGTGGCAGCTGGCGGCGGCAGTGGGTCGAAGGTTACGGGGATACGGAGAACAACATCCAGGGTCATTTGAAGTGGAGCTGCTACAGTTCCTAACTAAGGACAAATTCCGAGGTGTGGAAGGCATTGCATGTATAGCTAAAAATTTATATATCCTGACGGCCCCAGAAAGCTGTCGCATGGAGTTGCGATTGGGATGGTTATATAGTCGACATGATGGCCGCTGAAGGGCTCCAATTGGGGTGGATGGATATCTGGGATACTTGGGATGAGAGGACGGTGAATACACAGGGCAACAGTTTCAAATGGATCGAGCTAGAATTCAGGACAACAGAACCGCAACAAACTACGACCGACACGAGGCTATGGTGACAGCAAACAACACACTGGACTTGAGATGAGCTAGGAGGCATGGGATCTATTACGGGATTGGTGGGCGAACAATAGCAGAGATTTAAGGGAGGCATGGGACTACCGGAGAAAAGGGGATGGTGATCTTGTTGGATAAGTCAATATAATGGGATGACCTTTGTCAACTTCATACGACATGCTGGACTACACAGGATCATGACCTACACGGGCCACCTCACCTGAATGACATGGAAACTGTGGATGACAAACAGACACGCCCATATTACCGCCAGCTTAACCAAGCTTAACAAATTCTTCGACCATAGGAAACATACAGTTTGTATTCCGAAAACATGAATACGACCCATGAGCAGATCCGCTCTAGATCCGACAACCTAGATTTGCACCTTAAGGAGCAGGAAAATCACTGTAGTTTATCGAACGACAGTCAATCTGCAAGGCGTCCTGTTATCTCTGGAGACAACCACATTGGATACCAGGAGCGGAAGCTTCACGGGACTCAACATCAGCCACAAATTACACCTCCGAAACGAACTGTGTTTGAGATGGATCAACCGCAGAAATCTTGGATGGAGTCCCGATATGTTAAACCATCTTGTGCGGAAGGAGATGAACAACGAATGACCGTGGTTGCTTTACGGGGGAACCAATTCGACTTGGTAATTGAGCGTTTACTCGTAATACATAATGGGGGTTGGACCTATCTCCATGCACTGTGGGAGGGAGGGAGGGAGGGCCTTGATATCATCTAAGAAGGGTTTTCATGAGGTAGCAACTCCAATTTTAAGCATGTGTGAAGTTGCGGATAGGACATGTTCGGCTCTCACTATCGGCATTCAATTGCACGTGCGGATTCATCAGGTAAACAAATACGGACATTACCATGTATATTGCACCATTCTACAACCTCATACCTGCATAAATATGGACCGTACCGTGCATATATCTTTAAGGCTGTCACGACACTACATCATTCCTACGCGCACACAGATTAAAACAGTCGAATCAGCAACAGGAAGGTGTTAGGGCGGATTCTTAGCTGTAACTTCTATATAGGACATCAATTACACAAGTTGAGTCTAAGCCTCCAGAGAGCCCGATTGCTAAGAAACACAGGGCAGGACGCGGGAGTTTGTTCCGTCCGCTTGATGTTGTTCGATTAACGGTTTCTCCATTTGCAATACGACTGAGCCGCTGGATACTGAGTCAGAGCCTCGGGCGCAATCTCAGAGATGGTATTTTTTATACCTGTGTCTTGCTAGTGTCATTCCTGGAATTAGCCTTTTTTCTTTGGAGTTTTAGCCCTTGATCAAAGTGCCTGATAAGTTGCGTGCTTATTAGCAACGCTTGTGTTAATGAAGTCCAGCAACAGTGCGCCCGTTTCTCGTAAGTGTGTTCGCGACGGTTTCATCTAATTACCCCCCACACAAAACTACCTTTTAATTGTGACATGCACGGGATGATAACATTTTACTGTCCAACAGAGTCAGTCTATGAATCTAATAATACTTTCCCGCATCGTTCTTGTATCTGTAACGTCCAATATATTGCATGCAGATAGTAGCGGTTCCCAGAGAAGTCTCCGTTGATTGTCAGATTCCATATTTATAATCCCTGTGCCTAAGCCTGTGAAGGACCAGTCCACATTATTATTATTATTATTATTATTATTATTATTATTATTTTTAATATCATTACTCGCTTGCCGCCTGTAGTCCACATTATGAACTTTACGTCCCTTTCCCCCTCAGATAGATCAGGAAATTTTTGTTAGATGCAAATAATAAAAGCGGATCGTCACTCCTAGTGGCAACACCCGATCATGTCCATCACTGCAGATAGGCATCAACCTGATCTTGTCGGTTTCATAATTGGAGCATTATTCATTATCATACTCTTCACACTAGAGTTCTAGCCCACCAGATGTATGAATGCACGTCCCACGTACTGTACTCCTTTCTACTTCAGACTTACGTACCTGGTCTAAGATTTCGAACCTTCTTTGACAAATTAAGCACATTCAATCAATCCATGATTTACACGCATCTAAATCGCAGTCGACCTTCCCTGCCCTGGACATATTGGCATGGGCCAACCCGGCAACGTCATTATCAACTTGACACCATCTTCAACTTCATGCTGTCTCATGCATGGTTTTTGCATGCGTAGATTTACCGGGTAAAGCACTTTGTTATAGGCCCTGAACATGCGGAGGTCTGCTGCCCTGCAGCAGGTCAATTATCGCACTTGGCCGCAGAACGTGGGGCGTACGGGCTAGGTAACTTGAATTTAGGATGTTTGAACAATCACAGCTTTCATGAAGGAGATCTTGAAGCTACCATCACGCCGACACCAAGTTATGTGTATAGTAGCCAGCATGATTCTGAAGTCGTTGTGGGCAGAGTTCTCATGAATTTTGTTTTGGAGGTGCTTCAATAGGCTATGAACGTCCCAAGCCGTTTTTTTTTTTTTTTTTTTTTTTTTTATATCATTACTCGCGTGCCGCCTCCCAAGCCGATGAGATTAGCTCCTGTAAACCTCCGTGCTTGCACGGTGCGTAATTCTCCGTCTTGGCGCCCGGGTACCGTAAGTAGAGCCCAGTACGTAACTGTGCGAGAATAACACTTGAGTTCATATAGTAACTTGAATGAGCCAAAACCCTGACACTACAGAATATTGCCAGAAAGTATAAAATTAAAATCTGGGAACTTTGGAGCAAACCTTGATCAGAAAACCGAACTCTTATTTGCAGCTCCTGCAATCGCATGCTCTACAAGATCATAACACGTAGTTTTGAGCACTTCTACTATAGTACCAGTAGAAATGGTCCTGTAGGGTACAGTACATAAACTTATTGCAAGCTAAGTATTGCGGCTCTTCTTTTCGCGTGACCTCTGGACCCACAATATGCATAGCTACTTTATTATTTTATTTACCTCGCATTTTGTGCAACTAGCAAGGATTTGATAAAAGAGGCAGAAAGCTAAAGACTATGATGTGAATATTGTCAGAAGTAATGACTGCAAGCACGAAATTAGGGGGGTTAAGGCCTTGAGCCGGGGGTTATACCTTACAGCATTGAGTTGCATGCCCTTAACGTATACGTATTTTATGACAAAAACTGATAAATATTTCAGAGGAATATGTAGGAGTTAGTATGTCGCCAGCAGCAAAATCGATAGCTGAATATACATTACCGCTTATCGGATGAAGTAAATGTGGCTTGTAACAAGCTTAGTAAGTTGCATGATTCCTGTGCCGGGCTACTCAGTAGCACCACCGTACAAAGAAATTCCCGACGCCGAACCTCCTCCTCCAAGTGAAAAGTCCTCTACTATAGTTTTAAAAAACCTCTTCAGGGAGATCCTATTCCAGCGAAATGCTTCCCTATAGCAGATTGTGCAGAATCATTCTAAAATACACATGCATGAATCAAAAAATATTAAAAGCGTGTAACTCCTATAGAATAAGAGAATATATAGTACTAAAACCCTTCCTTTTTGATAACTATGATAACCTAGTTTACATACGGTTGGAAAGTTTAGTTTGGTATTGTTGTAATCTTGACACTTGAGATGCAACGGTGGGTGACGGCCTAGGGGGAGGAGACTACCAAAGAGGGAAGGGGGCACCAGAAGGTTACGAGTCGTTCTTGAGGGAGAAGAGGGGGCCTCCTCAGAAGATCATCATCATTATCGTGGATGGTCACAGTATAACTGGGTCATTATTCTGTTCAGTCTTACAGTTATTTCGTCGTGCTCTTAAGATATCCTACACCGGTCTTCATCTTGCATCCCAATCTCTAGTCCTTTTATCGTTTTGTGTTCTTGTTCCCCTTCGTTGAACTTTCCTCGTTGATCCCTCTCACAGTATAGAACTACAGTAGTCATTCCGACAGCCACTAAGAAAACAAGTGCGATTTTATTTTTCTAACTTTAAAAAGCTTATAATAATACTACTAATATATAGATAACTATATTATTATAAGAATAATTCTAGTTCTATAGATATATACTATACTATAGAGAGTATTAGTCTTTATATTTTAGTTTTAAAATATATAATTTATTAAGAGCTTTAGTATTTAATTCTACTTTAATACGGTCTCCTGAAACTGCTAAAAGTCACCACTCTGTGGGGGGCAGTAAGGGAGAGGATCGTGGATTACATCAACGGGGACTACGACTTCGCAAGGGGGTTTGAAACGGTGATGATCTTAAAGAAGGGAAGGGACAGACGCGAGGCCGGGAGCTGGAGACCGATAACGCTCCTCAACACGGTGGTCACGCTGGGTCAGAAACTGGTGGCGACATCCTGCAACGGAGGACGACCTCTTGCAGGACCAGCAACTGGGCGGCAGAGAACACCGAGGAGTTAGGCTTATTTTAAATATCATGAATCGCGTGCCGCCCTGTGGGCTATGGCGATGTTAGGAAAAAGAGGAAGAAAATGAGAGTAAACGAGAGAAACCATCTCATTGTTCCACCCAGTCCATAATCGCGGCTATCGAGTCCCTTTCTTCTTCGCCCCCTTGCGGGGGCGCGAGCAGTGCGTCCTTTCTTCACGAGGCTAAGAACGGGGAAGGGGATGACAAAGGAGTGGGATGTGAGAATTGGCAAGGCGGCGGAAGGGACGGCGTGCAGGTGCGGGGAAAGACAAACGGCGGACCACCTGGCGTTCAGGTGCGAGAGAGCAGCATATCCGGAAGGGTGGGGGGAGTGGGCGGATTTCGAGAGAAGGAAATGGGTGGAGAAGCAGGAAAACGGGGAAGAGGTGGACATCCTGGAGCAACTTTTCCACTCGCTGAAAGCGTGAAGGGAACGGGATCTTTTCATTTGTTTCAACTTTCAGGGAATTTTTGTGCGGGTAGCGGGGAGGGGGTGCATTTCCGTTTGTAGAGATGGCGGTGGAGGAGAAGACGAAGATATTTTTATTGCCGCGTGGAGGTGCGGCGGGGAGGGGACGCGGGTCTCGTATGTAGAGTAGGCGTAGTCAGCGTCTGGTTACGAGACTAGAGTAGGCGGTGGAAGGATAGGTAGACATGCTTGCCTCCGAGCGTTAAGGGTTTAGACCCAGAGGCCCTGCCATGGCGAACAGCTGCAAGCGGGGTTACGTGAAATCAAAAAAGAAAAAGAGTGCGTCCTTTCCCCCTGGCCACTTCAACTTCCATGCCCGGCATCTCCTGAGTACATGCTCAGTGGTCTCCTCCTCCTGCACTCCGGTCCGTCCGTTCTGCCGAGTTTGTGCTGCCATGCCCGTAACCCTTCGCCCGCCTATCGGGCCTGTCAGTGTCTTCACTCCGTGCCCTAGTCTCTGTAGCGGTCTATAGCTGAACCCCAGCAGTCTGTTTCTTCCTCCGCTCTTCGTGCCTTGGCCTGCTGGCGCATGCCGGCTTCCGTGACCATCTCCTCCTGGTATTGCATAAAGGCTCCTAACTTGGCTGCCCTGTCTGCTTCTTCGCTGCCCTGGATGCCCTTGTGGCTTTCGACCCACATCACGGCCACGTCCAGGTCCGCTCTCCCCACTCTTGCGTCCCATGCCTTCCTCACCGCGCGGGCTGCGCCGTCAGGGGTGGGCAGCGACTGGTACTCAGGGAGGTGAAAACGAGAATGGACAGAAAAGAATGGGTAGCCATCCGAAAGGTGGACATGAACCTCGCAGCCTTCGTAGAAGGCTTCCTGCAGCCCACAACGTTCAACCTCTCCTGGGACGGCCAAAGACGGGCAACAGCAAAGATGACAGACGGGACGCCGCAGGGCTCACCCTTATCACTGGCGCTTTTCCTGATAGGCATAAAGCCGACCATCGAAAAAGCCTCCCGAAGGACATTCATCCGCACCTACGTGGATGATTTCCACTGTGTCATCTCGGACAAATCCCTACCGAAGCTGAGGAAAGCCATCAGGGCCCACCAAGACCTCTTAACGAAGGAGGCGGCAGAGGAGGGATACGAATTCGACCAGACCGAAAGAGAAGCAACCATCATCGGGGTGAAAGGGCCAGATTACCGCCTGGGAGAACTACAGTTGGACTGGGAACTCAAATTCAAAAACTACCACAGATGAAGGCTCAATCTAGGGAAGGCAGCGCGGAACGTAGCGTCGAAACTCATGGGACTGGAACCAGTCAAGAAGAGACAGCTATACACCAGTATAGCCAGGACCATTGCCACGTGGGGCAGCTGGGCATGGTTAAACTATGCACACGGATCCCCAGGAGAGACGAAACTGAGGGACCTAGAAAATGGCAATACAGGGTTGCTCAGGCAATCACCGGGGCACCCTGGGGCAGCAGGAGGGGGATAGAAGAAGGACTGGCCAACCTAGAGTCGGTACAGACATGGACAGAAGGGGAGCGCATGCGGGTGGAAGCGAGAACCCTAAGGTTCGAGCACGAAAGACTGCGGATGGAGGAGGAGGATCATATCTATTTGACGGGGAGCCTAAGCAACCGGAACCCCCTGTCCCTCGCAACGCTACCCACCATCCCGGCAGACAAAGAGAGCGAGGAGTGGAACAGGTCCATCGCGGAGGCAGAAGACGAAGGGTGGAAAACCATCCATACCGACGGCAGCAGGGTCAACAGGAAGACGGGCACCGGGACCTACCAAGCAGGAACCAGGATCACCCTCTACATGGGCACCAGAGCAACTGTCAACGACGCAGAACTGGCGGCAATGGCGACTGCATTGGGCACTGGAGGCGAGGAGCTACTGATAATATCGGACTCCAAGGTAGCCATCAAAAAGCTGCAGAGAATCGCGGAGGGGAATAGGCACGGCCAACATGGTCAGAAAGGCCTGGGAGAATAGGATGACCCGGGGGGATTGGACGTGGCAGTGATGTGGGTTTAGGGGCACAAAGGGATCAAAGGCAACGAAGGAGCAGACGAGGCAGCTAGGATGGGCGCGTTCTATCAGTACCAGGACGAGGTGGTCACAGAAGCTGGGATGAGGCAGCACGCGAAGGCGCAAAGGGCGGAAGAAAGAAACAGATTAGGCCTCAATTATAGACCACTGCACAGACTGGGCGGCAGGGTGGGAACCCTGGCTGGCCTACTGGGCGGCAAGGGCCGATGATCGTGGCGATTCGGCATAGACAAGGTAGACGGGCCGGAATGCAGATGGTGCGGAGAGGAGGAAGAGACGACACACATCTGGGGTAGATGCCGAACATGGGAAAGAAAGTGGCCAGGGGGGACGAGACGCCTTAACGAAACTTCTGAGAGGGGCCGATGGGGAAGGAGACCCGCTCGTTGAACTGATGGAGTGGGTGGAACGATAGGGGAATCTACATACTTTCATGTCGCTGCTAGGGTCATGGTTTTATTCTTTATTCTCTTTATTTTCCTTCCTTCCTTCTATCTCTAATGTAACTAAACTGTCGCCGTAGCCCCTAGGGCGGTAAGCGTCTAATGATAATAAAAAAAAATAAAAACATCCCACATGCCTCAAGCCACCCGTTTCTCCCAGGCATCTCGACACACTTAAATGGTCTGGACCGTCTGAAACGGCCTGAATAGCATCAACGAATCAGTACAGCTGCAAGCGGGGTTACGCGAAAAAAAAAAAAAGAAAAAAAAAAAAAAAGGGAGCATTAATAAAGCAAATTCATTAGACCTCTTCGAAGATATCTCCATCGCAAAATTAGACCATCGACCAGCTCTTTGACCGCCGTAAGTTCATACAACAGCCTCGGATTCCCCTGGGCTGCTTTTGGTTATTGAAAGCTCTAATCGCTGAAGTAATGTAGGCTTGATTTAAAACGTGACTTGCATCCTGGTGTGGCTCAGATTATGGTGAAATACAATAGCATTTTGAATTTTAGAACCTGGCGCTATGAGACGGGTGAGGTGTAGGTGAGGACTCTACGTATGTATATCTCACTCTGCTTTGACCTCGTATTATGCTTCATCTTCTTTCTTCTTCTTCTTCTATCTTCTATAGTACTGAGGTTGAGCTGATTGTATTTCAACTCGGGCCTCCTCTCTTATCGTCCAATAGATTTCTATACTTTGTAGCTATGACCTCTACAAGTGGCTTCTGACCAGCACTTTTAATAAAACTATGCAAATCTCTCAACTTGAGTAAGTCGTCCTATCAAACTAATCAAAATAAAGATAGCTTGACTTCTATGATATTCTCCTGAATTAAGAATAAATCTATCTTAGAAGTACCTCCTCACCTTCACTCCTTTACAACTCCGCAACTTGACAATGCAAAGGTAAGAGTCACTTTTATTCCATTGGCACTACTATATTAATACTAAAAAAATTATAGGTTATCGGCTTGTACTCTCCTAAACTTGCTACTTGAGGAACTTGAATGCTATGGTGGATAGCCTAATAGGTAAGTGAGAATGCACTATACGATTCAGTGAAGGGTTCAGCAAGCAATTCATTATGTGAGCTAACTAGCAGCTTAGCAGATGAGTTAGGAAGTTCAACAACAAGTTCAGCATGTATTTTTACAAGCAATTTTGCAAGCGATTCGGTAGGGGATTCAGCAGGCACTTAAGCGGGAGATTCAGCAGGGGATTTAGCAGGAGATTCAGCAGCCGATTCAATAATGATTCAGCAGGCCATTCAGCGGGCGATTCAGCAAGTGATTCAGCAAGGTGTAGTTGATGGGTGGGCAACTGGAAAGTTGGAAGTTCAGAAGAGATAGTGAGCATAGTGGTGGGATATTAGTTAGAGTAGTTGATTAGATAAAGTTGACAGATACAGTTGTTGTAAATATGACTGCAGTAGAGGGATGGAAATATCCAGATAGGAATATGACATCTAAGGATATTAGAGACCAATTTCAAAGGTGCGGGTCTTGATAATACAGTCACTTGCGTTCGCACTCGGTGTGAGTTCTGAGTTGGTTTTTCTGAGTGAGTGGGGTCTCGGGTCGGTTTGTCACACCGTAAAACGTACCCGACTCGGCTGCTAAGTGAGCCGGTATGAGTTGTATGTATGGCATGACTGAGTTGGTGTGACAATGTACAACTACTATTCAGTTCCAGACTGAGTTTATAGTAGGGTCGGAGGAATTTTGTTAAAGGCTTACACCGACTCAGCTCACACCGATGCGAACACTACAGGCTGAGTGCTATCCTTCGGTGTCAAGTCGACACCCCCTACCACTACACATAATGCCATTCCAACCAAGTGACACCTCAAGAGAGGAGTGGGAAGACAGGTTAGCCAGAGAAGAAGACGAAGGGTAGACATGTGTCTACACTGACGGGAGTAGGATGGGCGATAGCACTGGAGCAGGAACCCATCACAACCAGACAAACACATCACTGTATCTAGGCACCCATGCGACAGTGAATGACATGGAACTGATGGCAATGGGCGAGGCAATGGCCCAGGACGGAGAGCTGCTGATCATCACAGATTCCAGGATAGTGATCACCAAGCTAAGGAAAATCGCGGATGGCCACCCAACACACGAGGGTCCCGCCCAAGTTGTGAGAGAGCAGTGGGAAAAGAGGGCAGGGAGAGGTGACCTAGACGTAGCCGTCATGTGGGTTAAATCACATATAGGCATTCAGGGCAACAGCGAGGCAGACAGAGCTGCCAAAGTCGGCACCGCCCTACAATATCAGGACGAGACGGTCACCGAAGCCGGGATTCGCCAGTATGCCGAAGCTCAGAGGGCCGAGGAAAGGAACAGACTACA
The DNA here is from genome assembly GCA_015179045.1 of Kalaharituber pfeilii. Classification (NCBI taxonomy): domain Eukaryota; kingdom Fungi; phylum Ascomycota; class Pezizomycetes; order Pezizales; family Pezizaceae; genus Kalaharituber; species Kalaharituber pfeilii. The sequence goes on from WHUZ01000019.1 coordinate 180,125, forward strand.
ACTGTCATATAGGCCACTCCAATGGCTAGCTAACCGAAAGCTGGTCACCACGCTGGCTGGCATCCTAGGAAACAAGGGACTGAGACAATGGAAACACCAAATCGGAAAGGTGGACTCGCCGGAATGTAGGTGGTATGGCAGAGCGCTAGAAAACACCACCCACATCTTCAACGAATGCCAACCCTGGAAAGACAAATGACCGGGACTCGGAGGAGAAGCAGACCTTAAAGCGCCCCCCAAGGCAAGAGAAGGGGAAGGAGACAATCTGGTCAGGTTATTGACGTGGGCAGGGATGGACTAGACAACGGTTTAGCATTTCACTTTTCCTTTACTTTCATTTTTACTTATTTCACATTTCCAGTCAGATTTTATTCAGTCATATGTAACTAAACATCGCCATAGCCCATAGGGCGGCACGCGATTAATGATATATAAAAAAAAAAAAAAAAAAAATTCGGTGTCAAGTGTACACCCCTATCTTCTTGATGTCACCCCCCAGGGCGCATCATCCCCCTAGGCGCGTCACCCCCGAGGCGCGTCACTTCCCTAGGTGTGCCACGCCCCTAGCAGTTGTATGGACCCCCGAGCGAAGCGAGTGGGGTCTCTCAGGGAGCATGTGTGCAAGCGGATGTTCAAAACTCACTCTGAAAGATCCTCGCGGTCGTGAGGGTACTCCGTGACAGCACCAGAGCCCCTAACCCCGGTCGCAAGCTCTGCCTCAGCCCCCGCCGCACGCTCTGCCCCCATTGCGAGCGTAGCGAGCGGGCATTCTCTAGTACTGTAGCTACTAGTACTAAGCTGCCAGCACCATACTCCAGCGGACAGGTTTATGGCATTTAAGCTGACTAACCAAAAAGATGTACCCGACGCTGCTCGAGGGTTGCATTTACCATCTACTTGTATGTCTGCGCTAGTAATTGGTGCCAATCCTGTGGTACCACGTCATGGTGAAAATCACTAAACAATATTGCGTAACCCCATTGGGCCAGTAGGTCGTATCGGGGGAGTCTCGTATCCCTTGGGGGGGCCAAACATGTATCGGAGAAAGGACCCCTTTGCGACAACACACCCAGAATGCCCCTTTTTATACTACTCTAGTATTCGGAAAAATTTCCGTTCTCTGACTTTCATTCGTGCCGTCTATTATTTTTCGAGAAAATTTTCAATGCCAGCAAAAACGCATAGACTCATGTTTCAATGCCATCAATGTTTTTAATTTGGCAAGTAAGTGTCTTGAGTGTGATGATAAACCTACTTGACGATACCAGATTGAAATGTTATGAGTGAATCTTATTCCAGATTAGACAATAATACAATATATAAATTCTCTCAGTTGAAGAATCAAACACATGTAATGGAGAAAGAAGTGTCTATATTAGAAGGTAACAGTGAGATATATATATTTTATACATTTGAAATGGTAGTTAAGAAGGGATAGAATTAGTTGCAATTGATAGTACTGAAAAGGTTTTTTTTTTGTGTGATTTTTTCTTCTTATATTCATTTTCTGGTGAAACTCTTTGAAGGGTACTCAACGTGGGTCCCCTCAGATGCAGGTCTCGTAGCACCAAGTGATAAACCAGGTGCTGTACCTAAGAGCCCCTGACGATCACGCTCCTTCAGGCTAGACGTCAGAAAATCTTGGTTTTATTTGTTTTTTTTGTGGTCGGTGCTCGTATCACGGCATGCAGGCCTGCGTACGGCCATGAATTGGCATGCATGATGCATGAAGCGGAACCACATGCACGAGTAATCTTTGCCACTGATCCTCGGAGTGCGTTCAACAACACTAACAACACCATACATGAGTCAAACGAATTAGAGTAGTCAACAGCAGATACGAAGGTCTGTACCCCCTGAAGCTACGTACATATGATAATGTGAGTTTTCCATTGGATATAGTTCCTAGTAGCGTGTATATTTGAATAATAAATAAGTACTGGTCCCCCCGCCATCCTCAACTCCTCATTGTTCGAACGTTCTCACAGCCTTTCCTTACCAAGACACACCGCCTTTCGCATAATAAAACTTCAGGGTGACCGTTCTAGTGTTATCATGCACTTCTTCACAGTTTTCTCCACTACTCTCTTGCTCTGCGCAGGCATGGTTGCCTCTGCTCCGGTCCCTGTTGCTAACGCGACCCCACTACTTGTATGCTCTTTATCATACACAAATCCTCGTGATGGAATACTAGTTGTCTACATATGCATCTACTGACCTTTGGTTGTCGTTTATAGCCTGAAAGTGACACTAACGTTGACGCTAACGCTGGCAACTTCAACGCTGGTTTGGACCTTCAAACTAATTCAGACGTTGACGTTGATGTTGATGCTGTATGTTCCCTATTTAATTTATATTCTCACTCGTTTTGCACTGCCGCCGAGACAATACTGATTAAGCTGCTCTTGTAGGGATTTACCCCCTAGTCGTTTCTGTTCAATGTGTCATGCATTCCAAGTAGATTCAGAAGCTGTTCAGTGAAGACAGCCTCTTGAGGACGATGTTCAGTGACAACAAGCGTGCGCTTGTCGAGGGTTGAGATTAATACTTCATATGTAGCCTGTACTATCCTAATGATGGGAGGACCTTGTTAGCTTTTGGTATAATGTTGGGCATTTCTAAGCTGGAAAGATAAAGATATTGTATTATAATAATAATCACTAATTCCTGTATCAAACATTATCCTACCATCCCATGAGCAGTGTCCTGATTGCAATCTCTTTGGTTCGGAACCTACATTTCAATGCCACATCAACGTAGAAAATGGTATGACAGTAGAACAGCAGTAGAGAGATTGATTATTGACACTGAATGTAACAGAATAACAAGATGGTATATATCCAGAGGTATATTAAAAATTGTAAGTCAGAATACCTGTTGTCAATTGTCAAATCGCAATCATAAGTTTTGATCTAGTAGTTGAGCTAATGGTTGAGGCTGCAGCTTCACAACAAGAAAATGGCGACAGCTGAACATGATGACAACATGTGGCGACAGCTGAATATATGGCCACTATTCAGGATTCAGGCTATCTCCTGCAGCTTATGTGTTTCAACACACAAGAAACACGTACGTGGTAGTGCGGCAGCGCGACTGAAGGTGCAGCGCAGCATATGGGGCCATACGCGGTACGTGAGCACATATGTGGTGGACTGTGCAGAATAGTGGGCATATAAGGATTACATATCGTACACTGTTGAATCAATTCCCCCATCTACCATACCCGGTCAAATAGTTCTTTCAACAACGGAATCGGAACCTGTGCATCCATTTGTGCCACTTGTGTTCAGCGATTTCTCGCTCGTCCTGCCCCCTTCGAATCGTGTTGAAAAACCATATCTAGGTAAGTCAACAGACTGACCCCTGGCATGTTGTTGGTTCGAGAGATCTGCAGAGATATCTGGTCAAACATGACGGGTCGGTCTTATCGGAGTTGACTTGCACAGTCGGATCTCTGTTGGGGGCCATCATTGAGTCCGAGCATAACGAGGCGGGCCGTGTACTGTTGGCGGACTAAGCTATCGCCGTTCACTGTTGCTTTTTGTAGGCAACTTCCTGTTTTGTATTTCATGTAGATGCATTGCTCTGGAAGCCTCGTACTGCATCAGAAAGAATATTTTCAAGAAGCAATTCAGTATTGTTGTATCCTGTGATACAGTATCTCCTCTGTTTTTACAACAGACAAGCCGCTATTTACCCACACGAAACAAGTATCCCACTGCCTGACGCCCACTATCGATATCACGCCCACTCCCCCGTCTTCTGTCATCCCGCGACCTCCCAGCTGAGGGACCTTACACCCTCGCCATAACCCACAGGGCGGCGCGCGAGTAATGATATTAAAAGAAAAAAAAAAAAAAAAAGAAAGAAAGAAAAGAGGGACCTTACAGCACGAGACCGCAGCTGGCCACGCTCAGAAGATGTACTGTAGTTATCTTCCATGGACAGCCATTCCAATTGAACAAATAGACTTGCACTTTCCTCCATGGTGGTCGAGTCAGACTCCGCTTTATAATCTACGTCCCTACTAGTAGTTGAATAGCTGTATCTACTATATTTACTGCACCTGATCTATATGATTAACCAAGCTCGCGGACCGACCAAGGAACGAAAGAATGGTAAAAAAACATTGGTATGTATGGAAATGTGGAACAAGAGTGCTATAACTGGTTCATAAATCTTTTCTATGTCGATACGTTGACCCTGATCCTCTTATCCCCATATGTCTACGTGCCTCGCACGCCAAGCTTGCCCTTGCTTTTACTTACTCATTCCGTCTGCCACACGATACCTGTTCTCGCGCCTAGACTCTAGTCTACCCCTCACCCTTTTTGACAAGAAACATCACCTCCTCTCCTGAAACGATTATCTTTGCATGAAATGGAGGACGACAGGGTTGCTTCCATGGGTCGTTGTACTGGTTCAAGTAGTTGCGCGGCGATGTCGACATCTTCATGGTCGGCCGCGGCTAAGGAGTAAGAAATGTAGTATTGGCTATACACTCCACATCACTAGATAAGTTCAGCACGTTCTCCTTCGCCTTTGCTAAGACTGCAGCCCTACCGGCGGATAATAACGATAACCTCCTGAATCCGTCCATCGAGAGCTCTCCCGGCGTCACGACGCCCCCAGTAAGGGAACTTCTACTGCAGTAATCCCAAAGTTCTGATCGAGGAGTGCATGCTTCTTCTAACGGAGCCATTCCAGAAGTATTTGCTGGGGTCGCTAAGAGCAAATAGGACGATGTGACCGCCGTACTAGATGACCAATCCTGGGAACAAAGTTTATATGTGCAGACCTATGTTGGTAGGTTGCGCTTAGATATTCCGCTGGTCTGGTTCAAGGCTTGGTAGCAACTCTGGGTTCTTGAGTAATGCCACAGATGAAAATTGAGGTACGAGCGTGAACAGGCGTTGTATACGTTGGATATGATGAAATAATGAAGATGTAGTTTTCATTTTTCTATGGTCGTCATGAAGGAATTTGAGGGCCCGCAGAAGGGGGAGCACCGGAGGGCCAAGAGCGTCGGAGCTGCTAATGAGAGCTTGTGGCTTAAGAACGGCGAAGTTCCCTCCTTGAATAGCAAGAGGTTGTAAAGGGGCGCTCGATCAAAATCGGGTTGTTTCTTGACTGTCTGAAGCCCGGCACTGCATGAACTGCTGTAATGCTGAATAACAAGAATCGCCCAGTCTTGTAGCTGCGAACTGTCCATGAAAATTTCACCGTCATAATAAAACCGCACACCCTCTGAGGACCTCGTACTTGCCGACGCAAGAAGCGTGAACGACCCTAGTTACTTGTCTTCACCTGACAGAAAAAAAGGACAGGTTAGGTGACTCCGGGTGATACTGTATGGTCTCTGAGTTCCAATTTGGACCCAATTTACCCATGAAGTACCCTGGTCTGGGAAATGAAAATGCAAGAGCTGCCGGCAATGAGAGAAGAGAGTTTATTTGCACTCCTCGGTAGATCAGAGTGCTCTGGACTACCTATCTACATTTTCACTGATTACGGTCCCTTTTTGGTCCTCCCTATACATGCGGCTTTTCGTCTTGACTGTCCACTATATTTCCGATCGGGGTTCCTTCCACTATGTTTTCCGTTTTGGGTACTACCGTTAATTTTCCGTTTCAGGTCTAGGACAGGCTTTACGGGCCCGGATCCTTACAGGTGCAAGTGCCCCACGCCGTCACCGCCTCACCCCGTTCCCAGCCCGCCTGGTCACGATCTCGAGGCTGCAGGGCCTCCCAGCCAGGGTGTGCGAGGTCAGCTGCAGCGAGATGTGCAATGCCGACATCCCGTGAACAGCGCAGCCACTACCACCTTCGGAAGTGAAAAGATCTGAGGCCTCCACCTTCGCCATCGATGGGGCAACTTTCATCCCCCCAGCCTGAGGCCGTCCTGTCGCCTCGTGCTCCACCCTTACCCATGCTTGCCGTAAGCAAGCCACGCTCGCGTGACTGGCGAAATAAACTTACGAGCTCCTATCACCTTGCGCAACGTGGACGGGACGGGGCCTGACACCGCCGTGCTCCGTGCCAGTCAACACCTGGCGCTTGCGGATTACGACTGCACGCTCCTCATGGCGCCTACACAACTCCATGAAGCCGGGTCCAAATGTGCATTAGTCCCTTTGTCCAACCTCCTGCGGGCCCTGCCTTGGCGAACAGCTGCACGCGGGGTCACGTGAAAAAAAAAAAAAAAAAAAAAAACCTCCTGCGGAACCAGCTTGCCCCGGGGAAGCCACCACAGCGTTCTGAGGCATCATTACCACCAAACTCGTGCCGGGCATTTATTCCAAGTCTGGAAGTGATGATGACGACAGTGAGTTCCCGCCTGGCTCTGATACCGAAACGCACGCAAAATCGGCCCATGGCAATAAAAAAAGAGTATAAAGTTTTGGCGAATCACAAAACACCGGATGCGGCTTACTGGCCGCCCATAGATGCCACGTACAGTCCAACTTGTCATATTGGATCTTGTCATATTGAATAGCCTGCCTTATTGGATTAACTTTGCGGGCCGGAGACAATTGCGCCGGTGGGGATTATTGCATGTTACTTATTGGATTAAACTCATCGGTCCCGGCCTTATCCAATATAACACTCAGAAACAAAAAAACAAAATGTTCGTGAACACAGAAACCCTCCGATCTCAGTCGCCGCTGCACAATCGCCTGTGAGAACTCTGGCCGCAACCAAGGTAGAAAGCCTATATTGAGGAACAGAGGCCTGGCTCTCGATCACACACGGCAGAACGCACTAGGACGTTTGCTACAGTCTTGCATGAATCAAGCAGACGCTCGGTCAGTCTGTATTCCCCCATCCCTGTTACCCTGAAAATGATGCCCAAGAGCTGGCAAAGATCAATCCAGCTGATTTTCTAGGTGATAAGCGTCTGTCTAGAGCTCTGGAGGTATGACCAGTCCTTGTTTGTACTGGTTGAGGATGGCCCCAGATACCAGGTACGGCAGGGATCCCCTTCCTGTATTAATGTTCCGGCTGTAATTCCCAGAATCTCCGTCAAATGTGATATCCTGGGCGAACCAAGGTATGCATATGGTGAGAACCCCAGGCAGTTCATGTTCGACCCTCCATCCTGGCAAAGTACCTGGACACTGCTGTACGCAGTACCCGCTGAAACGGAAGGAAATCGCTGAAAAGTGGGTGGAGGCGCACTTCGTCCAGCTGTAGGTAAGAATAAGGAAACAAAGAATAACGATTCAGAGCGCTGTCGAAGCAAAATGTGAGGTATGGGTTCCTGAAGCACATCAGTTCTCAAATGTGGTTGTAAGATCAGAATGTTCAAGCCAGCTGTGGTCCGTTTGCAGACTTTTATTTCTCCACATAAATCTTTTTGCGGGGAGGAGCGGGTGCACGTGTCTTTAATATCATCACGTCACATCCAGGCCTTTTTTTTTTTTTTATTTCATTACTCGCTGCCGATCCAGGCTTCATATGATGAGAGCTGTGGATGGCTGGGTTTACGAAAACTAGATGAGAGTAATTGATTATGAAGGGGGTAAAGTTTCATGTTTTCCCTCTAGAGCAAGTCAGCCGCCTACGGAAGAAGAGACTTGATAGAAAAGCAGCAAAGATAGTAGAATGTGGTACCATCACTAGCCACGGGTCGCCGCGGCAGTCTGCATTTAAAGATACTGTGCAGATACAAGAGATGTTGGAATATTCGGAACAAAAGGTAAACGAACGACTCTCGAGGCAGAAGAGAGGGGCGGTTGGATATATGTACTGAAATTTAACTTCCCACCAATTGATATATTGTTATCTAATACCAAAACGACAGGCTCGAATGAAAGCCCTACATTTCGGCTTTTCCGTTGTTACAATGACCAATTGATTCAGCGAGTTATTGGTCTTGGAATTTGAACAGTATGCCTACACGGGAAGTGGTAGCATTTTCTGTCATCACTCAATGGATCTACGACGGAATTTGTGGGCAATAGCTCAAAATGGAAGCACTATGTTCCAGCTGTCTGTTGCCATAACCACTGCTTGGTTCGGTTAGGAACCCATTGAGTTATGGGTCATCCAATCCGAAGTCAAAAAAATGTGGAAGAAGTTTTACATGATTTTGCATTGTGAATTAGTCATAATGGGTAATGCCAGTGCTAGTGAAGGATAGGTTACATAGGAAGTACTCTGCTCCTGCTTTTCTATGGTGCAAAATATTGTGTCTATCAGAGCAAAACTCAGTGAGTTGTATATATATTTGAGAGGTTTATTGTATAGTAAAAGTCGAGGGCGCAACATACTTGGTTGCTTGGCGCTGGCAGGGGAGGGGGGTGTTTAGACTACCCTATATGGCAATACCACAGCCGAATTGGAGTGCTTGGCATCACTATTCGGGTCCTAGTACTAATTGCTGCTGGCACTAGTCTTAGAGAATTCAGAATACCTTCAACATATAAAGATATTATTGTAGAATTTTATCTAGAGAGTGCGAAATGTTCAATATACATGAGATACGTTTCTTTAATTCACGATAATTGAATTCTAAAATTGCTTGAATGAGCTTAAATGGGCCCTGAGTGGCCTGCGCTGGCATGATTGATTCCGGGCTGGTTCAGGCGGGCCCAGGCCGGCCCAGGCGGTTTCGGTCCAGTGCAGATCACGGCCTGTCAAGCTAGCCTAGGATTCATTGCCTGCGAGGAGGGGTGGAGTGCAGAACGCGTGGTGTTTGCGTGCAGCAACGTCGAGAGGACTTTCCTGCCATACATAGGCTGGGAGCCTGTATGCGGGGTTTCGTCCTCCCTGCAAAAAAAAAAAAAAAATTGACACTTTTGCTGCAGGCAGACTCCTAAGGAGTTACTCAGTGGAACTTCCAATGATATTGAGACGTCATCGATCTTCCTCCTCTTTCTCTATTCGAACATCCACCCCACATCTATGTTCTTGTCCTTCATGGCCCTTCTCAATCGCCGGTTATGCGAACTATCTTGTGGGTACCTTCATCCTCACCTTATCGAGCTTGTTCATGCCTACTTGTGTGTCTGAGAGCATTGGAATTCTCTCCTCTCTTTGCGCTGTCCTAACTGACTGCCGCCGGAGCTATGGCCACAAATGTCTGTATCGTTAAAATATTGGTTGTGTTAAAATATTGGTTGCCCAGTCTCCTACGTAGAATTGTCTTTTTCTGGTTAGCGTTCCCCTATGCCCGCTATTGATGATCAGTGTTCACCATGAAGCAACTTGCGTGCCCTCAATGGTTGGTTATATTGTGGCTCTCTTGGGATAAATTACAGCAAGTACATTTGCATGATTGAACGCTGGTTTGTTTAGGTTTTGTTTCGGTTTCTACTGCGCTTCTGATTTTTTTAATTGCATTGTCGGAGAGTTGGAGGGCTTCTGGCCTGTGTCCAGGACAAAGCAGTATTTTGGAGAATAGGATATTGATGAGTGAGACTAATGTCACTTCTCTATAAATAACCATAGAACCGTTCAGAAATATTGTAAGAAAATAATATACTTCATTCATTTCAATAAAGCAGTCTTGTTGGCACTTTATACAAATGTGGCTCTTAACTGAAGCCAATTTGCTACACTAATGATAATGATACTTCACTTCACGACAACAATATAAAGCGCCCCCCACAAACCCTTATGATCTTGTATGAGAACCCCCCCCCACCATCGCGCCCATCCAACCCGAGGAAATGCCTCTCAAAGTTTACAGGCTGAACTCCCTGTTTTCCGTCACCGGACCACTGAACTCTAAACTTCTCCGCATTGCCGCACGTGATGCAGCTTTCATTCTCTCCAGTTTTATTTACTACGGGACGAACTCCAGATGCGTCAACACTGAGATATGTATCAGGGTAGCAAGTAGACTTGAATGAAACCATGCCATTCAAATGCCACACAATCTCAAAGGTCTCCAATGAACCAATGGATGTTGCCACCCGCACTCCATCATTTCTCATCTGGATATATTTGTCACTAAAGTGTACTGATTTGAGTGCCACGTGTGTTGGTCCTGAAGTTTGGCATTTATCATGTTCTGCTCTCAGTTCTGCGAGGTCCATCTCCAATTGCTGTTTTTCGGCTTCAACGTTCTGTTTATGTTGCTGTTGCTCTTGCTCGATGTGAAGGAAACCTTCTTGAAGGTCCTGTATTTTTGCCTCCTTTGCTTGCAATAAAGTTTCTGCAATCGCAAGCTTTGTTTGTAGTGCTTGTACTTTGTGGTTCTCATACGACTGTTGCGGTGTTTCACCAAGTGCTTCGGGTACCGTGTATTCACTTGGTGTGTAGTTGCTGCTTCCTGAACTGGGAAACCCATGCGAGAGCACGTTGCCGCGATATAGTTTACGGGCCTAATCATACATATCATCATATATATCAGTAATAATCCAAAGACCCATTCTCAATCACAGGATGGCATGGTGCAGTGGCATGTATTCGTAGGTGCCTGTGGCATAAATCAAATTTTATTTATAATTACCGCATTTACAAGCTTCACAAAAATCATTTGTGGATCCAATTTCTCCTCGTTTGCTGCACAGAACCACTCCCATAAGCTGTCCAGCTTGGATTCACTAAGATAGTCGTCAGCGTCCATCAAGTCTCGGTCTCGCTGTGGAAAACGGTCTCCAATTCGAATTTGTGCCATGCTGTGTGGGGCGCGTCGGCAGTAAAGTTGACGTCGACTATGATGGGCTTGTGGTAAAGTTAATGCGGTGTTTTAGATTGTGCGGATATATAGGGTAGGATAGAGATCTAGATCTAGGAGAGGCAGCTACCCAGTTATGGTGAGGTTGCGGCAGAGTAGAGAAGACTATCTTAGGCAAAAGTTTTTTTTTTCCCTAACTGGATGTGCGCGTGATTTGCAACGACAGTATTAGTCCGGTTTGGCAGTGTGCCTGCAATTGCAATAGCTTTGCTGAGAATGAAAGTTGTGTAATTTTGGGGTGCAATGTGGTAAAAAAACAGATGCTATATTAATCAGTGAGCCCCATTAGGCCCCCCGCCAAGAGGCACGACACCCCTTCCAATCAATTCTCCGCTGTCCTGCTACATAAATCGCACTGTACAGAAAGCCTACCTATCTATCTCTAATTCCGCGTTCCCCCAAAAATCCCGATTTCCAGAAAAATCCATCCGGAAAATTGCATAGAGAAATACGTAGGTCTAAGGGCCCTAGTATCATAGCAATAAGGACCCCTAGAGAGTTTTGTATTAGCGGTATTCAGATTAGAAAAATCTGGCCAGATTTTCCGGATTTCAGAATTTTATCAAGTCCGGAAAATCCGGTCATCTCCATACAAAATTTTATCTGGTATTTTCATGTTATAAACCAGTTAAACCGGTTTATTTTCGCATTTTTTTGCAGAAAAAATCCGGTCAGATTTTTGCAACAACTGCATATATATGATGCATTTTGCTGGCCTTGATGCAATATTCTGGACCTGGTGTGCATAAATTCGGGTTAGTACGGGACAAAGATAACGAATGTACTAATAGATGTACGTATATAAAGATTTTTGGACCCAAAACCAGTTTCCGATTTGACAAAAAATCCGATTTTCGCAAGAGGGTACTCAGACTACAGACCGGATAAACTGGTTTGTCCGCCGGATTCCATTTTATATGAGGACAGTCTAATCTGAATACCGCTATTATTCACTCGTCTTTGTTTATATTTTCCCCATTTGTTGTCCGTATCCTTTTCATGTGCCCAAGGTACTGTATATATATTTCTTTGCTCTCTAATAGCCTCTATGTTTTTTATTTTATTTATTTTTTCTTATGTGCTACAATGCTACGGCGGGGTGAGCCCTACAGTACTTTGTAGGGATAGCAACGCGAAACACATAGCTAAGGACAAGCCTTTGATTCAGTAGCCGGAAACAATAGTCGCATGCCAAGCAAATTCTGTCTCTAGCGCTGGGCCTGACTCTGACTCTGACTCCGACTCCAGCGACTCCGATTCATTTGAAACGCTACTTATGTACATGCTCTGGTCCTTATCTTCCACCGCCCTCCTGCTCTCCCTTCTTTTTCGGGTTCTCTCTGCCAGCGACCGCTTCAGCCATTGCCAAGCAATCCCCATCTGGCTCCGAATGGGCCTCTCTCTATGTACAGGTGTAGGAGTTGGTGTGAAGGCCGCCCCTCCCCCTCCAGTCACTTCCGAAGCTCCGCCGCTGCTTCAGAGAAGCTAGACAAAACCAGTGACAGTCCGTTGACCACAACTTCGGGGGCAACGTGATAATCGATCATTGTTGGAACCGGAGCATTACGGTCCCTCTTTGAGAAAAAAAAAAGCTGGACTACCCGTGTTCCCTGGCCCAAAATCGAACTAGGCCCTCAATTCTGTCCTCTCCATAGCCTCTCCTTAACATTGTAAGCTCCACTAGAGACAACGGATAAATCGCTTCACCAAGCTATTGGTAATATTATTATTTAGATAAAAGAAAAGTAAAGAAAGAAAAAAAAAAGCTCGCAAAGTAAAAGTGAGGCCCTAAAAAAAGAGATCTTGTAGAAGGAGAGTTTAAAAAAATAACAGGAGTATTAGTGGATTCGGACTCATAACCTGAAATCAGTTTCTTTGCATGTGTAATGATGATGGGAGTATGGGAGGAACCTCCAGCACATGAGAGTATGAGTACCTGCCGAATTCAGCACCAGCAGCGTACTTACATAGTACTAACCATCCACCAAGCAACCATTAGAAGGAAAAGATGAGGGAGTTGGTCATTATGCATCCCTAACAGCTTGGAAGTTAGAGGGTACCTTGCGGCTCCGACTCCTTTTAGCTACGAAGGAAAAACGATGAGCGCGGGCTTCTAAACCCTTTACGTTTAACGAGGTTTCGCCGTTCGGGCGGCAAACATCTGCGCCTGCTCTTATTGCCGCTGGCTCTCCATCACCTCTCCCAACTGCGGTTCTTGGCAGCCTGTTCGACACCCCCTCCCACCTCCGAGAGCCCCCCACGAGAGTCCCTTCGCCTCTTTCCTGCCTTTCCTACCGCCTCTCCAACTGCTCCTCCGACTGCCTCTCCGCCCATACCCTCCCATCACCTCTCTATAGCCTTCCCGACCGTTTCACCCATCACCTTCCGACCGCCTCTCCCCCTCCTCCCACCGCCGTCTCTCGCATCTCCATCTCTCTCGCCTCCACCTCTCCTACCACCCCTCGTATCGTCCCTCTGATATCCTCTCCCACGGCACCTCCGACAGTCTCATTGACATCCTCTCCCACCCCTTCATCTCCTGTCCCCCCTTCTGCCCCTACTCCCGTCGATTGCATAGCGTTAACATATAGCAATACTGACGAAAGACAGGACCATTGCGACTGTGACAGCATATTCAAGGCCAACAAGGCGCCCATCTCCGCCTCACCCCCTTCCTCTTTCCCGCTTCCTTCACTCGCATACCTCCCTATCCCCTCTGCGTCTCCTCAGATGGGGACACAACTTATTCTTGGTAGGTCGACTACTACCATGAGATTTGCTTTTTTTTGATTCCTCATTCTGTTTTGTCCAATGGTTTATTCTTTTTCCTTATTCCCGTTGGCTAGCATCTGGAGAATTTATGCCAATCGATGGCATCTTCATTATCAGCGTCAGGGCGGCTTGGGTACACGGAGGTTTTAAAACGGACAATGTTTAAAACATGGTCGGCGGAGGAATGCTTTCTGGGTTGGGAGTGAATTCCAAGGCGAGTGATGTCGTTCCTCTTAGAAACAAGCAAAGAACTCTTGTGGGTATAGGGGGGTTGTGGATGCATGGCGCTTCAGACCAGGTCTATTAAGAGGTCGGCAGAGGAACCTCATTGAGTTCGGTTGTCAATTTTGAAGCAAAGGGGGGTCCACTTCTTAACAAGCAATTTATGGGTATGGGGGCTTCAATGGACTAGATCTCTAATATGGTCGGCGGAGGAAAGCCTGGCCAAGTTGGGCTCTGAATTCGAAGCAAGAGGAGCTGTTGCCCTCTTAAACTACACGCAAGTGACTTGCGAGTACTAGTATACTGTATTTGAGTGGACCTTTTCCACCAAAACTGACGAACGAGGGACCATATATCTCAACCACCAGAACAGAATTTCCTATGCGCTTTGCAGTGAAGCTACATCCACGCCTATTCTTCATATATGGCTCCAAAAGAGCAGATTTCAAGGAATAATGGCGCAGTGCATGTTCGCATGATGTCTTGGGCATCTATTTGTTTGGAATCCCTATACAAAATATTAATATACACCCCCTATCTATCAACGCATGGCCATAAGAGCTCTGATAAAGGGGCATTCTCGATGAGTATATTACAGTGCAGTACTTTATTGAATTTAAGTTTGATTAACTGCATGGTTGATGTTTGAATATTCAGTCTTGGATGTTTTGTGCTTATTGGATATTTTTATAAGAGAATATGAATATTGTGAATAGCTGCACAAACATATCAGGCAGTACTCTACCAATCTTCGTGTACTATGTTATGGAATGAATTTATGGTATTTAAGTGTCCTAGTCGTTTTATTAAGTTTTATCGGTGTGTATGCAAAAAAAAACTATACCGGTGATAATGGGTGGAAAACTTAAAAGAATACATTGAGCCATGTTTCCTTGAAAATGACAAACAACTATGAGGAAGCAGAATTATGCGTTAGTATTGGTTGAGCCCTCTTGCAAGGCGTATATAAAATCTTGTTCCGGTGGTTGACATAAATACTCTCCTCGGTCGTCAGTTTCGTGCATCGGGTAGTGGTGTTACGTCGTATCGTGGTGAAATGCAGTACAGGGGTTGTAAACACACTGGGGTTGCGGCATACATGGGGGGTTCTCGGAGGAGGTGAGCTTCTGCTCCTGCTAAGGCGTACCATGGTTTCGTTATTTGTTTTTGCGTATGTTTTAGACATCTCGGTGGCGAAGCAAGAGAAGGGAAATAGGAATACGGTGTTGGGTGGTAAGCAGGAGAAAAATGTCCGGATTCGAAGCGAACATCTCCGTTGCCGGTTTATTGTACTCGGGGTTGCCAGTAAGTCTGTGGAATTATGCAGTGCTAAGGTACTCACGTGAATTCACGTGGTACTATTTTATATCGGGAAACGATCGCCTACCTAGAAACGACGCGCATCTTGGCATGCCTCATGAGAAACCATTTTCATAATATCTTTGGCAACTTAGATGCCAGTAACATCAAATAAAGTGATATAGATACAATGATGTCGGGACAACATTACCTACATATTCTATTGCCTATATTCAATGTCAAGCTCCTGCTATATCAATAAATATGTCAACAGGTCAATTTAACCCCCCTCCCTCTTACGCTCCTATATATTGCCAGTTAAATAGTACTAACATCTATGCTCTTATAGCTGCTGTCACTCACTAATGGCCATAGTATATGGTGGCATATGCTATAGGGGGTAGGATACTTCAAGCTCTATTCGCAAGGCTAAAAGTGAGCAATTGCAGCAACTGTAGCTGTACCAATTTATACTTAGTTATAATAAATAGAAGGTACCGAGGCTGAACATACTGTTATATACTCTACAACTGCTTACAAGATTGATATAGGGCTATCTACACCTTTAGACCATCCTAGTTTACCAGTTGAAGATGATATACTCATTCCCAGCTGATATCTCTAAGAGTATAAGACATGCAGTCAAGCGGACTCCTCTAGCAAAAACCCTCACAGCTCAACCAAAATTGCACGAATATGAATTCTGAGAAAGGATTTGGATTCCCTGGTGTTTACTTATGTAACCCACCATTTTTCCTTGATTTTTTTGCTCTTCTAATAATTTTTTTGTGATTTTATCCGTGCCGAATAGTACTGACAGGTGATACAATGGATGCTCGGATACATGTCTCATGATTTATGGCAGCCGCTGTCTCACATGAGCCGCAGCTCCCTCGAGCTCTGTATTGATACCCCTAATAGCAATACTCTCGAACTGGTTTGCTGCTGTCAAACCTCAGATTTGCTTCCTAAACCGAATTACCATTTTAGATATGCCCCCAGCTCTCCGCTCGCAACCCCCGGGCCCAGATATGCCCCTCAAACCGGCTCGCTGCACACAATCCCTGCTTGCAGATATACCCCCAGGTCCGAATATACCCTCCAAACCAGTTCACCACCGCTCTCAACACTCTAAGTTAAAGTTAAATTCAGTTGCTGAAGTACTGGCAGTTGTGTAGGCGGCCAGTGGAGAGCGCGAAAATACGAAAAATGCATGCGCATACGAAATGCGCTTATGCAATGCAAGCGATATGTGAGCCGACGCTGGCAGGCGGTTGTTATGAGTTCACCGCGACTGTAGTATGGAGCTGGTGGAGCGCGCGAAAAATGTGAAAAATGCAAGCGCATACGAAATGCGCATATACGACGCAAGCAGCAAGTGATATGCCAGCCGACGCTGGTAGGCGGCATCGCAATCGCACAAATGAGTGCTATATGAGCTACGCAGAAGACTAGCGAGGATCACTACTGAAGTGTCTTTTTGGCCTGGCAGACAGTAACTCTCTGCGTTTACCACCTCCATTACAAACTCTGAGTCAAGGTTGGAAAAAACTATCATTTGGATGAGTCCTGGATCGAAATTATCTCATTGCTAGAGGGCAAGGGAGTGGTAAAAGGGGACGAACTAGGGCTGCAAAAGATACAGATAATAAGATAGTAGTAAAGTCAACAGCATTATCTGGAGCTACTGACTCTCAGCCACCACCACCCCCTCCTTCGACACTTGAGGAAATAATTCAGCAAATGCAGCAGCTGCAGCAGCTAGTTTCAGGCCTCGCGAATAGAGCTGTAAGTTATTCTAGCCTATATTGCATATGCTATCATATACTATAGCCATTAATGACTAACTCTTACTATAGGAAAGATAGATATAGACCTATTGATAGATAATATGCAGGAGGTTGAGGAGGGGGGTGGTAATTTAATATTATTAATGCATATATTGATATAGCAAGTGAACTATTGTTGGCAGAATTAATACAATATGCTAGAATTATAGTATCAGCTATGCTGTACATATAACTGTTTACTGTAAGCTGCTAGCATGTCTGTTGCACGAGATATAGCCAAATGTAGTATCTCCAGCAGGCGTGCCAAGAACGTCATATCCCGGTCGACGATCGTATCCCGATATAAAACAGTACTTCTGCTGCAGCTGTGATAGGGTCAAGACTGACCAGTCAGCAAACCAGTAGTGGCATGTTGAGCGCGCGCGGTTGCAACAGAAAATAAACAGTAGATCATGAGAGCCTGGTATCGGTAGCTTTCTGTTTTGTCTATAGCCTTCGACCAGCTCTCTACCAGCTTTACAGCTCTTTAGCTCGATAGGTAGGTTTGATAGCTCTTCTGCTAACTTAATAGCTAACTTAATGATTTCTCTTCTAGGTGTATTAACAGTTCTCTGCTAGCTAGTACTCCGCCTTAGCTAGTACTCCGCCTTAGCTAGTACTCCGCCTTAATATGAAGACACGAGGAACACGAAAAGTACACTTTGGTGCAAATTTTGCAAATAGAAGAACTTACAAGAGATGAGCAGATGCAAATTATCCTAGAGAAACTGGTACGAAGTGGCAGGAAATCGCAGCAGGAGTAGATACAACTACCAGACATGCAATGCCATATAGAAGAGATATAAGATGAGCAAACTCAACTCTCCTAGCAATCAAAGTTGAAGTGGAAGGCCAACTATTTTTGACGATGCAGAAAAAGAGAGATTGTGACAAGTTTCGAGTTTTCAGGTTTTTTGGGTGGGTTTCATGGTCGCAATATTTCTTTTTGGGGGTCGTTTTATGAAATTTATGCATTTTCTCATATATTAGTGTTATCATGTACTGTGTTTCACCACAACCCGACGCACACCACGTCCCGACGCACGTTTTACACCAAAACTGACCGCGCGCGACAACATATATCTCAACCACCAGAATAGAATTTTGTATGCGCTCTTCAGGGGAAATAAATAAAGGGTTATTCTTCATATTCCACACCTTGGCTTCTTCAGATATGTTGCTTTTAAGGGATTTATGATTCATGGAAATTCTTACCATAAATTGGCATAGGCTTGGCATATATTTTTCGCTGTGATATCACTAGTATTGAATTCCACTTATCACACCTGAAGTAAATTTGATAACAGCAGTAGGACACTTGAATATCAATATCTTATCTTATTCAAAGACGTGAGAAGCACACCAAGAAAACTTCTCAAGAAGTGGTGGAGTTATTCACAAAATTCATTTTCTCATAGAAACTGTATGCAATAATTGTATAGGAAAACTACCTGAAATGGCAATTTGATGTATAAATTAGGCATTAAACAACATTAAGCCAATGGAAGCACTAATTGACAAGAGGCCTATTGGGGAGACTCTCTAGCCACAATTATATGGTGAGCGTTGAAGAGAAGTTGTGCATTCTACCCTCCAGTTCACTTTGTATGGGAATTCCATATAAATACATGCCAAGACATCAATGAAAAACTCATGGTGCCATTAATCAACCACAATGTCTTTTCAGTGCAAATAGAGGGATTAAAGGTGAAGAATAACCCTTTATTTATTTCTCCTGAAGAGCGCATACAAAATTCTATTCTGGTGGTTGAGATATATGTTGTCGCGCATGCTCAGTTTTGGTGTAAAGCGGGCGTCGGGACGTGGTGCACGTCGGGTTGTGGTGAAAGACAGTAGTGGTGTTATGTCGTATCGTGGTGAACACACTGGGGTTGCGGCATACATGGGAGTTCTTGGAGGAGGTGAGCTTCTGCTCCTGCTAAGGCGTACCATGGTTTCGTTATTGATGGCTTGTTTTTGCGTATGTTCTAGACATCTCGGTGGCGAAGTAAGAGAAGGTAAATAGGAATCCCGGTAGGAACGGTGTTGGGTGGACGGCAGGAGGGATCTGGAGTGAACAAGGCGCAATTGGCCGTTGCCGGTTTATTGTACATGTAAAATACAGAATAGCCGACCATGCGTAGACAGCAACGGTATGACCACCAAAGAGAATCACAAAGCCTATTTAAAATACACTTTCTTAAAGATCTCGTTATCGCTCAAATGGGGAAATTAAAAATAAGTTAAGGTGCTTGAACTCTGAAACCCTGGGTTACATTTGGGTCCATAATCGCGATATCCTGATAAAAGTCTAGTTTGAATGCGCTGTTGAAGAACAGTATCATAAACATTGAAACGAAGAGGTGATAGTGAAATTATGTGCACAGATCACTCCTGTATACATAAGATGTTTTTCCCTTGCAACTGCGCCGATGGAAGTGTCACGTGTCACCGCTTCCGCTCGTCTCAACCAACGCATATCATATTGTTAAGTCTCGGTATAGCTTTCATGAAATAGAAAGTGTCAGGTTGCAGTCCCAAGCCTCAGTTTTGTCCGGAGACAAAATAATCCGGCTATTAGTAGTCGGGGCTCTTGGGAGAGCATACGCCCGCCACCAACAACACCACAGTAGCTCTAGCTTTTGTTGTTGGCATTTTGGGGGTCTACATACTTGACTTACAGACTTATCGTGGCCAATTTTTCCGCTGCTAGACAAGGTAACGACTCAACCCGCCACACCTCCCCAGATCTATCACCTCCGTTTTAGTATGCGGAAGGTCTGGCAACGTCCCCCGGACAGTTTTCTCCGCCAACCCTGCCAGCTGTCCCCGAGGGCCTGGCAGCACTGGTCCACCAACCCGCCCCACCGCCTCGTCCCACCTCCTCCCACCAATCCCTCCAATCGCTTCTTCAGCAGCAGCTCCAGCAACCACTCTGACGGTGCTGCCAGCAGCTTCCCCTCCTCCCTCCATCAGCTGTCCTCTCCCTCGCTTCCCCCTCCACAGAGCCGTCAGCAACAACCACTTCGACAGGACGAGCGTTTGAAAGCGACACCGCAACCACAACGTTTCCCCCAGCGATACCCACACAGATCGAAAGCTCTCAGCGCACTGAGTCTTCTGATCTAATTTTTACTCCAAAATACCCGACTCCTCAAGTCTCCCCCTCGGGGTGAAGTTTCGAGGAGATTTCCAGCTCCCCGCTTCGTTGCTAACACATCAACCCAGCGTTAAGAACCAATAAGAGGCCCCGAGCATCCGCCAGCCACCAATAGAAATGGCGGCAAAAAAGAGACACGTCCTCCCCGTCCCCAACGGGAGCCCTCACCACGGAGGGATGAAGACATAAATGACGAACTGGAGGCACTGAGATGCAGGGACCTGGAGGCGCAGATAGCCGGGAGAAGGGACCCCCGCCAGTTCTCTCCCGAAGTCGCGGTTTGTCCTCGGGGACCTACCCCCCATCCCAAAGTTCGTCCCCAAAAAGGCGCCCACACTGGGGTTCAGCCCCATCACCACCATACACACGACACCAGTGGAACCCATCCCCGAAGCCCTAGGCTTCAGCACAATAGTCACCGTGCATTCGGAGAAGCCATCCCAGAACAAAGCACAGAGACCACACCAACCCCCGGAGTCACGCCGACACCCATCCCGGGGCCCGCGACCAAGGAGCGAAAAGGCAAGATGGCGTCAGCTCAAGACCCGTACGCCTTCAAGCGACGGCTCAGCGGCAAGGAGGCAAAGAACATTGCCACTGCGCCCACGGGCCCCCCACCAGAAAAACAAACCCAGGTGCGACCCCAGTCACCCAACACGCTGACAGCACCCCCGTTGGCACCACCCCCCACCAAACGCACCCCCTCCCCCCGCGCTCGGGGCAAAGGAAACGACGAGGAGAAAAGCGCCCCTCCAACCAAGCCCACCGCTGCCACCACCACTACAAAGTCCGGCATCGTGGTACACGGCATAGCCCTGAGAAAGAACTTGGAAAATGTCCGAAAATGGCTGGAATCAGCTAACAAAGGCTTGGGACAAGTTGTTGGGATCCAATGGCTGAAAAATAAAAGAGATTCTCGTCGAGGAGGGGAAGCTCACCAGCTCGGTTGTAATATACTTGGAGGGGAGAATCGAGCCTACGCCAGGTAGAGTGAGACTGGGAGGAAAATGGCTAAAGTCATGCGAGTATGAATGGGACAGAAGACGGACTTGACCGGCTTAAGCCTTTTCCTTTTTCCTTAGCCTGTAATACAGAGACAGCCATGGGCAGCACAGGAGACGGAATTTTTCGGTGTTGTTTCCTTGTATTTCTAATGTACCTTAAATCGCCATAGCTCTTAGGGTGGCATGCGATTAATGATATTAATAAAAAAAAAAAAAAAAAAAAAAAAAAAAGTATCGATTGCTGCAAGTTATTCTATCAGCAAGGTAGCATTTTACCTGTCATCAGTAGCTCTGATAGACCCCCCTCTTCCCAGTCCACGCTCCCTCTCACATTTACAGTACCTCTTAATTGCCGACAAAACCGAAGAATTCTTCGATCATTGAAATCTGTGATCATAATTCTAGACAACCTCATATCTATTTGTCAACTTCCGATCCACCCCAAAGTCACTCATAATAGTGGTACTCAGAATTGGGACTTCCGGGAAAATACGTATTACAGCAAAATCTGAGCGTACATCCTGCAACACTGAAGATCGGCATTCTAGACTTCCTGGTGACTAACCCTCCGTTAGGGTTTTCGTAGTAGCAATTTTGACTAAACATTCACTACTTGAAAATCGGTCTCGGGAATTTATATTTTTCTAGAGATTTTGTTGGGTTTAAGCTCAAAGCGGGGGCCATGAATGACGGACCTACATATCCCACTTAAACCTGAGGGTTTGTACCACAGTTTTTTTTTTTTTTTTTTTTTTTTTTAATATCATTACTCGCTTGCCGCCCCTGTGGGCTATGGCGAGGTTATGTACATATGAAATAGTTGGAAGAGTAAATAGATTAGGAAAATGAACTTCTCCTGACTGCGTTCCCCGGTAAAAGGAATAAAGGAAAAATTACGTCCATGCCCACGTTAACATGTCCACAAGTGGGTCCTCGCCTTCCTTCTGTCTCGTTGTTCTTGTCACTGCCTTCCCCCCCGGCCATTTTCGTCTCCACCTCTCCCAGATATGAGTCGCTGTCTCCTCTTCTTGGCCGCACCATCGGCACTCCGGGCTTGTACCACAGTGAAATTGGACTTTGCCACCTATTGTGCCTGCAGGGAACAAAGCTGTGCCATGCTTTGGACGACTATGTAAACAGACTAATATATAGCGATAACTAGAAGCTGTATTCCCCACTGGGTTATAACGATCTTATCTGCATAATAACTACTAAATTTGCTTTCTTTTTTTTTTTTAATTCATAACTTATACGCAGTCCTGCTAGAACATGACGAGAGTTATAGGTACTTAAGCAACCTACAGAGGGATGAAAGGAAACTGCAAAACTAATGACGAACAATTCTCGCTAGTGTTGAAGACAGAAAAGAAAACACAACTATGCAAATCAGAAAACAAGAAAGCACAAAGTTATGACCCACGATACTAAATGTTACATACTGACTTCGATGCCTCAAAAAAAATTCATCCTTCGCTCTTGCATCATCTTTCTCCCGCAGCTAGCATAGCCCACATTTATCTAATTTAATTGCCCCGACCCATCGCAGTCGCGTCCCGACTGATTAACGTTATAGAGCACCATGCTGACGTAGTAATATCACCACATCCGTATGCTTTGCTGCAGCTGCCCATGATAGTGGCGTCCGACCATCCTTATCCTTTGAGTCGATATCCACCTTGTCTTGCTCAAGCAGTAACTTCACTACCTCCAGCCTGCCATACTCTGCTGCCCATGACAGTGGCGTTCGACCATCCTTGTCCTTTGAGTCTATATCCACTTTGTCTTGCTCAAGCAGAAACTTCACTACCTCCAGCCGGCTGTTCTTTGCTGCCCATGACAGTGGCGTTCGACCATCCTTGTCCTTTGAGTCTATATCCACTTTGTCTTGCTCAAGCAGTAACTTCACTACCTTCAGCTCACCGTTCCCTGCTGCCCATGACAGTGGCGTTCGACCATTGTCCTTTGAGTTTATATCCACTTTGTCTTGCTCAAGCAGTAACTTCATTACCTCCAGCTGGCCGTACCTTGCTGCCCATGACAGTGGCGTTCGACCATCATTGTTCTTTGAGTTTATATCCACTTTGTCTTGCTCAAGCAGTAACTTCATTACCTCCAGCTGGCCGTACCTTGCTGCCCATGACAGTGGCGTTCGACCATCCTTGTCCTTTGAGTCTATATCCACTTTGTCTTGCTCAAGCAGTAACTTCACTACCTTCAGCTCACCGTTCCCTGCTGCCCATGACAGTGGCGTTCGACCATCATTGTCCTTTGAGTTTATATCCACTTTGTCTTGCTCAAGCAGTAACTTCATTACCTCCAGCTGGCCGTACCTTGCTGCCCATGACAGTGGCGTTCGACCATCATTGTTCTTTGAGTTTATATCCACTTTGTCTTGCTCAAGCAGTAACTTCATTACCTCCAGCTGGCCGTACCTTGCTGCCCATGACAGTGGCGTTCGACCATCATTGTTCTTTGAGTTTATATCCACTTTGTCTTGCTCAAGCAGTAACTTCACTACCTCCAGCTGGCCTTTCTCTGCTGCCGTCGACAGTAGCGTTTGACCATAACCGTTCTTTGAGTTTATATCCACTTTGTCTTGCTCAAGCAGTAACTTCACTACCTCCAGCTTGCCGTACTCTGCTGCCCATGACAGTGGCGTTTGACCATAACCGTTCTTTGAGTTTATATCTACTTTGTCTTGCTCAAGGAGTAACTTCACTACCTCCAGCTCACCGTTCTCTGTTGCCCATGACAGTGGCGTTTGACCATAACCGTTCTTTGAGTTTATATCCACCTTGTCTTGCTTAAGCAGTAACTTCACTACCTCCAGCTTGCCGTTCTCTGCTGCCCATGACAGTGGCGTTTGACCATAAGAGTCCTTTGAGTTTATATCCACTTTGTCTTGCTTAAGCAGTAACTGCACGATAGTCTCATGGCCACCATACACTCCCCATGATAGAGGCGTCATGGGTCTCATCCAGGGCTTCTGTGGATTTTCTGACCGGTGATTGAGTGCAGCTTTAGATCCTCGCTTATTAATACGGAAAACGTTGAGGTAGTTTCGTTTCGGCGCCTTCCAACTGAGGATTAGTGATACGACTGCTTCATGACCATTTTGTATCGCAGTTACCAATGGCGTGCGGTCCCAGCGGTCCTTAGAGTTCACATCGATATCAGGTTGCTGCAGGAGCAGGCTAACAACATCTTTGTACCCATACTCGCATGCGACAGCTAGTGGTGTTTGCAAGTGAGGATGACCTGTATAATTTACATCTTGGCCACTTTGAAGAAGCGAGGTCATGAGGGTCATTATCCCAAACTGTGCAGCCACATGAAGGCCAGAAAACGGAATTGGGAACTGTGGCAAGATTACCTCCCACGAGTAGCTACAGGATTGGTACTTCTTGGCTTGGCACTGCGCTAGATATTGAACTGCACACGACGAGGTGTGTAGGCGGAGCAATTCAAGGGCAAGAACTTCAACATCAGCATTGGCCCCTTGCTCTATTTCACGGGCATGGTGGCCCCATTGCAAGGCCGCATATGGTAGGAATTTGAACTTGGCCTCAAGATGATCCATTTCATCGGCTGACTTGAGATGAGCGCGCAGTGGATCCAGGCTTAAGTATCTTAAGCAAGTCAGAGCGAGACAATTCTGGCTATCCGGAAAGTGCGTACTGTGGTTTTCCATCAGATATTCCTGCAAGGAGAAATGGACAAAACGCAATACAGTTGTCTTAGTTTCAACAACAACAACAACAAGGCCATAGCAGGACTCGATGATTGTCGTTGCAGAGGGGGCATTCTTTTCAAGAGTCTCAAGCGTTGTACTTTTTCCATTTACCGCCAGCGCATGCCTTAAAACGTCCACTGGGATTGATGTCCGAGCAAAAAAGGTCCACATTAACACCTTCATTCCAAGCTCAGCTAGAGCACGATTCGAGGAGTGCCGTATCCTAGTGATGATAGCGTTATATACTTCGAAGAGATTTCTAGGTAATGTGTCAAGGGCTTCATGTCTTTTCCATACTGTCATTTGTTGCATGACCGTGTCGATGTGAAAGGATGCTAAGAGGAACCTGTTTTCATTAGTATTTGCCATTATCAAATTGAAAGATTGAAAGAGACATACATTCCAGCTGACTTTCGAGGTATTGTGTCTATAATCTTCTGCCTCAGCTGGCTGTCCATTGCTTGAGGTCGGGGGTCGCTTTCAAGTTGATGAGTAACATATGCGCGAATGTCATTCTCATTTGCTTTAATATCTAGTACAACAGGTGAGGCTTTGAGCGCTTGAGTAATTTGCTCCTTGACATTCGGTCGTGCAGTAAGGAATAAGCGAAGCTGAGAACCCGAATGGTCAGGTGAATGTAATATTTCTTTGATGATATGGAGAAGTGACATGCGGGTTCGTTCCTCGAGTTCATCTAGGGCATCAATACAAAGAAAACATGGTTCGAGCACTTTCAGCAGAAGCTTCATCATATCTTTGGCTTGCTGCAAGTCCAGGTGAACTTCATCCTTGGTAGCTTCCTTTAAGCTATCAAATATAACCTTGGATGCTTTGTCGGGAGCCAGACCCCCAAGAAGTTGCTTGATGAAACTTCCGATAATATTGAGAATTACTTGATCCTTTTCCTCTCTATAGTCGCAGTATAAAAAAGCGATGCATTTGCTGGGGTATTGGACAGTCTGAGCCAACAGATAGTCAATCATAGTAGACCTGGCAAAAAAAGCCACTAGTATTAGTATAATATTCATTATATAAATTGTAAACTAGTTCTTGAGTTCAATGTAAATTTGAACTTACATAATGACACTTTTGCCAGAGCCTGGCATCCCAAAGCAGCAGAGTATTCGTGAATTTGGATCATTGTTTTGACTGGTGTACCAAGTCCGAAATGCATCAGTCTCGAATATCCAGAGCCCGGTGTTGTCCAGCCGAATGGATTTCATGTCGCTATGCCTTTGAGAGGGCTGTAGTGGTGACAAATTTTTGAGATATTTGTCGCGAATGGTAGCTTTGCTCTAGTTAGTGATGCAATAAAACAGCCAGTTATATATACATGCACACACCATATTCACGTTGCCATTGCAAGGTTGCCGGTGAAAGTTGTCCATCGGGATTTTTCAATCCACCTTCAAGACTAACTGCTAATTCGTCCTTGGAAGAAATAGCAGCCAGCAATTGGTTCACCACTCCATGTAGTTCGGAAAGGTCCGCACGTATGTGCTTCACATCGCTACCCGTGGCTATATCATTCTTGAGTTGGGTCAAGTCATCGTAGGTTTTGGATACGAGTTCCCTACATCAAGTTAGATTGAAATACACAGATTTAACTGGGATGAAATATATTACCAGTTGCTGACATTCAGCGAACACTCTATTGTCAGCATGTAGCGGTGCAGAGATTCCACAATTTCCGTACATTCTTCCTTCTTAAATGGCCATTTCAAATGCTCGCGGAATCCTGCCGATGGCGATCTCAACTTTGACAAGGAAGAATGAACTCTCTTGACCATGTCCTGGCATTGGCTGATGACAACTGAGAGTGCGGAGTCTCTTTGAATTTTTCCATCAAGTTCCTTCTTTCGCAAAAATTCCTCCAGTTGCCTCAGCACATCTCCTAACACGGTTATCTCTCTGAGGAGGCTGTGAGCCTCCTCGGAGGCTCCCTTAACAGCGCTAGTGTACTCTTTCAACAGTTTAGTAACTTCGATCGTCAATGACACAAAACCAGTAACCGCAGCGGTTATGGAAAGCGGGTCCATTTTGATGCAAGCAGGAGTTGGTATAATACGGTAATGAATATTGAATTATAGGGGGATGTTTGATGACAGATAATTTTCCTACAGTTGTTCAACTGCACGCGATCAGAAATACAAGATGGAAAAGAAAGCGGGGCTAGCTTTGCGGCTGTTCTCGTTCACAGCCTCACCTTGTAACACGATCATTGGCAATGTCATGCATGGGTACTCTACTTGTTCTTAGTAACCATCTGCACTTGCCAATGTATGTACACCATGTGCCAGATCATCCTACTAGGAAGCTTTCACCGCCCAAACACAGACAAAAGGAGTATCCAGAATATTTCTTTTTGTTATGCGTGTACGCAGTTTTATTTAATGCTACGCATACCGAATTCAATCGCATGTCATAACCGAATGTTGTGACAAGTTTGTTAAGTATTCTGGTAGTGTCGTAACCAGGTATTCTACGATAGGTTGTAATGGTCAGTTCGAGCTGATGCCAAGGCCCTCTTCAGAGAAGCTTAGGCAGATACGAGATGCACATCTTCACCCTACCGTAGTTCGCGTAACCAATGTTCACCCATCTCTGCGGTTATCTTGTCAGACAATGCACCCGAATACTTTTCTGTGAATGCAACTTCCAGAAACTTTTTTCACGTATTCGTTATTTCGTTATATGAATCTCCCTCCCCCCAAAAAACTATTCTAACCATGAATTCATAAAGTACTCCTGGGTACAGTCTCGCCCCAGACCACATATACCCCCCCCTACTGCCACCCCCTCCCTCTCTCCCCATACTATATTCCCGTCGCCCCTCCTCCCCCCTCTCCCCTCTCTCCGCTCCCATCCTACCACCCTCGTCTCCTTCCCGACCCCCCGATCCTCTTCAGGCTTGGGTGCCCCCCCACTCAGGAACGAGGAGTTTGAGAGGTGGCTGGAAGGAGTGCTAGAGGTGCAGGGCAGGTGCGTCCTAGTGGGGGACTGGAACGCGCACAGCCCGGCGTGGAGTCTGGAAGGGGTGGAGGAGAGTGGGAGGGGCAGGATTCTGAAGGAGAGGATGGAGGGGCTGGCTTCACCTTGGTGGGAGAAAGGGAAGCAACGTGGAGGAGGGAAGTGGAGGGGAGGTTGAGAGAGTCGAGGATCGACTTGGTGTGGGTAAGGGGAGTGACGGTGGACCAGGTGGGCCTGGTGGATGTGGGGTCGGACCACTCGGGGCTGGTGGTAGAATTCAGGGGAGAGGGGGAGGTGGAAGAAGGGGAGAACAGGGTAGTGAGGGTTGACTGGGAGAGGATGGGAGAGGAGGTAGAGGGGTGGGGGGGGGTGGGGGGAGGAGGAAAGGAAGGAGTGGTTGGAGAGGGTGGGGGGAGGGACCGCATACGAGAGGCTGAAAAGGTGGAAGAGGTCCCTAGAGAAAGAGGTGAGAGTGGGGGGGAGGAGCAAGAGGTGGTGGACGGAAGAGATAGAGGAGATGAGGAAAGAAGTCAACAGGCTGGCACGGGGGGGATAGGGGCCAGAGCGAGGTTGACGGAGGGGGAGAGGGTGAGGGGTTGGAAGGCGGCGGTGCAAAGGATGAAGTGGAAGATCCGGGAGGAGAAGAAGAAGTGCTGGAGGGAGTTCGTAGAAGAGGAAGGGTATAGCGACCCATGGAGGGTGGTGAGGGTGGCGAAGGACCCTTTCGGAGGAAAGGAGAGGATGGGAAGGTTGAAAGATGAGGAGGGGAGGGAGTTGGAGGGGGACGGAGAGAAGGTGAGGGCGCTGGTGGAGAGGAATTTTGCGTGGAGGGAAGAGGGGGAGGCAGAGGCGGGGGAGGAGGTGGGGGAGGGGGAAGCGGAGGAGGAGGGGGATGAGAGGGAGAGGGAGAGAGTAGAAGGAGAAGTGAGGGCTGCGTTGCAGGGCACCAAAAACAATTCGGCACCGGGACCCGGCGGAATCGGATACCGATTGATCAAAGCTGCCCTGAAGACTCCCATCGGGGATGAGTTAGTGAGGGAGATCGCCGAAAACTGGATCCGGAACAGGACCCCAGCGGAGTGGAGAGAGATGAGGGTCGTCATGATACCGAAGCCGGGCAAGGACATCAAGACGGCGAAAGCGTGGAGGCCAATCAACCTGATTAACTGTATCGGGAAGATCGGGGAGAAAGTCATGGCCAGCAGGCTACAGAAAGAAGACCGACTCTTCCACAGGCTCCAGCTGGGAGCACGCAAGCGGAGGAATGCGATCCAGGCGATGGCGAGGGCGGTAACAAAGGTGCAGAGGTGCCTGCACAGGGGGGGGAGAGCAGCGTGGGTGACGGCGGATGTTAAAGGAGGCTTTAACATCGTGAGGAAGGAGGTGGTCCTGAGAAGGATTGAGGAGAGGGGGAGCGAGGGGGTGAGAAAGAATTAGAAGCGGAGGTGGCTGGAGGAGTTTATGGGAGGCAGGGAGTTCGGAGTGTGGTGGGACGGCGAGGAGAAAGGGAGGGGCAGGTCGAACGTGGGGGTTCCGCAAGGGTCACCACTGTCACCGGTCATCTTCCTCATCTTCATGGCACCCACCATTGAGAAGATGGAGAGAAGGCTGAGGGGGGTGGCGATGGGGGCGGAGGTAGAAGTGCCATCGTATGTTGACGACCTGGCAGCAACGATCCTAGACTGGCACGGGTACTGGGATATGGGGCGGCTCAGGGAGAAAGTGAAGGTGGCGATCGCGGAGGTGGCGGAGGAAGACCAGATCCCGCTGGAGGAGTCGAAGTGGGAGATGATAACCTTCGGGGTGGGAAGGAGGTGGAAGAAAGAGGGGGAGATGCTAAAGTGGTTAGGGGTCATCTTCGATGAGAACTTGACCTTTGGCGCACATTGGCGAAACAGGCTGAGCCGAGCGCGGAGGCTGGCGGGGGCTCTCTCGGGACTGGGCAACCGGAACTGGGGGATGTCTCCACGCAGCTGGAGGCAAGCCTACACGGGGATGGTGAGGGCGGTTGCAATGTGGGGAAGCGAGATCGGGTGGAGGGGACAGAAGGAATGGAGGAAGGAGATGGAGAGAGTCCAGCTGCAGGTGTTGAAGAAGGCGGCTGGAGGAGGGAGAGGAGCGGGGGTAGGAGGGGTGAGTGCGGTGTGTGGAGTGGAGGACGTGGAGACGGTCCTGGATGGCGCGCAAGCGAGGGCGATCGTCCGGGAGGTGGAGGCGCCGTCAGAGCTGGCGGAGCTTTGCACGGGCGACTTCGGAGGGAGCGAGGAGAGAGAGGAGGAGGCGAGAAACTGGAGAGACTGGGGGGTGCAGTGGGCGGTGGTCGAGAATGAGGGGTATGAAGCAGTGCTGGACCGCTGGCAAGGCCAGTGGGCGAGGTTCTCGGAGGAGGGGGAGGAGATCTCGTGGGGAGGGGGGTGTGAGAAGGTGGAGGTGGAAGTGGTGGAGAGGCGGAAAGGAGAAGTGGAGACGAGGGGGGAGTGGGAAGCCGCGATCGGGGAAGCCGGAAGAAAAAGGCCAGTCCTTTTCTCCGACGGCAGCAAGATCGAGGACAGCAAGGTGGGAGCAGGAGTGTGGGGGAGGTCGGCAGTCGTGGCGGAGGTGGTGGGGAGAACGGCGACGGTGTTCGATGGGGAGGTGAGGGGAGTGAGAAAGGCGCTGGAGAGTGTGGAGGAGGAGGTCCCTGTACTGACCTGTTTAGATTCTGAGGCTGCCGTCATGGCGATCCAGAAGGCAGGCAGGGAGGGAAAGGGGAAAACCGAGGATGTGAGGAGAGTGGTGGATGCCGTGGCGAGGAGGAAGAAGAAGAAGGGAGGGGATGCGAAACTGATGTGGGTCAAGGCTCATATCGGAATTGCAGGGAATGAGAAGGCTGATGAGTGGGCAAAGAAGGGGACGGCGGTGGAAGGGAAAGAGGTGGCCACCGGGAGCGGGGTGCGCCAGAGGATTAAGGCGTGGAGGAAGGAGAGGAGGGAGGTGGAAGGAGGGGGGGATATATAGTGGGGCCTCCTTGAGGCAGAAACCGGAAGGTCCGTCCGGAGGTTTCTGGAATCAGGTGGTAGAAGTAGATATTGTTTTATATCGGGATACTGTGGGTGGGAGAAGGTGATCGAAGACTTGGCGATGGAAGCTGCGGACTTGGCAATGGAAGTTATAGGAAGGGTGGGAGAAGGTGATGGAAGCTGTGGACTTGGCAATGGAAGTTATAGGAATTGCCTAGAAGGGAAAGGGAAACGTGAGGGAGAAGAGATAAAAAGGGGGATGAAGCTCCTGTACCTAAAGACACCACCCCACTCTCTAGACGAAGAATCCACCCTCAATACGATCGTCGACCAGGATACGACGTTTTCTTGGCACTCCTGCTGGAGATACTACATTTGGCTATATCTCGTGCAACAGACATGCTAGCAGCTTACAGTAAATAGATATATGTACAGCATAGCTGATACTACAATTCTAGCATATTGTATCAATTCTGTCTACAATGGTTCACTTGCTATATCAATATATGCATTAATAATATTAAATTACCACCCTCCTCTTCAACCTTCTGCATATTATCTATCAATAGGTCTATACCTATCTTTCCTATAGTAAGAGTTAGTCATTAATGGCTATAGTATATGATAGCATATGTAATATAGGCTAGAATAACTTACAGCTCTATTCGCGAGGCCTGAAACTAGCTGCTGCAGCTGCTGCATTTGCTGAATTACTTCCTCAAGTGTAGAAGGAGGGGGTGGTGGCGGCCGGGAGTCAGTAGCTCCAGATAATGCTATTGACTTTACTACTATCTTATTATCTGTATCTTTTGCAGCCCTAGTTCGTCCCCTTTTACCACTCCCTTGCCCTCTAGCCTGCCATTTTCCTCCTTTCCCACAAGCAGTTGACCTCCCCCCATTAACTTCTAGTATATTAGTAGTAAGCCTATCTGTCGCAGTACTTGGGTTCGGACCATCTACAGAAGACTTAGTAGAGTTATTAGAGTCTGATTCAAGGTCAATTTAATAATCATTTACATTTTTCTGACCCTCCAACTGTCGTAGTCGAGCAATAAGATAATTTCGATCCAGGACTCGTCCAGATGATAGTTTTTTCCAACCTTGAGTTTGTAATGGAGGTGGTAAACGCAGAGAGTTACCGCCTGCCAGGCCAAAAAGACACTTGACTAGAGATGCTCGCTAGTCCTCTGCGTAGCTCATATAGTACTCATTTATGCGATTGTGATGCTGCCTGCCAGCGTCGGCTCACATATCGCTTGCGTCGCATATGTGCATTTCGTATGCGCGTGCATTTTCGCATTTTCGTGCGCTCTACCAGCCGCCCACACAACTGCCAGTACTTCAGCAGCTGAATTTGACTTTGACTTAGAGTGTTGAGAGTGGTGGTGAACTGGTTTGGAGGGTATATTCGGGCCTGAGGGTGCAGGAATTGTGAGCAGTGAGCCGGTTTGAGGGGCATATCTGGGCCCAGGGGTTGCGAGTGGCGAGCCGTCGAGGGCATATCTAACAGCTGGGAATGGCAATCCAGTTTAGGAACTGTAACGGATGGTGGTAAACGCAGAGAGTTACCGTCCGCCAGGCCAAAAATGCACTTGACCAGCGATACTCGCTAGTCCTCTGCGTAGCTCATATAGCGACTGCGCCGCCGGCGCCCAGCTGTCGCATATCGCCTACGTCGCATATGCGCATATTGCGCGCGCATCCACCGACCGCCCGCCCTACGGTTGCGGTGAATCCGTAACAGGAACCAAATCTGAGGTTTTGGCAGCAGCAGCTCATATGAGACAGCGGCTGCGGTAAATCGTGAGACATGCATCTGAGCACCCTTGTATCACCTGTCAGTACTATTCAATAAAGTCACAAAAAAATTATTAAAAGAGCAAAACAATTAAGGAAAAATGGTGGGTTATATAAGTAAACATCAGAGAATCCAAACCCTTGCTCAGAATTAATATTCGTGCAATTTTGGTTGAGCTGTGAGGGTTTTTGCTAGGGGGGCCCGCTTGACTACATGTCTTATACTCTTAGAGATATTAGCTGGGAATGAGTATATCATCTTCAACTGGTAAACTAGGAGGGTCTAAAGGTGCAGATAGCCCTATATTAATCTTGTAAGCAGCTGTAGAGTATATAACAGTATGTTCAGCCTCTGTACTAGCCGAAAAAATAAGTATCCGGACAGGGGATAAATGCATATTATGCGCTATGCAGTATTTGGCATAAACTAGCATAGTTTCGTATGCTTGGCTATGACACTCAGTGTGGATAGTGTCCAATTTTATTATGTCAGAAGTATCCGGACAGCTGACATAACGAATTTGGGACTTGCAACACCAATAGTCCTATACCTACGTATGAGGACAAGGCAAATAGATGTAGGTCCTTTACTAGGAATATGAAAATGGCACTACAGGCAACTACGAATAAGTACAGGTTCAGGCATTATAATGATTAAAACTTACTATTCTGATAGTCTGACTACTATTCTGATAGATCCTAAGATTTCGAGACTGCTCTTCAGGGCTTTTCCAGAGACCATTGAAATACTGTTTAAGAGGCTGTTCGAGCTCAAACAGCCTCCGAAACAGCCTCCGAAACAGCCTAGAAAGTAGCCTCCAGAACAACCTCCAGTACGACCTCCGGAACAGCCTCTGAACAGCCTCTGAACAGCCTCTGAACAGCCTCTGAACAGCCTCCGGAACACCCTCTTAAACAGCTGCTCGAACAGCTGCTCGTAGCATGTTAACAGCTACTCAAACAGCATTCGGAATAGTCTCCGAACAGCCTCCGCAAAACTTCAAGAAAAGCCTCTGGAACAGGCTACAGAAGAGCACTGCAATAGCAGTAAAAACAAGCAGTAGTGACCTAACTCCAGTTGCAGTACTCTCATCTGCGCTTTATTACAACTTCAAGACTTGTAGCTGATGCATATGTGAAGCTCTCAAAACTCCATTCTCAATGATGTCAGTGCATGTTGATTTCAGTATCTTCATTATTCTAGATATTGTTCTTATTGATAAGACTTTGCTTGGGCTATTTGGTATGCGAATACCTCAATGTAGGCCACAATGGCTGTTCTTTTCCAGGGGGGTTATTTTAGCACCTACAAGAATATTAGTATCTTACTTAGTATGATAATTGAGTCTTTACCCGGACATTTTTTGCCTGCCATCCGTGTATATATTACCTTGTTCTTGTATTTATTCTGCTGCTGTATGATAGGGGGTCTCCAGAATTGCGGAGAAGACCTAAATTCATTAGGTCAGCTGTCCGGATACTTCTGACATAATAAAAATTGGACGCTAGCATGAAATTTGGACTGGTCTAAGGAGCCAACCATACAAAAATATGGTAGTTTATACCAAAAACTGCATAGCGCATACTATGCATTGGTCGCCTGTCCGGATACTTATTTTTTCGGCTAGTACAAAATGTACAATGCAGAATAGCCGACCATGCGTAGACAGCAATGGTATGGCCACTAAAGAGAATCACAAAGCCTATTTAAAATACACTTGCTTAAAGATCTCGTGATCGCTCAAATGGGGAAATTGAAATACGTTAAGGTGCTTGAACTCTGAAACCCTGGGTTACAGTTGGGTCCATGATCGCGATATCCTGACAAATGGCCGATAAAAGTCTAGTTTGAATGCGTTATTGAAGAATAGAATTATTCAACAACGAAAGGAAGAAGTCTTAGTGAAAATTATGCGCACAGCTCACTCCTGTATACTCAGGATGTTTTTCCCTTGCAACTGCGCCGATGGAAGTGTCA
Source organism: Kalaharituber pfeilii (assembly GCA_015179045.1). Lineage (NCBI taxonomy): Eukaryota > Fungi > Ascomycota > Pezizomycetes > Pezizales > Pezizaceae > Kalaharituber > Kalaharituber pfeilii. The sequence continues at coordinate 214,574 of WHUZ01000019.1, forward strand.
CGTGTCACCGCTTCCCCTCGTCTCAACCAACGCATATCATATTGTTAAGTCTCGGTATAGCTTTCATGAAATGGAAAGTGTCAGGTTGCAGTCTCGAGCCTCAGTTTGTCCGGAGACAAAATAATCCGGCTATTAGTAGTTGGGGCTCTGTGGGAGAGCTTACGCCCGCCACCAACAACACCACAGTAGCTCTAGCTTTTGTTGTTGGCATTTTGGAGGTCTACATACTTGAATTACAGACTTACCGTGGCCAATTTTTCCATTGCTAAACAAGGTAACGACTTACTCAACCCGCCACAAGGCTCCGCTTTAGTATGCGGAAAGTCTGGTAACGTCCCCCGGACAGTTTTCTCCGACAACCCTGCTCGTCCCACCTCCCACCAATCCCTCCAATCGCTTCTTCAGCAGCAGCTCCAGCAACCACTCTGACGGCGCTGCCAGCAGCTTCCCCTCCTCCCTCCATCAGCTGTCCTCTCCCTCGCTTCCCCCCCTCCACAGAGCCGTCAGCAACAACCACTTCGACAGGACGAGCGTTTGAAAGCGACACCGCAACCACAACGTTTCCCCCAGCGATACCCACACAGATCGAAAGCTCTCAGCGCACTGAGTCTTCTGACCTAATTTTTACTGCAAAATACCCGACTCCTCAAGTCTCCCCCTCGGGGTGAAGTTTCGAGGAGATTTCCAGCTCCCCGCTTCATTGCTAACACATCAACCCAGCGTTAAGAACCAATAAGAGGCCCCGAGCATCCGCCAGCCACCAATAGAAATGCCGGGAAAAAAGAGACACGTCCTCCCCGTCCCCAACGGGAGCCCTCACCACGGAGGGATGAAGACATAAATGACGAACTGGAGGCACTGAGATGCAGGGACCTGGAGGCGCAGATAGCCGGGAGAAGGGACCCCCGCCAGTTGTCCTCGGGGACCTACCCCCCATCCCAAAGTCCGTCCCCAAAAAGGCACCCACACTGGGGTTCAGCCCCATCACCACCATACACACGACACCAGTGGAACCCACCCCCGAAGCCCTAGGCTTCAGCACAATAGTCACCGTGCAATCGGAGGAGCCATCCCAGAACAAAGCACAGAGACCACACCAACCCCCGGAGTCACGCCGACACCCATCCCGGGGCCCGCAACCAAGAATCGAAAAGGCAAGATGGCGTCAGCTCAAGACCCGTACGCCTTCAAGCTACGGCTCAGCGACAAGGAGGCAAAGAACATTGCCACTGCGCCCACGGGCCCCCACCAGAAAAACAAACCCAGGTGCGACCCCAGTCACCCAACACGCTGACAGCACCCCCGTTGGCACCACCGCCCATCAAACGCACCCCCTCTCCCCCGCGCTCGGGGCAAAGGAAACGACGAGGAGAAAAGCGCCCCTCCAACCAAGCCCACCGCTACCACCACCACTACAAAGTCCGGCATCGTGGTACACGGCATAGCCCTGAGAAAGAACTTGGAAAATGTCCGAAAATGGCTGGAATCAGCCAACAAAGGCTTGGGACAAGTTGTTGGGATCCGATGGCTGAAGAAAAAAAAGAGATTCTCGTCGAGGAGGGGAAGCTCACCAGCTCGGTTGTAATATACTTGGAGGAGCGAATCGAGCCTACACCAGGTAGAGTGAGACTGGGAGGAAAATGGCTAAAGTCATGCGAGTATGAATGGGACAGAAGACGGACTTGACCGGCTTAAGCCTTTTCCTTTTTCCTTTGCCTGTAATACAGAGACAGCCATGGGCAGCACAGGAGACGGAATTTTTCGGGGTTGTTTCCTTGTATTTCTAATGTACCTTAAATCGCAATAGCTCTTAGGGCGGCATGCGATTAATGATATTAATTATAAAAAAAAAAAAAAAAAGTATCGATTTCTGCAGTTATTCTGTCAGTAAGGTAGTATTTTACCTGTCATCAGTAGCTCTTATAGGCCCCCCTCGTCCCAGTCCACGCTCCCTCTCACATTTACAGTACCTCTTAATTGCCGACAAAACCGAAGAATTTCTTCGGTCATTGAAATCTGCGATCGTAATTTTAGACAACCTCATATCTATTTGTCAACTTCCGATCCACCCCAAAGTCACTCACAATAGTGGTACTCAGAATTGGGGACTTTCGATGTGAAAATACGTATTAAATTACAGCAAATCTGAGCATACATCCTGCAACACTGAAGATCGACATTCTAGACTTCCTGGTGACTAACCCTCCGTTAGGGTTTTTGTAGTAGCAATTTTTACAAAAACATTCATTACTTGAAAATCGGTCTCTGAAGTTTATATTTTTCGAGAGATTTTGTCGGGTTGAAGCCCAGGGCGGGGGCCATGACGGACCTACTTATCCCACTTAAATCTGAGGGTTTGTACCATAGTGAATTTGGACTTTGCGACCTACAATTGTGCATTTTTAGGGAACAAAAGCTGTGTTATGCTTTGGATGACTATGTAAACAGAGTAATATATAGCGACAACTGGAAGTTGTATTCCCCGAGTGCGATAAAATCGTAATCTTGTATCTCGTCATCTAAGCAATAACTACCAAATTTGATTTTTTTTTTTTTTTTTTTTTTTTTTTTTTAAAGTTCATGAATTGTATGCAGCCCTGCTAGACCATGCGAGGGTCAGATGCAGCTGCGTACAGAAGGATGAAAAGAAACTACAAAATACTCATACCCCCACGATCCTCACTACTGTTAAAAGCAGAAAAGAGAACTCGACTATGCAAACCAGAAAGCAAGAAACCACAAAGGTATGACTTCAACGTCCCAGAAATCGCAGATGACGGAATTTCAACGTTTGTTATCCTTCGCTCTCACATCGCCTTTCTACCGTAGCTAACGTAGCCTAGCTTTATCGAATGTACCATTAGTAATTGCCCCGACCCATCGCAGTCGCGTCCCAAGTGATTATCGTTTCCGAGCACCATGCTGACGCAGTAATGTCACCATGGCTCTACGCTTTTTTGCAGCTGCCCATGATAGTGGCGTCCGACCATCCTTATCCTTTGAGTTGATATCCACTTTGTCTTGCTCAAGCAGTAACTTCACTGCCTCCAGATCGCCGGTCGCTGCTGCCCATGACAGTGGTGTTTGACCATCATTGTCTTTTGAGTCTATATCCACTTTGTCTTGCTCAAGCAGTAACTTCACTACCTCCGGCTTGCGACCAAACCAATGACTACCTGCTGCTGCTGCCCATGATAGTGGCGTTCGACCATCCTTGTCCTTTGAGTTTATATCCACTTTGTCTTGCTCAAGCAGTAACTGCACTACCTTCGGACTGCCATACCCTACTGCTGCTGCCCATGACAGTGGCGTTCGACCATCATTATCCTTTGAGTCTATATCCACTTTGCCTTGCTCAAGCAGTAACTTCACTACCTCCGGACTGTCGTTCCCTGTTGCCCATGACAGTGGCGTTCGACCATCCTTGCCCTTTGAGTCTATATCCACTTTGTCTTGCTCAAGCAGTAACTTCACTACCTCCAGCTTGCCCTTCTGTGCTGCCCATGACAGTGGCGTTCGACCATCCTTGTCCTTTGAGTCTATATCCACTTTGTCTTGCTCAAGCAGTAACTTCACTACCTCCAGCTTGCCGTGCACTGCTGCCCATGACAGTGGCGTGTCACCATCCTTGTCCTTTGAGTTTATATCCACTTTGTCGTGCTCAAGCAGTAACTTCACTATCTCCAGATTGCCGTTCTTTGCTGCCCATAACAGTGGCGTTCGACCATCCTTGTCCTTTGAGTTTATATCCACTTTGTCTTGCTCAAGCAGTAACTTCACTACCTCTAGCTTGCCAATCTCTGCTGCCCGTAACAGTGGCGTTTGACCATCCTTGTCCTTTGAGTTTATATCCACTTTGTCTTGCTCAAGCAGTAACTTCACTACCTCTAACTTGCCGTACTCTGCTGCCCATGACAGTGGCGTTTGACCATCCTTGTCCTTTGAGTTTATATCCACTTTGTCTTGCTCAAGCAGTAACTTCACTACCTCCGGCTTGCCATACCGTGCTGCTGCTGCCCATGACAGTGGCGTTCGACCATACTTCTTGTCCTTTGAGTCTATATCCACTTTGTCTTGCTCAAGCAGTAACTTCACTACCTCCAGCTTGCCGTTCTTTGCTGCCCATGACAGTGGCGTTCGACCATCCTTGTCCTTTGAGTCTATATCCACTTTGTCTTGCTCAAGCAGTAACTTTACTACCTCTAGCTTGCCGTTCCCTGCTGCCCATGACAGTGGCGTTTGACCATCGTTGCCCTTTGAGTCTATATCCACTTTGTCTTGCTTAAGCAGTAACTTCACTACCTCTAGCTTGCCTTTCTCTGCTGCCCATAACAGTGGCGTTTTACCATACTTGTTCTTTGAGTTTATATCCACTTTGTCTTGCTCAAGCAGTAACTGCACGATAGTCACATGGCCACCATACACTGCCCATGATAGAGGCGTCATGGGTCCCATCCACTGCATCCAGGACTCCTGTGGATTTTTGGACCGGTGATTGAGTGTAGCTTTATATCCTCGCTTATAATTACGGGAAAGGTTGAGGTAGTTTCGTTTCGCCGCCCTCCAACTGAGGATTAGTGATACGACTGCTTCATGACCATTTTGTATCGCAGTTATCAATGGCGTGCGGTCCCAGTGGTCCTCAGAGTTCACATCGATATCAGGTTGCTGCAGGAGCAGGCTAACAACATCTTTGTACCCATACTCGCATGCGACAGCTAGTGGTGATTGCAAGTCAGGATGACCTTTATCATTTACATCTTGGCTACTTTGAAGAAGCGAGGTCATGAGGGCCATTATCCCAAACTGTGCAGCCACATGAAAGCCAGAAAACGGAATTGGAAACTGTGTCAATTTTGTCCTGGAATCGTAGGATCCGTACTTCTTGGCTTGGTACTTCGCTAGATATTGAACTGCACAGGACGAGGTGTGTAGGCGGGACAATTCAAGGGCAAGAACTTCAACAGCGGCATTGGCCCCATGCTCTGCTTCACGGGCATGGTGGCCCCATTGCAAGGCCGCATATGGTAGGAATTTGAACTTGGCCTCAAGATGATCCATTTCATCGGCTGACTTGAGATGAGCGCGCAGTGGATCCAGGCTTAGGTATCTTAAGCAAGTCAGGGCGAGACAATTCTGGCTATCCGGAAAATGCGTACTGTGATTTTCCATCAGATATTCCTGCAAGGAGAAATGGACAAGACGCAGTGTAGTTGTCTCAGTTTCAAGAACGACCAGGCCGTAGCAAGACTCGATAATTGTTGTTGCAGAGGGTGCATTCTTTTCGAGTGTCTCAAGTGTTGTATTTTTCCCATCCACTGCCAGCGCATGCCCTAGAGCATCCACCGTCATTGGTGTCCGAGCAAGAAAGGTCCACCTCAACACCTTCATTCCAAGCTCAGCCAGAGCAGGATTCGAGGAGCGCTGAATTCTAGCGATGATATCGCCATATACTCCAGAGGGATTTTTGGGTAATGTATTAAGGGCATTATGTCTTTCCCATATTGTCATTTGTTGCATGACCGTGTTGATGTGAAAGGATGCTAAGAGGAACCTGTTTTCATTAGTATTTGCCATTATCAAATTGAAAGATTGAAAGAGACATACATTCCAGCTGACTTTTGAGGTATTGTGTCTATAATCTTCTGCCTCAGCTGGCTGTCCATTGCTTGAGGTCGGGGGTCGCTTTCAAGTTGATGAGTAACATATGCGCGAATATCATTCTCATTTGCTGTAATATCTAGTACAACAGGTGAGGCTTTGAGCGCTTGAGTAATCTGCTCCTTGACATTCGGTCGTGCAGTAAGGAATAAGCGAAGCTGAGAACCCGAATGGTCAGGTGAATGTAGGATTTCTTTGACGATATGGAGAAGTGACATGCGGGTTCGTTCCTCGAGTTCATCTAGGGCATCAATACAAAGAAAACATGGTTCGAGTACTTTCAGCAGAAGCTTCATCATATCTTTGGCTTGCTGCAAGTCCAGGTGAACTTCAGCCTTGGTAGCTTCCTTTAAGCTATCAAATATAGCCTTGGATGCTTTGTCGGGAGCCAGATGCTTAAGAAGTTGCTTGATGAAACTTCCGATAATATTGAGGATTACTTGATCCTTTTCCTCTTTATAGTCACAGTATAAAAAGGCGATGCCTTTGCTGGGGTATTGGACAGTCTGATCCAAAAGATAGTCAACCATAGCAGACCTGGCAAAAAAGCCACTAGTATTAGTATAATATTTATTATATACTAGTTCTTGAGTTCAATGTAAATTTGGACTTACATAATGACACTTTTGCCAGCACCTGGCATCCCAAAGCAGCAAAGTATTCGTGAATTTGGATCATTGTCTTGACTGGTGTACCAAGTCTGAAATGCATCAGTCTCGAATATCCAGAGCCCGGTTTTGCCCAGCCGAATGGATTTAATGTTCCTATGCCTTTGAGAGGGATCTAGTGGTGACAAATGTTTGAGATATTTGTCGCGAATGGTAGCTTTGCTCTAGTTAGTGATGCAATAAAACAGCCAGTTATATATATGTGCCGGGCCATTCGTAACAAACGTTCCAGTGGCCACTGGCCCGGGCCACTCACCACTGGCCCGGACCAGTGGCCACTAGCCCGGACTACTCAATGGAACGCTGGTTCGTGACTGGCCCGGGCCACTCAGAATTTGAATTTTCTCATTCTACCTACAATTCACCCTCTCAAACTCACACACACACACTCGCGTATCCACACATCCACTATTTGATAAAACAGCGTCACTAAAGACCTCTCCCTGCCACAGGAAAACACAGCTCTACCAAGGACCCCTCCAGCGACAGGAAAAAACAGCTTCATTAAGGACCGTCTCCGGCGAAAAAAAAAAAAAACAGCAGCAGCAAGGACCCCTCCGGCGACAGGAAAACACAGCTTCATCAAGGACCCCCAGCGACAGGAAAAAAACAGCTTTATCAAGGACCTCTCCAGTGACAGGAAAAATCAGCTTCATCAAGGACCCCTCCGGCGACAGGGCAAAAAAAAATACAGCGTGATGAATGACCCCCTCCGGCGACAGGAAAAACAGCTTCAAGATTGCAATGAACATCTTGAATAATGTCAAATGCTCGATCTTCTATAATAACCTCACGATGGTATTCGTTTTGGGGAGGATTCGCTTTGCGCATTAGAACGCCATCCTCATTAATAAAAAATTTCTAATTTGTTAATATCTTATTAATCTCATTATAGGTTATACTTACCTTAGCAAGAGTTTTAACATTATTCTCAGCTGCTGAAGACACGGGCCGTTCTGGATCACGACAGAAAATTCGGATTTCACGTAACTTCTGAGGTTCCATTTGATATCTATTTGTATGATCCCGAGATTGAATATATAGCTCGAATTGATGGCGAATTTCGGGTGTAAAAGGCTCCATAGGTAAAGATTGTTAAGGAATGAGGCTGAAAAGTAATTACCAGTTTAGGTAAATAAGATAGGCTTGGCGTTGTATACTAGAGAAGTGTATGGTACAGAATGCGATATATGTAGAATACATTCAAAATACCGACAGCATGGAAAAATATCAAGTTTAAATACTTGAGTAAATAAAACAAAAAAATAAACAAATGATTTAGACAATTACAATTCCGAACCTTCTAGTATTTTAACAGCCACCAACATACCAACATTCTGTTGTAGTTCTGTGCGCAGAACAAAAAGGTCAATGCGTTGTACTAGTGTGTGATCACGAACCAGCGTTCCGTTGAGTAGTCCGGGCTAGTGGCCACTGGTCCGGGCCAGTGGCCACTGGAACGTTGTTACGAATGGCCCGGCACATATACATGCACACACCATATTCACGTTGCCATGGCAAGGTTGCCTGTGAAAGTTGTCCATCGGGATTTTTCAATCCACCTTCAAGACTAACTGCTAATTCGTCCTTGGTAGAAATAGCAGCCAGCAATTGGTTCACCACTCCATGTAGTTCGGAAAGGTCCGCACGTATGTGCTTCACATCGCTACCCGTGGCTATATCATTCTTGAGTTGGGTCAAGTCGTCGTATGTTTTGGATACGAGTTCCCTACATCAAGTTAGATTGAAATACACAGATTTAACTGGGATGAAATATATTACCAGTTGCTGACATTCAGCGAACACTCTATTGTCAGCATGTAGCGGTGAAGAGATTCCACAATTTCCGTACATTCTTCCTTCTTAAATGGCCATTTCAAATGCTCGCGGAATCCTGCCGATGGCGATCTCAACTTTGACAAGGAAGAATGAACTCTCTTGACCATGTCCTGGCATTGGCTGATGACTACTGAGAGTGCGGAGTCTCTTTGAATTTTTCCATCAAGTTCCTTGTTTCCCAAAAATTCCTCCAGTTGCCTCAGCACATCTCCTAACACGGTTATCTCTCTGAGAAGGCTGTGAGCCTCCTCGGAGGCTCCCTTAACAGTGCTAGTGTACTCTTTCAACAGTTTAGTAACTTCGAGCGTCAATGACACAAAACCAGTAACCGCAGCGGTTATGGAAAGCGGGTCCATTTTGATGCAAGCAGAAGAGTTGGTATAATACGGTAATGAATATTGAATTATATGGATATATAGGGGGATGATTGATGACAGATAATTTTCCTACAGTTGTTCAACTGCACGCGATCAGAAATACAAGATGGAATAGAAAGCGGGGCTAGCTTTGCGGCTGTTCTCGTTCACAGCCTCACCTTGTAACACGATCATTGGCAATGTCATGCATGGGTACTCTACTTGTTCTTAGTAACCATCTGCACTTGCCAATGTATGTACACCATGTGCCAGATCATCCTACTAGGAAGCTTTCACCGCCCAAACATAGATAAAAGGTGTATTCAGAATTTTTTTTTTTTTTTGTTATGCGTGTACGCAGTTTTATTTAATGCTACGCATACCGAATTAAATTGCATGTCATAACCGAATGTTGTGACAAGTATGTTAAGTATTCTGGTAGTGTCGTAACCAGGTATTCTACAATAGGTTGTGTTCTAGCTGATGCCAAGGCCCTCTTCAGAGAAGCGAAATGTTTGGCTCAAAGCTTAGGCAGATACGAGATGCACATCTTCACCCTACCGTAGTTCGCGTAACCAGTGTTCGCGGTTATCTTGCCAGACAATGTACGCTTAGCATTGTTCCCCTCCCCGAATACTTTTCTGTGTATGCAACTTCCAGAAACATTTTTCACGTATTCGTTATTTCGTTATTCGGATATACAATATATGAATCTCCCTCCCCCAAAAAACTATTCTGACCATGAATTCATAAAGTACCCCTAGGTACAGTCTCGACCCAGAGCTAGTTAGGCTAACTTGGATAGATCAATAGCCAAAAAAAAAAAAAAGGAAAACACAAAGAAAAAAAATATCACCTACGAAAAAGCCGAAACTAGTAACTGCTGTATGTAATCACCAATAGTGAATTAAATCTATCCATATTTTCAAGGTAAAGATCCAAATCGTTTCTCATGCCTGGGATAACAATATATACAGCAACCCACCATATCAATAGAATGATAAAACCCTCGCTTCCATTTCCACCAATTATTCCCTCCATCACTTCTTGCCCTCGTCCTCTGAATCCACCAAGTCAATCACCACAATCGCCCCTTTTGTACCCGTGCTCCCCCCACTTATATCACTCCTCGCCCTCTTCTCGACCCTCCCCTCTTCGGCCCCCTCCAACTTCCTTTTTCCCTCCCCCCCACCCGTCACTACACCCCCGCCCTCGCTCCTCCACCATTCTCCCCCCCCTTTTTCCACCTCCCTATCCCACCCCACCTTGACCCCTCTCTTCACCACCTCCGTCCACACGTCGTCCCCTTCCCCAAACTTCAATACCCCTCCCACCACCTCCTCCGTCCACTTCCTCCTCTTTTCCCACCTCTTTCCCGCCTCCTCCCGGCCCAGCCCCACCTTCTTCACAATTAAATATCCCACTCGCCTTGCCCCCGGTTTGTGCTTGACGTCCGAAAATACGGCCTCCACTTACTCGGATACTTATTATTAATCTCAATTTCCACATGTCGACGTTGTTGAGCCGTCGCAGCAAACACCCATTCGTCCCGGTGTGGGGAGATTAAGAACTGTGTCAGCTCATTGCAGTCGGGACAAGAGGCCCGACTACTGCACGCATGCGGGGGCAACGCGAGATTCGTGACTTTTGGAGCCGGCGGGATGCCCAGTAACGGCAAGACGAACTTCAGTACGACCGCCTTGAAGAAGTAGGGTATCGACCTGTGCGCCGTAGGCAATATATTGTGCGCCTCCAATAACCGCTTCACACCCGCAATCACCGCTGCAAACACCGCCGCGACGGAAGCATTTTTTTTCAATGCAAACGGCACCTGCGCGTTGACGATCCGCTCAAGTATCGTCCCCATAGCCTCGATATGCGGTACCTGCATTGCAAACTGGAGAATCGCGTTCGTGCTCGAGCTGTCCCAGATGTCATCTAGATGCCTGTTCAAAAAGTTGCAGCGCCACGAGCTCGTTCGATTTACAGGAAAATCAGAAAAGTCGCAAATATGTGCATTAGCCACTTTTTGAACATAATCTTCAACGAAACTTTTATCCTGCTCGAGATATGGTTTCAGCAATCTCAGCCAATATCCCACGTTCGAATACCCCTCTCCAACCTCCTGGACCACAGTGGGGTCATCCGTAAAGATCGTCAGTGCATCGTAAACGCGTCGCTGGTCCGTCGGTACTGTTATATCTGGCTGCCCATACTTCCGTACTATCCTCCGGAACAGATCCCCCTTCTTCACCTTCAGCGCCAAGTCCAGTAGGATTCCTCTACACCTCAGCAGATACAAGTCCTCGCCCCCATACGAGCGCGAATGCGACTCCGACCCCTTTACCTCCGCAAGAATCTTCTCCGCCAACGCCACCCTCTGCTCCAAAACATTCTCCTCTCCTCCACCTTGCCCATCAAAAAGATGCTCATCACAAAAATGCGCTGCCCGCCACTCAAACAGCTCCACCACCGTCTCCGCATGCAACTTTTCCGGCCAAAACACAACCGCAGACCTCTTCCATTTATTTGTCAGCCAGCCTATTTCATTATCAAAGTACTGCGTAAATCCCGGGGTTGCGGACGTCCACTTGAGCTTTCGCACCAACTGTAACTCTTTACTTAGCGAACAAGCCAAGGGCCCTCCGCTGCGTCCATATCCATACCAATTGCCATAATTATAATCACCAGCTGGCAAGTCCTTTTTGTTATCACCCACGCATTGCCCCCTTCTCAAGTCCCAAAACTTCCGCATGGAAATGGTCACTCCTGTTGGCCGCCCATTCCAAAAGAAGAAGTTACCATTCTCATCTGTGTCGGGGTCCTGGTAGGACGGCGATCGCTGATAATAGTAACGTTCAAACCGCTCTGGTTCAACCCACCCGGCCACCTCTCCATCCTCTTTTCGTTCAAATTCGACAAAGTAGGCGTGCAATCCTAGAGAGGATGCAATTTTGACTACGCGATCGATGTGGCCGCGGACGGGATCGCCAGAGGGTATGGAAGCGTAATCGGGATAGAGGACGTCAAGAACCCAGGGGAGATAGGCGTCCTGGTCGCCGATTTCGACGAGGGCGAGCCACTCTTCAAGGCTGCCTTTGAGCTCCGCGCATGCGGCGGCGTCGTCGGGAATTCCGAACCTGGCTGGGTCGGAGGTTATTAGATGTGTCAGATGCGGTGGCAGATACACGTGATAGAGAAAGCATAAGGGAGGTGCGCTGGTATCACTGGTGGAAATACTGGCTACCGCCCCTTGGAACCATGTGGCGAACAGGACGTCTCCGGGGTCCTGTCGCGCTGTGACGGTAGTGATGCTGTCCTCGGGGGTGACGAGATGCGGTGGCTTGGTGATTGTGAGGACGGAGGGTTTGAAGGAGGGGAGGGCGACGAGAAGAGTGGCGAAGTAGGTGGAGCAAGGAGGAGGGGTCGCTGGGGACGGGACACTTCACCGTCCTACATGTTAGTTGTTGGTCACAATCCCATGTACATAAGGTCACATAAACACTAAACACTGACCTCAGCACCTCACCCTCTTTGCCGTCATCGACAACTACCCCGACAAGCTCAAGTCCGACCTGAAGCGCCTCCACCAATTTCCCCTTCTCCTTTTCCTTCCCACCAGCGCCTCGATCTCCAATTCTCAATTCGCTAGCAACAACCTTCCTCCCGACACTCTCCACCCAGCTGTTCCACCGCGGGTTTCCCACCTGTAACATGTCCTTTGGTATCACTCTCGGTCCCATCCTCTCCCCTTTCTCTTTCCCTGCTTCACCAACCCCATTGGCCACCCCCCTGATAACCCTTTCATATAATTCCCCCTCCACCGGTACCCCCACGCGAATCCACCTCTCTTCTTCCTCCTCCTTCATTGTCTCCCTGTCTCCTTCTCCTTTCACATTACCCTCGCTCTTCCCCTCAACCTTCACCCTAATCCTCAAAACAGGATTCACTCCCTCTCCCACCGTCTTCATTCCCCCAAACCGCCTCTCCCTACATCCCTCAACAGCCTTCTCCACTCTTACCGCCCAGGGCGTATCAGAGAACACTGTACCATCATCCTCATCTTCATCTTCATCTTCATCTTCATCCTCATCCTCATCCTCATCCTCTTCCTCATCTTCATATTCATCCTTCCCCTTCTTTCCCTCAGCCTTCTCCCCATTTTTATCCCCATCCTTTTCCTCCACATCCTCTACGTTCCCACTCTCGTGCCCCTTCTCCTCCTCCCCCTTCTCCTCCTCTTCATCCTCGTCTTCGTCCCCCCCATCGGACCCATCTTCAGAGTCAGAGATATTAACTGTCGTAATTCCATTCAATGCCGACACCAAGCTCTTCTCCCTCTTCCGTACGTCTACGCCTGCCGCACGGTTATCGACATCCTGCAGGAGTTCTCGTATCGACGGAAGCGAGATAGATGATGCAGGTATAGACGCAGAGACAGGGGGTAGATCATTCCCGGAGGGCTGCTCAACTAAAGGGAGCTGCAAAGAGCCTCCAGTTGGGGCAGGCGTAGTGACCAAGATTCCACTAGTTCCCTCGTCCTCTGCAGTGGTAGACATTGTTGCAGATGCACTTCACGGTGATGCAAGCGGGGATGTTGGGAAATCCTATTAATCGAACAGTGATTTCTAACCAAGTTAGAGAGCAGCTAGCGCTACATCAACCAGTCTTAAATCTCACCAATTGCATGAGCTCGCATGCGGACAGGATATCCCAGATGCCAAGTTGGAGTATAACCCGAACATATCAGTTGTTATCTCAAAGAAATAAAACTGTGCTGATTTTTGTTATCAGAGAGAGCAAGGATAAAGCGAAAAAAGTTTAACGTTTGCGTTAGTGAAATCCGGCGACGTGACGCGATATGCGAGGATAAAAGCGGAGAAACACAACATGGAGTCAAACGCGAAGTGAAAGTCCTTGGCAACCCACCAATGTCAACAAAAATAAAAACACACGGAGCGAGAAAAAAAACATCATACGGTCGGTACTAGGAAGACTCGAACTTCCAACCTCCCGGTTGCAACCCATCTATCTTGCAGGACAGGATAACAGCCGGACGCGCTAACCGATTGCGCCATAGAACCGTAGATGTTAGTGAGAATCGATGTTGATTATATATACCAGTGCACTAACAGGAGCTTGCTATTAGGATGTGCTCTGAATGGATACTTACCGGCTTACGCACCTTCATACTTCCTTTTCCCTTACATACATATATACCTCCCGTGCTTTCCAAGCCTATGTTTTTTATTAGTTTTTTTTTTTAGTAAGCCGCAGCTACCGTACCGGTACATGCTAGACCGCATTTAACTGCGCGTCAATGGGGCAAGACTACTGTATAACCCGCTTGCAGTCTCCAACCACCCAAAACGGTAATTGCATTTTTTCCCCCATCATCTCGCTAAACAAACCGCACTGTGTTCTCGTGCCCAAACCGCACTGTATTCCGGTAAGTTTTCTGTTAACTAGAACTAAGTCCCTCTGCCAAGTTCCTTGCCGTTAGCTGAGAATCTAAGGAACCGAGCTCGATTTACCCCATCCGCGTAAATATTCTAGTACTCGTTACCAGCGTAAAGTGATGCAACTTCCGAAGCTGTGCGCAAGGTCTGTGCAAAGGTTTGTGCAATGGTATGACAGCCAGAGGTGAATACGTAAAAAATATTGGAGAAAATAGTCAGCTAGAAGAATCACGTCGTGTTGATCTAGAAAATATCTAAAGGTATCAAGTTATTGAAATTGCTCCATCAGATGGTGAATGGCTTACGTTACACGGCAGGTACATAAGCATGTCTCTGGCACACGAGAACTAATGATTCCTAACTAAAGGCATCCACTCAGATATTAGTATCTTACGTAGAATATACTCTCCTACTCTGTTGATTATTACATTAAACATGAAGTACAATATTCTGAAATCCGAATACAATAACATTGATAGCAACTCACCCCACCTTTTGTGAGCACTCACCCACACCTACCATACCCCTACACAGGCCTTTGCACAGACCTTGTGCACAGCTTCGGAAGTTGCATCACTTTATGCTGGTAATGAGTCGCGATCGCTGAATCGCAGATGATTTTTTTGATACGCCCTTGCGCGCAATTGCAGACAAGCTTGATACATGTTTTTACATCCTCTCTTACACATCTACCTACCACCATTCCCGTCCTACGACAGGTTGGTCAGATGTAACCTGGCCCAAGCATTGTGCGGAAACTTCAGAGCGACACATACTTTGTCTTTCTATGCGGATTATTCTACATCCTGCAGTGGTTTCCCTCGCTGGCCAAATTCCTGCGCAACTATGCACGTCTGTTCTCGTACCCAGCCTGGAGAGACAGCCAATTACTAAATTAATACAGGTCACATATTCTGCAACCCTGCCTGCTACTTTACACCAAACCCTAGAGAAGTATCCAACACCTCAATCAGCTGAACCTCATGCAGCCAACATGCATAAGCTACAGCAACCATTGGACATGGTGAGCAAAGTAGCAGGAAACGGAAGTTAAATGGAATTGTCGCTAGGTAATTCGAAATTCCAGCTGTCCACGTGCCCAACGTCGTCTTAATCACCATTACCACCTGTTGCTGATCATTTCTTTAGTGGGGTCCCATTGCATTGCCAGGAAGCCAGTATCTTTTGCTGGTTTCAGCTGGCTTGCGACGCCCTTGGTCACTCCGTAGTGAGGCACCCCATGTCTAAAAGTATTGATTGATATCAGGAGTTCAAATGTGCGTGGTGCGTCGCGCTGTTCAAAGTGTCAGGAACCATCACCAGCTGCCGAATATCTTCAAAGGATTTGCACCACAGTCGAAGCGCAGAACACATAATTTCCATTTCCCCGTACCTGCTCGTAACCTCACGACTTGGTGGCCCACCGGCGAGATTCTAAGCATTCGAATTCTTCTTAGCAAACCTACAAGCTTGTTGATGTCACGTGCGTTTCAATTGCCCCATCCCGAAGCAAGTGCAGGTCACAGGCGTTACCCAGCAGGGAAGAAAGACTACGGAGACCCCATGCATCTCTAAGCGGTGGCTCTCGGAAGAAGAGGCTGACCGTTCCTGTAAGGATATGGGTGCGACACAATTGTTAGAAGAGCTCAACCAGCGGAGAAGAAGCTTGTCATGAAAGATGGTGTTAAGGAATGTATCGAACTGCTAATTGAGAAAGATCATGATTTTGGTATTGCTGCTGCTTTCTTCAGGTTAATTCAACAACGCAGGTTTCCTGCAGGACGGACAACTACCGCATTTTTTCAACGTCTCAGTTCCTCGCACTCTCAATTTTGAACGCACACCTGGCGAAGGAATAATTGAGACAGATGACTCTGGCCATGAGAATATGCTTGACCCGTGTAATGTAAACCGGAGGAGGATATGGGACCTTTACAGCAACAGAGTGATTTTTTCAGATGGGTTCAGCTGATTTCCATCTCTAGCCGAGGATCGGGAAAGCAGAGCGAGGTTCAGACATATGCTAACCACTACCTACGCATCTGGAAAAATAATATGAGCCTTTCGTGGGATTTTGTCAACAGCCACCGGTGCCGGTTACCAACGTTTGAAGACATCCGAGAGCTGACTGCAGTAATAATTACGACCGATCTTAGCTTCCTTATCCCGAACGGTGGGGGTAATCCTATATGGCAATCCAAGGTAGTTTTTTGGGCAATCTCTCATAGCTGGGTCGCTGAAGATGAACGATAGGCGGTTCAATCTCCCGTCAACCAGTATGAGTGGGGTATTCCCCTTCTGAAGGGAGTAACCCATCGTTCATGTGGGGCAGAATATTGCTAGCTTGGCGTACTTTGTCTTCGCCAAATGGGCGCGAAGAACGATCTGGTCAGGAGGGAGCTCAAGATTGACGTTCCGACAATTGGAAATGTATACAAGCAAGCTGTCAAGGTTGTTTACTATTTCAATGGCCTTGGACAGCCATTGAAAACAACAGGCTTGGAAAACCCAAGCATTAGCTCAATCGCGCATGGACGTTGCAGGAAATTCGCGCCCCTCAGGACTCATATTCAATGCAGGAAGTAACGGGAGCAGTAAGTCAACAAATTTCACGGTGCCACTGTCTACAAATAGTGATCTTATATATCAATGCTGATGGGTTTTCTCACAACAGCTACGCGACGCCATCCAGAAGAACTGTGAGCTCATGTTTTTATTCCCAAACATTTTTTTACCAAATACTAATTGCCGCAACTTTCGGATTGGAAGGTATCGCAATTGCCGGAAGCCTAGTCCTACCTGTCTTACAGGAAATGGATCGACGGAGCTCTGTCAACCCACTTGACAAGATAAGCGGGCTTGGTTATTTGCTGAATTTAAAACACATGCCAGCTTATTCAGCCGAAGAAAAACCTGAGGTTGCGTGGATGAACCTGGTACGCAATCTCGAACATCGGCTTAAACTAGAGCTTCTATTTCAATTTCATATGCCGCCCCGGATTCACATTGGGTCATCTCTTGTCCCCGGGACCTTGATGAGGTGTCTCCATCTGGAATGGAGCATGTTACGAAGCCGAAAGTCACCCCAAACCGTACAGGTGTTCTTGTACGTGCTATAGGATATTTCGACAATGTCAAGCTCCGGAAGGGAACCGGGGAGGGTGAGGCGAAGATTCAAGTGAAGTACCTCGATCTCCTGCCCATACATTACAACATTGTGGTGCGCGATGGTCATCCCTGGTACCTCGGATTATTGCATTATAATACAGTTCATACCGATAGCTACTGCCCACAGCCTACTCTGCCCTGCCGTTCGAGGCGTGTGCAACGATCACATTCCAGTCCGAAAAATCACTCCAATAAGTCTGCTAGGAGGGGGCTTCTGGCCATGGAACCATAATACAATGAGGACGGTATTCCCTGGCTACAATAATTTTTGTTTTTCTTGAAGGAGGCACAATTTGAGTTCATATTCCCGAATCATGATTAAATACGGAGAGAAACAGGCATACAGTATTAGTGGTGGCATCTATACTTGATTTGCAGCGCGGCTGGCTCACCAAAACGTTTTGTTTTGCTTATATTCTATATCTTTCTATGTATGTAACTTCGGTACTCTTTATACCCCGAGGAGACGATAGCGCAAGTACTGGAAATGAGCGCGGCGACGCGGGCGCGGGCGCTGATCTAGAACGACGATGGCGGGGAATCCATGTGTGCAAGAGCGGACAGGGGAATAGTCAAATTCGAAAGTATTCTCTTTTCCATTACGGCCATTATTGTTATTATTTTATTTCATGTTCTTTGGGGAGTTGGTATGAGACTATAATCTTAAGGGCATTCAAGTTGAAGTGTGCGAATTTTTTTTTCCTGTGCGGTGAAATGCGACTATGAGGCGTAAGTACTTTGAATCTTGCCCCGCCGCATGCATACGTAGTTTGGGTGAGCATTCCACGAAATTGTAGCGGTGACATGTTCGTCAACCACGTGGCGGCGACCGTGCATCAACTGCCATCCCGCGATCAACAACCACGTGCGCTCGTGCCACATTTTTAAGGTTCCTGTTACAAGTATCGCTCACACATGGCATCTTTGGTTCGCAGATCGCTCCTAATGGTGGTGGCCTTGTTAACTTAAGTGTGCCATATGGGTAATAAGCTATGAAGATCTACAAGAAATGTACGTATCCATAGGTGTTGCTAAGGATACTAAAACGCAGACCGAGTCTATCACATTACCGTACATTGCAACGGTACTCATCTGTAGAGCACATAGCCCTCAAGTTCACCCGCGGTCTGGGTACCCGCAAGGAGACCCCCCATATTGACGGCGACCAACCTCCTGACCGCTCACTAAGTAGACTACATCACCCCCCCTCAAACACCAACACATCTTCCCACAGCAAAACTTCTAAACCTGAAAAAAAAAAAAAAAAGAAAAATGCCAATCTTTTCATATCTCCCTCGAAATCCGGTCTTGGTACCACCACTACTATGGCATGTATATATACAGTATATCGCTGAAGAAGGTATTCTTTGGAACAGTTTCGAATTTCAGGTACAACAAGTCCAAGATTTTGTTGAATAAATAAGAGATTTTTTTTTTGTAGTGCGCCTCTCGGATATTAAGTAAAATGAATAAAGCAACCAAAAAAAAAAAAAAAGGAAACACTCGAGCAGTCTCGAGCGAAAATCTGCCATGCGTGGAAAAATGAGTATTCCCGCTAATGTTCCCATCGCAAAAAAAACCCGCTGCCGACCTGATCTTTACCAGACTACTGATCTTTGTCCAATCACAATTTTTTTCTATACGGAAGTCCACGTTGCTGTACCAAGTAAATCGACAGCTTCTGCTCCATACACACATAACCTCCCTACTCGGGGTCCTGAATTCCCCGTTCATCCTAGTCTGGTTGCAACCAGACTACGTTCATCCGAACTCGACCATCCGGATCCGAACTAGTAATTCCAGTTTCACCAAGATCACTCCACCAGTACCAAGTACTTTCCACCTCCCGCCATATCATACCACGCCCACTTCCCCCACCTACCTACCTCAAACCTACACAAGTTAACATACAGTATATGCTACACCGCCATCGTTTCACCAACGTTCCTTACAAATCGTTACATCCCCTCGCCGACCTTTTTCTCGCGCCAAGACCCCGACACCCAACGGAGCCGGAGACTTCAACAGCTATTTCTTGTATCATAACTCAAGTGTTTTCGTACTACGCGATTCGCATTTCGGGAAAACGTCCCCCGTACACACAAAAAAGGTTTTGGGCACCAGCGGGTAGCACATACGAGGTTATGCAGTGCGATCGGGATACTTGTGAGTGACGTATCCTTGGCATCTTTACCGGTATCTATCGTAATATGACGATGAGGATGATGTAACCCACCATGTTTTTATAATAGCCCGTACGATTGTAACCCATGGTAAGCAGCTATGTAGGTGCCATATATTTCCGGGGACTATATGCATCTGTCGAAAGGTATATTGGATCCAAGGTTACGCGGTGGCTCAATTGGCACACATAAGGCTATAGTTAGATGATCAGGTAAGTAATACGTTTTGTACGGTTTCGGCAAATAGGTACACCGTACGCTGTGTGGGTTTATGGGTGGGTTCGCGACTGCGGATGTGGAGACAAATATAATGTACTATATGCGATGCAGAGATAGTATGATGATGATGAATCCGAGATACATTAGATGCGCTACTGGTACTGTTCTCGTACCGAGTCTACAGATACGCTGTAATCGCATTTTCCGAATTGACTACGTTAAAAAAAAAAAAAAAAAGAACATGTCTATCTACTGGTAGTCTCGCAAGTAAAGAAAATCTCACGTTCGGATTTATCAGTAACAATCGAGATCTTACAATTGCGCTCGGGCTGTGCAGCCGGAAGTTCCTAGCGCGCTAGGAAAGACTTACCGGTCCGTCGCAAATGTCAATATCTACCTCGTGCAGATAAGGAAGTTGAAGTGTGTACCCTGCAGTCGAAGTTGAGTAGTGCGGGTACTTACATATTCCTCCGTGTGCACGCGGGAGCTGCGCCAGAGGTGTGCAGGGGACAGGGACAAGGGTCCAGTGGAAAAGCTTAGCACCGCACAGGGCGTGTGTAACAATAATTAGCTGCCGTTTTAACAGCAGCGCTGATGAAACTGTTTGTGATTTTTGTGGAATGTCATTTTTGTGATCGATACCGGGATCTAGATCTGCGATGGTGCCTTCCGCTTGCTGGCGGCCGGGAAAGCGGATGCTAGATTTGTATGACCCTGGTTCCTTGGTAGTCAACCCCCCCCTGTAGCTACGAACTGGGGTGTAAAACAGCGCGTTTTAACACGACGCGGATCGACGGCGACTTGAGATGTTGCGCACATGTTTAGCTATCCTGGTCATCGACTCTGAACGCACATTATCGGTGTCCAATTAGTGCATGATAGCTGAAGAAACTAGTATGTAAAGCGCTAACATGCATATGCATGTAGTCCTTAGGCAGTGCGGTGAAACGGAATAATTAAGTGCTTTATTTCTCCTGTGTCGTTTGATGCCCAGGTTGACGACATGAATATTGTGCATTTCCTGTTTTGGCAATTGGTGTTCCTCGTGAGAATCGCTGCCGAGACTAATCATAATTAATGCGAATCTCTTCCCGAGAGAGACGATTGCTTTTACTTACGAGTGATAGAAGCATCATGAGAAAATGTTACTTTTTTCAGGAATCTTCAATAAAAACCAAAAATTCGTGCATACACAAGCCAAGATCGCCTACTTGGTCTCTGTCGACTCGTCTATGGGTTACCTGAAGTACCATTTGTTCCATCTTTACAATGCATCGATGCTTTAAGGGCGTTTGCACAGAGTTGATGTATTAATTCTGGCCTGGCCGGGGCATGTCGTAATCTTCAAGTATTGCCCGTCTGAGATCTGGATCAATTGGGCTGTACTCGGTTTGAGTTGACAATTACTTAGCATTGATTGCACTTAGTTTGAAGTAGACGGGCCGGGCCGGGCCGTCATACCAGTCATGGAATATGAACAGGTAAATAGTAACCATGGCTCGGGAACGATATTAGAGACATGAATCTCGAACTGTGGGACGTCGAAAATGGAATCAAAGTGACCTTAAAGTTTCATATTTCTATTAGGGGCTATTCTAAACTTCCCAGGCCCGCTGGCAGAAGGTTAGTGGCGGGCGGGATAAGAAACGAAACAGGGGCCATGGGTTGCTTCCGTCGACGAGATCTGAGTATCAGTTCCAGGAAAGCTGGCCGCATGGACATTACCAGGTCTGCCCACGAGAGAGGGGAGGTCTAACTGCAAGTAAGCTAGTGAGCGCTGATCTCTGTGCTTTTCACATGGCCATAAACGCCTATAGCTCACGATCTGAAGGGGCTCCTATGAAGCCAATTTCGATACTTGCTCCAGGATCCCCTTCACTGGTGGACAGGACATTACTTGAGGTCCGCAGGGGGACAAGGAGAGTACGTAAAGTCGGGTTGGCACAGTTAAAAGAGAGGAAGCATTTATGCCCGCAACGCGAGGAATTGGCGTTGGTGTGCAGAATCTAGGTGAGCTGCAGAGGACGACTACCCGTTTAGGGACTGTCCGAATTTGGGTAGGGAGGGGTGACTAAGCACGGTCTTGGCGGCATACCTACTCCACAAAGATCGTCATGAGCGAGGCGTTCCCAGTCACTTGAGCAGTCAGATATGCGCCAAGCGATACTGCCTGCACTGGGCTACGGGCCTATGTGGAGATATGCCAAAAAAGCGTAGGAACGACGTTTTCACGGGGTGTCTTCCACGATTACCTCTCCTACCTCCTGTTTTTCTTTCCTTTCTCTCTCTCTCCTCCTCTCCAATCATTTACCTTTTTTTTTCCTCTTTTTTTCCAGCAGAACAACGCCTTCTCTGGCCTGCCTAGACCTCTTGAAAAATCCATCATTGCACGTTAACAAAAAAGACGTCCTACCAATTTAATAATTAGAAGCATCTCGAGACGCATAAGTGACCGCAGTACTGTAAACGTTTTTCTAGACCGTGTAACCGTGATTTCGTTTTGCATGATGAGCGATGAATTTATTATTAATAATATTATTGTTGATGTTATTATTGGTAAATGGGCATTTTTCCTGCAAGGTGGACGAATGCTGGAAGGCTCTTTTGAAAAAAACTCGTGTCACCTCGAAAATGAACCCGCCGTGTTTTTGTGCTCCATATTCTTTTTGCCGTGACGTTTTTGCGTTTCCTCCGTTGCGCATCGGAGGGTGTTGAGGGCTGGGCCGTTGGCCGTATATGGTTAGCGCGGGGGTCTTGGCGCCCAGGGGACACTCCGCCATGTGTTGTTGACATCGTAATCAATAGAACTGCATGGGTTGGAAAGAATTGTGGAGAATATGGCTCCGCGATGGGACGCTGGTTCTTTTCGATGCACTCGGTTGTTTTTTCGTGCGCACGCGTGCGGGTATGGACGCGCAATGGGGCCTCCGGGAGGCTTGCAGGGGGTGGGGGGGGAAGGGCATCAGATGCTGGCTGCAGCGTGGTGGGAAAAGTGCAATGGGAAAAACTGTCGACACCGCTGCGGAGTTCTGAACATAGCTTCGTAGGTGATAGGTATATATCCCCTTCTCCACGCCCCCTCCAGACAGTCCTCCTGTTTACACATAGCACACACAGTTTTCTCTCTGCCCCACCCCTCTCTAGTTTCAACGTATAGCACACTGCGTTGGAGCTTGGAAAGGATATATATCTACCTCTACATATCCCGCGCCTCTGCGTAAAAAAAGCTCTTTACTCTGTTGGAAGCAACTCTGCTATACAAAAACTCTGCACAAAGTTTTTGTGGATAGCGTGGTCGCTTTGTATACTCTGAAACAGCAGCGAGCTGCAGCACACAGTTCCGTTGCCGGTTTTTGTTTGGAGTGTATATACTAGATAAGTATCAATATTGAACGCACCCCCCCCAATTTGTTCCTCATAGATCAATCTTCATCGAGCACACACAAGGAAAACCTTTCCTTTTTTTTTCTGGTCTTTGTTTTTGTTTGGTATTTTTTTGTTGTAGAGCTAGACTTGGTCGTCTTTTAGGTTCCCCCAATAGAAGAGTCCGCAATGGCTCCGTTTCTCGAGAACGATTTCGGGACCGCCCCCGCCAACAATGCGGCGCCAACAGTCGCTACCTCCCGCGATGACCCGGTTGCCATCGTCGGCATTGCGTGCCGAACGGCAGGCGCATCGTCCCCGTCAAAGCTCTGGGATCTGATTTCCGCAAAGAGAGATGTGCAGCGCAAGATGCCCGGCGACCGGTTCAACGTGGATGCCTTCTTCCACCCGAAGGGCGCAAACAAGGGCACGACGAATGCAAAGTATGGTTACTTCCTCGATCAGGACATCGCAGAGTTCGATGCGGGCTTCTTCAATATCTCCGGGCGTGAAGCCGAGGCGATGGACCCCCAGCAGCGGCTGCTGCTTGAGGTGGTCTACGAGGCATTGGAGGATGGTGAGTTTTGCTGGACGGCTCAGACGGTGTGGACGGGCGATGGGGGCTAATGAGAGTTTTATTTTTTTTTTAGCTGGTCTTTCGCTGGAGGAGATCGATGGTAGCTTGACGAGCGTATATTGCGGCTGCTTCACCAATGACTACGACTCTATGACGACCAAAGATTTGGCTCACTATCCCATGTACACCGTCACTGGTAGCTTACCCTCCCCCGACGAATTGCTTGCTGGACGCAATCTAACCTCCGGAAATTAGGCACCGGTAATGCAATCCTCGCGAACCGTATCTCGTACTTCTACAATCTCCAGGGCACCTCATGCACCATCGACACCGCTTGCTCGTCCTCCCTCGTCTGCCTCCACCTCGGCGCCACCTCTCTTCTCACCGGCGAGGCGGACCTCTCCATTGTCGTCGGCTCCGCGCTCCACTTTGACCCCAACATCTTCATCACCATGACCGACCTCGGCATGCTGTCCGTCGACGGCCGCTGCCGCACCTTCGACGCCTCCGGGAAGGGCTACGTCCGCGGCGAGGGCATCTGCGCTGCGGTGCTCAAGCGCCAGCGCGCGGCGGAGGACGCCGACATGCACATCCGCGCCATCGTCAGGGGCTCCGGCAGCAACCACGACGGCCGCAAGCAGGGCATCACGCTCCCGAACCCGGTCGCGCAGGAGGCGCTCATCCGCCGCGTGTACAAGGAGGCTGGCGCGGACTTCAAGGACACACAGTACTTCGAGGCCCACGGTACCGGCACCGCCGCCGGCGACCCGCGTGAGGCAAGTGCCATCGGAAACGTCTTCGCCCCCGGCAGGAAGGCCCCCCTCTGGGTCGGCAGCGTCAAGTCCAACATTGGGCATCTTGAGGGCGCGAGCGGCCTTGCGGGCGTCATCAAAGCAACATTGGCGCTTGAGCACTTGAAGATCCCGCCAAACATGCACTTCGTCCAGGGAAACCCGAACATCGACTTCAAGGGTCTCAAGATCCAGGTCCCGACGGAGATGGTGGACTGGCCTGAGACTAGCGGTCCAAAGCGTGCTTCTATCAATTCTTTCGGCTATGGTGGTACAAACGGCCACGTCCTCCTGGAGCGCTACGAGCCGAAGAACAAGCTGGCGAACGGCACCGGCGTGAAGGAGATTGCCACTTCCCAAAATATCGCATCCCGCCCATACCTCCTCCCCCTGACCTCTCACTCCGAGAAGGCAGGAAAGCTCCAAGCAGCCAAATTCATCGACTACATCAAGGCCAAACCAGACGTCAGCCTTCTTGATCTCTCACACTCTCTCAGCACCAAGCGTGCTATGCACAAGTACCGCTCCTTCGCCATCGGACAAACCTCCGAGGAGGTTGTTACAGATCTCGCAGAGCCTCAACCAATCAGCGCATGGACTCCCAAGCTCGGAGATGAGAAGCTCCGTGTCGGATTCGTCTTCACTGGGCAGGGTGGTCAGTGGTTTGCCATGGGTAGGGAGTTGATTGAAAAGAGCCCGCTCTTCAAGGCTACTCTCGAACGCTGCGATCGTGTTCTCAAGGCTCTTCCGGATGCCCCGGCGTGGTCCGTTATCGAAGAATTGATGCGCTCGAAGGAGGATACCAAGTTGATGCAAACTGCCTACTCTCAACCAATCTGCACTGCTCTCCAGCTCGCTCTCGTCGAGCAGCTCAAGTCGTGGGGAATTACTCCTAATGCTACTGTCGGTCACTCTTCCGGTGAGATGGCTGCTGCGTATGCGGCTGGCATCTTGTCGTTTGAGGATACAATCGTTACCGCATACTACCGTGGTCTATACATGTCCAACACCTCCGTCGCGAATGCCGATAATACAAAGAAGGGATCCATGATGGCTGTCGGTCTTACTGAATCAGAATGCAAAGTCGAACTCAAGGAATATCAAGGCAGAATCTGCATTGGCGCAATCAACTCTCCGTCCTCCATCACACTCTCCGGAGACGAGGACGCGATCTTGGAATTGAAGGAGAAGCTCACCGCTCGCAAAGTCTTTGCCAGGCAGCTCATCGTCGCCCAGGCTTTCCACTCCCACCACATGTTCCCGCTTGCTCCCGGATACCAGCGCGCTCTTGAAGCCTACGGCGGCCTCACGCCCCAGAAGCCCTCCGCTAGAATGTTCTCCTCCGTCACTGCCCGTGTCGCCGACCCCGAGCGCATGGGCCCCGAGTACTGGGTCGCAAACATGGTTTCATCTGTCCGTTTCTCTGACGCTCTCACTGGTATCTTGCTGGACGATTTGGATGAGAAGAATGTCGATATCTTGGTTGAAGTTGGTCCCCACCCTGCTCTCAAGGGTCCTGCTAGGCAGGTTATGCAGTCCGTCAAGCTTGAGGTTCCATACATTGCTTCTTTGACCCGCGGTCTTCCAGACTACAAGGGTCTCTTGGCTTGCGCCGGTCAGCTCTTCCAGCTCGGCTACCCCGTCGACCTCACCGCCGTCAACGCCCTCGAGGCAATCACCGCCAGCGGAAAACTCCACCACGAGAAGGGCACCCGGATCAGGGATCTCCCGAGCTATGCCTGGGACCACGCAAAATACTGGGCTGAAACGAGGGTTATCAAAAACCACAGACTCCGCACTCAAAGACACACCCTCCTCGGCGCGCAGATGCCCAACTCCGTAGACAGCCACCCAAGATGGCGCAATTACCTCCGCAAGAAGGAAGTCCCGTGGCTCAACGACCATCAGATTGAAGGAAAAGTCATCTTCCCCGCCGCGGGCTACATCGCTATGGCTATCCAGGCAATATGCCAGATTCAGAAGGAAGATGCCATCATCAAGAACATTCTCCTCAAGGACATTGCTGTCAAGAGTGCTCTCGCGCTCAACGACACCGACGCCGGAAATGAAGTCATTCTCGAGCTACGACCTGCGCCCATCTCCGCCAAGTCCACCGACGACGCATGGCGCGAATTCGTCCTGTTCTCCTACGATGAAAACGAGCGCTGCCAGGAGCACTGCAGGGGTTTGATCTCCGTGGAGCTTGGATCGTCTCCTGCTGCCGTTGAGCCGACTCTTAATCTCTATACCAACTTTGCTGATGTGCGTGAACAAACTCGCCGCACCATCCCCTCCGCCAAGTACTACAACCATCTCCGCACATTCGGTCTCGGCTACGACGCAAACTTCCAGTGCCTCAAGGGCAATGTTGAGAGCGGCGCTGGCTTCTCTATCGCACCGTTGGAATTCGAAGTCGCAAAATTCGCGGAAGAGCCTCATGATGTTACTTATCTCCACCCGACCCTCCTTGACTCTAGCTTCCACCTCCTCTTCCCCGCCATCGAATCCAGCCTTGGTCGCCCGCTCTCCGAGCCTTTCGTTCCTACTTTTATGCGCAGCATGAAGGTTTCCGGTGAATTCGTCTATCAGGATCAAACTGCTCCCCTTGTCAAGTACCAGGGTTACTCTCGCGCTCACCTTCGCGGTCCTCGTGTCGCCTACGCCGACCTCCGCATCCACGATGCCGCTGCAGAGAAGCTTCTTGTCGAAATCATTGGCCTTGAGTGCACTGCTCTTGGTGGCGGAAGCAGCGAGGAGGCTTCTGGTCGCTCTCTCTTCTTCCGCACCAGGTGGCAACCAATGTTCGATTTCCTCGCCGGCTGCGACCTCCTCCGTCAAGAATCCGTTGGCATCTCTACGCTCGTCGATATCTACGCTCATCAATACCCAAACACAAAAATCCTGCACATCACGGAGGACGCAGAAAAGGCACGGGAGGTGTTGAAGTACTTGGGAGGAAATAATGGGGACAGGAGACGCTTTGCTAGCTTGAATGTTGTTTCTGGTAAGCTTTCTACTTTTGATACTCTCGGTGGGATTGAGAAGGAATGGAATGGATTGGTTAGTAGCAAGGACGTAAAGGAGGGTGAATATGATCTTTTGGTTGTCAGTGAAGGAACTGTTGTGGATGGGGATGTCGCTAGATTTGTCAAGCAGGGTGGTGTTGTCCTCAGTGACCGTGTAACAGTGGATACTATTGGACTCACTCCCATGTTTGGTACTACTGCTGTGAGGGCATGGCGAAAGACTGTGGAGAAGCCGGAGGCTGCGAAGAGCCTTGCTATTTTGATGCCCAAGAAGCCATCCAAGAGGACTTTGGAAGTCGCTGCGAAGTTGGAGAAGGAGTTTGCAAGCACTTCCAGGTTCACGATTGAGGAGGCTGCAGGAAAATTGAATAGTGTGCCGTTGACCCTTGCGGTCTTGGTGAATTTGGATGAGGATTTGTTTGTGGAGGATATGGGTCCAAGCGAGTATGAGGCTGTGAAGAAGGTGTTTACTAGGACGAAGCAGAATGCGGTGTGGGTTCTTGAGGTGGGTTTTTTCAAAGATGTTGACTTGAACTTTCTTGGGTGATACTGATTATTTCCATAGGGAGCTCAGCTCGACGCACCAAAGCCTCAACAGGCAGTTATTGTCGGACTGGCCCGTTCCATCCGCAGCGAAAATGAAGAAAGCCGCCTTGTCACTCTCGATCTCACCCCAACCGCCTCCGCCTCTCACGTTGCCTCTCGCATCATCACTTTCCTCGATCCTACCATTGCCGAGGATGAAATCTCGGACCGCAACGGCACCATCTCCATCCCCCGTGTCGAGGCTGATGACTCCCTCAACTGCAAGCTCCGAAATGGTGTGCGCAGGGAGGCTCGCCTTGAGCCCTTCATCCAGGAGAGGAACCTTGCTCTGAAGATCGGAAAGGCTGGTTTGCTTGAGACTCTTGCTTTCGGAGATGACGAGGATGCGTTGGATCACCCACTACAAGACGATGAAATCGAAATCGAGGTCAAGGCATCTGCAATCAACTTCCGTGACGTTGCTGCATCTATGGGTATTATTAACGAATACAATCTCGGAGATGAGTGTGCTGGTATTGTTGTCAAGAAGGGTAAGGATGTGAAGGATGAGGACTTCAAGATTGGTGATCGGGTTGTCGCATGGCGCCCAGGTCAGGGTGCGCACAGGAGGATCGTCAGGAACCCAGCTAGCCTCTGCTACCGCCTCCGTGGAGAATTGCCTTTTGAGATTGCGACCGCCCTCCCATTGATTCTCACCACCGCCTACTACGCCCTCGTCGATGTTGCCAGGCTCCAACCTGGTGAAACTATTCTTATTCACTCTGCTCTCGGCGGTGTCGGTCAAATGGCTCTCCAGATTGCTCAGAACATTGGTGCTACCGTCCTTGCGACTGTTGGTAGCCAGGCTAAGCGCGATATCCTCAAGACAAAATTCGGGTTGAAGGATGAGCAAATCTTCTCTTCTCGTGATGCTTCCTTCGTCAAGGGATGCCTCGAATACACTGGCGGTAAGGGTGTGGATGTTGTCCTCAACTCCCTCGCTGGTAAGCTCCTCCACGCTACATGGTCTTGCGTCAATGCCTTTGGTCGCTTCATCGAAATCGGTAAGAGAGATATCCACGAAAACACAAAGATCGACATGGACCCCTTCCGCCGCAACGTTACTTTCGCATCCGTCGACTTGGTCACCATGTTCGAGCGCAACAAGCCCCTCGGTGCCAAGGTCTTCAAGGAGTGCTGCGAGATGGTCCACGAGGGCAAGATTCAGCCTCCAGAGCCTATTACTACTTTCACCTATGCAGAGGCGCAGAAGGCATTCCGTTTGATGCAGATGGGTAAGCACACTGGTAAGCTGGTGTTGATGCCGAAGGAAGATGATATTGTGCCGGTGCTGCCGCAGACATATAGAGAAGGAAAACTATTCAAGGCGGATAAGACTTATTTGTTGGTCGGAGGTTTGGGAGGTTTGGGTAGGACTTTGGCGGAGTGGATGGTGAGGAAGGGTGCAAAGAGCCTTGCTTTCTTGTCGAGATCTGGGGACGCCAGACCCGAGGCCAAGAGCTTGGTCGAGTGGCTGAGAGACAGGAAGGTGAATGTCGAGGTCTACAAGGGAGATATTAACCAGTTCAACGCAGTCAAGTCCGCCGTCGACGCCATCGGCCAGAAGCTCGGTGGTGTGTTTCAGGCCGCGATGATTCTTCAGGACGCTCCTTTCGAGCAGATGACATACAAGCAGTGGTTCACCGGCTTCGACCCCAAGGTCAAGGGTACATGGAACCTCCACAAGGCTACCCTCAGTCACAAACTCGACTTCTTCATTTGCTTCTCCTCCATCTCCACCATCATCGGAGGAAAGGCTCAGGCCAACTACTCTGCCGGTAACGCTTATCTCGATGCCCTCATGCGCCACAGACGCGAGCTCGGGCTCAAGGGTACTACAATGAACTGCGGTATGATTGTCGGCGTTGGTGCAGTCTCCGAAGATGCAGCTCTCGAAGCTATCATGAAGCGAATTGGTTACGATGCGGTCAACGAGGAGGAGGTTCTCTATCAATGCGAGGAAGCAGTCCTTGCTGAAATGAACTCCCCGACTACCAACGCTCGCGGCGTCGACACTTACCAAATCATCACTGGTATTAACCTCTCCCGCGACGACCTCTACTGGGCACCAACTCCCAAGTTCCGCAACATCTACGCCAACCACGACTTCTCCGGCAGCGGCAACTCCGAGGGCGCTGCCCAAAATCTCTCCGTTGTACTCCGCTCCGCCGCTAACCTCGAGGAGTGCACTACTCTCCTCTGCCAGGCATTCGTTGAGAAGATCGCTGCTGTCTTGGCTGTCGGCGCTGAAACTATCATCCCAACTAACTCTCTCGCTGCTTATGGTCTCGACTCTCTCGTTGCTGTTGAATTGAGGAACTGGTTCTTGAAGACTGTCGGTGTGGATATTGCGCTTTTCGATGTATTGGGTGCTAAGACTATTAACTCTCTTGTTGCGAAGGCTGCGGCTATGATTCCTCTTGGTGCTGTCGAGGAGAAGGCTGCCGGAAAGGCTGAAGGTGTAGCTGACAAGACGAGCGAAGCTAAGGAGGAAGAGAAAGAGACTATTGCATTGGTTGCTGGGGCTCGCGGTGATACTGTCCCCATGTCTTTCTACCAGAGGAGATTGTGGTTCATCCACAACTTTATTGAGGATAAGGCGTTCTTGAATTTGCCGGTTGTTGTTAACCTCAAGGGTAAGCCGGATGTTGAGGTTCTGAAGGAGACTTTGAACGAGATGGTGAGGAGAAATGAGATGTTGAGGACTAGGTTCTATGAAGGAGACGAAGATGCAGAGCAGGAGATTTTGGATGCGGATGAGATTGACCTTGAGCTTCCATTCCACGACCTTACATTCAGCGCAAAGCCGGAAGTCGCCCTTCAACACCTCACTACTCGCTTGGGCAAGACTACCGTGCTGGAGATTGAGGAGGGTGAAGTGTTCAATATCCACCTTGCACAACTCGGAGAGGAAGAGTATGCCCTTATTTGTATCCTCCACCACATTGCCATCGACCGTGGTAGCAGCAAGCCTTTCTTGGACCAGATGGTACCCCTCTACGACGCAATCAAGGCTGGCAATCCCGAATCTGTACCAGAGCCAGCTCTTCAATATGCCGATTTCACCATCTGGCACAATGCCCTCCTCGCTTCGCCCCAACTCCATCCCGATATCGAGTACTGGAGACAAAGACTCGCTGGCGCACCAGAGGTTGGCCCACTCCTTCCGTTCGCCAAGGCGGAGAGGCCTGCATACAATGACTACAAGAGGAGCATTCTCATCGACTGGCTCGATATCCCTGTTCTCAACCGCCTCAAGCGTGTCTGCACACGTGCCGGTCTTACTCCATTCCAGTTCTTGCTAGCTGCATTCCGCACATTCCACTACCGGTACACTGATGAGAAGGATCTCACTATACTCATGATCGACGGTAACAGGCCCCATCCGGATGTCGAGAATATGCTTGGTTTCTTCGTAAATATGATGCCAGTCCGTGTCGTCCTCGAGAACGACGAGGTTACCTTTGATCAACTGCTTGAGCAAGTCCGCGAATTGGCTGTTGAAGCTATCCAGCATAACGCAGTTCCATTCGACGCCATCATCAACGCTCTCGGTGTCAAGAAGGATCCAAGCCACTTCCCTCTCGCACAAGTCGTCATCAACTACCAGATCCACGGCAAGATCCCCAAGTACACTACTAAGGACTTCGAGATGTACGACGTCAGGGGTGACGATATTCCGACTGCATGCGAAATGAACCTTGAGGCTTTGGAAGATCCGGAGAAGGGTTTGAGCTTGAGGCTTGAGTACAGCTCTACACTCTACGGCAAAGAGGAAATGGAGCGCTTCTTGGAGAACTTCTTGGTCTTCTTGACCAGCGCTGTTAAGGATCACCGCCAGCCATTGAGTGAAATCGCCATGTGTGGTGAGAAGGAGATGTCAAGGCTCCAGAAGGCGTACCACAACAACACCTTCACCAAGAATTTCTGGGACGGCCAGTCGGTTATTGACAAGATCATGGAGCAGGCTGAACTGACTCCAAATGCGACCGCCATTGTGACCTCCAGCGGCGAGACTGCGACCTATGCAGAGCTTGCAAATAAGGCATCGCGATTGGGACACAAGCTCCGTGAGATGGGTGTGAAGCAGGGAAACCAAGTCGGATTGCTCTCGAGACCCGGTGTTGAGGCTATTGCCTCCATGATTGGTATTTTGGCTAATGGTGCTGGTTATGTTCCGCTTGATCCGGACTTTGCAGTGGATAGGTTGGCGTTCATGATTGAGGATTCTGGCACGGAGATTGTGGTTGTTGGGAGTGGATTGAAGGATTTGGCGGTGAAGGTTGTGGGAGATAGCAAGAAGACGTTGGCGGTTGCGGAGGGAATTAATGCTGCTGGGAAGTTGACTCCGGTGAATGTCACTGGAAATGAGCCTTTTTACACCATCTACACATCTGTGAGTATTTTTCGGAAGTGATGCAAGTGACAGGTACTAACAATCGGGGGTATAGGGATCCACGGGTAAACCAAAGGGAGTTGTCTTGACTCAAAATAACACACAGTCCATGTTGAGCACTCTTCATCGCGACTACAAGTTCTCCTCTAGCGATGCATTCCTCCACCAGTCCTCCATCTGCTTCGACCTCTCCATTGTGCAGATTTTCAACGCTCTTACTGCCGGTGCCACTGTCTGTGTTGCTGAAGCCGAGATCCGCAAGGACCCAAGCGCCCTCGTCGCTTTCATGAAGGACTCCGGTGTTAGTTTCACCTACTTCACTCCTACCCAGTTTGCTCTCCTCGTCGACCAGGCCGCGGACTCTCTCAAGCACCTCCACAAATACCGCGTTGCTTTCTTCGCTGGTGAGCGCCTCCCAGTCCGTGTCGCCAAGGCGTTCTATGACTTGAAGACTCCCGCTACTGCATACAACACCTGGTCCCCAAGTGAAGTTGTCGTCCAGACCACCATCCACAGGGTTGAATATCCCAACGACGACACCACCAGCATCCCCATCGGTTACCCATTGGCAAACTGCAGGCACTACATCCTCGATAGCAAGCGCCAGGTTCTCCCACTCGGACAAATTGGTGAGATCTGCGTCGGCGGTGCCCAAGTCGGTGTTGGATACTTGAACCGGCCTGCTGCAAATGCAAAGTCCTTCATCGAGAGCGAATATGCTACTGAGGACGACAAGGCACGCGGATGGACCAGGATTTTCAGAACCGGTGACCGTGGTCGGTTCCGTCCTGATGGACAGCTCGAGTTTCACGGAAGAATTGCTGGCGACAAGCAGATCAAGCTGCGGGGCTACCGAATCGATTTGGGGGAGGTTGAGCACAGGATCTACACCAACACCTGCGACGAGAAGAATCAGCCGGAGTTGATTGATTTGTCTGTTGTGGCTAGGGAGACTGCTGTCGATACTTCCGGTATCGGTGACAGCCGCCAACTCGTCGCTTACCTCGTCCACAAGGAGAAGTTGACTCAACAGAAAAAGCAAGCGTTCGTCACCCGCCTTCATGAAGAGCTCGGAAAGATCCTTTCCTCATACATGTTGCCAAATGGATACCAATTCCTTAACGCCCTCCCGGTGACTATTGGTGGCAAGGTTGACCGTCAGAACTTGCTCACCCGAGAGTTGGATCTCATCTTCCCTGGTGCTGAAACGAAGAGCGAGAAGCAGGAAGCTAACACCAGCGCTGTCGATCCTGAGATCCTCAGCAAGATCAAGGATCTCTTCAAGGCTGTTCTCAAACTCCCTGCCAGCCGTGAATTGGACGCTACCGACAATTTCTTCCAGCTCGGTGGACAGAGTGTGCTTTTGGTGAGGCTGCAAGCTAGGATCAAGAAGGCTTTCAAAGTCGCTCCCCTCCTCTCTGACCTCTTCAAGGAGCCAACTCCTCTTGGTGCTACCGAAGCCGTGGTTAAGATGATGCAGCCTGCTAGTGGATCGTTGAAGGCAAAATCTGCTTCTAATGGCGTGAATGATATTGTTGATTGGCAGACTGAGGGAATGTTGCCGACTGAGAGGAAGTATACTGTGCAATATGGAGCTGCACGCATTAAGGGGGACGATATCGAGACTGTGTTCATGACTGGAGTGAGTATCGGATACTTTTTACTACGATGAAGAATATTGCTAACAATAAATTAGATTGACTCCTTCATTGGGACCCACATGTTGGCGGAAGTTCTCTCCTCCGTCAACCCACCCACTGTTTACCTTCTTGGTACTCGCCAGCCCATCACCCACGCCGCCGTCGTCAAGTCCTTCGAGGACTTCAAGCTCTTCACCCGCACGCTTACTCGCGATGTCCTCACCACCAGGACTGTCTGCGTCGATGGTACTCTTGAGCAGCCACATTTTGGCCTCAGCGACCGCGCATTCCGCAAACTTGGGCAGCAAGTTCAGGCCATCTACTCCATTGGTGCACAGATCTCGCTCCTCAAGAGCTACGCCGACCTGAAGCGCTTGAACGTTGAAGCCCTCTTGGACATTATTGAGCTCGCTGGACACGGAAGGACACTCACCCGACTTAACCAACTTTCTACATGGTCCGTCCCACATCTTCAGACCTTGGGCAGCCCTAGCCTCACCCGACCATCCATCGTCATCGATGAGACCCCTGTTGTCCACTTCACTCCTGAGCCAACGAACGAGCACGGTTACTTCAAGTCCCGCTGGGTTGCCGAGAATCTCCTCACCCAGGCTGCTGAACGTGGCTTCGATGTGCGCATTTACCGTGCCTCGGCTGCCACTGGCTCCACTCTTACCGGCATCCCAGAGCCCGCAGACGACTTTGTTCGCACCATGGTCATCGAAGGCTTCGTCCGCTCCGGGTACATTCCTCAACTCAACCCGGAGCATCCAGACTTCGTCGTCGACCTTGTGCCCGTGAACTACCTCACCAACTCGCTCTACAGGCTCTCATTCGATGATCTTCCACCTGCCAACTCGCCCGCCATTTACCACCTTACAAACCCATCGCCATTGTCAATCTACACTCTTGCTACTGTGATGCGCGATATTACGGGCAAGGAGGGCACTATCGTCAGCCTTGATGAGTGGCTCGAGAAGGTTATGGCCAGCGGAAAGGATGAGCAGGAGATGCTTGGGTGGTCCGTGCTGAATGGATATTTGAAGAAGGGACACATCATGTTTGCGCTTGACCAGAGCTTGACGGAGGATTGGCTTGAGAGGGTCGGAAAGGATGTTGAGTGCCCGCCAATTGATGCGGCTTATTTGAAGGGAATGATGGAGGCGGAGAAGAGAGCAGTGGTGAGGGGCGGTGGTGTTGCAGCGGAGTAAAGTGTGAGGGATTGAAAAAGGAATAGGATAAATTGGAGGGTGGGAGGGGGAGGGCGGTTGGTTTCTCTTCTTTTTGGGGGATAAAAAATCGTCTCTCTTATAATTTTTTTTTTTTTTTCCTTATTCTCATGTATGATTTTTTTTTGTTATGGATCTGGTATCTCCTTTTTTTTTTTTTCCCTTTTTTGTCTTGTTTTTTTTTTTTTTTCGGTTGGACGCAATGAGGGAATGGGAAAAATGGGAGAGATATGGAGGGGGTTTAAGGATTATACGAAGGTTTTGCTCGGTTGTGTGCTGCTCTGGGTTGAAACTAACTTTTTTTTTCTTTATTTTAAACCTTTTCCTACTCTCCTATTTTATATATATATATATGAGGGATATAAGAATAGAGGGAAGCAAAGAGGGAAATCGAAGGAAAAAAGAAAGAGACGGAAGTGTGCAAACCGGCTTTTTTTTTTTTTTATTACTTCTTGGAGGCTTCTCGGGGAATGTTTGGTTTTGGTTTTTTTTGGATTTTTGGATTTTTGGATTTTGGATGTTGTTTTTATGTTTAGCGTTGTTTTTCTTTGTTTTTTTTTGGTTTTTTTTTTTGAATTGTTGTTTTGGTTTCTGGGTGGGTGGGATGGTGGGGAGGGAGTGGAGAAAGGGGGGGGGTGGTAGATTGTGTGCGCTTTTTGGTTTTTTTTTTTAAGTTGTTTAGTTAGTTAATATAGATTTGTTTTGTGTGCTCTTGAAAAGGAATTGCACTGAGTCGTGAACTTGCTTGGGGCTGTTGTGTATGCTGTGCTGTTCAA
This sequence comes from Kalaharituber pfeilii, assembly GCA_015179045.1. Classification (NCBI taxonomy): domain Eukaryota; kingdom Fungi; phylum Ascomycota; class Pezizomycetes; order Pezizales; family Pezizaceae; genus Kalaharituber; species Kalaharituber pfeilii. The sequence continues at coordinate 250,510 of WHUZ01000019.1, forward strand.
TGCGGGGTTGTGTAACGGACTGCTGGATATGCTGTTTGACGTGCTGTGGGGAGGGGGGGTTTAGGGTAGTCGTAGCTTTTTGTTACAACTATCGCGGAATGGAGTGATGATGGCGCTGTATAGCCGGGACCGCTACGGGGGTCTCTGGAGTGCGCGGGAGATAAGATAGGTGGATCTTGTGTAATGGTGATGTAGGAAAAGAACAGGAACCAGCAGATACCGCACAGGTCCCGATCCACGGGGGTAAGTGGGAAAGGTACATACATCCACCCGTCCATGCCATAACCCTATCATAGATCATCTTCATACAGGAGACGTGGAATAAAGGAAACGGTGAGATTTGTGGGAGCTGTTTTTTGCTGAGATTGGGGGAATTGGAAACGTGGGATGATTGGAATGGACTTATAAAAAAAAAAAAAGGCATGGGAGAATAATAATGTACGGTATGAAAGTTATTTTTTGTTTTTGTCGATTTGAATTGGGTGAGGTAAGTAGGGGTTGATGTTTTTGGTTTGTTGAGTTGGAAAATAAGAAAAAGAAAATAATGAGAGATTGAATTTAGAAAGAAAGAAAAGGGGCAACGTGTGTTTTTCGGGGGTTGTGTTTGGGAGGGTGGGGCGGTGGTGGTGGGTTGTGGTTGAGGGGAAATGGTTGAGGGGAAATGGTGAGTGTGAATGGGGGTATGTTTCTTGGGTTGGTTTGGTTTGGTTTGTTGTGGGAGGATATTGAGTATGATAGTAACCGATGTGCCCGATAACTGAACCTGCGTTGCACTTGAAAAGTGAGTGGGGTTTGCGGTTTCGAGGGGTATCACGCCATGCGCATTGCTGCCCATGGGCGGCCGCATAAGTATGGCGGCAGAACGCATAGAAATATGGTGGATATATCAATACTACCGTTCCATATAGTTTTAGTTGTGTGATTTATTCCCCCCCCCCCCCCTTCAGTTTTTATAACCGTTAACGCGGAGGAAAGGAGAGCTAAAGAGATGGTCGCTTGGGTGAAGTTATGTTGTTACATCCAGTATGTGCAGATTACTTTGCTGTTTTTAACGATGAGTAAGTAACTTGGTAGCAACCAGGAGGGCAGTTGGGGTAGTACCGTTGTATCAATACTGACTTTCACCAGAACCCTACGCACCAAAACTGACCGTGCGTGGCAATATGTAAACCACCGAAATAGGAATTATGTATGCGAAAATAAAGGGTTATTCTTCACCTCTACTTGGTCTGAAAGGACATTGTGGTTGGTTTAATGGCACAAATGACGTTATCATTGATGTATATGGAATTCCCGCGCTGGAAGGTAAGAATGCACTACTTCCGTTCAGAGCTCACTCACTATAATGGCTATAGAATTGTGGCTAGTGAGGCGGTCTTTGGATATTAATGCTTTGGTTGGATTAATGTTGTTAAATGCCTAGTTCATATATCATATTGCCATTTCGAGTAGTTTTCCTCGTGTGGAGAGGGGAGTGGCCTGGGGGACGAGATGCACCCCCGAAAGGGGAGAAGGGGAAGGAGACCGCTAATGGATTGGGTGGGGCACAGGGTTTGTCTTATCTGTTGTTAATCTCTTATCTCATATGTACCTAGAACATCGGAGGGCGGCATGCGATTAATGATATATAAAAAAAAAGGTAGTTTTCCGATACAATTCCTGCATACAATTTTTCTTATGATGTTTTGTGAATAACACCACCACCAACATCTGTGGAAGTGTTCTTGGTGTGCGTTCCCCAGCTTTGAATAAGATTATATTGGTATTGGTATTTAAGTGTTGTACTGTTTTTTATCAGATTTGATTCTGGTGTGGTAAGTGGGATTGATATTGCAGTGAAAAATATATGATATGCCAAGCGTATGATGCGAATTTATGTTGCGAAGTTCATGAAACAAAAGATTTCTGAAGAAGGTAAGGTGTGGAATATGAAGAATAGTACCACTCTACAAGTTGCATGCAAGGTTCTATTCTGGGTGGTTGAGATATATGGCGGTCAGTTTTGGTGTAAATCTGCGCAGGGATGTGGTGTACGCTCGTGTTGTGGTGGATTACAGTACCCCGGACTATTGAGAAAAATAAAAAGGTAGGAGGGAAAAGGTCGCCCCGGCTCGACCAGAATTGAATCATATGGAAACTAGGGGGTTACAATCCATCTTTTTTAGAAGGATGGTGGGGCTATTGGGCTACCCACTTGGATTCGACCTCTTTATGGCCTATTGTGGTAACCTCCGTAAATTGCAGACAGCAGACATACAGCTTCACCAAGCCATAGGTCAGTTTAAAGTGAGCAACACTTCCTCTTATGTCTCTTACGTCCCAACCACCTTTTGTATTGTTTTCGTTTTATCCGATAGTTAATTGTTTTCCGTTCCCTTATACCTTACAACGATGGCATATATTCTGTGAGTAACAAAGGTGAGTACGAGACTAGGCTGTTAGTACATGCGGGTTCCAGATGGACAGGGAGTAGTACTGAGTATAGTCGACGGAGGAGACTTGGCTGAGTTCAGTGTGGATTCCAAATCGAGAGCTTCAAAGACAAGCAGCTTGTGCATGTGAGCGCTTCGAACGGACCAGTCTATAGCATGTTCGGCGGAAAGAAGCCTGACTTAGTTGGATATTGAATTCTAAATGGGGCGCTGCCCCTCGTAAAAAACAAGCTTCTTGTGGGAACATGGATTGTAGGTATGTAAACGGGGATGCAGCATGGAGAGTGAGATTCTGCTCATGCGGCAATTCGTTTGTTGTTGAGCCGTCGCTGAGTATAATTTCAGCATCCGTAATGGCAGCTCCACTCATCCCATACTGGATACACCGCTTTATTGGATAAACTATGCCCCCCTTGCACTTACTCCGTATGAATAGTTCCTTACCCCGCAAACTGGGGCATGTCTACTTATCTACAGCATCAGTCTCTCTCAACCCTGAGACATTGATGGAGGGCCAGGTACTTACTTTGTGCCATTAATTGACCACATTAACTTTTCGGCGCAAGTAGAATTGTCAAATGTGAAGAATAACTCTTTATTTATCTCACCCCGAAACGCGCATACAAAACTCTGTTGCGGTGGTTGACATAGGCACTCCCGGGTGGCCATTTTTGGTGCGAAATGTAGTGTCATCTGTTGGTGTGCTTGTTGGGAGGATAACATTGCCGTCAACTTCAGCTTTCGCGGGACTCGGCGTCACGTCCTTTAGACTGGGTACAAGAATACATCTTGTCTCAGCCACTTTCGCAAACTCTTGCTCGTGACAACCTCATAGTTGACACTACGTCTCCTGTATATAAATCGTCATTTTCTTCTGTTGTGTCCGGTATCAATCAACCCATCAGTCTTGTCCTACTCTATGTAATACGATAGACATTGCATACCACCGTGAAAAAACGGTAACATCGTATATTGAATTAGCTTTACATATACCTTCTATTCGACTTCAGTACTACGATGCTGTTTCAAATAACTTATTCTATGCATTCGTCCAAAATTTTGAAATGCATTTATATGGAATTCCCATGTAAAGGTAGTTACTCTGTTGAGGGATACGAGCTGAGATGCGCATGTAAGACAGAAGCGGATGTGGTGCAAGACTCAAGCAGATGCAAGACACAAGCTGATATTGTCTTCATGATCAGCTGTTGTCACTGCTCTTGTCGTCATCTTCAGCTCTCATACATTGCGATTGTGAAGCTAGCTTCAGCCTCACAATTTTACTCAGCTACTGGTGACAACGTCATACCCTTCTCTATTTCTCTTGTGTATAAACCGCTGTATTATTCTGTTATGTTCAGTATCTAACAATCAATAAATTAATTAGTCTTCTACCGTTCTACTACTTTCCCATTTTTACAACATACTCCAAGAAATAGAATGCACTACTTCTGTTCAATGCTCCTTATAATGACTGTCGCATTGTTGCCAGAGGGTCTTGTCAATAGCTATCTCTATACTAGCTAGTAAAATATGTATTCGGACAGGGGTACTAATGCACAACATACGCTACGTTCGAATACATATTTTACTGGCTAGTATATACATCCATATGCCATTCCTGGTGAATAACTCCACAACTATGTACTTCCAACATTTCCTTGCCGAACTTCTTGCAATTTTGGACAGGGTAAAATTATGATACTATTCCGGCATTTCGGCCAAATTATTTCGGGTGCGATATGTAGAATTCAATATGGGCAATCGTGCGGTGGATATATATGCCTAGACATGATGGCAAATTTGCAAAGCCATAGTTCTTCAAAAACAGTGTTATTGTAGAAGCAAAAGTGCGGAATGTGAAAAATAGCCCTTGATTTAAGGTCTTCAGAAGGGGTAAAGAGAATTCTGCTTCTGTTGTTGAGATCTATGCCCTCCCAGGTGGTCAGTTTTGGTGAGAAACGTGCGTCATCTGGGCCTCGTGGTGAAGTACAGAATCACCTGTTTGGAGGTAAGTGGGTAAGAAAGGCTTTTTCAGGAGTCTACGCATATAGAAAGCGTAGATGATGTTACCTTTAACTGTTTGCTTGAATGAGGACCAGAATTGTCCCACTAGAATGCTAGGTACCAAACGTACACAAAAAGATAACGGTGATAATTGATTACGAACAATTGATGAATACACTACACAAGAACACAGATCCAAAGTTAGAAATGAAATCGTCTCGGTAAAAGCACATATATAATTCCGACAAAACCTCCATCTCACAGCGTCCCTGTCAATAGAGAGCTAGCGCTAAAGGACGAAGCTAGTACCTGCTACGTCTTCCTATCATTTTCAAGTTTTAAGCGTAATATCGCTGCAATTTCGTGGTGCCCATGCTCAATAGCCCAGTCCAGGGCAGTCTCAGAAGCAGCATTGGCCTTCGCAATGTCAATTTTGCTGTGTGCAAGAAGCAGTTCTGTTACTCTTCTGTGCCCGTTGCGAGCCGCTACATGTAGTGGGGTGTCACCATCCTTATCGCCATGGTTGACATCAATGCCATTGAATGCCACCAGCAGCTCCACCACCTTGTTGTGCCCCTTCATCGCTGCTCTCTGCAGTGGTGTCCCACCACTTTTAGTAGCTGTATTGACAGCGATCCTCTCGTTTGCTAGCAGCAGCTGCACCACCTTGTCATGCCCGTTGGAAGCTGCATATATCAATGGTGTCCGGCCATTTTTCTCAGTCATATTGACATCAGTCATGTCATCAGCCAGCAGCAGCTCCACCACCTTGTCATGCCCGCTGGAAGCTGCAAATATCAATGGTGTCCGGCCATTTTTGTCAGTCATATTGACGTCAGTCATGTCATCAGCCAGCAGCAGCTCCACCACCTTGTCATGCCCGTTGGAAGCTGCATATATCAATGCTGTCCGGCCATATTTGTCAGCCATATTGACATCAGCCCTGTCGTCAGCCAGCAGCAGCTCCACCACCTTGTCATGCCCGATGGAAGCTGCATATATCAATGGTGTCCGGCCATATTTGTCAGTCATATTGACGTCAATCATGTCATCAGCCAGCAGCAGCTCCACCACCTTGTCATGTCCTTTCGCAGCAGCAACGACCAGTGGTGTGCTGCCATATGTACTAGCCATATTGATGTCGAACCCATTATTCACTAGCAGTGCAATCACCTCACCATGCCCATTAAATGCCGCTGCCCAGCAAGGATTGATAGCCCTCATACACGATCCAATGATATCACTATTCGAATTTAGGCTGATATCCGAGGCTCTAACCCAAAGCTGCCTGAAAAGGTCCATATTTCCATTCCACGCTGCTGCTGTTAAACATATGCTCAGGAAAGAAGCTGGAAGCGACAGAATAAAGGTTGGATGTTGCAGAATGTATTCTTTGACCAATACCCTCAAATCAAACACCACAGCTGCTACAAAAATTGACTCACTCCCAGATGCTGCATGAATACGTTGCTTTGAGGTCCAATCTCGCAATGACGGATAGTTCTCGAACTCCCAGAATGTGTCAAATACTTGATAGCAGTGTGAGCCATTCGAGTACCCTGCATCCTGCTCATGGTCAAAGTACTGGTATAGTTTACTTTGGATATGATCCTTCGAAGATCTAGAGGCATGGACTCCCCAATAGCAAAAAGAGTACCACAAGAAAGGGAAATCACTGCTCAAGATCTTGCCATCCCACTGGGCAATCTGGTATGCTTCCCCTCGGTCTGTCGTTAGGTATGCTAGGCACACAAGCGTGATGACTGAGTGTGCTTCAACAATTAGCTCGGTAGGTGAACTTGACTTATAAGCACTTGAGAACAATAGATCAAGGTGTTTCTCGAAGAACTCTCTGGCACTTTGGTGAATTAAGCGCACAATAAACTTATTTCTGTTGATATAAGGATTCAGTCACTGCAAGCGCACATTTCTATTATCCAATATTATGATTATTACTCACGTCTTGTGATGAGCATCATCCTTGTACTCTTCCTCAATCAGCAAACCTCCACAGTTGGAAAGCAAGTACACTTTATCCACTCTGTCATCCTTGTCAAAGCCAGTGTCATGCGTAGCAATTGCATCCAAAAGTGCATCAGGTTCCAACCAGTCCAAGCTGAATGTTACCAGCATGAGAGCTTTCTGGATTATTTTCCAAGACTCCGCATTATGCACCTGAATCCGCTTGATTGCATCGCAATAGGTATCGTCTAGATCTTTGGGAAGATTGTTCAATGCCTGCTTTAGCTTTTTGTGGTTTGGAATGTTGGCAATGGAAGTGATATGAAGCTCAGCAATCAAGAACCTAGAAAAACATAGTGCAAAAGTTAGAGAAAGAGAGAAACTGAAAATAGGACAATACTTACATCCCATTTGCCTGCTGTAAAATTCTGTCTATCACTTCATTCCGAAGCTCAGAGTCAGCCTGAACAAGGTTGTAGAGATTTTCACCAGTTTTTGCAAACTGCTCAATTCTTGCATCGAGATACAGCCTGACATCGCTGTCTTTGGCTCTTATTTCCAGGCTTAGGCAACCCTTTTCCATGAGAAATTTATCAGTACCATGGTCAGGTCGAGATGTTGCGAAAAGCTGCACATTGCCGTGAGAGTTGATGAGATCGAACAAGTGGATGCGTAATAGTTCACGCTGATGGGGACATTCATCCAGTGCATCAACTATAAGAAAGACTTTCTCAAGAGCTGAAGCACATTGCTTGACCCGTTCCATGACCTCCTTGAGAGACAGATTGCGTTTGTCTTTCCAATACTTAGTATAAAGCTCGGTAAGATCAGGTGTAATGTAGCAACACTTTTCCAGTTGGCGTAGAATGCTCCCAAGAAGGCTAGGTACGGTTTGTGCTTGTTGGTCGCTGTAGTTGCAATACAAAAACACAAGCCCAATCGCTCTCTTGCCACCGGTTTCCTGCTTGGTAACATACATATCGCTCAAATGCTGAATGACAAGAGACCTAAAGGAAAGGTTTTGCTTAACGATTGACGTGAGAAAGGAAGCCTTATGGAAGGGGATATACGTTAGTGTAGACTTTCCTGCACCAGCTATAGTTTTAAATCGTCAGCCGTTTCTGTCACTGAAGTCTCGAATGAGTGAAGACTGACGCATTCCATGACAAAACAATACCCTGGACTCCCCTCGTAACCATTTGGTGAACTTTTCATTATCCAGGAGCCACGTTCCGGTACCAGGCTCGAGTTTTGAGTAAATATTATCTTGCGTGCTCCAAAATGTCAATGGTGATAACCATTTATATGCATCTTCTCTGGCATCGTCTGTTCCATACAAAGAATTTAGTTACTGAGTGCCAGTAATCTCTAAGCTCATAGAGTTTACCACACCTTCAAGCTTGCTGTGCATCTTAACAGCAGCACTCCTGATGTATTCAACGACTGGTTAGCAGGCTTCTAAGATAAATATGCCCATGAATTATGCGCTACAATAGTTATAGAAGCAAGGCGTATTGGGGGAAATAAAACATACTTCATCTCTGCCACCTCGTTACTGAAATCGGCAATTTTGACATTGGAATCCAAAACAACTTCCCTACAATTTTTATAGCTCATGTCAGTCAAAAGCCCATAAGAAGCATATAAAAGCGCTTCACTCAGGTGATTTCTTAACGGTTTTATGAACGTACTTAATTTCGACAATCTCTTTTCCAACCTCCGTAAGTATTGTTTTAGCCTTAGATAAACCCGCACTATTGAATCGGTCTAAATGTCAGCCACACATGTACATGAACAGTCTCTGACCCGAAGAAATTTGACTGGCTAGCTACCGACCTTACTAGTCCCACACTATTGTCTATATCTGTCACTTTACCGAGCACATTGGATGAAATCTCCCTAGAACAAGCATCGAGAATGGTCAGCATGATTATTGACGTGCATAGCAACTTGTTTTGCGGTGGATTACATGTGCTCAAGCTGCAGCATTTTGTGCAAGATGCTCGTGGCCATTTCTAGTGACTGTAAAAGTTCTTTGAAATCTTCCTCTTGAAATGGCCACACCCATGGCTCGACCAGGGTTTTGATGATGGAAGGTTTTTCCACCTTAGAAGTGGAGGTGGAAAAGATCTGAGAGACCTGCGATCCAGGTACCGATTGCTGTGGATTGAAATCTGTGGCAAGACCGAGTGAAACTTGAGGGTTCTTCTTGCTACCAATCCTGAGTGTTCTGAACGGCCGGAATGGATTCCATTTGTTCAGTTTCTTTCGACTTTTGAGACCAACAGCATTGGAAGATTCTGCCTCGGAGGTTGCATCCGCATTGAAGCCACCAATAGTTGAACCGTCAGTAGATATAATGGAGCTTGCATCGGAGATGTCAATGGTAATGTTAGCGTGATCCTCAACAGTTGTCGAACTTTGAGCCTCAACCGTAATTGCAGGCTGGTTCAGGAGCTTCTGTAGCTTTTGATCTTGAAGAATCGCATATAGTTTCTCGAGGACAATGCGCTGCTGCTCAAAGCTCTGCCCTGCTTTGTCTGAAATTTTGTTATGTTCCTTTACTTGCTGTGCATATTTTATATATAAGTTGAATTGTGCGATAAGTGCTTGGCGGGACTCTGGGGCGTTTCTGACATTCTGGAGATACTGGACCAGTTGAATTGCTACTGGTACAATACCGAACGCAAGCCCTGCGGCGTCCATGCTGATGGATGGATATATTCGGCTAGTGTGAGTTAAAGTCGTGTGATACTCGAAGGTCGGAGTTAGAACGTTTGGTTTGGTCGATGTATGACTTCCTCAATTTATTTTGATCGGATAATTAATCTCCGTCTTCCCCGCACGCGAAAAGAGGCTGAAGAGTGGAAAAAGAAACCAACTCAGTAAGTAGAGTACATGTATGATACTGTACGTACGAGTTTGAACATGAGGCCAGCAAGGGTCAACATCGCGGACCAATCAAGATACATTTCATCACACCCTCAGTTTTCACCACTAGAGTAATGCTATGCACGACAGGGTCATCCAGCAAAGGGTATCTACAGTAGGTAATGTAAGTAACTGAACGGTAGGTATATCCAGGATACAGTAGGTACTACCGGTAGTCCCGTAGGGATCACGAGCGTGTATGGACAACGAGCGGACATCTTGGCATCTTCCCCTCTATCCGAAATTCCTCTCATTTAGGAGTCAGTCAGAATAACCCCTCCGGCTCGTCTGGGAGAAGAAAAGGAAACAGTCAATCTGGCATGAGAATTGGGATTTAGAGTATATACTTGAAGATGCCTACGGTACTATGCTATAGATCTCGAGCTTTTAGTGACTTCATATTGCAATGTATCATTTACACCACTAAAGCGTGAGCACGTGGGATGTTGCAGAGTTAAAATGGGTATTCGCATGTGAGCGCTGGAGGGGGTTCTTTCGCAGGATAGGGAGGTGATACAAACTGTAGATGCAGCTTTTTCGCCTTTTCCCCCCCTTAAATTCGGACTCAGCACAGTCAGTTTAATCTATAATTAATTCATGGCATATATCAGAGTATATATTCTGTGAGCTATTGACTGCTAAGACAGGAAACTTGGTAGTGATTTGCCCGCTGTGCATACGCCACTTGTTACCGCTACTGGTCTGGGACTTTACTCTTTAGGTAGGTGCCAGATGGCTTAGATGTTGGGACTGGTCGGTGTAGACCAATGGATACAATTGGCCAATGGTTCAACCTATCTACAAATATTGCTAGATAATTCGAATTTCCCCCTTACGTACTGGGGATGGGAGGAGGCGCTGAGGGGTGAACCAGTGGCCTCTTACTCTCTCAGGATTCCGCCCAGCACTGCTGGGAGGAGTGGAGGGAACAAAATGTGAAACGGTTTACTGGATTACGTTAAAAACATCAAAGATGCTGAGGAGCTTTTAGACAAGTTGGGGATGAGGACGTCACATAGCTTTAGCATATACTTTAAAACTATGCATAAAAATATAGTTTGAAAGGAAAGCTGAAATAAAGTACGCTTTGATTTTAATAACCATTAATGATACCGAAAGTGAGGATGAGGTCCGGAGGTGTGAAGGTGAGGAGGAGCCGAGGTGAGAGGTGCGCAGGTGCGGAGGTGCGGAGGTGCGGAGGTGCGGAGGTGCGGAAGTGCGGACGCGCGGACGCGGAGGTGCGGAAGAGAATTCGGAGGACGATAGGAGGTGCAGCCGCTGCCTTAGCGTACATGGGGATTGCAGGTGAGGGACAGGGAGTCCCGGCGCGATGGAGCTCACCGTCGCCAGCTTGGCAAATGCATAGTAGAAAGATACACACTCAACCTGACCCGGGTACTAATATGGAATCTCACTGCCGTAGGGCTGGTAGTCTGTATGCGGGTTAGGTGACCCCTCCCCCTCCAAAAAAAAAAAAAAAACCTACTCCGCCATCATCATGGTACAGAAATTGTATAAAGAGGAGTATGAATGAAAGTATATCAGGCTGAGGAGTAAATTGGAGTAAGTTCATGGATGTGAGTAAATAGAGGAATATAGACCAATATAAAAGATAGGAACTATGGCCACTTTGGCCTTACTCTTACAGGCTATGCCTCTTGCTGGATTGAACTCAGTCGCACGCTATGATTCTGTGTATATGGCCATACTCCCCGCTACCATTCTTCCCACTGCCGTATAGTCACCGCCTGTAATTTGATACCGCTGCACTGCGTACTGCTGTATCTCCATGCTGCGAATATTATGTCTGGTGTATTGCCCACTGATGCATTACTATATTGCCAAGCTGCCATGCATGCGGCTGTCACTGCTGTGATCTCCCCTACTAGCACTTTGTTGCTGAATAATGGGGTGCCGGCCGCTGCTATATATTTCCTACTGTTGTATTGCTGTAATACTATGCCATTGTGAGGGTAAACGGCCAACCTGTCACTCGCACATCAATAATAATTGGCGACACGTAATACGCCAGCGAATGCATATTGACCTGCCATGAATGTTGGATCCGATTGTGAGGGCAAAGCGGCTGTATTCAGATTCCTATGCGCGATGAGTTTTCTTTTTCTTTCTTTTTTTTTTTAAAAAAAAATATCATTACTTGTATCCAGCCGGTTGTGGGGGCAACCCTTGCTTTCTCACTAAGTACATTTATTTGCATGAAGCGACTACGAACTAAGCGAAATGTCACAGCGTCACGTCAACCCACCGATATTGCTTCAGCTCATACCTATACGAGCGGGAGGGTCTGCGAGGGCTGCTTTGTCACGGTGAGGGCTATAGAAGTATAGAGATACCGTTGAGTCTGTTGAACGTAGAGTCGCAAGAACAGCAGGTTTATATACATGAGAAAGCATAGCATAACGTGACATGTGAACCATGACTGAATAGGAAATTATCAGGGAAGATATCACATCAGGAAAGGTAAGAAAGGCACGGGATGCGTGGCTTGCAAAGAGAACGCCATGGCGTAAGCCACATAAAAGCTGGCGTTGTGGCGTATTCATACACAATCCAATAGCGAGGTTAAATGCATGAGTGGAACGACAAAATAACAGAGAAGATAAATACTAATAATATAGCAACAGGTGGCCACGGATGTAATGTCCCGACAATACCGCCTCAGCTCACACCGCCTCGCCTCAAACCGCCGTCACCTCACACAACAGTACTTTCAAATCAACGAACATCTCTCCTACGTGCCCTATGCCGGCGGCATAGCTGAAAATGAAAACAGAGAAGGCTAAAAACTATGGGCTAAACCCGAGTGCTGCCAAATTCGACTGCATTTCCTCAAGGCTTCTTGATTTCAGTAGCACTTGGCTCAGAGCAGTCCGGAGAGATCCACTATAGTGTCCTCGTGATCACTATGGATTAACAGTCACTGCCATGACCCAAAAAGAATATAAAGCCAGTGATATTATTGGTAAGTCAGATTAATATTCAAATTATGCATATATAGTATAGAGGTTAATTATTGCGATAGCATTGACACCTTGGCTGCAAAAAAAAGGCAGGAAAGTCCAACGACGGTAGCATTCGGAAGGAGTGCCTCATGGGAGTGAGGCAACTTGATCATACTCACGAGATGGCCAAAATCCATTTTATTCCGTATCCAGAACATTTCATATTCGACCAAGACTATGAAAACATACTTGCAAAGCTCGTCGTCTAAAGGAACTTGAAGCTGGTGCTAGCCACACGCAAGCTACAGATATAGGCATGTACCCTGACCGCCCTCATACAATATTCGTTAATACGGGTACAGTATTTTCAAGCTTTTCGCTAAGTCACCATACAAGCTAGTAAAATAAGTATTCGGACAGGGGGGCTCATGCATATTATACGCTATGCACTATTTGGCATGATACTAGTCCAAATCTCATGGTAGAAGTGTCCGAAGTTTATTGCATAAAAAGCTATTCTGACAGCTGACATAAATGAATTTGGGTCTCTTCAATATCAGTATCTAGTACCTCAGTATGTCCTGCTATGGCAAATAGATGTAAGCGGGGTTATGTGATCTTAAAAAAAAGTACCTAAGTATCGGAGTATCAGAAAGTACTAATAGTCTAATAGATTTAGAGATTCCAAGACTATTCTGAAGGCCATCTCGAAGTTGCTCTAAAGGCTGTTGACATGCTATTTCAGAGGCCGGCTAGTGAAAGGCTGCTCAGGATGAGGGGATACTGTAGAGGCTGCCAGTGCTCGGGGTACGAGACCACTTCGGAGGTTGGTCAGGATGAGAGACTTAGAGACTACTCCAGAGGCTGCATGAGGGGCCGTTCCAGAGGCTGCACAGGCTGCGAGGCCCCCCCAAAGGCTGCTCGGGATGAGAAGCTGTTCGAGATACTGTTCTGGAGGCTATTCCCTATATCGTTCTAATAGTATCATATATTCAACATTAAGCAACCACCATAGCAGCCTCTCGATTCTCGAATAGCCAGCCTCTGAAATAGCATGCAGAATCCATTAGAATATTAGTGCTTTCTGATGCACTGATACTATGGTATTAGACTGGTGTTCAAGTTGAAGAAACCCAAATTCAATATGTCAGCTGTCCAAATAGCTTTTACGTAATAAATTTCGGACACTTGTACATGAAATTTAGACTGATCTCATGCCAATTGCTGCATAACGCATAATAATAAGACCCCTGTCCGAATACTTATTTTACTAGTTACGTAGAAAATCTTCTATCGAATTTGCATAAACGTGCATATATGCTGCATCTGGTTGCATGCTACTGCATATTCATTGTTTATGTAGTACAAAATTCACATTCTAATGCCAGCCAACGGCATAGCTCGTCGGGCCGCCAAGCAATTTTGTTAGAAGAAATATTCTCGATATCAGAATGTGGCTGACCGCTCGAATACATGCTTATATCAAGAGTATACTGTAACAATATTCTTCTTGTACCTATTGGGCGTCAGGCCAACTACAACAGTAGCAATCCACCCAGGCGGCCAGTTACCGATCGCACTTCACAAACTATGGATCGTATCTTTCACTTGAATTTATCATACTTATGATATTTTTTTTTTTTTTATATATCAGTACTCGCGTGCCGCCCTTACTTATGATAGATTTTGATGTTACATTCTGTACAATAAGCATAAAATGCCTCTTCTATCCGTTGTTGGAGTTACGAATTCTGGAGCTACGTTTCTTATTGCCTTATGCTTCATTCACAGTGAGAATACCGCTGTTGAGCAAACTTTGAAGGCTATGTATGCAGCAACCTATATAGAATGATTGTAAGTCACCAAGTGTTTGCATAACAGAGCAAGGGCCAGCTCTGTCAACCACAATTGCTAATGTTCATCCCAAGCTGAAACATCGGTTCATGTACGTGGCATATGTTCGAAAATATCTGGGACCGTCTCCGTACAGTACGAAACGAAATGACTTCTAGGGCTGCTCAAGGAGATGCACTAAAGATTGCTCGTCAGCGTATTTGGGTTTGGATACAGTACATATCTCGGGAAACTCTCGAAACAGTCCTTAACGATATATAAGGGGTTTTCTACCTATTGAGACGCTATATCTTGAAGAGCTTTGGCTTCCCAAAAGTCATCAAGTGCTTCAGATTTAGACACAACTATAGAAAGCTTAGTTGCTATAGTATACCGTGTCTAGAAGGTCTTCATCCTGCAATTAAGGCATCCCTAGATCCAAGATGAAATCTTGATGAAGCTGTTCTACTAAAGTGGGAGGGTATGCGAGGGCTGCTTTATCACAGTGAAGATGTATAGAGATATCGTTGAGTCATTGATTTAAGAGTCGCAAGAACAGCAGGTTTATATACACGAGAAAGCATAGCATAACGTGACTTGGAAACCATAACTGAATAGGGAAGTGTATCATACCAGAAAGGTGAGAAACTCATGGAGGGTGTGACTTGCAAAGTAAACGCTGTGGCGCAGAGTGGACGCAATGGCTTGATTCATATACTTCCTAGTAACGAAATTGAATGTATATGAGTGGAACGAAGAGGTGAAATGAAAAGGTAGTAGCAACGGGTGGCAACAGATGCAATGGTTCGACATGTTCTTCATCTGAAAAGTAGCTCTTCTAGTAACAGAGGATAAGTATGGCTATTGTATATGAACAGGTACGGTCCTTCGATAAAGTCAATGATGACACTTCATTTGCTGAGAACTACAGTCGGAGTAAACACCACTTGCCCCTTATTTAGACGGCACTACCTAGTATCAGGGTATTTTTGCAATTACAACGGCACGTTACAGTGTATTGCATTGAAATGCTAAAACTTCCAGACACAGTTTCAAACAGCATCTGGAACACCGACCTCATGTAACCCAAAGGGTGTTAACTCTGTTCGTAGATCTACTAGTGCTGAAGTGGCTGAAGCGGAGTCAGCTAAATGTCGAACTAAGTATTTCAAGAGCGTGCTGATATTGCTGAAAATCACACTCAGGATGTTATTCTCTGCACTCACGCAGGAGAGTTAAGGAGGATACTGAAGTAGATGCGCAAGTATTGGAGTAGTTGGTCTGGCGTCGTGGTGCTTAGCGATGTGCCCATGGATCCGGGCATGGGTTGTACGTATAGTTGATCAGCAGTCACTTTAAATATATATATATAGCTAGCGTCACTTATCCCTATTTGTTTCACCCGCCCCCAAAGGATAGGAAGTGCTGATGTAGCCAGGGGTTGAGTTCAGCAGACGTTACCTTATAGAGCTCGGATTCAAGCTTTTGCCCCGATTTGGCTTTTGTCCCAGTTGGGAAGTCGGTTCTAAATTAGGTAGCTTATTGCGAGCTTCAAGCCATAGAGTATACAGTACTCTCTTAGGTAACTGTGCATGCCTCGCGAAGGATGGGGGTTCCCCAAGCGTTGAGTCACAGAGATTTGAGCGCATACACTTGAAGATTTTCAATTTTAAGAGGAATGTCAAAAGAGTTGGAGAGAGGGGTGGGGCAGGTCAAGGGATTCTCCCCAGATGTTTTCTCATGGCAGATGGTGTTAAACTCAAGTTTCCTCCGTCCCGACCCATTGTAATTCCTCCGTGAGGCCGTTCTTTTTTCGAGACAATTTGGTTAAATATCCTCTTTTCATGTTTTCGGAACCTCCCGGTAGTCTCAACAAATGTTCTCTGTCATCTAAGGTTGCTTTGGGGACTCTTCAAATGACTGGTAATGAGCGTCTTGCAATTTTCTCGGATGCAGCTGACCCCGGAAGATGGTGGAAGTGGATCCCAAATTTTGGTGCGAGGTAAAAGAACTCACCGCTTCAAGTAGCCTCTTTGCGAGGTTTGCCGTGGGGGGGTGGATTTTATTCCGGGCGATGCCTGGGGAAAAGGAGTAATCCACTACGTAGGCCTGGAGCTGTTATACAATTCTGGGACCTCTTCTGGATGAGGTGGTGAGAATGGACCAGTGTATCCGGAGCACCAAATAAAAATTTATGAGGTTCCAAAAACCTATTTGAAAGTCCTGTACCGTGGGACTTTCAATATCTTCTAATAGTAAGACCTCCGCCCTCTGGTGTTCCTACGACGGGATTTCTTAGGAGGACTGGGCCCTCGGTGGTGGAACCGAATTTTCGGCTGTCTTATCAGGATTCCGTCTTGGCAGAGGATTATCGCAATTACCAGCGCAGTCTTCGCTTAGTGGTCCGGCTTTCATGGTGACAGGTAAGGAGAAATTTAAAGGTGCCTTCAGTTCGACAAAGTTTGTGAGTGCGGTGTCGGGGGTGCTTGGCGACTACTCCAAGGGGAAGGAGCGCACAGAGTTTAGTTCCATAAACAGTAATGCCTAAACCAGAATCCCGCCAAGAACCCTACTCCGTACTAGTATACCACGCCGTTGTCTTATAAGTACTCTGCTAGAGTACAAGCCCTCTAACCACAAAACCCAAAACTTCATGAATTCGCAAAAGGGGTTGACCATTCAGGCGCTATTGTACCTCAATTCCTACGTTCAGTAAAACTCGAGTTCTTGACACCTACCTAGGTGCCAAGTTGGTTTTGCTGGATATCCTCCTATTGCCACATCGCCGGATAAAGTGTGCCTCGTTTTGTACATTAGATCACAACGGTACAGTCATTGTTTGTTCGAAAATGAATTTACTAAAACTGAAAATAAGCCACCCTGGTTCCAGGCTTTGATCATACGGAATCGGAGCATTACGGTTCATCTTATTTCCTTCTAAGGTGCTGGACAACCCTCTTCCCCACGTCTCTATTATAGATGGGATTGGACTGGGGCCCTCAATTCTATACCTCTCCATGGAGACTGTTGTTACATCTACAACCAGAGGCAACCGCACTCCACTTCAACCAAGGCATAGGCCAGTTCGAAAAAGTTGACAGCTCTAACTCCGTACCTTTTGTTGAACCCCCACCCCCGTAACCGCCCGTTTCACCTTTCATTCTAACCCTTCACCACCCCAGCCCCTTCAACAGCCCTCCACCTCCCTCTCCAACAGCCATTCCGACAGCGCCTTTCCTCCCACATCAAGTAGTCGTTCCGACGGCCCCTCCAGCTCCCTGCGAGCCCGTTCTACAGCCTCTGCAATAGCTCCTCGCATAGCCGCCATTTTTGGAATAACGGCAACTACTCTTTCATAGGCTGACTACCTCGATGTGGTTTTGTTTGCTTTGATTTTTACTATTGCTTTCGTTTTGTCTGACAGTTTTTTGCTTTTCCATTTCCTGATACATTAGAGCAATAGCATCCTCATTCTGAGGATCAAGGGGTTTCTGAGTACAGGGAGTTCCCAGGTGGACCAGGTCGCGGAAAATTGCCTGGCTGAGTTGGGCTTTTAATTACAAAGCAAGATAGAGCAATTGTGTGTACATTGGAGTTCGGCATGGAGAATGGCCTTTTTTTTTTTCATTTCGTCAACATCGTTGACCTTGTTTGTGTATGGTTTTAGAACCTGCCAGATCCACTGGTCCCAATGTCCCATACCATATTCATGGCCTTGTTCGATAAACCACGCCCCCTCCTATTCAACATGACAGGTTCGCCTGTATGGGCACTTGCCACTGATTGTGTATGAACAATTCCTCATCCCTCAAACCGGGACATATCCACTCGCTGGGTCAATTTACAGCGGAAAGTTTGGAAAAACAGGGGATCCTTGACGGTTGCATAGACAAGGGTTGCGAGCGGTCTGATATACCTGAAGCACCTGTTCTGGCCCACCGACGAACATTGCGGTTCGCGAACCGGCCAGGCCCATTCGCGAATCGGCCAATTCGTCGGTGGGCTGGCTGATTCGCGAATGGGCCAGCCCACCGACGAACACTGGTTTAGTACAAGTACCACTAGGTACCTCTACATACTACCAGTGATTGAGTATCGAGAAACATTCTGCTACCAGTGTTAATTGATAAGCCAGTTACTGTGTGCTAGCACAGCCCTATTGCCACTGACAAGTTGCCACCTACAAGTTGCCACTTGAAAGTTGCTGTTGGTGATAAGTTGCTGTCGGTGATAAGTTGCTACTTCTTACCCACATACTAGAAGATAATACAGACAGTTTAATTAATAATTCACTACGCTTCTAGATTGCTATAGTTAAGAATACCAATTTGTAACCATAACTTAATTATTGTTAACCGAAACACTAGAAGAAAATTACTAAATATGCTTCTAGTATTCTTCTTACTCTAAGCGAAATTTTGGAGTGTTATCTTCATAGGTAGAGATTTCCGGAATCCTCCGCCATTCTGGTATTATATTGTGGCAGTAACAGGGATTGCGTTGATGCCAAGAATGAAAAGTTTGGTGGTTGTATTACCAGAACAGTAGATGATAAGAGCCCTGCAAGTGCCAAGTACCCACTTTAAGCAACGTCATCATTATAAAACTTGTCAAGACAAAATTTCATGTTCTTGTCTAGGTACCTGTTCTTCTCTTCGTTGTACATGCATATGTCAAAAGGTTAAATGTTCTTATTCTTGTAATAAAAGCAATGCTGGTCAATGTACCAACCAGGAGAATAAGAGTGAACATAGTGATGTATATTTAGGGAAGGTCCGGAAATGGTTGGAGTCCGGGAATGATAGGCTAGGCAAGATGGGGATAAGGCGGCTGAGACGAAAGACCTCGCTACTGGAAGAAGGAAAAATGACCAGCTCGGTCGTGTGTACTTGGAGGCAGCGACGGGCGTAGACAGAGTTAGGTTAGGTGGGAAATGGTTGAGGACCACTCAATACGAGCCGGACAGACGGAGGAAATAGGCTGTATTGACCAGTGTGTACATTCTACCCGCACCATGTATGAGTATTGCGGGAACCACATGTATTTAGTGACGGTTAATTTTCTTTCTTTAATAAATACCTCGCCATAGCCCATACTGCGGCATGCGAGTAATGATATAAAAAAAAAAAAAGTTCTATTGTTTGTACATAGAAGACTGCATAGGGGGATAGGAGACTGTGGAAATTGCTTAGCTGGCTGTATGATAGATCACTATTACATTAAATCATAAGCGAGTATATAGGGGGGGGAGAGAACGTTGGCGGAGGTGATGGACTGGGCGGCGGAGTAACCGGTCATATTTTCACTTTATCTCCTTATCTGTTGCTTATTTTTCCGTTGATTATCATTCATGTATCTAAACCCTCGCCATAGCCTGCAAGGCGGCATGCGAGTAATGATATAAAAAAAAAAAAAAAAATAAGCGAGTATATATTTTACATATAGGTACATCGAGGTACATTCATGTTCGCCGCTGGGCCAGGTGTTCGTGGCTGGGCTGGCCCCGTGAAAAACACCATATGTTTTTCACGGGGCCGGCCGGTTCACGAATCGGCTGGCCGGTTCGCGAACCGGAAAATGTTCGTCGGTGGGCCAGAACACACCCGAGTTGTGTAAAGCACTCCCAGCAAATCAGATCACGATACAAGTACGGTTAGTGTGAAGGTGTGGTTCTTGGAAAAGTAGAATTCTGTGTAAAGAATAAGGAAGTGTGTGGTATGGAAATTGTTGAGGAAGGATAGATTATGTGAATCTGCATACCCAGTGCTGAAGTCGGCCAGAAGATATTAAGTACATACGTGTGGGTACATAGAAACGGTCTCTGAAAGTAACTAGACGTAAGTAGAAACTTGACTTTTGTTACCTTGAAACCACATGCTGTACAATGAAACGCTAGCTATACATGAACGGATTTAATTCCTGACTCAGAGTGACAACGACTGATGCATATGTGCCGGGCCATTCGTAACAACGTTCCAGTGGCCACTGGCCCGGACTACTGAACGGAACGCTGGTTCATGATCACACACTAGTACAATGCATTGACCTTTTTGTTCTGAGCACAGAACTACAACAGAATGTTGGTATGTTGGTGGCTGTTAAAATACTAGAAGGTTCGAAATTGTAATTGTCTAAATCATTTGTTTATTTTTTTGTTTAGTTACTCAAGTATTTAAACTTGATATTTTTCCATGCTGTCAGTATTTTGAATGTATTCTACATATATCGCATTCTGTTCCATACACTTCTCTAGTATACAACACCAAGCCTATCTTATTTACCTAAACTGGTAATTACTTTTCAGCCTCATTCCTTAACAATCTTTACCTATGGAGCCTTTTACACCCAAAATTCACCATCAATTCGAGCTATATATTCAATCTCGGGACCACACAAACAGATATCGAATGGAACCTCAGAAGACAAAGGATCAGACCATACTAGATGTGTTAATAATGCTTTAGCAAGAGGTTTAGAAGGGGGCCTTTAATGTAGCTGTTTTTTTCCTGTCGCCGGAGGGGTCCTTTATGAAGCTGTTTTTTTTCGCCGGAGGGGTCTATGAAGCTGTTTTTCCTGTCGCCGGAGGGGGTCATTCATGAAGCTGTATTTTTTTTTGCCCTGTCGCCGGGGGGTCCTTGATGAAGCTGATTTTTCCTGTCGCTGGAGGGGTCCTTGCTGCTGCTGCTGCTGTTTTTTTTTTTTTTTTTCGCCGGAGACGGTCCTTGATGAAGCTTTTCTCCTGTCGCTGGAGGGGTCCTTGGTAGAGCTTTTTTTTGCTGTCGGAGGAGTTCTTTGTTGGAGCTGTTTTTCCAGGTCTTTAGTGACGTTGTTTGTTTCAAACAGTGAATGTGTGGACACGCGAGTGTGTGTGTGAGAGTCTGAGAGGGTAAATTGTAGGTAGAATAAGAACATGAATCCTAGATTTAAAATCAAACCCTCCTATACAGAGGTGCATATATAAACCCGATAAAACGTCAACTCTCATAGCATTCTTGCTAGTAGAAATATTAATAAAATAAAGTACAGAGTAGAATAATGGAGGTTAAAGAAAATATTCATCATAGAGTTAGAGCTAAGGGACAGAGACTAGTACCGACTCTGCCTTGTTACCATGTTCGAGCTTGGACTGTAATATCGCCACAATGTCTTTGTGTCCATGCTGAATGGCCCGGTCCAAAGCAGTCCTGGAAGCTGCATTGATCTTCGTAACATTGATTTTGTCATGAGCAAGAAGCAGGTTTACTGTATTGGTGTGCCCATTGTTAGCCGCCAGGTGCAGTGGGGTATCACCATTCGTATCACTGCAGTTGACATTAACCCTGTCGTCTGCCAGCAGCAGTTCCCACCAACTTGCTACGCCCTGTGTCAGCAGCAGTATGCAATGGTGTGTGGCCAATCTTGTTAGCCATATTGACATCAACCCTATCGTCTACCAGCAGCAACTCCATCATCTTGTCATGCCTCATGCAAGCAGCAGTATGCAGTGGTGTATGCCAACTCTGTTAACTATATTGACGTAAACCCTCTCATCTGCTAGCAGCAACTCTATCATCTTCTTGTGCCTCATACCAGCAGCCACACTCAGTGGTACCCAGCCATATTTATCAGATATATTTACATCAACTTTGTTTTCCACCAGCAGCAGCTCCACCACCTTGTCATGCCCCATGCTAGAAGCAATATGCAGTGGTATGCTGCCACCCATGTTAGCCATATTAACATCAACTCTATCATCTACCAGCAGCAGCTCCACTACCTTGTTGCACCCCATGTTAGCAGCAGCACTCAGTAGTGTCTAGCCATATTTATCAGCCATATTGACAATCATCCTATTGTCTACTACCAGCAGCTCCACACCTTCTCATGCCCTTCGTAAACCCTGCCATGGCGAACAGCTGCAAGCGGGGTTATGTGAAATTAAAAAAAAAAAAAAAAAAAAGTCCTTCGTAAGCTGCTAAAAACAGTGGTATACAGCCAAAGTCATTAGTTATCTTAATATCAATTCTGTTGTTCGCAAGCAGCAGCTCTACTACCTTGTTATAATTATTTCCTCTGAAAACTGTAGTAGATAGTAGTGTATAGTCATGTACTGCAATTTTTTTTTTTTTTTTTTTTTTTCATTACTCGCATGCCGCCCTATGGGCTATGGCGAGGTTTATATATTCAAGGAATGTGTTATAACTAAACAAAAACAAAAAAGGACCTATTACATGTGGGGGAGGTGAGCCGAGCCTGCCTTATTCCCTTCCTCTGTCTGGCTCGTACGCCTCCGTCCGCAACCATCTTCCCCCCAATCTGACCTTCCCAAATGTACTGCAATAGTGACATTAACCCTATCATCTGCCAATAGCAGTTTCACTACCTTGTTATGCCCTTTATTAGCTGCGATATTCAATGGTGTTTAGCCATCTTTGGTCACTATATTAATATCAACCCTGTGATCTATGAGCA
Organism: Kalaharituber pfeilii; assembly: GCA_015179045.1. Classification (NCBI taxonomy): domain Eukaryota; kingdom Fungi; phylum Ascomycota; class Pezizomycetes; order Pezizales; family Pezizaceae; genus Kalaharituber; species Kalaharituber pfeilii. The sequence goes on from WHUZ01000019.1 coordinate 273,089, forward strand.
GCAGCTTTACCACCTTATCATGCTCTTTATCAGCTGTACTACTCAGTGGTGTCCAGCTAGATTTCATAGCAATATTTATGTCAACTCTGTCATCTGCCAGCAGCAGTTCTACTACCTTGTTATGCCCTTCCATAGAACTTAGGTAGGACCATTGACACTTGGCAGCTTAGAGTATATCTAGTATAGGATTTGGGATATACTAAATAAGTCACTACTCATCTCCCAATAATTGGCTCAATGAATATGTGGAAGATAATTCCATATATTCTACCATGCTCTGGCTTCAATTTGAGCCCCCTTGAGAGCTATTTGTACTCACAGGAATTTTTTGTTATAGTATCCAGAAAATGCCCAATATTTCAGTTATGCACAATATCTTGCTATATGAACATACAGTGCTATGTTACAGATCTCAAGCTGTTACTACCCATGTATTATAATATAGCACTGGTAGTACCACTGCTACCATTCCTACTATTGTATGAGCAGGTGTAGCGTTGCAGAGAGTTGGTATTTGCTAGTGGGTGCTAGAGGACACGGAAAGTTATTTTATAAGATACAGAGGTGATGCAACTGTAGATGCTATAGGAGTAGCAGTTTTACTTTTTTCCCTTCAAATTCAGACTCAGTGCAGTCAATATAGTCTATAATTAATTCATCTTGCATATCAGAGATATATTCTGTGAGATATGCCAGACATTTGGGTGTTGGGGAACCGGCGCCAAGGTGCCCAGCATTACCGGTATGTATTTCGTTACCCATACAGTTAGCACGGTACTGGTAGTAGAAAGTCTTCCTAGTATGGTTTCACTATGCAGCATAAGGGAAAGTGCGTGTCTGCTTTTACCAAAAGTATCCTTTGGAGTCACGAGACATGCAGCTGAGTGCATCCGCCTTGCAAAAACACAGCAACTCAATCGAAAATGCTCAATTTCAAATTCTGAAAGACTTTCCAATGCCCATTCATGCGGTCTGCTATTTTTCTGCTAACTTATTGATTTTTTTTGTGATTTTTATGATGACCTGTAGGTAAACTTGCGGCTACGCACTTTCCTTTGTGCTGCATAGTGAAACCATACTAGGAAGACTTTCTACTAGGCACTGTATGTACTCTACTTTACTTTAGGTGGCTTTCAGAGGGGCTGGTTCCGAGACTACTCAGAGGGTGGCTCAGATGTTGTGGCTGGTGAGTGTACACCAATGGATACACGCCAATTTTCCACAAAGAATGTTAGATAATTCGAGTAGCCGCCCAACTTACATATCCACCAATGCCGCACGGGCAGGCGGCGGACATATGCATTGGCAGATTGTTAAAAAACGAGACGAACTGTCGAGCCGTCTGTCGACAATGTGATGCATTGCAAAATTGGCTGATTAGGGCAAATTGGACGAGATGAACTGCCAAAAGTCCACTGCAGCCTTTTAACATAGAGAAATCGAAAATAAAAACAAGTTGCCCTTGTTTCCTCTAAATTAAATCATATGGAACCGAAGTATTACACTGTCATTTTCATGTTATAAAGATGCTGGACAACCCGCTTCTAATCGATCCGAAGCTCGCATTTTACACCTCTCCATGACGTCTTGTTGTAACCTCCATCACTGGAAAACAGACAAATTACTTCACCAAGCTATGGGCCAGTTCGGAAAATAAACAACGCCCCTTCCTCTTCTCCCACCGGCTTTTCCGCTGTCGCTGACATTACCACTCTCTCCCAGTCTCAAACTCTAGACCTTGATCGCCCCTCCTGTGGCTTCTCCACCCCCCATCTCTCCCATCGCCTCTCTTATTACCTCTCCCACCACTTCTCGCACCTCCGATAACTGCTCAACAGCCTCGCCGACAGCCTTTCCGACAACCCCTGCCACCATCCCACCCCCTCCCACCGCCTGACCCCTCTGCCCCTTGTATGGTCAGAAGCGGGCAACAGGATTGACAAGTAACATAAGCTCTTCCTGATAGCAACAGTGTATGACGGATATAAGAAAGCTACTATCTCCGTCTCTCCCAGGTCCGCTCTCCCACTGCCTCTCCGCTTTCTGGCTGACAGGTCCTCCCATCGCCTTGCTGTAGTCTCTCCACCGCCGTACTTTTCTCCTTGGTAGGTCGACTCGCCTTTTCCTTTCGTTTTATTTTCCCGTGTTATTTGCATTTTTATACCTCTGGCGCCTTTGTTTTGGTTAATTGGTGGGTACACATGAGCTCCAGACGGACCAGGTCTATAATATTGTCGGCGGAGGAAGCCCGGCTGAGTTTAGCGTGAATTCTAAAGCAAGAGGTGCTGCTCCTTTTAAAAGAAGTAGCTATACAGGGGTTGTGGATGCAGGGGTTTGGTGCCGTGAGTGTGCTCGATTTGAATGCTATAATTTTAGTTTTTTTCATACTTTGCAATTTCTCTCTGTTTTTCCCTCAAGGTTCTGGATTCGTGCCGTATGCACCATGAGGCCTGATTTAGAAGACTAGTGCCGTATTATTATTTGTTTGTCGTGCCATGGAGAACTTGTTTGTGTATGAGTAATGACAGCTCAGGGGCGGAGGTAATAGAGTGGACCAGAAAATTGGGTGGAGAAGGTAAGGGAGTTCCAGTCCAAAGATAGCTGCTGCATGGTGTGTGGTAGGAGAGAGTAAATAATTTTATTGTAGGACATCATGGGTCTCCTGCTGGCTACGGGGGGTTAGGCAGCCGGACTACCTACTTACTCTGTTGGGTGCAGAGAGGGGGGTGGGGGGTAGACGTCCGGCTTAGTAATTTGCAGGGCTAACGTAACGGCCTGAACTACTTTTTTTTTTTAATAAATATCACGTAACTCCGCTTTATCGATATTCGCTACGGCGGGACACTCTTACTACATTGAAAGAGAATAAAAATAAGTAATGATGATAAAAACAAAGGCCAGAATAAGAAAGCATATTACAACATAAGTACATAATTAAAGTAGTAGACAGGTTGTATCGCTGAATGACATAGGTACTGTAGTACAAGCAACACACAGTAGGCATGTGAGAGGACCTAACTACATACGGGACCAGCCAGCCTTGGTGAAGTGGCCAAACTTCAAGTGTCGTCCTAAGTTACAGTCTCATTTCGCTACCTTATCGTCGTATCCATAGCAGCTAAGCAATATTATCATGGCATAGAGTAGATAAGATTATGCCATTACCTACTACCGCCACGTCATTCTGATACAGAACGCCTTATCGTGCAACACAAAAATAACAGACGTTTTCAATTTCTGCATACCTAACACTACGACCGCAAGGCTCTCCTTAGGACTTGCTCGGCATGCCTAGCAAGTTAATACAAATCCAAATCTTAGCTTCTCATGGCTATGGTCGTGCCTCCCAGGCTCAGCCCCTATCAACCCAGTTTTCTCCTTCAACAGTTCTCCAAGCATTCCCTATAATACCTTCCTACGCTATCTATCTATATGACAGTTATAGCCCAATACCCTTGTATGCGCTTCTCTGAAGTCTGAAACATTTTCAAGTTCTGGCGGTCCTAGGCGTAGTCCGTTTTGGTTCTAGCACGATTTTCTGTAGATCTATCATCCAATCTTTCCACTTTTGCGCAATAAGCCTTGCATGAGCTTCCTTGCACTCGCTTGCCCTAGTGGAGGTAGCTGGAATGGGTGCGGGTGGATAGGACGCTGCAGCATCGAGGTGATGTGGCACCTGGTAATAATAATCTGGTTTGGTTTCTTTACGGGGCACGGGCTCACAAGGGTCGGCATTGATGACTTTCCAATTTGCAAATATTCGATCTACAAGCTTGATGGTGCCGGTGGCGATAGGCGTGTTCGGAGATTGTTCAGCAAAGTTCCAATCCTCGTATATTCTAACACGGAATTGGGCTTCAGGGACGAAGTTGAATCCGCGCGACTTGAACTGAGACTGGTCTGTTGCATCCTCATTCGTGCAGACCCTTGATGTGATACACTGTTAGCCCTGTTAATAAGTATGACAGTACCAACGAGGGGAATCTTACATTGGCTGAATCACCCTCTCTCTAACATCAGTGAACAAGGCAACAACACCTTTACTAAGCCTCTCTACTGTCAATGGAGGTTGTACGATTAGCTGGACATTTTCGCTGCTCAACTGAACATTCGGAGACGCTCGAAGCAAGTGTTCAATGTTTGGAGAGCTTAGTGAGCCATATAGATAAAACGGCATTTCGTTAGGATATTCACTGTCTAGAGCACTTGTCTGCAGGCTCGCACAGTAAACTTCACTGACATTTGAGATTTCGAAAGGACCATATGGCAGTTCGGCACATGGTTCGGATGTTCCAGCCGTGATGGTTGCCATGAAAGAATCCTGGCTGACTAGGTTTGGAAGGAGCATTGACTGTAGATTCCTGAGGACGAGAGGTACATTTGGATGATCATCTCTGTATTTCTTATACTGTTTAAAGACGTCCTCTGGAAGGGTTCCCTTCAGGATGACTTGGTATCGACGGGCGCCCAGATGAAACATTGGCAGGTAGACGAGGTGGACATCCGCAGTGTTCCCTTGCATAACGAAGCAATGGTATGTGGGGTTAACTACATTCCTTGCTCTGGCGTACTGGAGAAGAGGAAACAAGAGGAGATGAGTGATCAGTCAATTCAATTCCCGGGCGTCCAAGAGTAGAATACCAACCTCACACTCTTCTTCAGCTATCTGCTTGAAATTATTGGCAATTTGGCCTAGAAAGCCATTTGCAGTTGGCCATGGACTCATGGTCACATTCACTAAGACATACAAGTCCTGACAACCCTTCAAACCTAGCCGGCGTTTGAAATTATCCGCGCACTTTCCATACGCCTCCTGCTCCCAGGTCGAGGATGTGAGAAATAACTGCCGCTTTTCGATTTTGTCCCCTGGCAACAGTGCGGAGCAGCGAGTGAAAATACGGTGGTTCAGGTAATTTGCTTCAGCCTAACCGAGGCCCTTAAGATCAATCTTTGCACCAAAGACTCCCGCCCAGGGAATAACTTACAACATCCTCATTCGTTTCAAGTTTTCCATCAACCTGATACTTGAAGTTGACAGCGAAAGCATTAATCATCAAATCACTACCAATTTCCGCTAGCTTCTGCATAGCGTCTGGATCGTTGGCCAATTGTGCATTAGACCTTTTAATAATGCGGTTCCGGATGAAATCCTTTTCCTCCTCAATCTTCTTAGGATCTGGATTTTCACCACGCTCCGAAGGAAGCATGTTCAGTGGGACAATCTGGACGAAGTCATTAGGACGTGACATGGTAGCCCAATGGCAATACAGCTATGCATACCCATTTGTCAGCGTTCATGAACGTACGAAGACACGTAGGCATCACTGAAGTTAACACAAACCCTTGCACAAGTATAGGTCGCTTCACCAAGTAGAGTTCCGTATCCATCATAGTTAAGCCCAATAACCTGATGGGAGAGGAAGGCACCAACTGGGGCAGCCCCAGGTTTGCTCCCTTCCACACCATAGACGCCAATTTCCTCACTACTATGGTAAACAATTGGGCTTTTCCAGGTGATAAGATAGCGCAGGCGCCCGTCACGATAACAGAGACTGCCCGCAGGGTAAGGACAGTATCCAGACCTTCAACGTTGTCAGGTCAGCTATTCTTCGTCATGGTCAAATACCAACTTTGGATTGGGAACTTACTTATGTGGATCGATTGAAATGCTGTCGGCATGTTTGAAAGCACTTAGGTGCCTGCGTGTGTGATCGTTCAAACTCCGAATCGGGACACAGCTGGACCACTTTCGCTTCACCGCTTTTTCAGGCAACGTCAGCATGGTAGAAAAGTATCCGCCCCAAGCGGCGTCACAATGAATCACAAATGAGAGCCCATTTTTTTCATATTCATCACGAAGTTTGACGATGTCTTCAAGCGGGTCAACTGCTCCCTGCTCAGTAGAGCCCATAACGGCGACAACGGCGTAGACCGCGGTTTTTTCTTCGAAGCATTTATCCAGCCACTTTTTGAGACTCGCCATATCCATGCGAGCGTCAACGTCGACAGCCACGTCGATGACGTTTTCACGCCCAATTCCTGTAATAGCTATAGACAATATAAGTGGTAGTCACTCCATTAGTTGTTCGTGCACATACCTGCGCCCTTTGGCCAAGAGTAATGTTTTGTAGCTGGAACCATTATTTTTGCAGAGTTCTGAATCTCGAATTTCTTCTCAAGCGCGTCTTTTCCCATGGTCTGTGGTGAGTAATCATTAAGTGCTTGTTCCAAAAACGTCTGCGAGATTCCATATTCGTCCCATAGCCGATTTGGGATGCTTAAGACCGTCAACGGCCTCAGGTTCAGGAGCTCCCAGACTGAGCAATCCTTAAAGGGTTTCCTTTGCCCTTCGCAGATCTCGACATCAAAAATCTTTGGTTGATCATCGTCCACAAGGAACTTCAATTTCCCTTCTGTTGTGGCTAGCTTCAGGGATAGAGGGTAGAATTTGAGATTCCGGGCTTAATTTAAGGTCAGCAAGAGCACTACATCTTGGTGTACAACATCATTCACCTGCCCAGATCGATTCAAGATTAGCAATACTACCATCCTGTCAGATGAGGTCAGCATTTCAGAATTGAACCATCACTGCTGCAAACTTACGCAGGTAATGTGGCCCCAGGCTGAGTCAACGCTTTCTTTGACTGTATATCCAAGCATTTTGCAAAGATCTTCACCAACCCATTTCTCAATCTGCGTGGTTATCGGGCTAGCTTCCGCTGCCACATTATTTGGGTTATAGAGCATCGTGGTCACATCTGGAGTGGTCGGTCAGCTAGCAAGTTGCCTGACAACATGGAACCAAACAACATTGAAGGTGATGAAGCTTCGGAAACCACAAATACTTACATCCCAAGATTGCAGGCATCGTTGATTCCATAAGCATGTGGCCGTTATATCTCGGCGACCAAAACGGAATGGAACTCTTTGATAACCAATTCATGATCACCTTATGCTCCACCTCCATGGTATCCACTGCTTCCTGGAAGAGTTTAGAATTGCGGATATCTTCTGTTATGAAATCTTCATCATTGGGGTAGAGTTTTTGTCTGCTCCTGGCATGGTCGGTTTGGAGCGCAGTGAAACGTTCTATCAAGTAATCCAAGTTCTCGGCACGTGGTCCCAAGAACCAAGCACCAACCTTGTGATGGGTGGGCTCTTCCTCAGGATCGAGTGATACAGGAGCATGGAAGTAGGCCATGGTGAATTCGTCGCTGTTGCTGTGGTCAACTAAGCATTGGATGTGCCTTATGGAATGTAAAGGAGCACGCACTATGCAATGGAATATCTGGGTAAATCAATCTGAGAGTAGGAAGGTTTTCTGATGGTTGATGACCGAGTAAAGGTGATCCAAGAGCTTGTGGTTTATATAGCACTAATGGCACCTATCAGACGGAGACAAACCTCCTGAAGCTTGAATACGGTTGCACATGCTCTGTCTAAATAGACCGCCTGCCTCCTACTTTACGACTACAATTGGAATCACATTATTGCGCCATCGGGCTTGTTTCTGTTACGGTAATATGTTTATTTCTTATCGCAGTCTTATCTCACATTGTGATCTCGGGGGGCTGCGGCAGAAGTGGAAACAACTGCAGGCAGCGGAAAGAAGAGAGCCTGGGTTCGGGGTAGAGCGGTGATGAGGTGGGGCAGAGGGACGGCTACCACGTTCACGAGGCTGCGAACGGGAAGGGGATGACGAAGGAGTGGGAAATGAAGATCGGGAAGGCAACGGAGGAGGCGATCTGCGCGTGCGGGGAGAGGCAGACGGCAGACCACCTGGCATTCAGGTGTGAAGAGTTAGCATATACGGAAGGGTGGGGAGAGTGTGTGGACTTCAAGAGAAGGAAGTGGGTGGAGAAGCAGGCAAACGGAGAGGAGGTGAACGTCCTGGAGCAACTTTTCCACTCGCTGTAAGGCGTGTTGAAGGCAGCGGAGGCGTTTTCCTTTGTCTTAATTTTCAGGAATCCTTGCGCGGTGCGGGGAGGGGGTGAAATTCCTTTTGTAGAGATGGCGGCGAAGAGAAGTTGAAGCTATTTTTATTTGCCGCGGGGAGGTGGGGCTGGGAGGGGACGTAAGTGCCGTATGTGGAGTAGGGGGTCGAAGGATAGGTAGATATGCTTGCCTCCGAGCATCGAGGGTCTAGACCCAGGGGCCCTGCCATGCCGAACAGCTACCGAACAGCTACAAGCAGGGTTACGTGAAATTTAAAAAAAAACGTTGTTATCTCAGTTTTTGTTTATGTATACATTCATTTGTATGTTATATTATCGACGCATTGGTTTACTGATAGTTGCCTGACATACATACTTCCTATACTGTGTTTCACCACATCCCGACGCACACTACAATTCGACGCACTTTTCCCATTAATACCAAGCACATGAGAGCCTCTATATCCCCACCTACAGAATCTACTTTTCTATACGCTTTGAGGAGGCCTGAAGCAAATACCATTCCTTAGATTCCGGACCTTTACTTTTTTTTTCAGAAAAAGTACTTATGAAAGATTTATATCTCGGTACATTTCTTATAAAGTCTGGGCATGTATTTTGTAATAAAACCACTAGTATAGAAATCTATTTCTCTATTTGCAATTAATTTAATAAAACCATGTTGGTACTTGAACTAGATAACCTTTTACTATATGAAGAATTATAATATAATAATTGAAGCAATTATTAAGTGATTCAATATATTTTTATTTTTATAAAATATTATATAATAAATTATATTAAAAAAAATACTTTAAAATCTATAGTATTATATAAATTATAATAAAAATTATAATAATTATTTTTAATATAATTAAAATATATAATAAAAGTTTTAAATCAGTAAAATATATAATAAAAGTTTTAAATGAGTAAAAAAAAATTTAATTTTATATAATTTAATTTTATATATTATATAAATTATATATAATAAATAAATTATTTTATTAGACAATTATAAAATTTTAAAAATATTATTTTATATAATTTTATATTTAAGTATAATTTAAATTATTAAAAATTTTTAAATAAGAAATTTAGCTTTATATTATACTTAAAAGTAATATATATTTAAGTATATATAAAATTATTAAATTTAATTAATTTTTAGTACTAGTATTAAAAAATAAAAATAAATATATTTAATATTTTAATTAACTAATAAACTAGTTTATATATTAATTTAAATTAATTTATATTAGTTTTTTTTAATAAAAGTTTTTTACTTAAATTAATATTATTAATTTAATTTATTAAGTTATTTTTTTTTTAAACTTATTTTATAAAATAAAAATAAAGCTAAAACTAACTTAGATAAATATTATTAATATAATAAAATAATAATTTTTAAATTATAATAATTTTAATTTATAAGTTTAAAATTTTAAATATAAAAATATTTAATTTATTAATTAAATTAAGTTTTTATTTTTTAGTAAAATCTAACTTATATTAAAAAACTAATAAGTTAAACTAATAAATGCTTATACTTAATATAACTATTATTATAAACTTAGTTAATAATAAGTAAATAATTTATTAATATTATTTAAAAAAGACTTTTAAATTTTATATTTTATAAAAGTAATATAAAAAGTAGAAATAGTATTCTTTAAAAAAGTAAATTTATATTTTAATTATTAGTTAGTAAAATTTTATATATACTTTATTAATATATTAAATAAAAACTAATAATATAAATATTAAAAATTTAAAAGTATTAGTTTATATATTATTATATTATAAGAAATAATAATATAAAAGTTATAATTTAAAATACTTAATATAATATAATAATAAAAAAATTTTTTAACTTATTTTTATTAAAACTTTCTTTATAGAAATATTTAAAGAAAAATCTAAATATCAAAATTAACTTAATTAAAACTTCTAACTTAAAAGCTATTAAAGATAAAAAGCTGAAAAAAAATCTAAATTAACTTTTATTTATATTATATGTTACGGGTTCACCGCGACCGTAGTGTGGGCGGCCGGTGGAGCGCGTGAAAAGCGAAAAATGCAAGCGCATACGAAATGCGCATATGCGACGTAAGCGACATGCGACAGCCGGAAAGGCGCCGCAGTCGCATAATGAGTACTATATGAGCTACGCAGAGGACTAGCGAGTATCGCTAGTCAAGTGTCTTTTTGACCTGGCGGACGGTAACTTTCTGCGTTTACCACCTCCGTAACATTATAGTAAGATTAGCTTAGGTTTTAAAGAGAAAAAATTAGATAAAAAAAATCTAAGTAAAGTATGTTTAGTTTAATAAATATAATATTGAGAAAAGTAATAGTAATAATATATATGTAGATCTAAGATATCAAATTATACAAATTTAAATAAATATTTTCTTTTACTATATAACTATATGTATATTTATTAACTATCTTAATACCTATAATTATAGTAAGTCTATACTAGTACTTTTTTCTTAAGACTAACTTCTTTAAGTTATAAGATATATATATCTATTCTTATTCTAGCTATCATAGATTATTCTATATACTATACTATATATATTTGTTATTTTTCTACAATATATCTTTTTTTATACTTCATATACTACTATTAATTTCAATTATACATTAATTCGAATACTAATATTCTAATTTTGTTTCATATAAACTCTGTCGCTATACGTACTTAGATTGCTTTTACGAAGTCTTTTACTCAGTAACTGTACAATCAATTGACACTACACCCTTGCCCGCCAATTTGAAATTGGTCGATGTAAGCTGCACATGATTTGGTTAGCTCTTCATGCACGATCTTCGTAGTACTCTGCCGCAGCTGATGGAACAGGGACTCTTGCAAAGAGAAGTGGGGGTATTGGTGAGTGGAGTTAGTACTCATACACCCCCTCAGCGTGCTTTGGGCAGGCAGCTGACACTTGCCAGATTCCACCCAGCACAGCTGAGGGGGCAGGAGGCACCGAGGGATGGAGCCAGTGGCGTCTCTCTCTCTCAGTGTGCCTCGGGCAGGCAGCCGACGCTTGCCAGTATTCCGCCGAGCACTGCTGAGAGGAGTGGAGAGAACAAAAGAGCTTGCATATAATTTTGGCCAACCAAATCTCGAACTGAACCTTCATGGAGTTCATCGAGATTGATCGGTAGTTGCCTGCCCCCTTTAGATGCCTTACGGCAGTTAGGTACATGAGAATCAGTGGAAAAGCTAACCATGAGAAACCTCTTGCAGCTTTCTCCCAGCTGAAATGGTTTAGTTAATTACGTTAAAGCATCATTAAAGACGCTGAAGAGTCGTTACACAAGTTGAAGGTGAGGAGTTCCGAAGTGAGGTTGCGGTCGGAAGGTGAGGTTAGGGCCCGGGGTGAGGAGGTGAGGAGGTGCAGAGGCGAGAGGTGCGGAAGTGCGGAGGCGAAGGTGCGGAAGGGAATTCGAAGGAGGATAGGAGGTGCAGCCGCTACCTTAGCATACATGAGGGCTGTATGTGACGGGGGAGTGCTGGCGCGGTGGAGCTTACCGTCACCGGCTTGCCATAGTAGACACTCAACCTGACTGGGTATATGGGTCCCTGCAATAGGGCTGGTAGTATGTATGGGGGGTTATGTGACCCCCCTAGAAAAAAAAGTACCCCGCCATTATCATGTTACAGAGATTGTATGAAGAGGAGTTCGATGAAAGTACTCGGGGTCAAGGGTAAGGCTTCAGAAGCGCTATGCACTGCGTTGCTAAGCTTCCTCTAGGTAACGCGATGTGGATAACAACTGTAATTTAGACGTGTCGCTAAACACTTAGTGTCAACAGAGCTATATTACTGGTACGCGCATAAGTTACAGCAGCAAATGAAGCTACGAGGAACCCGAAAAGATTATTTTGGCAGTCCGAGCAAGTTCCGGAAATAGAGACACTACACGAGGCGAGCGTCTTAGAATTATTACACTACGTGATGATGCAAATCTGCTGTCGGATTAAGGACAGGGAGGTACTGAAGGAAAAGCTACAAGAGGAATAGGAAAAAATAACGAAGGAGAGGTTGCTGTCATTAGTTAGGAGTATGCCAGATAGACTTTGAGCTATTATTGCTGCTGGTGGGGCTGCGACACCTTATTAATTTAATGATAGAAGTTTTTGTATGTAAATCCGATATAAAAGATCTGAAGACTTTTGTTCGATTATCCATGCTATGTTGCGTTGCTATGTGGCATCTGCAAGACGCCCAGTTATGCAGCTCTTATGCATCTGAAGACTAACCCTGAACCCCCGAGTACATCAGGATGAGGAATAAATTGGAGTAAGTTTATTAATGTGAGTAAATAGAAGAGACTAAAACAAAAGATAGGAACTATAGCCACTCCATTGGCCTTCGCCTTAAAAGGCTATTCCTCGTGCCGGATTGAATCCAGTCGCACGCTATGATTCTGCGTATACGGCGTACTCCCCGATATCATTCTTCCCAGCGCCGAATAGCTACCGCCTGTATTTCGATGAGTGCGCGCTGCAGTATCTCCACGCTGCCATATTCTATCTGTTGTGTTGCCCACTGATGTATTTCTGTATTGTCAAGCTACCATGGTGCCGTCACTGCTGTACTCTACCCTACTAGCGCTTTATTGCTCAACGCTTTGTAGCTGCCCGCTGCTGTGCTGCCCACCACTGTACCACCCGCTGCTCTGCTCCTGACGGTTATTTATTGCTGTAACGAATGCATACTGACCTGCTATGATGTTGCATCCGAGGGTGGAGCCAAGCGGCTGTATTGAGCTGAGATTTTTTTTTTTTTTGAATCCAGCCCTTCGGCCATGGCGAGGGCTGTTGTGGGGGCAACCCTTGCTTTGTGACTAATTCCATGAGCATGAAGCCACTACTATACCAACTAAGCAGATTGTTACAGCCTCACCACTACCCACAAATATTGCTTCAGCTCACACCTCCTCGCCTCACCCTGCCCTCCAATATTTTCAAATCAAAGTTAATGTTCACAGCTCTCCTACGGCCCGTGAAATCATTGCCGCTATGCCTGTTGTATAGCTGAAAAGACCTGAGAAGGGTGAAAGCTTTGGATTAACCCAAGTGCTGCGAAAACTCGACTATGCTTATGCGTTTCCTCAAGGCTTCATGATTTCAGTAGCAATTGGCTCAGAGCAGTCCGGAAGGATCCGCTACAGATGTATCCACTATGGGGATGCTCCTCGTGAATGCTACGGATTAACAGTCACTGCCCTGACCCAAAACGAATACAAAGCCAGTCATTCGTCCATGCATATTTCTTTACCACTTTTTGCTTTTCCGAAGTAACACAACCCTGCATGCAAACTGCAGCCTATGGTGGCAGTTGCAACAACCCCGTTACTACCAATATTGCCATTTTCTGCTTCGCTGCTCATGATCTACTGTTTCTAAACACATCCACACTGTGTAGGATGACATAGTCCTGTGCAGCCTGAAAAAAGTATAGATTACCTAGATAGTATATACAGTGCCATGCAGAAAGTATTCGGCACTAGGAAGTATAGGGATAAGTGTGCTATGCAATATGCAGATCAATCTTAGAAGGTCTTCCAGCCCTTACTGCATTCTCTGGGGTCCCACGTTCTTTATACCGCTGTAAAAAGCTATCTATACTAGTTCGAGGGCCATTGACATAGCTGGCAATCTCACTGATTTCTTTGCCATGGTCAAATAAAGCAACAATCTGTCCCTTTTCGAAGTCTGAAAGTTCCTGAGTCTTTCGCGGTGGTATCTTGATTGATATTGATACTATCCTCTATAAAGGATTAGGTGTAGCACTCGAGCTTCAGTATTAAGAGGAGTATTGACTCGATCACATACGTGTATTGACCGCTATAAGCCTATGTCGAATACAAACTCGATTTGCATATTGCATAGTTCACTTATCCCTATACTTCCTAGTGTCGAATACTCTCTGCATGGCACTGTATCACTAGTAGTTCCAAATGGCAGTTATGGAACTTCAAAGGTAGTGATGAGTATTGAGTTTGCAATAGACTGGTAGTATTCCTTTTTTTTTTTTTGTTCATTACTCAAAGTGGTGACATTACCGAAAAGGTATCCATCACTAGTGGAGTTAATGGTCCCATTCCCTCCTGCTACGCCAGTGATATTATTGCCTATAGTGGCAAGCATATGTAGATCATTATATAGCCTACATTTGCAATTAGCTCATAGCAAATGTGGTTTTGCTGGTTTACTTACAAAATGTCGTCTATGGCGGCGGTCATAAGCATAAGAACCTGAGCCAAGACCTGCGGCTGCATTAGCTTCACCTGCACAATGACTCGTATTCAGCTGAGGTCTTGCTTCTTTTTGTTCAGGAATTGTATACAGCAGCGTTGCTAGACCATGCAAATATGTCTTGCTATCGTATCTTGCAATACTAAGGAAGCAGAGATTCTAAGATAGTAAGCAATCAATTCCAGACAGATAACCTTGCAAGCTTGTAAGAGCCTAAGTACTCTTCTGTAGATAGTTCTTGATTTTTAATGATATTGCATAAGATTTCCTGGCCCAAGCCTTATCCAATATGACAGGTTTGTCTGTACTTCCATGTGGTTTTCTGGTGTTTTCGTTTTGTCTGACAGTTTATTGCTTTTCCATTTCCTGATACCTTAGAGCAATGGCATCCTCATTCTGAGTATCAAGGGGTTTATGAGTACGTGGAGTTTCCAGATGGACCAGGTCGCGGAAAATTGCCTGGCTGAGTTGGTATTTTAATTACAAAGCAAGATGGAGCGTACCTCTTTAGAAACAAGCAGGTAGTGGGCACACAGAATTCCAGAGGGATCACTCTTTAACATGGCTGGTGGACGGAAATCTGACTTAGTTGGAGTATGAATTCTAAAGTAAAGGTGCTGCTACTCTGCAAAAACAAGCAGTTGTATGTACATTGGGGTTCGGCACGGAGAAAGAGCTTTTTTTAAGAGAAAGAAATCCGATGGTTAAGGAAAAAAGACATACTCGTCGGAGAGGGTAAAAAGACAAGTTCCATAGTAGTTTACTTGGAAGAGAAACAAGACATGGACAAGGTGCGACACGGAGGGAGATGGCTCAAGGCGAGCCAGTACGAGACTGAAAGAGGACGGAGATGATTCGGACCTGCTGACCGCTTCCCCCCGCAATACCATGTAAACCGCGGGCATTATGTACTTAAGACTTATTTCCTTTGTTGTTCTTAGCTTAAATTAAACCCTCGCCATAGCCCATAGGGCGGCATGCGAGTAATGAAATAAAAAAAAAAAAAAAAAATTAAGAATTAGAAAAACATTTTCGTCAACATCATTGAACTTGTTTGTGTATGGTTTCAAAACCTGACAGCTCCACTCGTCCCATACCATATTCACGGCTTTGTTTGATAAATCACGCCCTTCCTATTCAACGTGACAAGTTCGCCTGTATGGGCACTCAGCACTGACTATGTATGAACAATTCCACATCCCTAAAATCGGGACATATCTACTCGCTGGTTCTAAAACTATTTGGACACTGCATGAGCTGTATCCGCTATTTGCATTTTTGGAATGGTAGAAATTTCAGGCTTTCATACCGTTTATCATGGTTTTACCTTAAACCTCGCCATAGCCCTTAGGGCGGTATGCGAGTAATGGTATTAAAAAAAAAAAAAAAAGAATACCATATTTGTACCATTCGAAAAAGCAAATAGTGAATGCAACTTACAAAGTGTCCAAATACTTTTTGAACCAGCGATTACTTAGCGATCCAGTTCTTCACCTGAAGTCATCATTGAACAATGAATCCAATCAGGCCAATTAAACGAATCACTCCACAGCTATCCAGGTGAATTGAGACCCGGACACTGAGGTTCGATGATGAACCAGTCAGAAGACCACAGTCGGACACGATATACCTGAGAGGGGCTCTTGGGCACAGAGACCCCCTGCCCCTACATGCACACCCGATACACCCGTCCGATCTTTGTAAGGAGGAGTGGGAGAGACTAATAGCCGGGGAGGAAGAAGAAGGATGGACGAGTGTGTACACTGATGGGAGCAGAATGGAGGACAAGACAGGCGCCGGAGTGCATCAAGCCGGAAAAGACACATCCATATACCTAGGGGAAAGATGCACGGTCAATGACGCCGAACTGTTAGCGGTGGGAGAGGCCATGCGCAGTGAGGGGGAGCTGCTAATCGTAACGGACTCCAGGACCACGGTGACAAGGATGAAGGGGATAGCCAGGGGGGACCTAACCCCAGGAGGAGCAGAGGAGTGGGTAAGGAGAAGGTGGGATGAAAGGATGTCGAGGGGGGATCGAGACCTGGCGATTCTGTGGGTAAAAGCACAGAGATATAGCCGGTAACACCGAGGCGGACACGGCGGCCAAAATAGCCACGGCGCTACAATACCAGGACGAGACGGTGACGGAAGCGGGCATCCGACAAGAGGCGAAGGCCAGTAGAGGGGAGGAGAGAAGGAGACTACAGCTGACGTACAGACCACTCGAATACCTGGGGACCAGAAGGAGGGTGGCCACACTCGCAGGCATCATGGGGGACAAAGGATTGAGACAATGGAGACACCAGATAGGGAAGGAGGATTCACCGGAGTGCAGGTGGTGTGGAAAGGCCCTCGAGAATTACAGACATATATCGAGAGAGTGCGAGGCGTGGAAGAAGAGACTACCGGGAGGAGAGACGGGGCTGAAGATGCCAATAGGAGTGGAGAAAGGGAAGGGGAAGGAAGAGGGGAGAAGAAGGGGATGAAAGAGGGGAGAAGAAGGGGATGACACTGGCCGAGGTGCTGGACTGGGCAGCGAGTTAGCTGATTTCTATCCGACTATTATTTTTCCTTTACACTCTTTCCTTATCTATCATCTGCGATTTACACATTCTGTACCTAACACCTCGCCGTAGCCTGATAGGCGGTATTCGAGTAATGAAATAAAAAAATAAAAAAAAAAAGAATTGAGACCAGCATTTACCAGATTGTTTAAGTATTTAAATGAGTAGAATCTCCCATATGTCTAGAATTTTAAACAGCAGCGGTCTACGACTTTTGTCAAGTATGTATCACACTTTGTATTCAAGTATGTATACTAAGAAATATTTTAGAAATGATGGACCTTCCAGATAATACAACAGACTGGACTCAATTCTTCGATGATGATACCTGATGCGCAACTGTCAATTACTGATAGTGGAAATATCCAGGGCTATTGAAATCTAATTCACCTGGCTTAAATTCCAAAATCGCTTGAATTTACGTAAATGGCCTGGTCAGCCTGGCCTGGCCTGGCCTGTTGGATTCATTGCAGGAAAGAGTACATAAAAATGATCTTGGAAAGTAACTAGACTTTTATTACCTTGAAACCACATGCTGTATTATGAAATACTAGCTGTACACAAACGAATTTAATTCCTCACTTAGAGTGACAATGACTGATGCATACACAATATCGTGGATCCTAGATCAAAAATCAAACCCTCCTATATAGAGGCGCATATATAAAACCAATAAAACGTCAACTCCCATAGCGTTCTTGCTAATAGAAATATCAATGAAATGAGGTACAGAGTAGAATAATGGAGGTTAAAGGAAATATTCATCATGAAGATAGAGCTAAGGGACAGAGACTAGTACCGGCTCCACCTTGTTACCATGTTCGAGCTTGGACCGTAACATCGCCACAATGTCTTTGTGTCCACGCTGAATGGCCCGGTCCAAAGCAGTCCTGGAAGCTGCATTAACCTTCGTAACGTTGATTTTGTCATGAGCAAGAAGCAGGTTTACTGTACTGGTATGCCCATTGTTAGCCGCCAGGTGCAGTGGGGTATCACCTTTCGTATCACTGCAGTTGACATCAATCCTGTCGTCCGCCAGCAGCAACTCCACCATCTTGTCACGCCCCACGAAAGCAGCAGTATGCAATGGTGTGCGGTCACCGCTGCCAGCCAAATTGACATCAACCCTCCCATCTGACAGTAGCAACTCCACCATCTTGTCAAGCCCGCAGATGGCAGCGGTATGCAATGGTGTGTGGCCAGCGCTGTTGGCCATATTGACATCAACCCTCCCGTCTGACAGTAGCAACTCCACCATCTTGTCATGCCTGATGTAAGCAGCGGCATGCAGCAGTGTGCTGCCAGTGCTATTAGTCAAATTGACATCGATCCTGTCATCTTCCAGCAGCAACTCCACCACCTTGTCGTGCCCCTTGATAGCAGCAGCTCCCAGTGGTGTCCCGCCATTTTCATCAGCCATATTGACATCAACCCTGTTGTCTGCCAGCAGGAGCTCCACCACCTTGCTATGCCCTTCAAAAGCTGCGCTGTTCAGTGGCGTCCAGCCGGATTTGGTAGCAATATTGATGTCAACCCTATCATCAGCCAGCAGCAGTTCCACCACCTTGTCGTGCCCTTTGTTAGCTGCAATATTCAGTGGTGTCCAGCCATCTTCGGTAGCCATATTGACATCTACTTTTTGATCTGCCAGCAGGAGTTCCACCACCTTGCTATGCCTTCAGAAGCTGCGCTGTTCAGCGGTGTCCAGCCGGATTTGGTAGCAATATTGATATCAACCCTGTCGCCTGCCAGCAGCAGTTCCACCACCTTGTCGTGCCCTTTGTTAGCTGCAATATTCAGTGGTGTCCAGCCATCTTCGGTAGCCATATTGACATCAACCTTCTGATCTGCTAGCAGGAGCTCCACCACCTTGCTATGCCCTTCATCAGCTGCACTGCTCAATGGCGTCCAGCCAGATTTCGTAGCAATATTGATGTCAACCCTGTCATCTGCCAACAGCAGTTCCACTACCTTGTCATGCCCTTCCATAGCTGCAATATTCAGGGGTGTACGGCCAGTGTCATTAGGTATATTGACATCAAGTCTGCTCTCTGCCAGCAACAGCTCCACCACCTTGCCTTGCCCTCTCAAAGCAGCGGCATACAGTGCTGTCCAGCCATTTTCGTTAGCAATATTGACATCAACCCTACTGTCTGCGAGCAGCAGCTCCACCGCCTTGTCATTCCCTCTGCAAGCTGCAGTAACCAATGGGGTCCAACCATGTCCGTCAGCCATATTGACATCTATCCTGCTGTCTGCCAGCAGCAGCTCCACCACCTTGTTTTCCCCAATGAACGTTGCAGTAAATAGTGGTGTATAGCCATCTATCGCCATATTGACATCAATTCTGCTATCCGCCAGCAGCAGCTCCACCACCTTGTCATGCCCTTTTCTAGCTGCGCTCCACATTGGTGTCCAGCCATCGTTAGTAGCTATGTTGACATCAACCCTGTCGTCTGCCAGCAGCAGCTCCACCACCTTGTCATGTCCTGCGTCAGCTGCATTGTTCAGTGGTGTCCAGCCATTTACATCAGCGATATTGACGTCAATCCTGGAATTTTCTAGCAGCAGCTCCACCACCTTGTAGTGTCCTTCGTTAGCTGCGATAATCAGTGGTGTGAAGCCATTTTTATCAGCCATATTGACTCCAACCCTGCTGTCCGCCAGCAGCACCTCCATCACCTCGTCATTCCCTGTGGCTGCTGCAGCGATCAGTGGCGTCCTGCCATTTCCGTCAGCCATATTGACATCTATCCTGCTGTCTGCCAGCAGCAGCTCCACCACCTTGCTTTTCCCTCTGGACGTTGCGGTAGATAGTGGTGTATAGCCATGTCGCGCCATATTAACATCAACCCTGCTATCCGCCAGAAGCAGCTTTACCACATTGTCATGCCCTTCGCAAGCTGCGCTGTTCAGTGGTGTACAGCCATGTGGCGCCATATTGACATCAACCCTGCTATCCGCCAGAAGGAGCTTCACCACATTGTCATGCCCTCTAACAGCTGCGCTGTTGAGTGGTGTCCAGCCATCGTTAGAAGCTATGTTGACATCAACCCTGTCGTCTGCCAGCAGCAGCTCCACCACCTTGTCATGCCCTGCGTCAGCTGCGAGATTCAGCGGTGTCAAGCCCTCTTCTTTGTCAGCCATGTTGACATTAACCCTGTTGTCTGCTAGCAGCAGTTCGACCACCTTGCTATATCCAGTACAAGCTACAATCTGCAATGGTGCCCAGCCATTCTGGTAAGGCATATTGACGTCAACTCTGTCGTCTGTCAGCAGCAGATCAACTACCCTGCTGTGTCCAAGACAAGCTGCGCAACACAGTGGGGTCGCGCCCATGAATGATTCATCAGCCATATTCACATTTACCCTATCATTCGCTAGCAGCAGCTGAACAACCTTGTCATGTCCCTGCTGAACAGCTCTAAATAGGGGTGTCGTGCCAAATTTATCACCCTTATTGACATCAATTCTGCCACAAGCTAGCAGCAGCTCAACCACGTTGCCATATCCATTAGCTGCTGCCGCCCCCAATGGAGTCATACTTCCCATGCATGATCCAATGGTATCATCAAATGAGCTTATATTGATATCCGCAGCCATAACCAAAAGTCGTCTGAGAAGTTCCATATTTCCGGTCCATGCCGCCGCCGTCAAACAAGTTCTGAGGAAAGGCTGTGGCAGAGATGGAATAAAGTTTGGCACCCGCAGAATGTACCCTTCCACTAACACTTTCAAGTCAAATACCACAGCTGCTACAAAAGCTGATCCACTCCCAGATGCTGCATGAATACGTCGATCTAAGGTCCAATCATAGTTTGAAGGATAGCTCTTGAACTCCCAGAACGTATCAAATACCCGGTAGCAGTGTAAGCCATTCGAGTGTCCAGTCTCCCACTCATGATCGAAATACTGGTATAGTTTATTTTGGATACGATCCTTCGAGGCTTTAGAGGCATGGACTCCCCAAAAGCAAAAGGAGTACCATAAGAATGGGAAATCATCACCTAAGTTCTTGCCATCCCACTGAGCATCCTGGTATGCTTCACCTCGGTCCATTGTTAGGTATACTAGACACACAAGTGTAATGATAGAGTGTGCTTCAGCAACTAGTTCAGTGGGTGGACTCGAGTTATAATCAGAGAACAATAGAGCTGGATTTTTTTCAAAAAAACTCTCTGGCACTATGGTGAATGAAGCGGACAATATTCTTTCTAATAACAGGATTCAGTCGATGTCAGCTTCCAATTCCATTATTGAAGAGTGAATTATCACTTACGCTTCTTTACGATCTTCTTCAACCAGCAAACCACCACAGTGGGATAGCAAATACACTTTCTTCACTCTGTCATCCCTGTCAAATCCAGAATCCTCATCCGTAGCAATTGCATCCAGAAGTGCATCAGGTTCCAACCAATCTAATGTAAATGTGACCAGCATAAAGGCCTTCTGGATTATTTTCCAGAACTCTGCATTGTGCTCTCTAATGCGTTTAATTGCATCGTGATAGGTACATTCTAAACCTTTAGGAAGATTCTTCAGATCCTCCTTTAGTTTCTTCCGGCTATATGTGTTGGCTATAGAAGTGATATGAAGTTGAGCAATCAAAAACCTTCACGAGTGTAGTAGTGTCAGTAAGAGGAAGATAGTAACGAGAGCAAAAGAATGCTTACATTCCAGATGCCTGCTGTATAATTCTCTCAATAACCTCATTCCGGAGCTCAGGGTCGTCATGCACAAGATTGTAAAGGTTTTCACCCGTTTTGCCAAATCTTTCAATTCTTCCATCAAGATACAGCCTAATGTCACTTTCTTTGGCTGTTATCTCTAGGCTTAAGTAACTCTTTTGCGTGAAGAATTCATCGGTGCTATGATCATGTCGAGATGTTGTGAAAAGCTGTACATTGCCCTGAGCATGAATGAGATCGAAGATGTGCACCCGTAGTAGTTCACGCCGATGGGGAGACTCATCCAATGCATCGATTACCAGAAAAACCTTCTGAAAAGCTGAAGCACATTTCTTGACCCGTTCCATCATATCCTTGAGAGGCAAATTGCGTTTCTGTTTCCTGAAGTATTCTTCATAAAGTTCTCCAAGATCAGGTTTAATGTAGCAGCACATTTCCAGTTGGCGCAGAATACTTCCGAGGAGGTTCCTTAAGGTCTGAGCCTGCCTGTCACCATAGTCACAAAACAAAAACGCAAGCCCCACTGGTTTATTGCCTGAGGTCTCCTGCTTGATGCAGCACTCATCCCTCAAATGTTGAATCACAAGAGACCTAACAGAAGGTTTGGTTAATACATGACATACGAAAGAAAGGTTTCAGAGAGAGAGAGAGAGAGGGGGGGGGGGGGCGGCTATACGTGAGTGTAGTCTTTCCAGCACCCGCTATAGATTTGAGAATGAATAGTCAGCCATTTCCGTCATTTTACTGCCCCGAATAATGGGTGACTGACGCATTCCATAACAAAACAATGCCTTGAACTCCCCTTGTAACCACTTGGTAAATGTTTCATCCTCCAGAAGCCATGTTCCAGTACCAGGCTCAATGTTTGCATAAATATTATCTTGCGTGCTCCAAAATGTCAATGGTGAAAGCCAGTCATAAGCCCTTTCTCTGAGGTCATCTGTTCCATCAAAAAGTGTTTAGCTACTTGAGTGCCAGTAAACGCTTTTTCGGCCTTATGGAATTCTCTCATACCTTCAAACTTGCTTTGCATTGTGACTGCAGCAGTTCTGGTTTCCGCCGCAACATTGATATCAGCAGGTTCCTGACTCAGAACAGTGTGACCGGATTAGAAACATACCTTACTGGACCCATACTTCTCTCTATGTCTGTCACTTTGCAAAGTATATTGGATGAAATCTCCCTAGCAAGTGTCAGGAATGGTCAGCATGATCATTAACCTATAAACGATCAACACGTTTCACGGTGGATTACATGTTCTCAAGGTGCAGCATTTTATGCAGGATATTTGTGACCATTTCAAGTGACTGTGAAAGTTCTTTGAATTCAACCTCCTGAAAAGGCCATACCAATCGATTGCCCCGTGTTCCGGTAAGAGCTTTTCCCGCCGCAGAAATTGGAGTGGGAACAGCCTGAGAGTTCTGTAACCCAGTTCCCGGTCGCGGGGAATTGGAGGCAGTAACAGGACTCAGGTTATAATTTTGAGAAAGCGTATTACTACTAGGCCTGAATGGGATCCATTGTTTTAGCAAATCCCTCCTTCGTTGTCTCCTGACACCGACGGCATTGGAAGATTGTGACCCAAAGGTTGTACTTGTCATGAGGTTACCAGTAGTGGAGGTCGAGCCCACCATGGATGTAACGGAGCCTGCATTAGAGAAGGTAGGGCTAGCTTGCAATTGACCGTCATCGGTTGTCGAACATTGAGCCTGGACAGTAATCGCAGGCTGCTTCAAGAGCTTCTGTAGCTTTGGATCTTTAAGAAGTGCGTTTAGCTTCTCCAGGGCAACGCGCTGCTGCTGAAGGTTCTGCCCTGCTGCATCGGAAATTTGGTTGCATCTTTTTTTGTCATAATTAGCCAACTGCTGTGCATATTCTATGTACAAGTTGAATTGCGCGATAAGTGCTTCGCAGGACGCTGGAGCATCTTTGACGTTCTGAAGGTACCGAACCAGTTGAACGGCTATTGGCACAATCCCTAACGCAAGTCCTGCGACATCCATACTGATCCAAACGGGAAATTCGGCTGGTGTGGGTTAAACGTAATGTAAAGAGGGTGTTGAGCTGGGAACGAGAAGAGGTCCGGTGGTAGAGCGTCAGGTTTGGAATCCTCCGATAGTGAACTAATTCTTTTATGAATTGTAGATTCCTGGATTTCTCGAACGGATGGGCAATTAATCTCTCCCCACAAGCAGGAGGCTTCAGGAAATTGAAAACCTACTGTGGGGCTGAGCGAGCAAGGGTCAACTTTTGAGAAGCAGGGGTGCATCTCGCATTGTGCGACGTAGTAGTTGTGTACGTGAAGAGGGTAACTAGTTATGCAGTCTCGGTAACTACCAGTAGTCACTGTCCTTCTGGTAAATTGTTAGGTACGGGAATATCTGTACATGGAGAGATGTTTTCTACACTCTATCTAGCATGACCTTCAGTACTAGCGGAGGTAGTCAGCGTCTGGTTACGAGACTATAGCGGAGGTGCATGTTGACCAACATTCACGGTTCCATTTGACGTCATTGGTTGCGGTTAAGTATGTACTCATTCGTGATATTTCTGAAAAAAACAGGACGGGGGACGGCCAGAATATCCTGGTCCCATCGCACCAATGAGCGCACTGCTACCTCGAGATTCCGTAGCAAACCACACAGCATATCCGTACGTACTACTCTTTAAGAAATAAAAGAAAGAAAACAGCTTGCCCTGGTCTCACTGAAATTCAACCATGCGGAACCAGCGCGCAGTCCATCTTGTTGGATATGCTTTTTCCCCAGCTCGAAATCGAACCCACTCCAATTCCATTTCTCCTGGAGACGAACCACATTTGGTACTTTCAGACTCCGCCGCCTCTTATACCCACTGCAGCCATATGCAGTAGTCTGGTTCGAAATTGACCCACTGGTATTTCCATCGCCTCGCCATTGCCTCGCCATTGCCTCTCCGACCACCTCCGCGCCAGACTCTGCCGTTGAAATCTTCCCCACCGTCACTGCCTCTCCCTCGCCGCTTGCAGATCTCGCATCGCCTCTCCTGTCGCTTTTCCAACCCGCGCCTCACCCACCATCCCTCCCACCACCTCTCCGCCAACTCCTCCCATCGTCTTCTACCCCCTTAGACCTCTACCTCTCACATCACCTCTCCCATCGCCTCTCCACCGCCTTGCCGACAGCCTCTCCGACGGGCCTCCGATAGCCACCTGCATCAATTCCACCATTCCCATCCGTCGCGGAATACACCGAACAAACATCGTTACAACCAACTCTAGCAACTTGATACAATCTTGTTTCTTGATTTCTCATCGCACCGTCTGCATCGCCCAGATTACAGGCTCGGTGCGGTACGTGAGCGTCGAGCTTGAATCTCAACTCTCATGACCATGGATTGTGGGGTAAATTTGTGACAGCCTTGTGCTAGTACGAGATAAAAAGAAATTAATAACGAGCTCATGGCGCAGGTGAAGAGGATAATAGTGATGGCTTGGTTGTGAATTTTATGATCGATCGACTCTTGCCTTATGCACCGCCTCCCTGCAATGCCTAATTGCATCACTGCCTCTCGCATCGCCACCTCTGCTTCTTGCATCTCCATCTCTCTCACCCCCGCCTCTCCAACAGCTCCCCCTATCGCTCCTCCGATAGCCTCTCCGGCGGCTCCTACGACAGCCTATCTGACAGCCTTCCCCACCCCTCGTCTTTCAACCCTCTCATGCCTCCTTTTCTGTCATATCGTGATAACATAGCAGTACTGACAAGAATAATAGGACCATTGCGACTGCGTCACCATACTACGGGACTGACAAGGCACCCATCTCCACCTCTCACACCTCTGCGCTTCTCTCATTGCCTCCTTTCCCACCCTCGCATACGTGGCCTTTCCCCTCTGCGCCTTCTTAGATAGAGATGCAAATTATTTCCTAGTAGGTTGACTACTCCAAATTTCAATTTCTGATAGTCTGATGTTTTCCTTTTCCTGTTGATTAGCATCTGGAGATTTTATGCCAACTTCTGTCAATTCTCTCCTTACGCATCCCGGGAGCTCAACTCAGCTCACCACTGTCGCCGTCGTATCAACACCGCTTGTTGCATCAACATCTCCTCACCCCCATTACATCACAGTGACCGAAGTCGCATGGTCAATTCCCAACTACCGCATCAACCGGTTTACAAGACTTGATGCTATAGGAAGTTACCCCTCCTGGGCCTCAAGGGCCAGAGTGCATCTTGAAACTGTTGAGGTTTGAGATATTGTCTAGGTGCAGAGGAGAAATTAGATGTCGACAAACACAATAACTGGAAACGGAAGAACAGCTATGCCAAAGCGCTTCTTACCGAAATGATTGATGATGAGTACCACTACCCCATTTCTGACAATGAGCTTGCTAAGGCTGCGTGGAAAGCAATTGAAGACAAATTTGACCACAAAAACGCGATGTGCAATGCGACTCCAGAGGGCTTCGAACTGCTGAACGTGGTCGATGGTAGGTGTAGCCTTATTCTTATGGCAATTGAACACCGCAAAGAGGGTGTTGACATTTGACATCACGTTTTTGCGGTCAAAGTTGTCTTCAATCGCTTTCCACGCAGCCTTAGCAAGCTCATTGTCAGAAATGAGGTAGTGGTACTCATCATCAATCATTTCTGTAAGAAGCGCTTTGGCATAGTTGTTCTTCCGTTTCCAGTTATTTTTTTTTTTTTTTTTGAATCACATAACCCCGCTTGTAGCACGTGGCCATGGCAGGGTCCTTGGGCAAGCCCTCATAGCCCGGAGACAGGCTAAACTAAATTTCTACGTACATGGCCCCATCGCGCCGTCGCCCCCGCTCTCCTAACTTCTAGAACTTGACCCCACGCTCTCCTACCTTCTAGAACTTGACCCCACGCTCTCCTACCTTCTAGAACTTGACCCCGGCGAAGAATATTCCTCCCCATTCTCCGCCTTTCTTTTCCAATTCTTTCCCATGCCGCTCCACCTCTCAAAACCTTCTGGACGGTTCTCCTGGCTTCTGCATCGCAAAGCGAGATGCTCCCCCGTTTGCACCTCCCCACACCTGCACCTATCCGATTCCGCCACCCCCAGCTTCTTCAACCATATAGCACACCTTCCTCGCTCCAGTCGTAATGCAGTGAAGTTTGATGTCGCAACCCTACTCCACTCCATGACCTTTCCTCCTCTGAACCCTCTATCTCTCTCTTCTCTTTCCTCCACGCCTTTATCCTTTGGCGCATCCCACTCCCGGTGGCCACCTCCCTCCCCTTCTCCATCGTCCCCTTCTTCGCCCACTCATCCGCCTTCTCATTCCCTGCAATTCCAATGTGAGCGGACCTCGCTTTCTCTTTCGTTCTCCTCCTCCTCTCCTCCCCCTCTCCGCCCTCCTCCATCTCTTCGTCAGCTCCTCCCTCGGTCTCCTCCTCCTCCTCCTCCGAGTCCCTTCCCTCTACCTCTCCTCTCTCTTCTTCCTGCACTGTCGGCAAGATCGGGGCTATCGGCTCAAGATTCGGTTGTGAGTCTCCAATCTCCTCGATTTCTCTCCTCCTCCCCTGACTCCTTCTGCTTCTCCCCTCACATGGAGAGGCGCTTCTTTCTCTTTCTGTCCCTTCCCTCCTCCCCCAGCTCATCATTACTCTCGTCGTCCTTGGAGTGACTTGCTGTTTCTTGAAAACCACTATAGGTCCCTTCTTTACCATAATGCATTCCCTCGTGGCATTCTCTAGGGCTTCTTCCTCCTTCTCAATCACAATCCCGTCCTTCCCCTCCTCATACCTCCTCAACATAGCTGCGTCCGCACTCCAGTGTCTGACCACCGCTGCTACTTCTCCAACCCTGGTCAAACCTCTAGTTTCCACTCACATCACCTCCGGTACCCTTCTTCGCGCCACCGCGATGGCATCTTTTCTCAACTGCTCGATCATATCGAGCTGCCCATCGTACTCCCCGCCCTTCCTCCATGCCCTTTCTACCCTTTCTTTTACTGTAATTATGTCCCCCGCCTCCCCTACCCTTACCAACCACCAATCCTTCCTTTCCCATGTGTGGATCTCATCCACACACCATACCTCGTTCCTGTCAATCACATACACCTCCCCCGTCCATCCATCTCCTACTGGTCCCAAGAACTCCATTTTGGAAGTGTCTTCTCCCACCGACATTTTCCTATTTACCTCCTCTCTTACCGCCTTCTCCTGCCTTCCTTGTGTCTACCCTTATCTGGGTGTCGCCGCTTTGGGACTAGCTTCGGCGCTATTCCCAAAATTGAGGGTGGTCCACTTTTCTGCCCGTGTCCCTTCTAGGTCCCTGTCTGCTAGCTCAGTGCCGAGCGGGTGTGCTAGCACCAATCAGGCACGAGTGCCTCGCTTGTCGCGATTTGTATGGGAAGAACTCAGAAAAAACTCTGAAAACTTGACCTGAATGAAACGAGTCCGTAACCTCTGAATTCTGAGAAATAAAGTTGATATTCTTTCTCGGGCGGTCCCGAGCTTCGCTCTAATGTAATTTGTGAGTTCTGAGTGCGTTGGGAAGTTGGTGCGCTGGGAAGTTGGAGTTCTTCCAAGCGCTCGTTCTCTGAAAGTAGTTGTCGGTGCGTTTCCAGTTATTGTGTTTGTCGGCATCCAATTTCTCCTCTGCGCCTGAGACAATATCTCAAACCTCAACAGTTTCAAGATGTACTCTGGTCCTTGAGGCCCAGGAGGGGTAACTTCCTTCAGTATCAAGTCTTGTAAACTGGTTGGTGCGGTAGTTGGGAATTGACCATGCGACTTCGGTCATTGTATTGTAATGGGGGTGAGGAGATGTTGATGCAACAAGCGACGTTGATACGACGGCGACAGTGGTGAGCTGGGTTGAGCTCCACGGGATGCGTAAGGAGAGACTTGACGGAAGCAGGAAATTTGCAGTGGTATATGAGAAAGAAAGAAAGATAGATATCGGTCGGCAGGTTAATTGCACTAACCCGGGCTCATAACCTATAAGAGCTGGAGGGTATGCGAGGGCTGCTTTGTCACGGTGAAGGCTAAATCACGAAGGGAAGATATAGAGATACCGTTAAGTCTATTGATCTAAGAGTCGCAAGAACAACAGGTTCATATACATGAGAAACCATAGCATAACGTGACTTGGAAACCATAAATGAATAGGGAAGTATATCCTATCAGGAAGGTGAGACAGTCACGGGGTGCGTGGCTTGCAGAGAAAAACGGAGAAAACCTTTTTTTCCCCTGTTTTCATGACGCTACTGAGATTTTTCCCCTGTTCAAGTTTCGGATGATCAACTAATACTATATTATTTAGTCTATTCATACTATTACATAGCATTGTACGCCAATGCAATAAATCCTTAATTCTACTCATTTATAGTGAAATATGCAACCATTGAACCTTCAATATAGTTGCATATTCAATATATAATTTCTAGTCACATTTTTTTTCAAGTTCGCAATAAATATGCTATCAGAATATTATATCGAACTTTAATAATGCAATTAAGAAATAAGAACTTTATTTAATATTGTAGTTCTATATAATATTCTCATATTATGAACTTGAAATGAAATATGCGACTAGAATATAAAAATATGACCAGAATATACATAAAATATGCAACTAGATATAAAATATGCGACAAGATATATTGTATTAACTTTCAATATGCGACTACATTGAGGTTCAATGGTCGCATATTTCACTAGAATCAATGCTTATTGCATTGAAGTGTGAAGATATGTAATATCATGAATAGACTAAATAAAATAGTATTAGTTGATCATCCGAAACTTGAACAGGGGAAAAATCTCAGTGGCGTCATGAAAACAGGGGAAAAAAAAAGGTTTTCTCGAGGAAAACGCCATGGCGCAAACAGGGTGCAGTGGCTTGATTCATTGTCGGACTAAATGCATATGAAACGAAGATAAAATAAAAAAGATAGCAGCAACAGGTGACAACGGATGTAATGTTCCGACAGTTTACTCTGGCAGTGGGTGCCTTCCCCTAAGGGTTTATGTGAAATTCAAACCCCGGCTTTGAAATAAAACCGGGGTCCGTATCCCTGTTTTATTGTTTGGTAGAGCGTTCGATACAATTTTTTGAAAGAGGGGTACCCCCCCCCCTCTTTCAAAATACTCACTTGAATAAACAATGGGTGCCTTCCCCTAAGGATTTATGTGAAATTCAAACCCCGGCTTTGAAATAAAACCGGGGTCCGTATCCCTGTTTTATTGTTTGGTAGAGCGTTCGAAACAATTTTTTTGAAAGAGGGGTACCCCTCCCCTCTTTCAAAATACTCACTTGAATAGACAATAAACAATAAATTTATAAAAGCAGTTAGTTAGAGTACACTACTGCTGAAGTAGCATAGTTTTTAAAAACGATACCATATAGAGGATATTTAAATTCACATTTGCATCATTTGCACCTAGTCCTGCTTGCATATGTAATATCCAGTAATGCATTCTTGTCCTCCAGCGGAAAATTTTTACTGAGAGTTCAGCCTCCTCTGCTCTTTCGCTTTTTAGATACATTGGTACTTGACTGCTGTTTCTTAAGACCTAGTACTCTCTCTTGGAGCTTGAGAGCTCATGCTGTCTTTTGTAGTGGATTGACAGCTTGTTCACTGGCTTATTTAAGGTTTAAATATCTGCATAACAAAAAGTTTTCTAGATTTATTATTTTATTCACGTCCAAGTGCTTAGAGAAACTACCCCCTGCTTGTGGTAGAAATGTACCCTGGTAAAATTTGGTTTGAATTTCACATAAATCCTTAGGGGAAGGCACCCAGTATATCAATTTTTTAATACTTCCTAAGTTGTGCGTACGGGGAAGTTTAGACGGGACGAGGTTTATAAATATGTTCGGCGGAGGAATGATTGAGTGAGCTGAGCTTGAATTCCAAAGCAAGAGGTTGTGTTAGCTCGCAAACAAACATACCCACGGGAAGCGGCGTTGTGCCGAAATTCTGTGGATATATGGGAGCTTATAGATACACGGGGGCTTAAATTTATGGGTATATGGAGCTTCAGATGGACCAGGTCTAGAAAGGAAAACTACACAGAAAGATTATGAAATGTTGGTAAAATTACATGGGATTCGATTACACCTTGGTTATTCGGAGGTAATGGTTACATATAGTGTTACAATAGATTTGTATGTATAAATTGTATGATGGATGTTGCTGGTATCGGGGCTACTGTAGGATGTTATAGCTCACCCAGCTTATCCGCACTGGGATTGCTTATGCGGCATGATTGATTGCATGCGATATCTGACGCCAGGCGTCAAAGTCGCAATATCGTGTATGAATCGCAGCGGGGACTAGCGAGCTTCGTTACCGTACTAGTAATCTACTGCCTTTTTTGGCCTAACAAACTGTGCTTACCACATTGAAAACTGTGGAGGGCAAGCTAGAGTCTTGGCATTCTTCACCTAATGAGGAACAATTGTTGTGGCAGTCAACTTCCCCACATATGTGCTGTATTATTCAAGTTTCTACCCGACACACCTGGGCACGAGTCTACCAACACACAGTCCACCGTTCCTCTGTGGGCTTGAATCCTTAGCACTGTTATCGTGACAATCTTCTCAACATCCTCACCTCCTGGTACTAGCCAGTTTCAAAAGTATTCAGACCCCTGACTAATATAGTGCATAATATGGATTAGTCAGGCTTCCGAATATTGTTTGAAACTGGCTAGTAATTGGAGTTACGTTCCCTTAGAAATTCCATCTGTGCAGTTGGACTCACAACTCCTTAAGTTTGTGAGGGACGGTAATTCTCTAGCCTTCTTACCATGTGCGTTGGCCTTTAGTCGATGTTCCCCCATCTTACCAACCTAAGGGACGGTGTGCTGCCAAGATCTAATAGGCGACACTGGCTGATGGATAACTCCAACGGCAATTCCAGTTTTTTCAGCAACGGAAACGTACCCATGGCTACCGGAACCGTTCCACAATCATCTCATCAGTGCCAATCCTCAATTCCTTTTACCGACTCCTTTACACCGTGCAATACCATTTACCAACCTTTGTGCCCTTACGTTCTCCCCGCACTGGCTCCTGGATGCACTGTAATTGCCGCCTGGTATACCAGCGTACTGAGGCCAGTTGGAAGCCCCAGGAGCTTCTCTAGTGTATGCAAGTGAATTCTGCAATGCATCGACTTGGCGCTTCATCGGCGACTGGCTCTCAAGCGGATCCAACGGTTCTCAGACCGCGTCTAAAACTGAAGAAATCTGGCACATCGCAAGAGGGTAATAATTGGTCATAGTCCATGTATTCCATCTTTCGTGGTCGCTTTTGGTGACTCTTATTGTTTTACAAGAGAATGGGCCACTTTCTTGAAGTTACACCCACTTGCAATACTACTGCCCTTCCGACACGGCAACCAGACGACGTTCGAGTGCTGAAACCGTATACCTTCCCCATTATGTTCCAGTGCTGGGACATACTTGATAATCCTCATCTAAGCATTGCTCTTGCTCTTCTTGAGGAATTGGTGTCAGCGGTAGCCTTCTCTGCATTGATTGCGGCTGCTTTCGGGTAGGACGGCTTATTGGTTCAAACAACAAACAACCCGCAGTAAAGCAACCGTTGGAGGCGCAGGAGGGGGCAGTAACGATCTCCCAGCCTGTTGTGACTGGAATTGTAAGTCTGTAGTCTCTGGGAACATAGAGCACATCTTACCTTTCCAAGATCTTCTCGCAGCTTATAGCGCTTCTACTTGTCCTTAATTACTGGTAAGCTACAAAAACGTATTAATGGCATGGCGGTTTTCACCTGCATGTATGTTCCATGAACTCCGAAGATGGTTCCACAACCCCGGATTCGGGGAAGCGAGCCTACTTCCGACGTGGTGATTCGCCTCC
This sequence comes from Kalaharituber pfeilii, assembly GCA_015179045.1. Taxonomy (NCBI): domain Eukaryota; kingdom Fungi; phylum Ascomycota; class Pezizomycetes; order Pezizales; family Pezizaceae; genus Kalaharituber; species Kalaharituber pfeilii. The sequence goes on from WHUZ01000019.1 coordinate 305,395, forward strand.
AGGATTAAATTCAAGGCTACAGTTTTGGAGGCCGACGAAATGTAATTCCATTAGCCAGTAGGTAAGGTAAACGCGGGGTCCTCCAGGACTCGAAGCAGGTTTTTTCGTCTCATTTCTCTTGCTTCAAGCTGGGGTGGGTCGAATGTCTCTCGCCTCCTTGCCGCGATTCATTTCAAGCGTTGTATGCTGCACAAAGTGCTTTACTGACTAAACAAAACACTTGCACACCGTACGCCTGGGAAAGTGCTGTAAGTAAGATGGACTCTTCGTCCGGAATGTCTCCATCCAGTCACTTTTCTGACGGGATGGAAGTAGGGATACAAGGCGCTAGCCATATATATATTTAAAACAACCGCTAATCTACTAGTAACCCATGTTCACGCCCACGTCTATATCGTTATCTACCATGCCGCCAGACCATCTAATTCAATACTTGTGTATCTACTTCGGTATCCTTCTGAACTATCCTACATGACTGCAGAATAATAACATCTTGAGTGTTAGCTGCACTATTATCGCACTGCTGGATTTATGATGTTAGTATTTCAGTCCCTTTCCTCCATAACCTTTCTGGTGCTGCAGCGGCTTTCTGCCATGAGTGCGGAATGATAATATTCTGAGTGTGATTTTCAGCAATATCATGTTCTTGGATAGCTCGATGGCTTTTTTTTTTCTTTTAATATATTATTACTCGCATGCCAACCTATGAGCTATGGTAAAGTTAAGTACATAGGAAGCTTGATGTTTAGCTAACCTAGCTTCAGCCACTTCAGTATCAGTAGGGCTATGAGTAATACCTTTCGTCTTTGAGTTACATGAGGCTGGTGTGCCAGATGCTATTCAATACTGTCTGAAGCTTGGTTCTGCAGAAAGTAAAATTGTGGTTAGAAAGTAGGAGTTTTTCAATAAGTTTGCAATGCTTGGACAGTCTTTTCAAACTTTGAACTTGATGTAGTGCTATATAATCTGATTGTACTACAAGATAGCTCTCGATATTGTATGTTATCTGAATAAAGTTATATTAATCTTGCGAAAAAGGTAAAAGATTAGATATTAAAAGTAGAGCAGATAATGAAGTCCGAGTATTGCTAAGAGTCATAGTCTAGCATTGATATGAATCTCATATTGATTTGTCTCAAAAGGATTCAGCTATCTTAGGAGTAAGGTTAAGTTGCTTTACCTCTATAAACTATTCCTTTTGAATGCTATCCTTACTAGCCTTTTCCATCTTTCATAAATACTTCCTATTTGTAGCTAAGGCATTAATACTAACTCAATAATTAATTTCAAACTAAATAGATATGTTTATAATTGCCTTGCCAAGGCCTGGCATTAACAAAGCTTTTCTCCAGGATTAGTCTTATTCAAACCATCACTAGCTTTATATTCCTTTTAAGTCATAGCAGTAGCTGTTAAACTATAGTAATCAGAATTTTTTTGTTTCCCTTTTTATATCATTACTCGCATGCCGCCCTATGGGCTATGGCGAGATAGTAATCAGAAGGAGCATTACTATAGCAGACACATCTATAGCAGATTCTTCCGCATTGCTCTGAGCCACTTGCTACCGAAATTAAGAAGCCTTGAAGAAAGGCATAAGCCTGCAGACGAGCTTTTGCAGCACTATAGTTTAGCCTATATCTTTTACCCTTCTTAGGCTTTTTTTTTGATGTGCAGCTGGCACAGCGGCAATGATTTTACGGGCATGGAGAAGAGACGCAGACATTTGTTGTTGATTTGAAATTATGTTAGTATGAGTGAGGAAATGCAAGGCAAGATGATTGGAGCCGAGGTTGTATGAGGCAAGGCTTTAGGCGAGGTAATATGAGGCGAGGTATGAGCTGAAGCAATACCGGTAGCAGAGGGAAGGCAGTGAAGGAACTACAGTTGAGACTTTCATCGGTATCACCAAAGCTCAATCGGCGAGCCAGACAGTCTGCTGGACATGCAAACTGCTCGCCAGTCAGAGGAGCTTGTCGATGAAGTGGTGGCATGGATGCAGTTGTAGCCTCCACAATTTGTACAAGAGAAGGGTGGGCTGTAGCCATACTGCTGCGTGGGTAATGGGTTGGTAGAGGTATGAGTGAGATGTGAACGAAGAAGCAGCCACTCCTATTGGTTTTATAGACAACATACATACACCTTGGGTTTAGTATGCGATCTGAAGACCTGTGCCGTCCCCTGTAGATACCTCTGCAGCCGGGCAGGCTAGTCTACAGTCCCCTGTCGACACCCCTGGGGCAGGCCAGTGTGGCCTGCCCGGAGAGGTTCCGGCTTGCCTCCGAGCATCTAGAGTATCGACCCAGGGGCGCCCTGCCATGGCGAACAGCTACAAGCGGGGTCACGTGAAAAAAAAAAAAAAAAAAAAAATCGACCCAGGGGCCCTAAAATAGCGAACAGCGATAAGGGGGGTTACGTGATATATTAAAAACAAAAAAACGCTTGTCACCTTTCCATATACATCCTGAGCTCACTCATTACAATCAGGGCTCCCCACCTTAGCTGCATTCTCCGTCACCTTCCAGTCCTATAGACGTCTTTCTCCATGGCGCGTCCAAATCCTTCAGCTCCCGCCCAGAACCACCATTACAACTTAGGGCAAGACCCTCGAGCTTCCCACCGCCCTATATCGCCGCCGCCTCCTCCCTTGTTCTGTTTCGCCTCCTTATCAATATCGATCCATTTCCTCACAAACACCCTAAGCGCCCGCAAACAGCACGTAAAAATTGCCAACGCCACCTCCGCGACTGCCATGAGGAAAGTGCCCTCTTGGAGATCATATGCAGCGTCACCTTCTGCTTTAGCCAGCTTTAAAGCTAGAGGCAACAATACACTTGCGGCGACCATTGTGAGGAGGCCAAGGCAGAAGACAAATGCAAGTGCCACGCGCTGGCGAGCTGTGTTAAGACGAAGATGCAGCATAATGGAGATGCCCCCGAAAAGTGCTAAAGGCGTTTTTGCATAGTAGGATGTCAGTTTAGCTTACAACAGCCACTAAGCATTCCAGCCTCGCGAGTGTATACAGTAGCAAGAAATGGAACGAACCTAAAAAATCCGTGATCATGTGCAGTGCGAAGAGCATATAATTATACGGCAGAATCGCAGCCGGGGCGCAGAACTCCATTATGCTCCTTCGAATACCCAGATCCATCGGTGCACATGCGCCATGTCAATATGTTAGCTTGGGACTTGTACGTTCGAATTGCCTCCTGTGCACAATGCCTATGACTTACCAGGCTCGTTTAAGTGGTCGACACCACAATAGTACTGCGAACAGACATCCAACCCCTGTGGCGGCGGTAATAGCACCTCCTACATAGAGTGCATAGCTATATTTCTTTGGCGTCTTTTTTGCAATATCGATGTACATCGTGAATAGCACGGCTTTAACACACCACAGGGTTATAATGTACGCAACCTGGTGAAACAGAAATACCTACAACGGGCATCAGTACTTGAAGCTCCAGAGGTACATTGACCTAGGTCTATGCAATCCACAATTCTCGCCCTTACTGCCTATTCACCTTCAGTGACACCTGTACCCATTGTAAGGGCAGCCGCAACTCAGGCAATAAAAACTCATCATTCCTTCTCCAGTACCTGAGTACCTCTCTTGTCAACCACATGTCGAGGCCCAGACTGGCTGCCGAGAACGCAAAGAGAAAGAACAATGCGACGTCAGCGGCGAGGTTTGTCGAGGTGTATCTGAGAGACAAGGCATGACGCCAGAAGCGAGTGATGAAGATGCGCAGGCCAATGACGACCATGGCGATAAGAAGAAAGACAATGTCGTAGCAGAGACGGCCGATGGGATGCATCAAGGGAATGTTTGCTTGTTAGATTTTCAAACTGAATCTGGTATATGGTTCCTTGTAAGGAAAACTAACTTGAGCGTAGCACCGCAAGTCACGTCCCGCGCTGCGGAATTCCAACTCTCTCGCCATAACCCACAGGGCGGCATGCGAGTAATGATATATATAGAAAACAAGAATCCCAACTCTCAAATGAGTGTCATTGGCGGTGGGCTAATGGAGTATACTGAAATTTGCGAGTCGAGCCATAAGTGGCGCCAGCCTTATAGCGCGGATAATACATTAGTGGGGCTTTCTATTGCGTTACAGAGCCTACGCCATGTGACTGGAACAAAGAACCAGTGCATTGGGAAAAAGTCAAATAACGTGCCCACCCCAGCTTCTTCCTAAATATATAGTACTAGTACAGCTGGATACTGTGGATGCAAACGAGGATATCAAAGAATTATCGCATATCAAATGCTACGTAAGTAACTGTCAGTTGCAAGGGACGTTAATACTGAACAAAAGGAGGCAGTCTTGTTTTAGACACTAACGTTAACGCTAACTGTACAGTCCTTTGACACAACCAACGACTTGTCAGACCTCCAACAGGGACTGTTGTCCTGCTGGAAACCGCCATGGGCAGAGTACAGTGACAATCCTCTTCCAGATCGACGACGGAAGAGCGCGGTGTATAAGGCGCAGTTGACACGTGTATAGTATTCATTGAGATCTGGTACTGTAAGTACTTGTAAAGACTATAGCACTGCAGTACAAAGTCCCGGGTTTAACTCGCCAATGTCCGTGTTCCCAACCAGCCAGGCCAACGATCAGGCCGCCGTGGCGGAGCTTTTGATGGCCTGGACTGGTCTGAAGCATGTAGGCTAGTTCAGGCCATTCAGGCCAGTTCAGGCAGATCAGTTCAGCTCACGCAAACACTATCAGCCCCAGGTACAAGCTGCGTGCTGAGGGAGTTGTATCATTAAACAGTTCAGTTCACTATGCTGTCCGTTCTTAACTGTGTTCTCGTTGTAATTATCTAAGTAGAAGTGGGCGCCTGCCTAACGCAACTCGTAGGTCCTGCCTTTTTTTTTTTTTTTTTTATTTCACTTAACCCCGGTTGCAGCTGTTCGCCATGGCAGGGCAGGTCCTGCCGTCGCAGAGTGCAAGACATTCTCCTTCCACTTTGTGCAGTCGATACCTTCTCAATTCCCTTTCTCAATTTTGCAACTGCAGAACCTAAACTCTGTGAAACTGTCCGTCAAGGATTGTCATGACAAAGTTACATAAACAAGCAACTTGACCTCCGGGTGGCGGTAGCACGATGGGAATTACTCAATTTAGTCAATCATTACGTATACCACATGATCTATAAATACAGACATGTTGCCGCTGTACTGCAGCTGCTAATTGGCAGCGGACATTGCAGGAAGGCAGACTGATTTTGATGACTAAAGGGCAAGTTCAGGTGCTGATTTATTGATGCTATTCAGGTTGATGCAGACCGTGCACGCCGGTTCTAGAGCATTTCGGTATGTTTTTCAGTGTTTAGACCCTGACAAATATTGACGCATAGCGATTAGGGGCACGTACCCCATGTATTTGTTGCAGCGCCCATTATTCTTTCCGCTTCTATTTATTTAGCCCCGTATTACTCATTCAGATTGAGGTCACATATCACGTGTATTTATTTATTTCCCCCCCTATGTTTTTTCCTTTCGCCATCTATTATTCTTTCAGAAGTGGCTACACCTACAGCAACCTTAGTATCAACTTCAACCTCTACACCAAGCCTCCCCCAACTTCTGACCCAATTCCTGGTCCTTCTATCTGGGTGCCATCGGGTGGCAGCACGGGCGGTGGTAATACCGATGGAAGTGTTGCAAAATGGGGACAGTGCGGTGGTCTTAATTACAGTGGGCCGACAACCTGCGCTGAGGGTACCTGCGTCAAGGTCAACGACTACTACAACCGTAGGTTTTGCGTCCTGGACTTGCTGAGGCTCTGTTTCAAGTTTGTCCGGCTACTAACTCAGCATACCACATAGATTGCCAATAAAACGACCACTCTTCGTGACGGGCGTTTTGACTGTTCCAAGGGCCACGGAACTAACTAGAAAGCTCAGTTCCTAGGGGGTTCCTACCTCTTAGAGTCTGGAACGCGGTACATAGGTTTTTGGTTAGTCATGGTATATGTCTACTGTATACATTTTGTAAATTATCTGGGAAGGATGGAGTTAAGTTTTGTTCAAGGGAGAGTTAAAAGTGTTCGGGGAGTATTAACGAAGTATTTCAAACTTTGCTTGTATCGAACAGAATGGTTTCTTTTTCTCAAACTTGTTCGTCTCTGCGTGCGTGCTTGCGCCTGTGCCAAGGAATCCACTTTGGCCTTAAGTGTCTAGAAGTGAAATTCCAAATGTGTAGATCCTTCTGGCCTTTTGTTCTTTTTTAAAAAAAAACTATCATTACTCACATGCTGCCCTGTGGGCTATGGTGAGAATCCTTTAGGCTTGTAAGCAGAACCTACGTAGGCTTACTATATTCAAAGAGCTCAAAGCTCTATAGTAATCCAGGCCCGAGGGTAGCCGTAAATGTGGAGAAATAGGACTACAACGACTTTAGGAAGAACCTATCAATTGTTATAGTAATTAGGCGTATCGCTTACCGCACCGTGTTCGATCTTGTGCCAGACTCAACTCTCAGCAATCCAATAATTACCCTGAGCTGTCCCACCTTCAAGAACACAATATTGACGAACTTTAGTGACATGTACCTGGCTCTTGCACTTGGACTTTGCTTCACGGCCACTTCCAGGATCCGGAAATGCCCCCAGGCCTAGTACAGGTAAGACTCCATGGGACCCACAATGCCTTGACAGTCGAAATGCATTGACAGTCCCGTCCGTTCTGAAATCAATAAAAATCTTGATCCAGGATTAGACCACAGACCTCTAAAAGGGGGCGGCCGGACACACGCAAGTCAAGTCTTATTCAGGTACATGCCTGCCTACTCTACCAAATCCTCAATGCACCACCACAACAAACACACGGTTACACACCCAAACTCATCGTCTCTCAACCTCTTGCAAATCTGCCAACTTGAATCCAGCCAGATACTTGATAACTAACGCTACGTATTCACTACACACATACCAAAGTCTCGATCCTAGTGTCAAACGCACCAATCCAGCCACTCCTCTATAAACTTATACCCACACACATATACATAACCCAACGTACGACCGTCTCCTCCACCAGCAGGAGCAAGTCCCTCCAAACGAACTACGAAACCAGTAGAAAGACCAAAACGAAACGGGAAGGAGGGCGAGGCGGACCCCCTGTTGGAACTGATGAGATGGGTGGAGAGATAAGGAACGGGACCAGAGAATTCGACAATTTGACGCCATTTGGTCGTGATGTTATCGGGTTTAAGCGTTATTTTCCTATCATTATTATTGCCTTCTATTCCCTGCGTACCTGTTCTCGTCATCGGCCTTAGGACTACATACGAGTAATGATAACAAAAAAAAACCAAAAATCTAAAAAAGGGCAAACCGGACCAGCACAAAACTACGTAGAATGTAAATTCCACCAACCCCTTCTCGCCATAGCCCATAGGGCGGCATGCGAGTATTGACATATATAAAAAAAAAAATCCACCAACCCTCCTAGAAAAATAAAAATAAAAATAAATCTACTCGCAATCATCTAATTCCTATCACACCTGGATATTTGCCACCATTTTTGGAGCAAGCACATATACTAGCAAGCCAAAACAAGTTTGACGTGGTGCAATGCAAATGGTATCACGACACAAGGGCACCAGACTGCCCGTTTGGTCAGATTCAGATGTCAGGATAAAGAGTTCGCCAAGAACAAATAACTTGGTTTCGTGGTGTAGTTGGTTATCACGCCTGTCTAACACACAGGCGGTCCCCGGTTCGAACCCGGGCGAAATCAATCAAAATAATTTTTTTTTTGTCCTGTGCTCTTTGATTGTGTGGCTTGACAGCTAAATGGTAACCCCCGCCACCCAGCCTAAACGACAAGAATAAAAAAAATCCTCCCCATCTCCGCTTTTTTTTACCGAGGGTCATCAAATGACGAGTCGAATTGATGGTTTCATCTTGTGTGTATTGAACGGTTCTAGTAAAGCAAAGCTAACTTATAAATGAATGTATGGAAGGGTCTTTTTTTTTTTTTGCGATGCAACAAACAAATAATCTAGAACGGTCAAGGAGAGGGGGAGGTTGTTGTGGGTGATGTTTATGATACGGAGATTACCCCCCCACACCCGCGATGAGTTTTTTTTTGAGTGGAAAATTAATTCTCTTCTCTCCCCGCATCTCGGCTTTTTTCCAGACGAGTCGAATTGATGAGTTCCATATTTCTCGAGTGCTTTTATATTTGGATGGGCTAGAAAGATGACTTGTAGTGAATGTTGTTTTTTTTTGTTTTTTTTGTTTTTTTTCCTTGTCTGTTCATCCACAAACACAAATAGTAACGGTCGAGGAGGGGGGGAATCAATCAAATGTATGTATATTATATATATAAAAAGCTGATTACGTTATGGGGGAGGGAGAAGGGGGGAGGGGGGAATGGTGATGTTTATGATGCGGGGAAAAAACGAGGGTATATTATTAGGTAGTTTAAGGTGATGGATGGACGGGAGGGCTTTACGAGATTATTTGCGTTCAAAGGTTCAATATGTATGCAGTACCGTGCGATGCACTTAGAACAGTACAGTACCAGGAACTTTTATTTATTTATTTCTTTTTTTTCCCATCTTTCACTTCATTCCCCATTCACGACAACGCGACGCACACCACGTGATTTTTACACCAAAACCAACAAACCACATCCCTCAACCACCAGAACCGAATCCTTCTACATGTGCTTTTTTCAGTGGGGGAGGGAACAAATAAAAATAATGGGGTTATTCTTCATCCCTCTTTTTAATACCTTGAGAAAGAAAACAATCGTGGTCGATTGATTAATCGGCACCATGAGTTTTGTTTGATGATCTTGGATTGGCATGGGGATTTCCCGATACAAAAAGTGCACCTGGAGGGCGCTTCAACGTTTCGCCATAATGGGTTATAGAAGTTTTCTGGATACAGAGTCTCCCTAATATTATCATAAGCTCCTCCTGATAACTGGCTTAATTGTTATTCAATGCCTAGTTGCTATACCCCTTCAAAATCTGCCATTTCCAGTAATTTGTTTTTTTTTTTCCCTACATAGACAGTTTATTGCAACTAACAAATTTTTCTCTATGAAATTTTTGTGAAAATAACTCCACCCGCTTTCTCAAGAAACTTTTCTTCCTGATTTGGTAGCTTATAGTAATTATCTTTAGTCAAAGGCAAAATATTGATATTGTTTCTACTATTTTGTTTTATTAAAGGCGGGAAATTCAAAGATACTAGTTGGGTATTATAGCGAAAAAAAAAAAAAAAAAAAAAAAAAATGCCAAGGCTATGATAATGTATGATGCGAAATTCATGGAATCGTAAGTCGCTTCAAAAACATCATTTCTGAAGAAATCTAAGGTGCAGAGGATGATGATTGTTCCTTCATTTTCACCACCCTCCACAAGCTGGATGCCAGATGCTATTCTGATGGTTGAGATATATGTTGTCGCGCTCGGTCAGTTTTGGTGTAAGACGTGCGTCGGGACGTGGTGTACGTCGAGTTGTTGTGAATTACAGTATTGGAGATGTGAAAACCATTTGAAGGTGACATGACATCCATGTAAGTACCCAGGTATGGGATCTGCGGCTGTGTTATCTTTTTTGTCCCTTACTTTTTTTACTCTACAACACCACGGAAAAAAAGTTTGGCCCCATCCCCAACACGGCATCCTCTTCCCCGTGCAAATGTTTAGAATATCATACCCCATAGATAAGGTTCCAGAATACATTGTAGGGCAAAAAGGAAAAGAGAAAAGGGGTAAAAATAATTTATGAGTATCACGGAAAGAGAAAAAAAAAAAAAATGAAAAAATGAACTAAAAGGATTTAGCCCCTTACCCGCCTCCTCTACTTCCCCGGACTGCCCACGTCCCATTTCTCGTACTCAATGCTTCTATTCTAAGCGCCATACTCCTTCACATTGCCAAGGTTCCTACCCAAAAGCGCCATCGGCACGATCCCCGACACGTGCATCTCGGGTCCGTACACCTTCATGTTGAGCTTGAGCTCCTGGCCGACGGCCTTGATGTTTTTGAGGCCTTCCTGGTAGTTCGGGCCGGCGCGGCGCACCCAGATTTGGACTTTATGCTCGAGGAGGACGGGGGCGAATTCGCGGAGGGCGCGGATCACGCCCTTGAATGTCGAGGCGACCTATTTATGGTGTTAGAATTTAGGGGTATATTGGAGGGGAGGGGGAGTGCGTACGTTTGTGAAGTTGGCGATACCGCCACCGATAAAAAGGATTTTACCATCGGGGTGGATGGGCCCGCGGAGCATTAGGTCGAGCACAGTTCGTGCGTAGTGGTATCTAAGTGGATAAGAAGTAAAGTCAGTCTTTAGGAGATGGGATTAGTTGAATCTGAAAATGATCGATCCCCAATACGAACGTTTGTGTTTCCGTCGGCGCACCGGAATACTCGCCATAGTTGGCCAACTCGCTGGCGAAGCCGGAGCTGGCGATGGCGTCAGCATACACGACCGAGGCACCACCACCGGCAACCAAAGTCCAGATCCGTCCCTGCGGGTTTAGCACGGTCAACTTGAGGGATGCACCGGTCTTTGCGTCCAGAGAGGCGATGTAGCTGTGTAACTCCGTCAGCAGCTGTTACACCTCCGCAATGGAAAACTGGGGACAACTTACGCTTCCTCGGAGCTAAGCTCACGTCCGAATGGGGCAGGGAATTCCATTGGTGGGCCGGCATCGATGTTAACCTAGGGGAAAAAATAAGTATGTCAGATTATATTATAGACACTTGACGTCCCAGGGTTGTGGTACCTTGTCGCTTGATACTTGGCCCTCGAGACCAAGGGCCTTCGGGCTCCGAGCAACAGCCCACTTGGCACCGCACTCAAACTCCGCGGTCTGGTCTAGCTTTGCCGCAAGATCGAGGAAGTAGACCTCGGCGGAGGTCTTGTCTTCGTTGGGGATGACGACCAGAGGGTTGATTTCAAGGTACGTGAACTGGCACTCTACGTAGACGGCGTACAGGCGGAGGATGAAGTCGACAAGGACGTTGTGTACCCCCGACGGTACGTTCTTGAGCAGTGTAGCGGCGATGGTTTCGTTGGATGGGAATCTAAGATAGGAAAAACAAAAGTAAATTCAGTGTGATGTACGTAAGAAATCAGCTGACCAGGGATATACGAACTGGTTCAAGTCAACTCCAACTAACAGCTTCTCGGCCTTTGAATCGACATCGCCAACATCGACACCACCTTCGTGAGTGAAGAGTATCCAGTCGCCCTGGTATGCTAGTTAGTTTTAGACCAAGCATCAAATTTTTTTTCCGTCATGTAACATTTTGGATGGTGTTGATGCATCCAATCGGAAAAATAAGATGCAAGAAATGACCATCACGGCGGAATACAGGTGAAACTTATGCAGGTACAAAAAGATAAAACCACGGTACTGGGACCAACCAAAAGGAGAACAGAATGGGATTGTTCCTCGGAAAACGGGAGTAATGGAGGGGGGAGGGTGTTTCTCCGTTTGACCGAAAGCTCGAATGGCAATGGTTACCCCGCGGGATCTCCGGCACCAAGGATCTCCTCGCATTTCCTCCCCAAAAATGAAACGGCAGCAAACAAGCAAAAAACAAGACGATATTTCAATAACATTATGAGACTGCGGGTAACTCACCTCTCGCACGGAGTTGATGTTGATGTAGTACTCCTCTTCACCCTTGTGGGGCACAAATGGCTCCACCAAGAAGCTTCTCAGAGTACCCTTCACGCCCTCTACGTCAATCACCTTTCCGGCTCGTTCCTCGATCCATTTCCTCGCCTCGGACCATGGCTTGTTCAGAGTCAAAAGTCCGAGCTTCCCTCGCCGCTTGATCAATTGATCTGGCTTTGCGACAAATCGGGCCTCGGGAGCAAGAAGGAATGGGTATTTGGCCTCCGCAGCATCGAGCACACCGCTGATACTGCTGTCTGCGGGGAAGTAGATTGAGGCAAGCCTCGGGGGGGCACTGTGTGTTGGTGAGGGGAGCGGCGACTGGGCAATTGGCTTTGCTCGCGTGAGGTGGTAGGAGAGGATTGCCTTTCCGTCTGCTTCAAGAATCGATTTGGCAGACATGGTGCGTGCTGTGCGAGATGCTGGACGGTGAAAGAGGAGCTCAGGGAGATGGAATTGGGGTGAAAAATAAGAAGCGTAGATCTAGAGTTTACAGGAGGAGGAGGAGGAGGAGGGAGAAGAGGTCTTGAAGCAATGGGGGTGGGGTGGGGGGATGGGGAGGATGGGAGGAGAGTTTCGGCGTGGATGACGAGAGGTACAGTGAGGCACGCAGCAGAACGGAGGAGGGGAGAGGGGAGGGCGGCGGGATGAGCAGCAGCAGCAGCAGCAGCAGCAGCAGGCAAGAGCAGCAGTAGCAGCGTTGGCGGACGGGGGCTCTTGCTGAAGAGGGGGATGAGGGGATGAGGGGGACGAGGGGGACGAGGGGGACGAGGGGGACGAGGGGTGCTGCTGCGTCCCGAAGCGAAGTGCACCTTTCTATTTGCTGCCGGAGCTTGCGCTGGCTGGCTGGCTGGCTGCACCCGGCGCGAGGGGCAGCGAAAAGCAGCGAGACCGACGGCCTCCCCATTGAAGAAAGAAAAGCAGGCGACCCTGGCGACCGCCAATTCGCGCGGCCAACAACAGGCGGGGCCCCAACAGCCCACAACAACAGCCAGCGAGCAATCGACAAGCTGCTCTGCCAAAACCCCCGTTTCCGCAATGTGCGCTGATTTATGGGCGCAGCAGGGGAGGGGATCCCTTTGCTTTTTAGGCCCTGGTTGCGTACCGCAGGAAAGCGGACAAGCGCAAAAAAACGGAGCGAAAGCCAAACGGTCACTTGTGTGACGTGGTGTGTGACCCCGCTGGCCGCCGGGCTGCGCCGGGCCCGCGTACGCCGCAGCACGGCCTTACCACGCACGGCTAATCCCCCACACGCAAGCGTGCCAGCCCCTCCCCTTCTCGCTGCTCGACGATTCGGGAACATTGCCCAATTGCTCACCCATTCTAGCATTCCATCGCAGGGTTTTGTGAGAGTTTGGCCCAAGTCGTTGTTGGGACTTGCGCATTCCCCCTTGCGGCCGTCGCGATCGGCCATTTCCCCAAAGGTGCCCTACGTTCCATCCAGAACCGGCATCCCCCTCCCCCCGTCCGACTACGTTGAGTTTTTCGCTCTTCCCAACAGCCCGAGTTCAACAAGTTCCCTGGTCCCGGTGCCAAATGGAAACGACAAACCCTGTTTGCGCCAAGCTTCCGCCCTCCTCAACCTTGCGCTGGAGCAAAACAGGAAGCAAGCGTAGGTAGCAGCTATCGGCGTGAGCGTGCTTGCGTCGATAGAGCAGCGCGAGACCCCATCTCCTCGTCTCCCCTCCTCCCACCCTCACCCGCAATTAGCTTCTGCTGCCTCCTCGTTTCCACGGCGTCGCTTCCCAAATCCACCCCAATTCTGAACGACCTTCCGTCTGCGTCGACTAAGCTCATTGCTGACACGATTCATTACTCCCGAACTCTCTTTCGGTAACCCTCCCCACCCCTCTCCCTTCCCCTCCCCCTCCGCCCCTCCGCCCCTCCTCCCCTCCTCCCCTCCCCCCTCACCTCTGCTTTCATCAACGACATATCCCCCCTCCCCCTTCCATTCTCCTGACCTGACCTCATACCTAGTTCTTGTTCCTGTCCAATTCTCCTTTTCTGTGAGTCTGGCTCCTTCTGTGCTCCCGGGGCTGCAGGTGCTAACTTCACACAATCAAGGCTCACTCGAGTTTCTTTAAACCCTCACGACCCACTTCCCCCCACCGCAGAACCAAGTCTTAGCAATTCAGTCGGCTGGGCGATAGCTGAAGCCACTACAGCAGACGCATCGGTATGTGCTCAGTTTTCATGTCCTTGAATGAGGGTAAAAAAAAATCGATTTCAGACTCAGAGATGAAGCACACGACACCTCTTGCAGATCTCTACGTCTCATTCGATTGAATTTCGCTTATAACTTGCTTCTGCAGGAAGTCACCTCTATCCCTCTGTAATGTCGACACTCACTCCCGCCGGCGTTGGGGCTTCTGCCAACGACAACATTCGCCGTTTCACGGCACCGTCCCGTCCTCGATCTCCTCCTGCACAGCATACGCTTTTCCACCCCAAAACCAGGGCTTTCATCTATGGATTGCAGCCGAGAGCTTGTCAGGGTATGGAGTTCATTCCCCGAGGTGAATTAAAGTTGCATGAGCTAATGAAAATTTAGGGATGTTGGATTTCGACTTCATCTGCAAAAGGACGACACCCTCCGTAGCAGGTATCATTTACCCATTCGGTGGTCAATTCGTTTCCAAGATGTGAGCCCCCTCAATTTCTTATCCGGTTGGCGTGAAAAAAGGTCGAGAGCTAACGCTTGGGAATCATCAAGGTACTGGGGTACATCGGAAACTCTGCTCCCAGTCTACCAGAGTGTGGAGAAGGCAATGGAGAAGCACCCTGACGTCGACGTTGTATGTTTTATTATCGTGAAACGTGCCCATTCGTAGTGGAGCTAAGCTTGGGGATCATAGGTCGTGAACTTTGCGTCTTCTCGATCGGTGTACGGGTCAACGATGGAGTTGATGAACCACCCCCAGATTCGAACAATTGCCATCATCGCTGAGGGTGTGCCAGAACGAGTGAGTCTCCGGAGGTTTGTGACTATATGATGGCAAAATTTCTCGTTACTAATTATCATATGTAGCGAGCTCGTGAAATCATGCACCATGCCAAGAAGAATGGTATCACCATCATTGGTCCTGCTACCGTTGGTGGTCTCAAACCCGGATCCTTCAAGATCGGTAACACTGGTGGTATGATGGATAACATTGTCGCTTCCAAGCTCTACCGCAAGGGTTCCGTTGGTTACGTCAGCAAGTCTGGCGGTATGAGTAACGAATTGAATAACATCTTGGCTCAGGTCACCGACGGCGTCTATGAGGGTGTTGCTATCGGTGGCGACAGGTACCCGGGAACCACCTTCATTGACCATTTGTTGCGGTAAGTTTACCTCCGCCAAGCTTTCTAAATTTGGACGGGGTTTGACACTTCCCGCAGATACCAAGCGGACCCCGAGTGCAAGATCCTTGTCCTTCTCGGAGAAGTCGGTGGTGTCGAAGAGTACCGCGTCATCGAAGCTGTCAAGAACGGACAAATCACCAAGCCAATCGTTGCCTGGGCCATCGGTACTTGCGCATCCATGTTCACTACTGAAGTCCAATTTGGCCACGCCGGCTCCTTTGCAAATTCGCAGCTCGAAACCGCCAATGCCAAGAACCAGGCCATGCGTGAGGCAGGTTTCTTCGTCCCGGAGACCTTTGAGGAATTCCCCGAGGTGCTCAGCAAGGTTTACCAGAATCTAGTCACCAAGGGTGTCATTGTTCCCCAGCCAGAGCCTGAGGCACCAAAGATCCCCATGGACTACTCCTGGGCCCAGGAGCTTGGTCTCATCCGTAAGCCAGCAGCGTTCATCTCCACCATCTCCGACGACCGTGGACAGGAGCTTCTGTATGCCGGCATGCCAATTTCCGATGTCTTCAAGGAAGACATTGGTATCGGTGGTGTCATGTCTCTCCTGTGGTTCCGCCGGAGACTGCCAGATTACGCTTCCAAGTTCTTGGAAATGGTGCTCATGTTGACTGCCGATCACGGTCCGGCGGTTTCTGGTGCCATGAACACCATCATCACCACCAGAGCCGGCAAGGACTTGATATCCGCCCTCGTCTCCGGTCTCTTGACCATCGGTGAGCGATTCGGAGGTGCTCTGGACGGCGCCGCCGCGGAATTCACCAATGCCTTCGACAAGGGTCTCAGCCCACGTGACTTTGTCGACACCATGAGGAAGCAAAACAAGCTGAGTATGTATTTTATTTTGGGTTTTTTTGTTGATATACAAGGTACTAAATTTCTTTATCTTTAGTTCCCGGTATCGGCCACAAGGTCAAGTCCCGCAACAACCCCGACCTGCGCGTCGAGCTCGTCAAGGAATTCGTCAAGAAGCGCTTCCCAACCCACAAGCTCCTCGACTACGCCCTTGCCGTCGAGACCGTCACCACCTCCAAGAAGGACAACCTGATCCTCAACGTCGACGGCTGCATTGCAGTCTGCTTTGTCGACTTGATGAGGAACTGCGGTGCCTTCACCGCCGAGGAGGCTGAAGATTACCTCAAGGTAACCCCCCGCCAAATCCTGCTTCATTTCTTTTTACTAACTATATTCTGCAGATGGGAGTGCTCAACGGCCTCTTCGTGCTCGGCCGTTCCATCGGTCTCATTGCGCACTACCTCGACCAGAAGCGTCTCAGGACCGGTCTCTACAGACATCCGTGGGACGACATCACCTACCTCCTCCCGAGCCTCAACACCGGCGCGCCAGGCAACGAGGGAAGAGTCGAGGTCTCGATGTAAATTCGCTACATTTGCCGGAGAAAAAGAACCTAAAAAGGGAAATATCAAAACTTGGTTCTGTGTTTTTTTCCTGCCCTCCTGCTTCCCTCTGTCTACTCTTGAATCTTGTTTTGTTGATGTGTTTGGAAACTTTATTATATCTTTGCTTTATTCCTTTTTTTTTTTTTTTAACCAGTTTCTTCTCCTTTGGGTTCACGGAAATGGATATGTTTAATTTTTTGTGTTAGAGAGACAAGGTTAGAAAAACGCGGAGGGAAGCACGGGACGAGGATGATGTTGTAGATGAGATGAAGGTTTTGACATGAGGCATAAAGAAATATACTTTTTTTCTGTTAGTGTCACGTGCCGCAATGAATGACGTATATCGTACTCCAGGGATTTTTTCACGTGCATAAGCTTAAAGTGAAACTTTAGTTTACATATGCTATCATACGCACCTAAATTCTTTAGAAATATGATGCCGTAAAACTCTATACTACAAGAAGAAGGTTGAGTAGACCTGTCTTTTTCTGTGCAAAATATGCAGGTTCGGTTGCCCATCCGGTGCGGTCCCCTGGAATAATGTGCTACGTAGAATAGGCCTGCAAGTCAGAGTAGCTTGGCGTAGCGATGAAGTTGCAGCCCTGGAACGGTGTGACTGGGATCCTTGCCGCATCACAGATTGTGGCCTCTAGCCAGAGCAGCCGTCGCAACACGACACTGTTAGCAGTGACACAACCCTCCCTGGTGCCCCAGCCTCAAATATATAGGCTGCAGTGATCCCAGTCATCGATCTCAAATACAGTCGGCCGCGTTGCCCCAGTATCATCCATATGTATACAAGCGGAATAGCAACAGCAGAGCCCAATGGGCGAATAAGTATGCAATACTAATGATTAGTTTTGAGAATTACACATTTTATAACTTTGCATAGACTGATATTAACTGCGAGTTTTTTTTTTTTTTTTTTTTTTTTTTTTAATCACATAACCCCGCTTGTAGCACTTGGCCATGGCAGGGTCCCTGGGCAAGCCCTCATAGCCCGGAGACAGGCTATATTAACTGCGAGTGCAGAAAGAAGAATGTAGTGTATCATAGAGCGGATGGCGGAAGCAACAATCCGTTTCTATGACGAACAATTTTTCGTGTTACATTTCAACTGCGCGGCACCAGAGAGGACTTTCATACAGCATTAGATTTTTCATTGAGGGGGGAAGGCACAGGTTAACTAGCTTACATAGTGGTGAGGCTCCTATGGGGTGTGAGCTAATGGTGGACCTATAACTGGGGCATTAGACACACCATGGGCTCTCACTAAATCAAAGAGAGAATCAGCAAATTTCATAACCGTTGATGTAACATGACCGGATGGCCAACGAGATACTACTTTTTCAATCCAGAGGTTTCCCCTGTCCGGGGAGAACCATAACTTGAGCTCATCAAGGTCCTTGATTCTTCCTGGTCCCCCAACAAGTTCACCATCGTTGACAAGGTAATACCTGCCATACTCAAATTGCATTTTCCGAGATTCGTACAGGGACACACATGTTGCCATATTGATTTTGAATTTCTGCTTCAATTTGAGGAGTAGCCAACGTGTGATGCAGCTGCGCTATCCTTACTTGTTGGGGTTGTTTTTTCTTCGAGAACATCAGGTGGACGGCTTGAGAGTGCATCCAGTGCAGCTTGGCAACCTTCAATATTGATGCCTTGCGCCAGCAGCTCTTGCAGCCTGGCGCGGTACCTAGCTGCGCTGCCGGGCCCGCTGCAAAAATTTTGTCAGTAACGAAAGCATAGTTCCGAAGACTTTTGCCTATGCACTGTATGATTCCCTTCTCTCTGGCTCGCAGAACAGGATGCCTGCAATTACCACTTAAGTTTACCATCCTTCCAAACGTAGCCTAAACGCCCAGACTTTTAGCGCAAAGTCACGCTGGGCCACACCAGGGTAGCTGCCGTGCCTGTCTTGCCCATCACCACCTTGCAGGTATTCTTACCCTTATGCAACTATTTTTCTCTTAGTCCTCTTCACTTCGATTTCGCTGACGCTCCACCTCCGCTCCGTTACGCTTAACCAGCCAACCCTTTCTACTTGGTGAGTTCAAGTTTAATTTTAGTTGTCGGGGTACAAGCTGATTAGTTGTTGAATGGTTCTTTAGAGATGGGTGAAGAGCAGGCGAAGAAGAGGAAATTTCCATGGACCAAGTCGTACTCCAATATGTCGCAAAGTGATGTGGAACAAAGGATAGGTGTTACGATGCTTAATCTTGCTTCCACGATCACTGCACCAAAGGATATGTTGGTTGCAGCAGGATATAAATTTGACGAGGTCTCTGAGGCTATTAAGACGGTCAAGGACGAAGTGTACAAGCAAATCGTCCGGTACCTTGATGTTGAAGTCCATCCGCTTGATCGGGCGAATTTTATGGAATCGAATGTTAATGACTTGGTTTTGTTAATTATCCTCCCAATCATTCAAGAGTTCAAGCGCAAAACGGGCCGCAAAACAGTCAAATTATTCAGGGAGAAGCAAATTATCTCCACAGATTTGCAGACCGGCGGATATGAAGACTTTGTTGTTGTTGATGCTGTTTCGATAACGGAACACAAGTATGTGTTAATTGTTGAAGCAAAAAGAGAGTCGATTGGTGCAGCGATGGGGCAGTGCCTATTGGCAATGAAGGATATGTGTGATAGCAACCATGGAGGTGTTGTTTATGGGTTTGTTACCAGCGGGGATAGCTGGCGGATGTTGAGTTATGATGGTGTAACATTTGTCGTGAGTGAAGAGTTACAGGCGATGTTTGAAACAATGGGCAAGGACAAACCGAGATGGCTGAGAGATTACTCACTGCTGGTGGATTGTGTGTATGCGGCATTGAGTAACGGAGGGAGTGATTTTCGAATGATGTAGTTGCCGGATAGGAGAAATTACCCGTTGGTATTATGATGTAGGATAGAGGGTTGATTTTGGTTTTTCATGTTTATACGGGTGTTTTTTTTTTTTTTTTTTTTTTTTTTGTTTGTTTGTTTGTTTAAATTTACTTTTTAATGTTTGACCTATTAACTTGTTTAGGTAGATCCCTTCGGGTAATATTTTTCATGGGAAGGTTTCTTGATTTTATTCGGGTATGAGTTCGTGATATTTGACTAATTTGATTTTTCTAATCTAATTTAATATTAAGGTTTGATGGGGGTTGTCGGGGGGGCGTTGCCCCCATGACGTATATGAGGGTATGATACTCGAATTTACAGTCTATGTACCCTTGCAATACCAGACGCCCTAACAATTCCGGACCGGACAGAGACCTCGAGACAAGTTAGCTGAAAAGAAGTCTACTTGGAAAGATAAAAACGAACCATGGAGGGTGAAGCGGGGATCCATAGGCCGTCAGTTCGACATTACCCTGTCTGGTTGGCTATTTTCTATTTTGCTAGAGGATAACGTCAGCATGAGCTTAGCCATTACACTGAGGATTGCGGGGGGAGGGGGGAGGGGTCCTAGTACGTAATTTATTTCCGTCGAATTCAGAGATTGACTGCAATAAAGGTTAGGCAGTGAACGTGGCAAGGTTAGTGTCAGATTGCTATGGGCTGAATCATGCTGAGATGAAAGTTTCTTTTTTTCAGCAAACAAGAGAAGCGTGGGAGCTCTAGGTAGCTTCTGAACTAGTTTCGTAACCAGGTTCTATGATAACAGTACACGAATAGAGCATACCAAGCCGCCAAGGCGCCAAGAGCATTGTAGTAGTAACCAATGACGTTACGAAGCTACGCGATTGTATCATACAGTTGAGGAAACGGGATTCTACATTTGCTACATGTAGATTTAACCCTCAAGCAACCAGTTACTTAGCTGCATTGCTTTGACTAATACTAGTTGCATATCATAACTAATTCAAAAAATTCATCAAAACAGGGTTTATTTCAATGTGACTAAAGTATTCACTTAGTAGATACAGTTGGTATAGGTTTTTTGAGTGTCAGAAAAAATCACTACTGAGGGATTGCACTAATATAGACATAGATCAAATACACACCTTGAATGGATTGTTAAGTGTTTTGTCAGCGATTTGAGTTAGGTTTTAAAATCTATAGTTTCCTATGTTAATGAGATATTTGGCAAGTTGACGGACTAGAACTAAATGTTTGGCAAGTATTGGTATTAGTGAGCGGCACGAGCCGAGCCAGCTCGAGCTCAAACGAGCCAAGATCATGCTAGTGTTTTTCTTGCCAGCTCGCTAAAATGCTTAGCCAGTGCAAGGTTTCATAAACTGTAAATACCTAATATAGTCATAATTAGAGACTTCGAGCTCACTCTGACCTACCAACAACTTCGAAATGCTCAATTTAGCTGATAGTAGTGAGAAAGATGAAAATTTAGCTTAGTTTAGTTTAGTTTGTCAATATTATATATATAATCAATCTAGGCTCGAGCTCACCCTCCAGCTCGGCTCGAGCTAGCTCGTGCCGCTCACTACGCGGCCATGGCAGGGCTATCTAGTGATGGTGACAATAATACGACATTTCTTACTGCTTAGCCGCAGCCGACCAAGATGTCGACATCGCCGCTGAACTACTTGAACCAGTACAAGGACCCCTGGAAGCAACCCAGTCGTTCTCCATATCATGCAAAGATAGTAGTATTAGGAGATGAGGTGATGTATCTTGTACAAAAAGGGTGAGGGGTAGACTAGAGTCTAGGCACGAGAACAGGTAGGTGACGGAATAAGTAAGGAAAAGCAAGGGCAAGCTTGGCGTGCGAGGCACGTAGACATATGGGGATAAGAGGATCAGGGTCAACGTATCGAATTGACATAGATACAGTAAGATTTATGAACCAGTTATAGCACTCTTTGTTCCACAGTTCCATACCAATGTTTTTTTACCATTCTTTCGTTCCTTGGTCGGTCCGCGGGCTTGGTTAATCATATAGATCAGGTGCAGTAAATATAGTAGATACAGCTATTCAACTACTAGTAGGGACGTAGATTATAAAGCGGGGTCTGACTCGACCGCCATGGAGGAAAGTGCAAGTGAATTTGTTCAATTGGAATGGCTGTCCATGGAAGATAACTACAGTACATCGTCTGAGCGTGACCAGCTGCGATCTCGTGCTGTAAGGTCCCTCTTTTTTTTTTTTTTTTTTTTTTTTTTTTTTAATATCATTACTCGCGCGCCGCCCTGTGGGTTATGGCAAGGGTGTAAGGTCACTCAGCTGGGAGGTCGCGGGAGGACAGAAGACGGGGGAGTGGGCGTAATATCGATAGTGGGCGTCAGGCAGTGGGATACTTGTTTCGTGTGGGTAAATAGCGGCTTGTCTGTTGTAAAAACAGAGGAGATACTGTATCACAGGATACAACAATGCTGAATTGCTTCTTGAAAATATTCTATCTGATGCAGTACGAGGCTTCCAGAGCAATGCATCTACATGAAATACAAAACAGGAAGTTGCCTACAAAAAGGAATAGTGAACGGCGGTAGCTTAGTCCGCCAAGAGTACACGGCCCGCTCGGACTCAATGATGGCCTCCGATTGTGCAAGTCAACTCCGATAAGACCGACCCGTCATGTTTGACCAGATATCTCTGCAGATCTCTCGAATCACCAACATGCCAGGGGTCAGTCTGTTGACTTTACCTAGATATGGTTTTTCTAACACGATTCGAAAGAGACAGAACGAGCGAGAAATTACTGAACAGAAGTGGCACAAATTGGATGCACAGGTTCCGATTCCTTTGTTGAACGAACTCGTTGACCGGGTGTGGTAGATGGGGGAATTGATTCAACAGTGTCCGATATGTAATCCTTATATGCGCACTATTCTACACAGTTCACCACATATGTGCTCACGAATACCATATGCTACGCTGCACCTTCAGTCGCGCTGCTCCACTACCACGTACTTGTTTCTTGTGTCTTGAAACACATAAGGTGCAGGAGATAACCTGAATCCTGAATGGTGGCCATACAGTCACCTGGCAAAAGAAAGTGGACACCTAAAGCCCAAAAACTATGCAAAAGTGTACGTTTTCTTTTGCCATGTGGCTGTATATTCAGCTGTCGCCACATGTTGTCATCATGTTCAGCTGTTGCCATTTTCTTGTTGTGGAGGTGCAGCCTCAATGATTAGCTCAACTACTTACTAGATCAAACTTATGACTGCGATGTGACAATTGACAACAGGTATTCTGACTTAAAATTTTTAATATACCTCTGGATATATACCATCTTGTTATTCTGTTACTAGCCAGGATAAAATATGTATTCGGACAGGGGTATGCGCTATGTCCGAATACATATCTTACTAGCTAGTACATTCAGTGTCAATAATCAATCTCTCTACTGCTGCTCTACTGTCATATCATTTTCTACGTTGATGTGGCATTGAAATGTAGGTTCCGAACCAAAGAGATTGCAATCAGGACACTGTTCATGTGATGGTAGGATAATGTTTGATACAGGAATTAGTGATTATTATTATAATACAATATCTTTATCTTTCCAGCTTAGAAATGCCCAACATTATACCAAAAGCTAACAAGGTCCTCCCATCATTAGGATAGTACAGGCTACATATGAAGTATTAATCTCAACCCTCGACAAGCGCACGCTTGTTGTCACTGAACATCGCCCTCAAGAGGCTGTCTTCACTGAACAGCTTCTGAATCTACTTGGAATGCATGACACATTGAACAGAAACGACTAGTGGTCAAGTCCCTACAAGAGCAGCTTAATCAGTATTGTCTCGGCGGCAGTGCAAAACGAGTGAGAATATAAATTAAATAGGGAACATACAGCAAGAAGATCAGCCTCAACGACCTGATTAGTGTGAGTGACAAGATCAGAGTAGATGTTGCCAGCCTTAGCGTTAACGTTAGTGTCACTTTCAGGCTATAAACGACAACCAAAGGTCAGTAGATGCATATGCAGACAACTAGTGTTTCATCACGAGGATTTGTATATGATAAAGAGCATACCAGTAGTGGGGACGCGTTAGCAACAGGGACCGGAGCAGAGGCAACCATGCCTGCGCAGAGCAAGAGAGTAGTAGAGAAAACTGTGAAGAAGTGCATGATAACACTAGAATGGTCGCCTTGAAGTTTTATTATGCGAAAGGCGGTGTGTTTTGGTAAGGAAAGGCTGTGAGAACGTTCGAACAATGAGGAGTTGAGGATGGCGGGGGGACCAGTACTTATTTATTATTCACATATACACGCTACTAGGAACTACATCCAATGGAAAACTCACATTATCATATGTACGTAGCTTCAGGGGGTACAGACCTTCGTAGCTGCTGTTGACTACTCTAATTCGTTTGACTCATGTATGGTGTTGTTAGTGTTGTTGAATGCACTCCGAGGATCAGTGGTAAAGATTACTCGTGCATGTGGTTCCGCTTCATGCATGCTAATTCATGGCTGTACGCACACCTGCATGCCGTGATACGAGCACCGACCACAAAAAAAACAAATAAAACAAAGATTTTCTGATGTCTAGCCTGAAGGAGCATGATCGTCAGGGGCTCTTAGGTACAGCACCTGGTTTATCACTTGGTGCTACGAGACCTGCATCTGAGGGGATCCACGTTGAGTACTCGTACCCTTCAAAGAGTTTTACCAGAAAATCAATAAAAGAAGAAGAAAAAAAAAAAAAAAAAAAAAAAAAAAAAAAAAACCTTTTCAGTACTATCAATTGCAACTAATTCTATCCCTTCTTAACTACCATTTCAAATGTATAAACTATATATATCTCACTGTTACCTTCTAACTTCTTTCTCCATTACATGTGTTTGATTCTTCAACTGAGAGAATTTATATATTTGTATTATTGTCTAATCTGGAATAAGATTCACTCACAACATTTCAATCTGGTATCGCCAAGTAGGTTTATCATCACACTTAAGACACTTACTTGCCAAATTAAAAACATTGATGGCATTGAAACATGAGTCTGTGCATTTTTGCTGGCATTGAAAATTTTCTCGAAAAATAATAGACGGCACGAATGAAAGTCAGAGAACGGAAATTTTTCCGAATACTAGAGTAGTATAAAAAGGGTGTGTTGTCGCAAAGGGGTCCTTCTCCGATACATGCCGAACATTTCGCTTCTCTGAAGAGGGCCTTGGCATCAGCTAAAACTGACCATTACAACCTATCGTAGAATACAGTACCTGGTTACAACACTACCAGAATACTTAACATACTTGTCACAACATTCGGTTATGACATGCACTTTAATTCGGTATGCGTAGTATTGAATAAAACTACGTACACGCATACAAAAAAAAAATTCTGAATACTCCTTTTATCTGTGTTTGGGCGGTGAAAGCTTCCTAGTAGGATGATCTGGCACATGGTATACATACATTGGCAAGTGCAGATGGTTACTAAGAACAAGTAGAGTACCCATGCATGACATTCCCAATGATCGTGTTACAAGGTGAGGCTGTGAACGAGAACAGCCGCAAAGTTAGCCCCGCTTTCTGCTCCATCTTGTATCTCTGATCGCATGCAGCTGAACAACTGTAGGAAAATTATCTGTCATCAAACATCCCCCTATATATCCATATAATTCAATATTCATTACCGTATTATACCAACTCCTGCTTGCATCAAAATGGACCCGCTTTCCATAACCGCTGCAGTTACTGGTTTTGTGTCATTGACGATCGAAGTTACTAAACTGTTGAAAGAGTACACTAGCGCTGTTAAGGGAGCCTCCGAGGAGGCTCACAGCCTTCTCAGAGAGATAACCGTGTTAGGAGATGTGCTGAAGCAACTGGAGGAATTTTTGCGAAACAAGGAACTTGATGGAAAAATTCAAAGAGACTCCGCACTCTCAGTAGTCATCAGCCAATGCCAGGACATGGTCAAGAGAGTTCATTCTTCCTTGTCAAAGTTGAGATCGCCATCGGCAGGATTCCGCGAGCATTTGAAATGGCCATTTAAGAAGGAAGAATGTACGGAAATTGCGGAATCTCTTCACCGCTACATGCTGACAATAGAGTGTTCGCTGAATGTCAGCAACTGGTAATATATTTCATCCCAGTTAAATCTGTGTATTTCAATCTAACTTGATGTAGGGAACTCGTATCCAAAACCTACGACGACTTGACCCAACTCAAGAATGATATAGCCACGGGTAGCGATGTAAAGCACATACGTGCGGACCTTTCCGAACTACATGGAGTGGTGAACCAATTGCTGGCTGCTATTTCTATCAAGGACGAATTAGCAGTTAGTCTTGAAGGTGGATTGAAAAATCCCGATGGACAACTTTCACCGGCAACCTTGCCATGGCAACGTGAATATGGTGTGTGCATGTATATATAACTGGCTGTTTTATTGCATCACTAACTAGAGCAAAGCTATCAATCGCGACAAATATCTCAAAAATTTGTCACCACTACAGCCCTCTCAAAGGCATAGCGACATGAAATCCATTCGGCTGGACAACACCGGGCTCTGGATATTCGAGACTGATGCATTTCGGACTTGGTACACCAGTCAAAACAATGATCCAAATTCACGAATACTCTGCTGCTTTGGGATGCCAGGCGCTGGCAAAAGTGTCATTATGTAAGTTCAAATTTACATTGAACTCAAGAACTAGTTTACAATTTATATAATGAATATTATACTAATACTAGTGGCTTTTTTGCCAGGTCTGCTATGGTTGACTATCTGTTGGCTCAGACTGTCCAATACCCCAGCAAAGGCATCGCCTTTTTATACTGCGACTATAGAGAAGAAAAGGATCAAGTAATCCTCAATATTATCGGAAGTTTCATCAAGCAACTTCTTAGGGGTCTGGCTCCCGACAGCGCATCCAAGGCTATATTTGATAGTTTAAAGGAAGCTACCAAGGATGAAGTTCACCTGGACTTGCAGCAAGCCAAAGATATGATGAAGCTTCTGCTGAAAGTGCTCGAACCATGTTTTCTTTGTATTGATGCCCTAGATGAACTCGAGGAACGAACTCGCATGTCACTTCTCCATATCATCAAAGAAATATTACATTCACCTGACCATTCGGGTTCTCAGCTTCGCTTATTCCTTACTGCACGACCGAATGTCAAGGAGCAGATTACTCAAGCGCTCAAAGCCTCACCTGTTGTACTAGATATTACAGCAAATGAGAATGATATTCGCGCATATGTTACTCATCAATTTGAAAGCGACCCCCGACCTCAAGCAATGGACAGCCAGCTGAGGCAGAAGATTATAGACACAATACCTCAAAAGTCAGCTGGAATGTATGTCTCTTTCAATCTTTCAATTTGATAATGGCAAATACTAATGAAAACAGGTTCCTCTTAGCATCCTTTCACATCAACACGGTCATGCAACAAATGACAATATGGGAAAGACATAAAGCCCTTGATACATTACCCAAAAATCCCTCTGGAGTATATGGCGATATCATCGCTAGAATTCAGCGCTCCTCGAATCCTGCTCTGGCTGAGTTCGGAATGAAGGTGTTGAGGTGGACCTTTTTTGCTCGGACACCAATGACGGTGGATGCTCTAGGGCATGCGCTGGCAGTGGATGGGAAAAATACAACACTTGAGACACTCGAAAAGAATGCACCCTCTGCAACAACAATTATCGAGTCTTGCTACGGCCTGGTCGTTCTTGAAACTGAGACAACTACACTGCGTCTTGTCCATTTCTCCTTGCAGGAATATCTGATGGAAAATCACAGTACGCATTTTCCGGATAGCCAGAATTGTCTCGCCCTGACTTGCTTAAGATACCTAAGCCTGGATCCACTGCGCGCTCATCTCAAGTCAGCCGATGAAATGGATCATCTTGAGGCCAAGTTCAAATTCCTACCATATGCGGCCTTGCAATGGGGCCACCATGCCCGTGAAGCAGAGCATGGGACCAATGCCGCTGTTGAAGTTCTTGCCCTTGAATTGTCCCGCCTACACACCTCGTCCTGTGCAGTTCAATATCTAGCGAAGTGCCAAGCCGAGAAGTACCAATCCTACTCCATATTCGAGATAATCTTGACACAGTTCCCAATTCCGTTTTCTGGCCTTCATGTGGCTGCACAGTTTGGGATAATGACCCTCATGACCTCGCTTCTTCAAAGCAGCCAAGATGTAAATGATAATGGTCATCCTGACTTGCAATCACCACTAGCTGTCGCATGCGAGTATGGGTACAAAGATGTTGTTAGCCTGCTCCTGCAGCAACCTGATATCGATGTGAACTCTAAGGACCGCTGGGACCGCACGCCATTGATAACTGCGATACAAAATGGTCATGAAGCAGTCGTATCACTAATCCTCAGTTGGAGGGCGCCGAAACGAAACTACCTCAACCTTTCCCGTAATTATAAGCGAGGATATAAAGCTATACTCAATCACCGGTCCAAAAATCCACAGAAGCCCTGGCTGAAACCCATGACGCCTATATCATGGGGAGTGTATGGTGGCCATGCGGCTATCGTGAAGTTACTGCTTGAGCAAGACAAAGTGGATATAGACTCGAAGGACAAGTATGGTCGAACGCCACTGTCACAGGCAGCAGAGAACGGCAGTCCGGAGGTAGTGAAGTTACTGCTTGAGCAAGACAAAGTGGATATAGACTCAAAAGACAATGATGGTCGAACGCCACTGTCATGGGCAGCAGCGAGTGGCCAGCCGGAGGTAGTGAAGTTACTGCTTGAGCAAGACAAAGTGGATATAAACTCAAAGGACAATGATGGTCGAACACCACTGTCACGGGCAGCATGGAACGGCAAGCTGGAGGTAGTGAAGTTACTGCTTAAGCAAGACAAAGTGAATATAAACTCAGAGGACAATGATGGTCGAGCGATAGTGTCACGGGCAGCAGGGAACGGCTGGCTGGAGGTAGTGAAGTTACTGCTTAAGCAAGACAAAGTGGATATAAACTCAAAGGACGATGATGGTCGAACGCCACTGTCACGGGCAGCAGAGAACGGCAAGCTGGAGGTAGTGAAGTTACTGCTTAAGCAAGACAAAGTGGATATAAACTCAAAGGACGATGATGGTCGAACGCCACTGTCACGGGCAGCAGAGAACGGCAAGCTGGAGGTAGTGAAGTTACTGCTTAAGCAAGACAAAGTGGATATAAACTCAAAAGACGATGGTGGAAGAACGCCACTGTCATGGGCTGCATCGAACGGCAAGCTGGAGGTAGTAAAGTTACTGTTTGAGCAAGACAAAGTGGATATAAACTCAAAGGACAATGATGGTCGAACGCCACTGTCATGGGCAGCAGTGAATGGCACGCTGGAGGTAGTCAAGTTACTGCTGGAGCAAGACGAAGTGGATATAAACTCAAAGGACAAGGATGGTCGAACGCCACTGTCATGGGCAGCAGTGAATGGCACGCTTGAGGTAGTCAAGTTACTGCTGGAGCAAGACAAAGTGGATATAAACTCAAAGGACAAGGATGGTCGAACGCCACTGTCATGGGCAGCATTGTACGGCAAGCTTAACGCAGTGAAGTTACTGCTTGAGCAAGACAAAGTGGATATAGACTCAAAGGACAATCATGGTCGAACGCCACTGTCATGGGCAGCAGCACCAAGGTACAGCAAGCTGGAGGTAGCGAGGTTACTGCTTAAGCAAGGCAAGGTGGATATCAACTCAAAGGACAAGGATGCTCGAACACCACTGTCATTGGCGGCACCAAGCAGCCGTCTGGAGGTGGTGAAGTTACTGCTTGAGCAAGACAAAGTGGATATAGACTCAAAAGACAATGATGGTCGAACGCCACTGTCATGGGCAGCAGCAGCTAGGTATGGCCGGCTGGAGGTAGTGAAGTTACTGCTTGAGCAAGACAAGGTGGGTATCAACTCAAAGGATAAGGATGGTCGGACGCCACTATCATGGGCAGCTGCAGCAAAGCATACGGATGTGGTGATATTACTACGTCAGCATGGTGCTCTATAACGTTAATCAGTCGGGACGCGACTGCGATGGGTCGGGGCTATTACCAATGGCAAATTAGATAATGGTGGGCAATGCTAGTTGCGAGAGAAAGATGATGCAAGAGCGAAGGATGAACTTTTTGAGGCATCGAAGTCAGTATGTAAAAATTAGTATTGTGCGCCATAACTTTGTGCTTTCTTGTTTTCTGATTTGCATAGTTGTGTTTTCTTTTCCGTCTTCAACACTAGCGAGGGTTGTTCGTCATTAGTTTTGCAGTTTCTTTTCATCCCTCTGTAGGTTGCTTAAGTACCTATAACTCTGCCCCATGTTCTAGCAGGACTGCGTATATGTTATGAATTAAAAAAAAAAGAAAGCAAATTTAGTAGTTATTATGCAGATAAGATCATTATGACCCAGTGGGGAATACAGCTTCCAGTTGTCGCTATATATTACTCTGTTTACATAGTCATCCAAAGCATAACACAGCTTTGCTCCCTAAAAATGCACAATTGTAGGTCGCAAAGTCCAATTTGACTGTGGTACAAACCCTCAGATTTAAGTGGGATATGTAGGTCCGTCATTCATGGCCCCCGCTCTGGGCTCAAACCCGACAAAATCTCCAGAAAATATAAATTCCAGAGACCGATTTTCAAGTAATGAATGTTTAGTCAAAATTGCTACTACGAAAACCCTAACGGAGGGTTAGTCACCAGGAAGTCTACAATGTCGATCTTCAGTGTTGCAGGATGTATGCTCAGATTTGCTGTACGTAATACGTATTTTCACATCGGAAGTCCCCAATTCTGAGTACGCTATTTTGGGTGACTTAGGGTGGATCGGAAGTTGACAATAGATATGAGGTTGTCTAGAATTATGATCGCAGATTTCGACCACCGAAGAATTCTTCGGTTTTGTCGGCAATTAAGAGGTAAATGTGAGCGGGAGCGTGGACTGGGAAAGGGGGGGTCTATAAGATTTACGGATGATAGGGAAAATGCTACCTTACTGATAGAATAACCGCAGAAATCGTTACTTTTTTTTTATTTTTATTTTCTTTTTTATTAATATCATTAATCGCATGCCGCCCTAAGAGCCATGGCGATTTAAGGTACATTATTAGAAATACAAGGAAACAACCCCGAAAAATTCCGTCTCCTGTGCTGCCCATGGCTGTCTCTGTATTACAGGCTAAGGAAAAAGGAAAAGGCTTAAGCAGGTCAAGTCCGTCTTCTGTCCCATTCATACTCGCATGACTTTAGCCATTTTCCTCCCAGTCTCACTCTACCTCCAAGTATATTACAACCGAGCTGGTGAGCTTCCCCTCTTCGACGAGAATCTCTTTTTTTTCTTCAGCCATCGGATCCCAACAACTTGTCCCAAGCCTTTGTTGGCTGATTCCAGCCATTTTCGGACATTTTCCAAGTTCTTTCTCAGGGCTATGCCGTGTACCACGATGCCAGACTTTGTAGTGGTGGTGGCAGCGGTGGGCTTGGTTGGCGGGGCGCTTTTCTCCTCGTCGCTTCCTTTGCCCCGAGCGCGGGGGGGAGGGGGTGCGTTTGGTGGGGGGTGCCAACGGGGGTGTTGTCAGCGTGTGGATGACTGGGGTCGCACCTGGGCTTGTTTTTCTGGTGGGGGGCCCGTAGGCGCAGTAGCAATTTTCTTTGCCTCCTTGTCGCTAAGCCGTAGCTTGAAGGCGTACGGGTCTTGAGCTGACGCCATCTTGCCTTTCCGCTTCTTGGTTGCGGGGCCCCGGGATGGGTGTCGGCGTGACTCCGGGGGTTGGTGTGGTCTCTGAGCGTTGTTCTGGGATGGCTCCTCCGAATGCACGGTGACTATTGTGCTGAAGCCTAGGGCTTCGGGGGTGGGTTCCACTGGTGTCGTGTGTATGGTGGTGATGGGGCTGGACCCCAGTTTGGCGCCTTTTGGGGACGAACTTTGGGATGGGGTAGGTCCCCGAGGACAAACCGCGACTTCGGGAAGGAACTGGCGGGGGGGGAACTGGGTCCCTTCTCCTGGCTATCTGTGCCTCCAGGTCCCTGAATCTCAGTGCCTCCAGGTCCCTGAATCTCAGTGCCTCCAGTTCGTCGTTTATGTCTTCATCCCTCCGTGGTGAGGGCTCCCGTTGGGGACGGGGAGGACGTGTCTCTTTTTTCCCGGCATTCTATTGGTGGCTGGCCGATGCTCGGGACCTCTTATTGGTTCTTGACGCTGGGTTGATGTGTTAGCAACGAAGCGGGGAACTGAAATCTCCTCGAAACTTCACCCCGAGGGGGAGACTTGAGGTGTTGGGTATTTTGGAGTAAAAATTGGATCAGAAGACTCAGTGCGCTGAGAGCTTTCGATCTGTGTGGGTATCGCTGGGGGAAACGTTGTGGTTGCGGTGTCGCTTTCAAACGCTTGTCCAGTCGACGTGGTTGTTGCTGACGGCTCTGTGGAGGGGGGGAAGCGACGGAGAGGAAAGCTGATGGAGGGAGGGGGGGAAGCTGCTGGCAGCGCCGTCAGAGTGGTTGCTGGAGCTGCTGCTGAAGAAGCGATTGGAGGGATTGGTGGGAGGAGGTGGGACGAGGCAGTGGTGCGGGTTGGTGGACCAGCGGGGCGGAGCGGAGCAGCTGATGCCAGGCCCTCGGGGACAGCTGGCAGGGTTGTCGGAGAAAACTGTCCGGGGGACGTTGCCAGACTTTCCATATACTAAAGTGGAGCCTTGTGGCGGGTTGAGTAAGTCGTTATGATACCTTGTTTAGCAATGGAAAAATTGGCCACGATCAGTCTGTAAGTCAAATATGTAGACCCCCAAAATGCCAACAACAAAAGCTAGAGCTACTGTGGGGTTGTTGGTGGCGGGTGTATGCTCTCCCAAGAGCCCCGACTACTACTAGCCGGATTATTTTGTCTCCGGACAAAACTGAGGCTCGGGACTGCAACCTGACACTTTCTATTTCATGAAAGCTATCCGAGACGTAACAATATGATATGCGTTGGGGGAAGCGGTGACACGTGACACTTCCATCGGCGCAGTTGCAAGGGACATCATCTTAGATTTAAGTATACAGGAGTGACCTGTGCACATAATTTTCACTATCACCTCTTCGTTTCGTTGCTTTATGATACTGTTCGACTTCTTGAATAGCGCATTCAAAGTAGATTTTTATCGGCGATCATGGACCCAACCGTGACCCAGGGTTTCAGAGTTCAAGCACCTTAACTTAAATTTCCCCATTTGAGCGATAACGAGATCTTCAAGAAAGTGTATTTTAAATACATGTTATGATTCTCTTTAGTGGTCATACCGTTGCTGTCTATGCATGGTCGGCTATTCTGTATTTTACATCTACAATAAACCGGCCACTTTGTTCACTTCGAATCCGGACATTTCCTCCTGCCGACCACCCAACACCGTTCCTACCGGGATTCCTATTTACCTTCTCTTACTTCGCCGCTGAGATGTCTCAAACATACTCAAAAACAAGTCAGCCATCAATAACGAAACCATGGTACGCCTTAGCAGGAGCAGAAGCTCACTGTCCGCAGAGAACTCCCATGTATGCCGCAACCCTAGTGTGTTCACAACCCCTGTACTGCATTTCACCACGATACGACGTAACACCACTACCCGATGCACGCTCTACAACGAAACTGACGACCGAGGAGAGTATATATCGTCAACCACCGGAACAAGATTTTGTATACTCCTTGCAAGGGGGCTAAATCAACCATAACGCATAATCCTGCTTCCTCATCTTTGTTTACCGTTTTCAAGGAAATATGGCTCAATGTATTCTTTTAAGTTTTCCACCCATTATCACCGGTATAGTTTTTGCATCGGGAACGATACATAAACTTAATAAAACGACTAGGGCACACAAATGCCATAACTTCACTACATGGCAAAGTACACGAAGATTGGTAGAGTACTGCCTGATATGTTTGTGCGCTTATTCACAATATTCATATTCTCATACAAAAATATCCAATAAGTACAAAACACCCAAGACTGAATATCCAAACATCAACCATGCAGTTAGTTAAACTTAAATTCAAGGAAGTACTGCATTGTAATATACTCATTGAGAATACCCTTTTATCAGAGCTTTTATGGCCATGCGTTGATGGATAGGGGATGTATATTAGTAATTTGTATAGGGATTCCAAACAAATAGATGCCCAAGACATCATGCGAACATCCACTGTGCCATAATTCCTTGAAATCTGCTCTTTTTGAGCCATATATGAAGAATAGGCTTTGATGTAGCTTCACTGCAAAACGCATAGGATATTCTGTTCTGGTGGTTGAGATATTTGCTCCCTCGTTCGTCAGTTTTGGTGGAAAACATCCGCTCAAATACAGTATACTAGTACACACAAATTATTTGCGTGCTTCTTGAAAGAGGGAACAGCACCTCTTGCTTCGGAATTCACAGTCCCACATAGCCAGGCTTCCCTCTCTCGACCATATTAGAGACCTGGTCCATCTGAGGCCCCCATACCTATAAGTTGCTTGTTAAGAAGTGGACCCCCCTTTGCTTCAAAATTGACAACCAAACTCAATGAAGTTCCTCTGCCGACCTCTTTGCAGACCTGGTCTGAAGCTCCATGCATCCACAACCCCCTATACCCACAAGAGTTCTTTGCTTGTTTCTAAGAGGAACAACACCACTCGCCTTGGAATTCACTCCCAACCCAGACAGCATTCCTCCGCCGACCATGTTTTAAACATTGTCTATTTTAAAACCTCCGTGTACCCAAGCCGCCCTGACGCTCATAATGGAGATGCCATCGATTGGCATGAATTCTCCAGATGCTAGCCAACGGGAGTAAGGAAAAAGAATAAACCATCGGACAAAACAAAATGAGGAATCAAAAAAAGCAAATCTCATGGTATTAGTCGACCTACCAAGAAATAAGTTGTGTCCCCATCTGAGGAGGCACAGAGGGGAAAGGGAGGTATGCGAGTGAAGGAAGCGGGAAGGGAGGAAGTGGGTGAGGCGGAGATGAGCGCCTTGTTGGCCTTGAATATGCTGTCACAGTCGCAATGGTCCTAGATTTTCATCAGGACTGCTATATGTTAACGCTATGCAACGACGGGTGTGGGGGTGGAAGAGGGGACAGGAGATGAAGAGGTGGAAGAGGAGCTGGGAGAGGAGGCAGTGGGAGAGGATGTCAATGAGACTGTCAGAGGTGCTGTGGGAGAGGCCATTAGAGGAGGAGTGATAAGAAGAGTGGTAGGAGGGAAAGGTGGAGGCGAGAGAGATGGAGATGCGAGAGACGGCGGTGGGAGGAGGGGGAGAGGCGGTCGGAAAGTGATGGGTAAAACGGTCGGGAAGGCTATAGGTGATGGGAGGGTATGGGCGGAGAGGCAGTCGGAGGAGCAGTTGGAGGAGCAGTTGGAGAGGCGGTGGGAGAGGCAGGAAAGAGGCGAAGGGACTCTCGTGGGGGGCTCTCGGAGGTGGGAGGGGGTGTCGAACAGGCTGCCAAGAACCGCAGTTGGGAGAGGTGATGGAGAGCCAGCGGCAATAAGAGCAGGCGCGATGTTTGCCGCCCGAAATGCGAAGCCTCGTTAAACGTAAAGAGTTTAGAAGCCCGCGCTCATCGTTTTTCCTTCGTAGCTAAAAAGGAGTCGGAGCCGCAAGGTACCCTCTAACTTCCAAGCTGTTAGGGATGCATAATGACCAGCTCCCTCACCTTTTCCTTCTAATGGTTACTTGGTGCATAGTTAGTACTCTGTAAGTACCCTGCACATCCCTAATCCGCTGCTGGTGCTGAATTCGGCAGGTATTCATAGTCTCATGTGCTGAAGGTTCCTCCCATACTCCCATCATCATAACACGCAAGGAAACTGATTTCAGGTTATGAGTCCGTATCCACTAATACTCCTGTTATTTTTTTTAAACTCTCCTTCTAAAAAATCTCTTTTAATTTCTTAGGCTCTCACTTTTACTTTGCGAGCTTTTTTTCCTCTCTCCTTACTTTTCTTCTATCTAAATAATAATATTACCTATAGCTTGGTGAAGTAGTTTGTCTGTTGTTTCTAGTGGAGCTTATTATGTTATGGTGAGGACATGGCGAGATAGAATTGGAGGGCCTAGTTCGATTTTGCGCTAGGGAACAGCGGTAGTTCAGCATCTTTTTCTCAAAGAGGGACCGTAATGCTCCGGTTCCAACAATGATCGATTATCACGTTGCCCCCGAAGTTGTGGTCAACGGACTGTCACTGGTTTTGCCTAGCTTCTCTGGAGCAGCGGCGGAGCTTCGGAAGTGACTGGAGGAGGAGGGGCGGCCTTCACACCAACTCCTACACCTGTAGAGGCCCATTCGGAGCCAGATGGGGTTGGCTTGGCAATGGGTGAAGCGGTCGCTGGCAGAGAGAACCCGAAAAGGAAGGGAGCAGGAGGGCGGTGGAAGATAAGGACCAGAGCATGTACTAAGTAGTGATGCGTTGCGCCAGCAGCTCTTGCATCTTCATTTCGATTTCGCTGACGCTCCACCTCCGCTCCGCTACGTTACTTGGGTAAAGTCTCATGTGGGTAAGTTTCGCTTAACCAGCCAACCCTTTCTACTTGGTGAGTTCAAGTTTAATCTTAGTTGTCGGGGTATAAGCTGATTAGTTGTAGAATGGTTCTTTTAGAGATGGGTGAAGAGCAGGAGAAGAAAAGGAAATTTTCATGGACCAAGTCGTACTTCAATATGTCGCAAAGTGATGTGGAAGAAAGGATAGGTGTTACGATGCTTAATCTTACTCCCACGATCACTGCACCGAAGGATATGTTGGTTGCAGCAGGATATAAGTTTGACGAGGTCTCTGAGGCTATTAAGACGAAGTGTACATGCAAATCGTCCGGTACCTTGATGTTGAAGTCCATCCGCTTGATGCGGCGAATGTTATGGAAACGAATGTTAATGACTTGGTTTTGTTAATTATCCTCCCCCAATCATTCAAGAGTTCAAGTGCAAAAAACGGACTTCTAGTGGATTGTGTGTATGCAGCATTGAGTAACGGAGGGATTGATTCGAATGATGTGGTTGCCGGATAGGTATAGTTAGGAGAGTACGCGTTGGTATTATGTAGGTAGAGGTTGATTTGGTTTTCATGTTTATACGGTGTTTTTTTTTTAATTTACTTTTTAATGTTTGTGCTATTAACTTGTTTAGGTAGATCCCTTCGGGTTCTTGATTTTATTTTACCTTTTCGGGTATGAGTTCGTGATATTTGACTAATTTGATTTTATTTCTCTAATCTACTTTGTTTTAAGGTTTAATGGGGGTTGTCGGGGGGCGTTGCCCCCCTGACGCAGTCTCGAACAACCCCGCTGACGTATATGAGGGTACTCGAATTTATAGTCTACCCTTACAATACCAGACGCCCTAACAATTCCGGACCGGACAGAGACCTCGAGACAAGTTAGCTGAAAGAAGTCACTTGGAAAGATAAAAACGAACCGTGGCAGAGCAACAGGGTGAAGCGGGAATCCATAGGCCGTCAGTTCGATATTACCCTGTCTGGTTGGCCATTTTCTATTTTGCTAGAGGATAACGTCAGCATGAGCTTAGCCATTACACTGAGGATTGCGGGGGGTGGGGGGGGGTCCTAGTACGTAATTTATTTCCGTCAAATCCAAAGATTATTGACTGCAATAAAGGTTAGGCAGTGAACCTGGCAAGGTTACCGTCTGAATCGTGCTGAGATGAAAGTTTTTTTTTTCAGCAAACAAGAGAAGCGTGGGAGCTCTAGCTTCTGAACTAGTTTCGTAACCAGGTTCTACCAGTACCGTATGGGTAACGATGTGCACACTGGTAACGCTGGGCACCTTGGCGCCGGTTTTGCACCCTCCCCAACATCAAAATGTCAGGCATATCTCACAGAATATATTTCTAATATGTATGATGAATTGATTATAGACCATATTGACTGCGCTGATTCTGAATTTGAAGGGAAAAAAGTGAAAATGCTACTCCTACAGCATCTACAGTTGCCTCGCCCCTGTACCTTATGAAATAACCTCCTCTGGTACCTACCAGCAAATACCAACTCACTGCAATACTCTACCTGCTCATGGAATAGTAGGAATGGTAGCAATGGTTCTACCAGTGCTATATTACAATACATGAGTAGTAACAGCTTGAGATCTGTAACATAGCACTGTATACTCCTGTAGCAATAAATTGTGCATAGCTAAGAAATTGAGCATTTTCCGGATGTGAGAACAAAAAATTCCTGTGAGTGCAAATAGCTCTCAAGGGGGCTCAAATTGAAGCCAGAGCATGGTAGAATATATGGAATTATCTTCCGCATATTCATTGAGCCAATTTTTAGGAGATGGGTAGTGACCTATTTGGTATATCCCAAATCCTATGCTAGACATACTCTGAGCTACCAAGTGTCCATGATCCTACCTAAAATCTTATTTATCTTGACATATACTCTATTACCTATTCTGAGGAAGAGTAGCTAGCTTAGTCATGTTTGGCCACGTCATGGGGTCATTATGGCTATAGAATAAGCAGCCTGCCTATGTTAGTTAGGTATGCCACATCGTGACTAGTTTTCAGCTACCCAAAACTATTACCCCATACTACCAGCTGTTATAAAACATCTTCTTCTATATGTCTTTATATTTGTAGCTTTAGAGAGTATCTACGCATCACTTGTACTCTACAACAGTGCAGTATTAATATGTACCTGCATAACCGAAAATATACTATTGATATGACAGCCCCACTCTAGATATTAGTCTAGATACCTATAGTTTGTACCGGTTTCGAAACTGTGTACAGCCCGTATAGCACTACATGATGATGCAATTATTACTGTTGCATACAATATGTGTGTGATGCTGCATATCTGACATATCTGACATATGCGGGCTGCTCACTCTACGGTCATGGCGACTCCTTGACATTGCCACGCTTGCTATACTTCCTCAGAATAGGTAATAGAATATATGTCAAGATGAATAAGATCTCAGGCAGGATCATTGACACTTGGCAGCTCAGAGTATGTCTAGCATAGGATTTGGGATATACCAAATAGGTCACTACCCATCTCCTAAAAATTGGCTCAATGAATATGCGGAAGATAATTCCATATATTCTACCATGCTCTGGCTTCAATTTGAGCCCCCTTGAGAGCTATTTGCACTCACAGGAATTTTTTGTTCTCACATCCGGAAAATGCTCAATTTCTTAGCTATGCACACTTTATTGCTACAGGAGTATACAGTGCTATGTTACAGATCTCAAGCTGTTACTACTCATGTATTGTAATATAGCACTGGTAGAACCATTGCTACCATTCCTACTATTCCATGAGCAGGTAGAGTATTGCAGTGAGTTGGTATTTGCTGGTAGGTGCCAGAGGAGGTTCGTCATTGGTTACTACTACAATGCTCTTGGCGCCTTGGCGGCTTGGTATGCTCTATTCGTGTACTGTTACTGTAGCAACATATGCGGAAAAGATGCACAGGGATGCGTATAGTATTGTTCACTCTTATGTCTTGTGTATTCAACGTACAGTACCGGTATGTGCTCCTAACATCCACCTATTTATAGACATGAGCTGCTAGCAAATTGTGCGAGTATAAAGGTTGCTCATCATCACAACACGTATCCACAACTTAGATTCCTCATCACATGGAATAACCTTATACCATAATCTCGGTTCATAGTCTCGGTTCATAGTCTCGGTTCATATGCATTGCATAATCTTCAACACTCCCACTCAACCGTATGCTCGCACATTCAAACAGATGCTTTCAATCACAAAATCAATATATATACAATCCTCGTAGCCTCATTAAAACTCTCGATGCCTTTTTGCATGCCGCCACAGAAAAAACCCAGTGGGAAAACCTGTGAGAGAAAGAGTGCCACTCCCAGAAAATACCAAAAATCGGAAAAAATCAGAGACCAGATTGAGTCATAAAATTCAGTAAATCATATCATGAAATAAATAAGAAATCAAAAAATAAATATCTCAGGAAATTGTACGAACTCCCATTGCAGTCATATGCCTCTTGTGTTTTTCTTTCGTCAGCGGTTTTGTAAGAAAATTGATTCGGTAGGAATGTGACGGAGTGTAACCGATTCGCGTTCAATGACTTCACGGATGAAATGATGCCTGATGGCAATGTGTTTCGTTTGATCATGCGGCGCAGCCAGATAGCTTCCTTGCAAGCTTCAGTTGTAGCTATATATTCTGCCTCAGTAGATGATAGAGCCATGGTGGGTTGTTTTCGCGATTTCCATGAGATTGCAGCACCAGTGAGTGTAGACACATATCCTGATGTCAAACGCCATAGATGAGCCCATAATTGAGCATCTGTAGAAGGTATCAATGAACTCGTTTTGCGGTAGTGCTGGCGTGCTCTGCTGTGGGGTTTGAGCTGAAATGCCTTAGTACTGTGTAGGTGATCTGGGCGAGTTCCTAGTATGCGTAAATCGATTTCCCACTAGAGAGTTTGGAGTGAGAGGCGTCGAGAGGCCTTTTGACGTAACTTGAATACCGAACGTCTTTATTATTGAGGTAAAGTATCTGGTTTGATGGAGATGTAAAGTTCGGTTCGTTCTTGCAGCTCCCATATCTCCCACTTGCCTCAAACCCTTCCGGCTGTGCTATATAAACCTCTTTAGCTAGTTCAGATAGTAACAATATCCATCTGATCCCTTAATAACTAGCCGAAATGTATTTTGTCTGATGAAGCTGACTTGTACAATTGGGTCGATCCCTCTCGATTTCAAGTCCTATGAATTACTCGTGCAGGTCCTAGGTCCTTTCATGTTGTACTTTGTCGATAATTTATGCTTGACTCCTATGACTTTCGCTTTCTTGCTGATAGATGAGAAAAGGAGAATATCATCAACCCATAGTAGAAAAATGATTGATTCAGTCATCATGATGTAAAGGTTGGAGTCCTCGGTTGAGCATGTAAAACCATATAACGTCTTTCTGAGATGACAAACGAGCGTTGACCTTGATTCTGAATTAACTTCGTATCCTTCAGGTTGCTCCATGAATACCTCTTCATAATTGACCCCTTCAATTTGCTCGTATCCTTTGATAACTAATCGAGCCTTGTAACGAGTACTGTCGTCGGCATTAATTTTCTTCCTGTAGACCCACTTGCATCCTATTACTCCCCCCTTGCTCGGCGGCAGTACGAGTTCCCATGTCTTATTCTTTAACAGTGACTGATATTCTTCGTCCATAGCCTTTTCCATTTCTAGCATTCATGACTTTGTATAGCTTCGTAGTAACTTGTAGGTTCGTCAACTTGAACTGCGGTGCTAGTGGAATTTGAATGAACTCGAAGGGCTAGGATAGCATCTTGAGATTGCTTGCTCAATGTGTCTTGCAACATTGGCTGTGGGTACTATATTGTATGCATTGTTCGTGAATTCAGAAGTGTCAGTCATTCGTGTATCTTCATATGCATTGTTCGTGAATTCAGAAGTGTCAGCCATTCGTGTATCTTCACACATCGATTGAGTAGAGGTATCCTTGTTCTGTATACTCCCGCTGTTTTCAACAGGGGTTTCAGTAATCTGTATCTTCACACATCGATTGAGTAGAGGTATCCTTGTTCTGTATACTCCCGCTGTTTTCAACAGGGGTTTCATTGATCTGTATATTCTCACTCCCACTGTTTTTAGCAGGGGTTTCTGTATTCTCGCTCCCACTGTTTTTAGCAGGAGTTTCTATGCTCTTGCTCCCACTGTTTTTAGCAGGGGTTTCTATATTCTCTCTCCCTCTGTTTTTAGCAGGGGTTTCTATATTCTCTCTCCCTCTGTTTTTAGCAGGGGTTTCTTAACATCTTCGTTCAATTTTGTATGCGATGACTCTCATTGCTTTCAATGATATGCACTTCTACTTCGCCGTATCTTTCAACGACGGAACTCTCTTCACCATGTCTTTCAATGATGGGATTCACTTCGTCATGTCTCTCAATGACGGTATTCTCTTTGTCATGTCTCTTAATGACAGTATTCTCTTTGTCATGTCTCTCAATGTCAGTATTCTCTTTGTCATATCTCTCAATAATAGTATTCTCTTCGTCATGTCTTTTAATGACGGTGTTAATTGCATCAATAGTCTTGCGCATTTCTGTGTCTGTATCTGATCTTTCAACAATATTGCCGTGTCTTTCAACAGCTTTTCTCAAATCCCAATCAGTGAATGCAGAATTGTTTTCATCAAATGTCACTGGCTTCAAACACCTAGCGGCTTTGGGGTTCCCAAACGCGCTATATTCTTTTCTTTGGCACGAGCACATGGGCATTGCAGCCAAAAATTCTGGGTGATGTAGCTCCGGCACCTTCCATATCACGCGAGTCCAGAGTCACTCAGCATACTCACCACCATCTCTTGGATTGATATGTAATTCTGTTGTAGTATGCTCTTAAACTGTGCATAGTCATACTCCCCACACCCATTATCACATTGGAATCTATATGTCAGTTCAATATATACCTATAGTTCAAGTGCCCAAAATGACAGTCCCATATGTCAAGGTGAGTAGACGACGATAACGAAGACAAAGCAATGACAGAGAAACGAGATGATAGGCGATGAAACGTCAGGAAGTGAGATAGTAGCAGACGAAACGGTAGAAAGCGAAGTGACAGACGAAGTGGTAGGAATGACTGGAGCAGTGGCGAAGGTATGAGGAAGTCGAAAGTATACTGCTCATGTGGTTCCAGGGTGGCGTTCGCTTAATTCGATTCGATGGTAAAGCCTCTGACTTCGATCTTTGGAACCGATTTCGTAATTCCTTTGACCTTTTGCGTATATAGCAATCCTTCATTTTATGACCTCTCTTTAAACAGTACCAGCAGAGTTGTGATGTATCTTCGTCATTGTTATTTTCATTCTCTTGACCTTGACTTCTATAGCCTCCACGTCGTCCGTCACGGTATCCACCACAATATCCACCTCGGTATCTACCTCGGTATCCACGGCCACGATAACCACCTTTTTCATTGTATGAGTCGCTGCGAGAGACCATAGCAGACGATTGTTGAACAGCATCTCCTTCTAAATCCAATTCAAATTCTAGGAGCATGTTGATAGTGTAGTCAAGAGTGCGTGTATCAGCAGGACGTTCTAAAAGGTATCGCCTGTAGAAATCAAAACTTTGAAGGTAACCGCTTTAAGGCGTGCTTGATGAGTTGATTGTCGGTAATAGTATAGTCGGTTTGTGCAAGCTCGGTTTGATATCCCATTAGACGGCCAAAGTAGTCATTTACAGACTCTGTATCTTTCATTTTGTCTTTAAGATATGTATCATGAATGCGCACAGCTCGGGCCTCATTTGATAGGGCACTGTATCGGCGCTCCAGGGTCTCCCATAATGCTGCAGGAT
The DNA here is from genome assembly GCA_015179045.1 of Kalaharituber pfeilii. Lineage (NCBI taxonomy): Eukaryota > Fungi > Ascomycota > Pezizomycetes > Pezizales > Pezizaceae > Kalaharituber > Kalaharituber pfeilii. The sequence continues at coordinate 348,026 of WHUZ01000019.1, forward strand.
CCTCGATGTCAGAAAGTTGAGACTTAATCCGATTCGTCAATGTGCCGTAAATGATTGATGCTGCCTTTGACGTGCGTATTCTATAACGCTTATCCCTTGCTGCTGCTAATTTTCGGGCTGTTGATGATTTTCGAGCTGTATCATCATCACTCTCTGACGATGATGATGATGAGGATGATGATGATGATGATGACGATTGCGTAGTATCAGTAGTAGGAGATGTTTCCTTACGTAAAACAATATCTAGAAAATTGTGGGCTTTTAGAACCACGGTGATCTCTTTCTTCCATTGTAGGTAGTTTATTTCCGTGAGCTTTGTTACAATTCCATACTTATCACGATATACGTTGGTAGCGGCTAGTGTGGCAGTTGCAGATGCAGCGTTGTTGTTTGACATTGTGAAAGTTGTAAGCACCGAAATGGTAATGCGAAGGTAGTCTGATTTCGTGTGGGTTGAGCGAAGTTGAGTGATGTTAAGTGATGTGAGAATGCAATGTGTGCAGGTGATGTTGATTGTATTGTATTGAGGTGTTTAGTGATGTTACAGTGAGAATGTGACGTTGTGCAGCGATGTAGTTCAGCGTTCTGTATTGAAGTGTTGAAGCCTTAATCCGGGCTCATAACCTGTAGCAACATATGCGGAAAAGATGCACAGGGATGCGTATAGTATTGTTCACTCTTATGTCTTGTGTATTCAACGTACAGTACCGGTATGTGCTCCTAACATCCACCTATTTATAGACATGAGCTGCTAGCAAATTGTGCGAGTATAAAGGTTGCTCATCATCACAACACGTATCCACAACTTAGATTCCTCATCACATGGAATAACCTTATACCATAATCTCGGTTCATAGTCTCGGTTCATAGTCTCGGTTCATATGCATTGCATAATCTTCAACAGTTACCAGTATGTACCGTATGGGTAACGATGTGCACACCGGTAACGCTGGGCACCTTGGCGCCGGTTTTGCACCCTCTCCAACATCAAAATGTTAGGCATATCTCACAGAATATATTTCTAATACGTATGATGAATTAATTATAGACCATATTGACTGCGCTGATTCTGAATTTGAAGGGAAAAAAGTGAAAATGCTACTCCTACAGCATCTACAGTTGCCTCACCCCTGTACCTTATGAAATTTGTTACGAAGCTACTAGGAGTACGCGATTGTACAGTTGAGGAAACGGGATTCTATGTTTGCTACATGTAGATTTAACCCTCAAGCAACCAGTTCGCATACTAGCTTGCATTGCTTTGACTAATAGTTGCATATCATAACTAATTCAAAAAATTCATCACAACAGGGTTTATTTCAATGTGACTAAAGTATTCACTTAGTAGATACAGTTGGTATAGAATATTGAGTGTCAGAAAAAATTACTACTGAGGGATTGCACTAATATATGTAACGGATGGTGGTAAACGCAGAGAATTACCGTCCGCCAGGCCAAAAAGACACTTGACCAGCGATACTCGCTAGTCCTCTGCGTAGCTCATATAGCACTCGCGACTGCGACGCCGGCGCCCGGCTGTCGCATATCGCCTATATCGCATATGCGCATACTGCGCGCGCATCCACCGACCGCCCGCCCTACGGTTGCGGTGAATCCGTAACATATAGGCATAGATCAGATCCTCACCTTAAATGAATTCTTAAGTTCTTTTGTCAGCAATTTGAGTTAGGTTCTAAAATCTATACTTTCCTATGTCAATGAGATATTTGGCAAGTATTGGTATGTTGACTAGATATAATCTATTGTCAGTTTAAGCATAAGTAAATGATAATAGTACTGGCAAACAGAGATCCCTTGTGCCCAGCCCAGCATCTGCAAGTATTACCACTTCTCAGGTACTATGGTGTTGCATAGGAGAAGCACTGCAATACTGAAACAAAAGTTGGCAGGAGTTTGATTCTGAACTTATGGGTCTGGCAGGGTTGGCGATATAGCAAGCCCACTTTTGACATGAATTTTATAAGTTTGAGGAAAGAGAGTGTAGTTAGCGGTATACTTGAGAATGAACTATCCTCATAGCCCGGTGATCGAAGAAGAGTTGATCATGAAGTTATTGTCACCTCGAGTTGTCACACTTGGCTGCACAGCTTTATGCTGGACTGCAGTACTGTAGTCGAACTCCCCTGTTTGGGCCTAATGCAGCCAGAATAAGATTTTAAAGATGCTAGCACTTGTTATCTATTGCGAATAAGCCTCAAAGCTAGTGGGAAAAAGCATAAATGCTTTTACACTAAACTACTGTTAGCAATTTACTGCGTGGCCGTGATATTAGATGCCCGTTTTCCTCTACAGATAGTTACCCGTGCGTGCCCACACACGCTCCCGCCGCACGTGTAAAAGGTTCGGTTTAGTCTACATATAGGAAGATTTTTTTTTTGTTTCAAACACTTTTAACTGTCCCCCCCCTGTCACCTAGCCGGGGGCACTAACTCTGTCATCGCCCATCACATCAAAAAGCTTAACCTCCCCCCACCTCCCCTCGCCGTTACTCACATATCCATTATAATGTAGATTCCTCAAGAATTTTTATAACTCTTAAGGTTCATATACACCCATCACATAACACTCCCCATCCATCCATCCATCCATCCATCTATCCATCCAATCCGAGCCAACCGTACACGACATCGCACTGCGCTCACCTCAAGAAATTCTACGCATTTGCAAATCCCCGTTGCCTGGGCACGCGACTGCCCCCTTCCGTGAGGTCTCTTGCCACCTTTTTTTGCGCAAAAAACGACATATCTACACACCCAATGAAAACCAAACATGGTTTGACCGTTTCATCCGCGACCCCCTCTCCGAAACATCCAAATGTTTCTCTACAACATCCCCTTGATACAATTAATTCATATTGATAACAGAAAGCTTTTTCTTTACTTTCGCAAGTAATCAATTGGATTGGATAGGACTGGCTTGAAAAAAAAAATTCGAATTAACCTTGACGATATATAAGATGATTGCTACTCGTAAGAACTAAATATAAATCAGTACCGTTAACTCTGTTATCAGGCCCGCGGGGGGTCGGGGTGGGGAGGGTGCGTATATATTCTGATATCAAATATATTCTTTTATATACAGCTAACTATTAGAAGACACAGAAAAGAGGTGTCCGAATTATAAACAAAACAGGTTCAAGGAAGTACAGGGGAAAAAAAAACAGAAGATATCTAGAACGTCAAAGAGAAATACAAGTATCAATAAGGTATCTGGATAAAAAAAAAGGTGCCAAGAGGGGATTTGATTAAACTTGGAAATCAGTAAAAAACAAAATTTTCTTTTTTTTTCTCTTTTTTTTTTGGGACAACCTTTTAGCTTTTTCGATGTGAATGCATTTTCTTTTATATTAAGTATTTTTCTTATCGATAATGCTGAAGTAACTCTTATGCGGTTTAATGCGAACAAAGATATTGGGTGCAGTTCCTTGCGTTGGGCCCTTGGACCAATAGAAGGATGGTATATGGTGACTTTGCGGAAAAACTGGAGAACGCTCCTTTTATCAAATATATTCTTGTTTTGTATGTGGGGAGAGGGGTGGAGGACATTCTTATATCAAATATATTCTTATGTCGGATATACTAGTTATCGAGACGTGCGTTTTTGGGGCGCTTGAGTCATACGAACAACCAGCTAGTACCTTAGATCAATAGAGGTTTTTTTTGATAAATGGATGCAAACACTAGATATGCCTACATCCGCACACAATTTTCTGAAAAAAATCCCTCTTTATGGATGCCGTAAAAACTCATATGTCAATTACTATATACAGGAAGCAGGTGGAATAGACCTGTTCTTTTCTTCGCAATATGCATGTTCAACTGCCCATCCGGTTCCGTCCCCTGAAATAATGTGCTACGCAGAATAGGCCCTGCTAGTCGGTTCCTTTCGTCAGAGTAGACCGACGTAACAGTAGAGCTGCAGAGCCCTGAACGGTCTGACTGGGGGTCCTAACCACATTACGCATCGCGGCCTCTAGCCAAAGCAACTGACGACAAAATGACCTCCATTAGCAGTGGCATAATCCTCCTAGCCTATATAGGCTGCAGTGATCCCACAGGAAATATAAGTATACTGTTGGCCGCAAGGCCCCCAGTATCATTCCATGTAAAGAATGTGGAATTGCAACAGCAGAGCCCAATGGGGGAACAAATATGCAATATTAATGAAGAATTTGATCAGCTTGAGAAATACGCATTTCATAGACTGATATTAACTGCGATGAAAGAGAGAACATAGAAACTTCATCCCCTCACACTAAATCAAAGAGATAATCAGTAAATTTCATGGGCATAATGTAATGTGAGCGTATGGGCAGATGAGTAAGGGAAAGTCTACCTTTTCAATCCACAGGTTTCCCCTGTCCGGGGAGAACCATAGCTTGACCTCATCAAGGTCCTTGATCTTTCCCGGCCCCCCAACAAGTTCACCATCTTTGACGAGATAATATCTGCCAAATTCAAACTGCATTTTCCCAGACTCATACATGGAAACACATGCAGCCATGTTGATTTTGAATTTCTCCTCAATTTGTGGATCAGCCAACATGTGATGCAGCTGCTCTATCCTGACTTGTTGGGGTGTTTTTTCTTCAAAAACCTCAGGTGGACGTCTTGAAAGTGCATCCAGTGCAGCTTGGCAACCTTCAACATTGATGCCTTGCGCCAACAGCTCTTGCAGCCTGGCGCGGTACCTAGCTGCACTGCCGGGCCCGCTGAGAGATTTTGTCAGACTTTCAGTAACGAAAGCTCAAAGAAGTCACTTGTGAAGATAAAACGAACCACGGCAGAGCAACAGGGTGGAGAGGGACTCCATAGGCCGTCAGTTCAGAAGTACCTGTCTGGTCGGTCATTCTATTTGCTAGAAGATAACGTCAGCACGAGCTTAGCCATTGCAGTGAAGCTTGCGGGGGGTGCCCGGGTACGTACTTATCTCTGTCGAATTCTTTGACCAAAATTGCCTCTTTTGATTTTTCTTCCTTGTCATTATTTCCTTTTGTATTTAATCTCGTCGTAGCCCACGAGGCGGTATACAAGTACTGATAATAATAATAATAAAAAAATCTCTCTGTCGAATCCAAAGATTGACTGCATTAAGGTTCGTAGGGAACGTGGCAAGGTTATCGTCAGATCTGGGGGGGCTGAAGCGTACTGAGAAGAAAGTTAAGTCTCTTGATCGCGATGAAGGGAAGAGGAGAAGAAAAGAAGAGGAGCGTGGGAACTGACCAACTGACACCATGCCAAGGCGCCAAGAGCATTACAGCAATGTGACCTGTTGGAGAATATGCAGCGCTGAAGTAAAACATCATGCATAGTGGCTAGGTGGGCTGAACATATGCAACCTGAGGTGTGGCCATGATGCTGGCTGACGTTTCATGATTCTATGGTCTTCTATTTCCTATACCGATTATATCCTCTTTACCATCTGAATCCACTGCTATGTGCAACCTCATTCCGCACCAATAATTGTATGAAGGTACCTCCGAGATTCTATTGCATAAATAGGGCCATTTTGGAGCGCATATTTGGGGTTATTCTATCTGAATCAATCAACTGTATCCCACCGCATTTTAGCTCGTAATCTGTAGTTTAACAACATGACCAATATCATTTAGCTACTAAGTATTAGTATGTACTCGAGTACTTAGGTTACAGTATGCACTAAGCAGAATAGAGTCTAGTTTACGAGACTATGCATACTAGTAACAGCACAATTAGACTAACAGCATAGTATAATGCAAGATTCGCAGCAACATATGAATGCAGCATGCCCACTTGTAGGTTTGCATTGTATCTTAGCGCTACCATTAACCCTAAGATTCGGAGTACTAAGTGGTGGGGTGTATCTAGAAGGGGACCAGTTGTAACATTTGCTGACTTGCTGACTAATATACCAAAATTCATTCCAGTCGCATACATAGTCACCCCCTTTTCTTACCTGTTGTACCCCAGCTGTTCCCATGCACGCTTGGTGCTGATTGCTCCCTTCTCAGGTGCATCTTTTGACCCCTCTCTTCGTGGCCCTTGGTAACCAGTTCCTCTTGCACCAGCTGCTCCATTGCTCCATTGCTCCTTGCACCACTCGCTCCAACACTCCTCGCACCTGTCGCTTTTACCACTTCTCGTACCCGACGCTGGCGGGGATCCTGGGAAACAAAGGACTGAACGAATGGAGATCCCACATAGGGAAGGCCGAATCACCGGAATGCCGATGGTGCGGGGAGGCCCCGGAAAACTGGGAACATGTACGGAAAGACTGCAAGGCGTGGGCTAGGAAATGCGGGGGGGCGGAAGGTATAAGACAGATTGATAAGGGAGTAAACATACGGGAGATCTTGGAATGGGCACGGGGAGAATAGATGAGAGTGACGCATATATTTCACTTATTTTATGTATTTAAATATCGCCATAGCCCATAGGGCGGCATGCGATTAATGAAAAAAAAAAAAAAAAAAAAAAACTTCTCGTACCCGTCGCTTTACCGCTTCTTGGACTGGTCGCCTTACCGCTTTTCCAACAAAATGGGCCGCAATAGTAAGAAAAGAACTTGATATTACTATTAATCGCTTTTTTTATAAATGTTTACGAACTATGGAGGCATATCAAGATGGTTATGTATATGGTACGAAGAGTTTACTGAACGTGTATATATATAAAAGTCATAGGCGAGTAGACAGGTAGATCATTTCCGTATATAGTAATTTCTTCCCCACACTAATATCAATTTGGCAATCTTGGCGTATAACACTGTACAGGCCTTACATATAAAGTACAACATTTTCAACTTCAAATTTCTCAACGACGCCTTCATATTTTTGAAATCCGAAGCCGAAGGGTTGTAGAGCAAGCGAAATAGTACATATTTTCGGCCTTTAAATTTTAATCAGATGTGGTTGGTTGATGAAATATAATTTCAAATTGAGTCCGTAATTTTGGGCTGCAGGGGTCCCTTCTAGATGCGCTGTGGAAGGACTCTCTTCACCAAGCAAGAACTTTGGTATTTTCGGAGTAGGTTGTGCCGGAGCAGAATCTCCCGGTCGCCCCACCCTCTCATATATACATGTCCTACCCACATACAGACTCCCCCACCCCCGGTTTCGGCAACAGCCTACTTCCGGCAGCAGCGTGCTCGGATGCCCCCCCTTCGACAATTCGGACCGAAGGTTCGGATTGTCGAACCAAGTGTGCGGCTACCTCAATCCCACTGGCCCTCTCTCCCTATGCATCAGTCCCATTCCAATTCATCAATTCCATTCCAATTCTCACTTCCAATTACACCCCCCCCCTTTTTCCGTCGCCTTCACTGCCCCTTCACCAGTGTAACCACTACCATCAATCAACCTTTCGCCAGTTACCACCCTTTTCGCCACCGTCCCTAGTCTCGTAACCAGCAACGTCCCTTCCAACACCCCATCCAATTATTCGCCGCCCTTCTTCGCCCTCCTTCGCCACTGTCACTTTCGACACCAATTATCACCACCTCTCTCCTCCGTCACCTTCAACCCCAATCCAATTATTGCCACCTTCAACACCCATCCATTCGCCCTTCTTCACCCATGTCACTTTCAACGCCTTCGACTCCTCTCTTCGTCCTTGATCTGCTACCATCCCCCTTCTCTCTCTTGGTACATTAATCTTTAAGGAATCGAAAGCGTACCTCCCCTTCCTTTGCCCATTCTCTACCTCCTCCAAGTCTCCTGACACTCCAGACCGGCTTACCCGCTTTAACAGGTATAGGCCCTCCCATTGAGGCTCTAATTTCCTTCCATACTCCTTATCTATGATGAACCTCCAGAGCAGTACCAGATCTCCCTCCCTTGGCATAGCATACCTAGCCCGACTCTCTATCTGAAGCAGATCCTCCTGGGCTTGAAACACACGTTCCACAGCACACTCTCGCATTTCCTCCAGCATTGCGAGCCGGTATGAATACTCTCTCTCCTTAACTGCTAAGTTATTTTGGGTCCCCAGCTCATCCAGTTTCTCAATCAAGGATTCGCTTCGAAGGACGTCATCAACCAAATCATCCACTTCAAGCACGGCATTCACGCCCCGATCTGTAAAATCACCCCCGGATTGATTCATAAGAAATGCCATTGGAATGCAGACCGCGCTAGGAGGGCTGGTTTACAAGACTATCAATGGGGGTAAAATAAAATTAAAGAAATCAATAAAAACTGCTAGTGAATAACGAAAAGAGAAGGAAATATGACAACAAAAACCACAATGGGGAGTACATAGTCAAATGTTCCTAGGAGTAAGTAATTTCTGGGTATCAGAGGATTGGGGGCCTTCGGTGATGCGGCTGAAATGCCGTCGGAGGTGTTGTCGAGGGGGGACAGGGACAGCGCGATGAGACTATACGGGGGCTACTGAAAGCGTGGGATACTGGAATGGGTTCAAAACGAAGCTGGTAGTTGTCGGGATTGTCGAACTGGCCATCTAGAGCTCGGTGAAGCGGTAGGTATTCCCTGTAGTCTCTAGTGAAGAGATAGATAGAATCGAGGATTCTCGGTTGTGGTCATGGGTAGAAGGGTTTTCGGTCCATTGTCTTAAACATGAGAATGTAAATGCTCCGGTTAGTCAAATTTCTAGTGGAACCAGTGCCACCTGTTTTTATTATGTTTCTTTTTGCGTTTTTTTTTTTTTTTTTTTTTTTTTTTTTTTAATTATTACGATAGCCTTCCAGGGTAGTTACCGTAAGTGGTTGCTCAGAGCTGTCAGACACTGATTGGCGCGATACAACTAATGGTGGACTGCCTTACCTACCTCAACTATGCAATTCCATATGGATGCAGTGAAATTTGGTTCACAACTACATGCATTTTATACTATTATTTGAATTGAACTCGCACGTTACGCAATATACCCTCCACTAGGTACTGGATATTACGTTTCTTAGCACGAAAATCATCTAGCGCATGCCCATCTGTTTGATGCAGCCGTGCTCTTCTAGAAATAGGCTCTGCTACTTTCTTGACCATTGGTTCTATTGTAATATGCAATTCAACAACGTACAACAGTTTTTCTCAACATATGGATGGTTCTGACTATATTATCAATAACAGATCACATGATGCTACTCAGTGAGTACGTGGTAAACCCTGGACGTAACGGCATGAAAGTAATGACAAAATAAAAAATAAATAAATAAACAAACGCAAAAAAGAATATCCCACTTCAAAAACTCGACCAATACTCTACCGTTCCAGTAGGGCCGCTCTCGCTCACGACCACCTCCCTCCCTTTCAAAATTCTGCATTTTTCTTGCGGCCGACTCCTCCTGCTGTCCACATCACCCACAGTGCTCCCATGTGCAGTGACTCCTAACTTATCTTTGTATCTCCAATTCGGACCTTTTCCACCTGTAAGTAACCACCCTCACTTACCGAACTAGAAACGTAACTACCTAAGACAAACCAAGGAGAACGTTAATCACGAGTAAAAAAAATTCAGGAAGGAAAAAAACATGCAAGACACAAAACTGACAATTCTACTCCAGTCTCCAAAGTCTCCTCATGCAATTCCAGTGGTAAGGAAGATCAACCGTTCACTTAGCAGCATCACAATGGCTTCACGTCCAGCTTCTGCTGCCCACTCCAAAGGTGTCATACCATTTATATCCATTGAGTTTACATCCACATCCTTGCGCTCGAGAAGCAGTCGCACAATGGCCTCATGTCCGTTTTCAGCTGCCCATGACAATGGCGTGCGACCTCTATTATCCTTTGCATCAGCGTCCACATCCTTGCGCTCGAGAAGCAGTCGCACAATGGCCTCATGTCCTTTTTCAGCTGCCCATAACAATGGCGTCCGATCATCACTGTCCTTTGCATCAGCGTCCACATCCTTGCGCTCGAGAAGCAGTCGCACAATGGCCTCATGTCCTTTTTTAGCTGCCCATGACAGTGGTGTTTGGCCATACATCTTGTCCTTTACATTAGTATCCACATCCATACGCTCGAGAAGCAGTCGCACAATGCTCTCATGTCCATTTTCAGCTGCCCATGACAAAAGCGTTCGACCATATCTCTTGTCCTTTGTATCAGCATCCACATCCTTGCGCTCGAGAAGCAGTCGCACAATGGCCTCATATCCATATCGAGCTGCCGATGACAATAGCGTTTGGCTATCATTATCCATTGCATCAGCGTGCACATCCTTGCGCTCGAGAAGCAGTCGTACAATGTCCTCATGTCCTTTCTCAGCTGCCCATGACAATGGCGTTTGGCCATACATCTTGTCCTTTACATTAGCGTCCACATCCTTGTGCTCGAGAAGCAGTCGCACAATGGCCTCATGTCCATTTTCAGCTGCCCATGACAATGGCGTTCGACCATATCTCTTGTCCTTTGCATCAGCATCCACATCCTTGCGCTCGAGAAGCAGTCGCACAATGCCCTCATGTCCATCTTCAGCTGCCCATGACAATGGCGTTCGACCAAATCTCTTGTCCTTTGCATCAGCATCCACATCCTTGCGCTCGAGAAGTAGTCGCACAATGGCCTCATGTCCTTTTGCAGCTGCCCATGACAATGGCGTGCGACCTCTATTATCCTTTGCATCAGCGTCCACATCCTTGCGCTCGAGAAGCAGTCGCACAATGGCCTCATGTCCGTTTGCAGCTGCCCATGACAATGGCGTCCAATCATCAATGTCCTTTGCATCAGCCTCTACATCCTTGCGCTCGAGAAGCAGTCGCACAATGGCCTCATGTCCTTTTGCAGCTGCCCATGTCAATGGCGTGCGGCCTCTATTGCCCTTTGCATCAGCGTCCACATCCTTGTGCTCAAGAAGCAGTCGCGCCACAGCTTCATGCCCTTCCATAATTGCCCATATCAGTGGCGTGTGGTCATCCTCGTCTCTTGAATTCCAGTCCTCAGGTGTATTCACTAATGCCGTTATATAGTGCTCCAATCCGAAGCAATTTTTTTTTTTTTTTTTTTTTATATCATTTATCGCAGGCCGCCCTATGGGCTATGGCGATGTTGAGCTAAACTAAAAGAAGGTTAAATACAACGACCGAAGCATTCCCGCCAAAAGTCACCAATCCTAACCCTACACTGTCTAACTACATGTGGTTCCCGCTGTCACTCTGTGTTGCGGGGGGGAGAACGTCCAGCCTTCGGCCTCAACCCCAATCCGAAGCAAGCAGCCGCATGTATGCCAGAGAACAGCTTGCTATATTTACAGATCCAATAATATTTAGGCTGTAAATAGCTGTCGTGCAACGCTTGTAAAGCGCAATGGGATTCGTTGCTCCGGTGCTGTAGCAACTTCAAGGCAAGACCTCTAACAGAATCATTCGACTGCTCATGTCGTGCATACCGACCCCATTGACAGGCTGCATATTCTAAGAAGGGAAAGTCTCTCATTCGTTGCTTCAAATTGTCGATGGAGGTACAAGGTGAAGCTAATTCGTTGAAGTTCAGGTATGTTAGACAAGTCTCTGCCGCAGTGCTGTATCTGCTAGGAAAATATGTGCCAGCATGTTGCTTGAAATATTCCTCCACTGAATAGTGCACGAACCGAACAGTCTTTGTCTCCTCATCCAAGGTGACCAGTCCAACACAGCACTCTAGCAATGCTTTCTTTGAAGGAATATTGTCTGTATCCAATTTGATATCACCTCGCTCCACCGCAAGTGCATCGCTAAGCTCATCTAGCTTTAGTGGTCGGTAGGCAAGATGCAGCCACATTAGTACTCGCATGCCCAGTTCCGAGTCAGCACTCGGTAGCAACTTGATTCTATCAATCATGCCTGCAAAAGCCTTATCAAGGTTTACAGGCAATTCTTTCAGTGCCTCCCGCCGCTTTCTTTTCGTCCTCTGACCAAGTACCATGCTAATATGCAAAACTGGAAGTAGAAACATCCCTTGGGACTTCTCTATAATCGCACTAAGGATATCAGCTTTCAGCCCTTCGTCCATTGCATCTTGATTTGTATCGTTTCTAATTGCATGATCAATGTATGCTCTGATGTCGCTTGCGTTAGCCGTAACTTCAACTGCATGTTGCGGTTTGGCTAGATAGGTATCGACTGCTGGCTGTATATGAGGTCTCCCAGTGAGAAATATTCGAGTAGTACTGAATTCACTGCGAAGCGTTTCAAGGAGCCCTTTCTGAACCTGGGAGTCTAGCTCATCTAGAGCATCTATGCAGACAAAGTTGCGGTCAAAATAAGATAGAGTAATCTCAAGCATTTTGGAAATATCCTTCCTCTCTACTCTCCTATCCCGGTGTTGGATAGATTCCAATATGCTGACCACTGTCTCCGGTACTTGTGATGTCGCAATTAGAAACTGTTTAAGGAGGCTGCCTAAGATATTGACTTCTGTTTGCTGCCCTTGGTCTCGATAGTCGCAATATATATAGGCGATGCCTACCGTATCTGGCACAACGAATTTGGATGTAAGATCATCGATCACAATGGAACTACACAGATGCAAAGAGTTATTAATGATTTAAGTCCTATATCTGTATGGACAACGAGACAAACATACCAGATCGTTGTTTTTCCTGCACCAGGGGCACCATAACAGCATAGAATACGGTCGCTCAGGCTTGCATCTTGTGCAGTACTATCAAACCATTGTTTGATAATGGTCAAGGTTGAAGAGCCAGGTACCTGTGCCATCGACGCGACGAGACTGCATATCCTGATGTCTTTTCGGGGACTCCAGTGGAGATAGCATTTGTAGAAGTTCTCGGATTCGACGGAGTTCTGCCTTTGCAGTGTTGTTCAAGATTTTATTGAGCTTGGATAATGGTGCAAGTTCAGATTCAATATTCCGGAGATGATTGCGCATCTGCTCAAGCCTCTTAGAGTGCTGCATGATCCTATCCATGACAGCCATGTCTGCACACTCTCGAACACTCCGTTCCTTTTCAGAAATATCGTTGATCAATGGCTGGAACTCAGTAGCAAAGGGCTTGAACATGTATCCTAGCTTCATCATCCTAGAGGTTGAAGGGTCAAAATACTGGCGTGCCTTCACAGAGAAAACGACAATAGCAGCGTACAGCTCTGGTAGAGCGGAATCCAGCTTTTGTTGAAGATTGGGTGTTGTTGTTGCAGACAACATAATCCCCGATGATGTTTCCGTATAGACACTGGCATAAAAATCGCATACTGCCATTTTTTCAGCGATAATGGCGGTAAATTGTTCAAGACTTTCCGTAGTCTCAATATGGTTCAAAGTAATCTACCAGCGGTCAATTAGCTGCCGTAATAAATACTAATATTCCAACTGTAAAAAAGGATAATATTTAAATAAAACCAACCTGCAATATTCCTCTCACACCCGCCCAAACCAGGGCTGTAACCTCCGGACTATGCTGTATTGCCACATCCACAATCTGTGCATAGCTATTAAAGGTTTTCAGGATGCCTTGCAACCGCTGTACAGTCACAGATTTATTGCTCTGCTGTATAGCAGTATTTAAGTCGCCTATGGTCAACTGTACAATTTCGCTTGCTGCTTGATGTGCATGCTTGCTGGTTTCGAGAGGTGGCAATCCCATTTCTGGTAGCTTTTTCTCGGCTATCTTAAGCGACTTTTCCCACAGTGATTGGAGGTTACTCGGAGGAGCAGCTTTGGCACTGGGGTCATCTCCGGAGGTTGTTGAAGGTGCCGATGCGGCAGTAGTTGTGGCTGGCACAGCGGCATCAGCGCTTGGGTCATTTCCGGGATTTACCAGGGGTGTCGATGCGACAGATACAGTAGGTGAAGACGCCCCTGGGAGGGGAGATGCCGGGTTTGTAGAACGCCATAGAAATCGCAAAGGAGATCTTGATCTCGCTGGCTCTTGGTTGTTCGAGGGTTCAGGGGACAAGGTCTCTCGCTGTCGTGTACCCGAGTTCTGTGTGCGAAAACGCTGGCGCCAGCCTGCTGCCCGATTCTTGAGGAATGGTTCCTTTTGCTTTTGTCCGCTCATCCTGGCTATTTCTGCTCTTGATTTGTCGCTAACGGAAGCGCTGACAGTAGTGAAGATTATTACTATATTTCGTATCTTGGAGCCGATGGAGAGATATCCTGACAGATTGCGTTGCTTCGCTGCATACTATCTATCACCCAGAGCCCCCGCTTTCAGCCGCTCGGCTGCAAGTGTTTGCTTATAATACCTCCATACCAGGTCCCGGAGGGGGATGACGGGGCAGGGGTAACAAGCGGGCATCTTGGCATCAGTTTAGTAGTCAGTATCATAACTCGCAGTATGAGGTTAATCAGTGCAGCTGTGTACGCATTTTCAAGTACACTGTCTAAATTTCCAATTCTTGCGCGCTTTGATCTCCTCAACCTCCAACTGCGATGCCAGTGACTGTGGTTTATATAGCAGCATGGTAATGGTACCGCTTGCATGCTGCAAAATCACTGTCACGAATTTCATTCTCAATTTATAGCAAGCATGGTGGCATGTTGATATAGCAGCATGGTAGTATTATAGCATGGCAGCATGATGAGAATACATGTCATGAATATCCACTTGCTTATAGCATAGCAGTGGTATAGTAGCATGGTAATATCGTGAGAAGGTTGGGTGTGAAGAGGGAGGATAAGGAGAGAGGGGTGGGGAGGGGGTAGGAGGACGGGGGATCGGGAGCTCGGTATGGAACTCGGAGTAGTGGAGTGGTGGTATTGAGGGGCCTCACGGTCGGGACGCCGGTCACTGCTTGTACTGAAGAAGTTGTAAAAGAAATAGCACGCCTACTAGTAATTATTTCAGCTTTCTATTAGGCAAATCAAGATCCTGCTACAATTACTATTTTCCCACTACGCAAGATACACCATATACATTCAACATCGTCTTTCATCAAGCTGGACTCCCAACAGCATATATAACTTAACCTCAATAGATATTTCTGTGCCCTAAGAGACTTAAAACAAGAGCCGTATTTTGTATTCCATTATATATCCTAACCATCTAACATCTCCCTCCCTTCAACGTCAAATGCGTCCCGCGTCAATGCAAACCGAAAGAAAAAAGAAGATAAAACGGAAAACGGAAAACAAAGCAAAATCATGTTGTTGGTTGTGAAAAGTAATTTACTCTGCACCTCCAAGGACCTTCATTTCTACAAATGATTGAGGAGTCTGTAGAAAACTAGCAGCGTGCATTCGCCAGAGTCAGCCGAATAAAGTCAGATGCTCAGGAATTACAAAGCTCGCAACGGGGTTCAGAAGCTCTGGCTGTGATAAAGATGAGTCCCCAAAGCATCTTTTTTTTCTTTTTGTTTATATCACGTAACCCCGCTTGCAGCTGTTCGCCATGGCAGGGCCCCTGGGTCTATACCCTCAATGCTCGGAGGCAAGCATATCTACCTTCCCCTCCACCACCTCCTCTACAAACGAAACTATCTCCCCCTCCCCGCCGCACCTCCTCGCGGCAATGAAAATAGCTACACGTTTCCTCCACCGCTAACTTCTTACAAACGAAACGTCGCCCCCTCCCCTCCCCCGCACCAGATTCCTTCGCCGACATATGCCCCCGACCAGTGCTCTTACTCCCCTATGCTCTCAAGGAGCGGAACAGTTGTTCCAGGATGTCTACCTCTTCCCCATTCTCCTGCCGTTCTACCCACTTTCTTCTCTCAAAGTCCCTCCATTCCGCCCACCCTTTCGGGTAGTCCACCTCTTCACACCTGAAAGCCAGGTGGTCCGCTGTTTGTCTCTTGCCGCATCTGCACCCCGCACCCTCCGCCGCCTTCCCAATCTTTACGTCCCACTCCTTCGTCATCCCCTTTCCTATACCAATAGACTAGCTCCCAGGGCTTCAAGAAACACCCCAACAATGGCACCCACGTGGTATTGTTAATTGTTGTAGTACACAAAGTAGGATCTGCCGGGGGTAACCGTTGTCACCCTGGTTCCTAAACACAAATGAAAATTCAGACTGCTCTTTTCCAATATCATCGGCTAATCGAGATTTTCTTGTACCAAAACCGAGGTTTCTTGAGTGAAATCTTTCGGGAAATGTTAGTCATTGTGTAAATTTCACGTTGTTATGATAAGAATAATACTGCATTCAATAACAATCAAGCTTGCTACTTCCACACTTGAGGAAAACAAAAGAGTCGCTTCCATCGTCCATACATATACCAGGCAAACACACAAACAATCCTTCTCCCTTAGAGTTTTCTCCGACGGCACATTCATCACACGGACGCCCCATTTCGCATCCCGGCGGCTCAACCATTCCCCCGCTCCGAGCCATACCTGCATTCCAGTATTCGAATGAGGGGATAGATCAGCGTCGTTCCAACACATTGCTGCTCGCAGGTTTGCGACATCTCATTAAGAGCTTGCAGGTGGGATTCTGTGGGAAAGGAGAATGGACCGGATCCGTTGATGGGGCTGTTGCGGTGGGTGGAGAGATGACAGGGTGATCTTGTGCCGATGTTCTGTATTTGATTGTGCGTTGGTATACCCCTGAATTGGGTCTTTTCTTTTTTCCCTTTCTTCATTATTATCTCTTTTGGACCTATCCTCGTTATAGCCTATAGGCGCTGTACGAGTAATCATTTTTTGAGAAACGACGTGAGCTCGTCCGGATTGATGTGACAGTGGCTTGGCAGGAAGCTTAGTCAGGAGCCTGATTATATAATATTTCCCAACTTCTTTCGCGCAGTCCGGAGATCTCAGATCACAGAAGTGACAACATTAACCGACTTTATTGGCTTCGCATTGAAGGTATTCAATTGAGCTCTGGGAATGAGAGTCCTCCGGTAGAGGTCATTATTCGAGGAGCTTAGCCCTTACTCAGTTTGAGCAAGATCTGACGAATTGTGTCAGTATTCAACTCCTTCACTTTCATTTCATCGTTTCTGGCAGCGAATAATTTAAGCGTGCCAAGAGAGTCTGGGCGCGAGAACAGTTTCCGGTCGCAAATTCTTATTATCTTCCCTGAAGCGCTCCTAAATCGTCTAAGAGTTTCTTTTTCTGTTGTTGTTACCCATACGCAGCTCGTTACCACTACGGTCTGGTGACTGCTCCTAGCAAAGAGGAGCCTTGATAACCACTTTTTGGTCTCCAGCAAGTACCTGAACTATTCGTGTAATTGGCAAAAAAAAAAAGAAAGAAGCGGAAAAAAATGTATATAGAGAATTTAAGAAACGAGTTACCCCGGTTCCAGCTCCCAATTGGATCATTGCTGGAATTGTAGAACTCTAACTCGCAAGAGATCATTGCTGGAACCGGAGCATTAACAGTCCATCTCAGTGAGATGCCGGACAATTGTTCGATGCCCTCAATGGCGCTTGCAGTTACCTCCATCGCTGGAGACCACAGCATTCCACTTCACTTCAACCAAGGCGCAGGTCATTTCACACACCTAAGAAAAAAAAAAAAAATTAAATAAAAGTCTTGCACCCATTATCTCACTCTCAGTCGCTCCTCCCGCCTCCGGCGGCGTCGGTATCATCTCCAGCAACTACAGCCCCCCGGCCCTTTTATCAAGCAGTCGCAGTAGCATCTCATACCCCCGACTCCAGCAGCCGCAGCGGCATCTCACACTCTCCCTCTCCGGCGGCCGCAGTAGCATCTTACCCCTTGGTAGGTCCATTACCTGAACCCTTTAATTTCAACGAAATATATATCCATATTAACCATATTCAACGTCCAACTCCTTAATAGATCTAAACGAAATCCAAGACATCTAGCGGATACATGTTTTCTCTCCCCCCTCTACCTACTTTTCCACCTCATGGATCACTGCTTCTGACCTCTAAGCCATGAGCTTCCTCCGCGACCCGGCAGTGTGCGTCTCAATTCGCTGTCTTCAGTTTCCGCAATTTTTATGCAGTCAGCGACATTGAAAATGTCTCAAAGCTATCCCTTTGCGGTGGCATCCTTAAGGGCACACGTATATGCACTGACTTGTAATCCACATATTCATTCCCCTTTCAAATTCGTCGGTTTCATCTTCCGGTCATTCCTGCCCAACGCCCATTTTCATGGGCTTCCCTCTCATCATAGATGTCCATCCTTTGCTACCCTGTTCAGCGCTTTATCCCGCTTAATCTCTTTGCAGCAAGGTTAACTGTCCACGAAAAAACCTCGGGGCTGCGCGCTGAACAAAACAAGCCCCAGTGTTTCTTCCAAATTCCAGCAGCCGTAAGTTCAGATATCGTAGTAAACCTAACCCACCAAAATAAGGCCTACCCCCCCGCCAATGAAAATACACAAGTCATATGATATACCCGCTTCATTTCATTTTATTCCCAGTTATCCATCTATTCTCATCCCTATCATATTAATATCATCCACCATCCCCATCTCCCCTCACCCACCATCGCTCCATCTAGTGAGCGGCACGAGCCGAGCCAGCTCGAGCTTAAGATAGTTAAGATCACGCTAGTGTTTCTCTTGACAGCTCACTAAAATGCTCAGCCAGCGCAGGGTTTCATAAACTTGAAGCAGGAGTAAATGTACAAGAAATACTGAATCTAGCGGATAGCGGCGAGGAGGATGAAGCTGTAGAATAGTTTAGATTACTTAGTTATCAATATCATGTAATCAAGGCTCGCTGGCTCGAGCTCACCCTCCAGCTCGGTCACTACCTCCATCCCAATTCCTCCATGCACTTTTTTTTTTTTTTTTTTTTAATATCATCCATGCACGCAGGATAATGTCTTATATAACCAACTAAATGGAGTATCTATTAAAAGTTTAAGATTTTCATTGATTCTGTATGTTACTGCATAATTCACAGCTCTAACCCACCAAATGTAATATAAGTTTTTGTTTCATTTTTCAATTTCCAAACGTAGAAACGGCAAGACAGCCAAAAATAAGATACTCAAAAAGTATATATTAGCATCAACCTTGTTCCAATACTAACCACTTCATAACTGTAACCATGAGCAAAGGAAAAGATAAGATTCAAAGCAATATAAATAAATTTAATTTCATCAATCCCGTCCTCGTCTTCCATCCTATCCGATCCACTTCCCCACATCCACACTCAACAAGCAAACAGCAAACAACCGAACCAGCCTTAGTCTCTGGTTACGAGACTAAACCAACCTTACCAGCGGCTCCGAACCCACCGGCGCCGCCGAACCCGCAGGTCTTGCCGGCATGGCTGAGCTCGCCGGTACAGCCGAACTCTCCGGTACAGCCGAACTCGCCGATAGAGCCGAACTCGCCGGTACAACCGAACTCGCTGGAGCTGCCGAACCCACTAGGCGAAGCGACTCGGACTACCTCTGATGTAGTGACTGAGCTCACTGAGAGGCTGCTCAAGGCACTTGCAGGCACCTCAAACCGCTCAGCTCCAGGGCCTGATGGAATTAGCTATAGGTTCAAAGCTGATTAACAAAACCATTCTAAGGAAGCAATTGATGAAGGAGCTGGCTACCGAACTGGCTGAAGGTAGAATGCCAAAGGGCTGCCAAATTCAGCAAAGTCATCATGATACGGAAATCTGGTAAAGGCCCCAAGTAGGCGAAGAGCTGGAGGCCAATTCAACTCATTAACTGCGTGGGCAAGCTGATGGAGAAGGTGGTTGCAGATGACCTTCAAGGTGTGGGCCTGTTCCACAAGGGGCAGTTTGGGGGGGTGAGAGGCAGGTCTGCCATCGATGCCTTGTTCCGGGCTGTAGTAGTCAGCCAGAGAGCTCTTGCACGGAAAGGAGGCGCGGTATGGGTCATGGAGGATGTCAAGGGCGGATTCGGAAACACAAGATGGGAGGTTGTCAAGGAGCGGGTTCAGGGCTCACCAGCTGAGAAATGGCTACCCTGGCTAGAGACCTTCTTCCGAGAGCGTGAATTCGAAGTCGAGTGGGATGGGCAGGTAAGGAGCTGCGGAAAATCAAATGTGGGAGTGCCACAGGGGTCTCCGCTGTCCCCAGTAGCATTCCTGATCTTCATGCCACCAATATTGGAGGAGATCCCTTCGTTCGTTGATGATATCAACTGCGTGGTAGTGAACTGGGGACCAGCTAAGGGCATGAGACGGATTGGGGCCAGGGTAGCAGAGGCAGTCAGGGAGGTAACCCAAGCCCATGAGTTGCCACTTGAGGCCTCGAAGGAGGAGGTCCTAGTCATTGGTAAGAAGACTAAGAAGAGAGCAGATGTTGAGAGGAGCAAATGGCTAGGTGTGATCTGCGACAGCACCCTTGACTTCGACCACCATTGAAAGAGCCGGATTGCCAAAACCAGGAAACCTTTGGGGGCTCTCTGGGCTAGGGAACTCGCCATAGGGGATGAGCCCTGCCTCATGGCGGAAGGCACATACTGGCATGGTGAGGGCAGTAGCTCTATGGGGTTCCGAGATCGGCTGGAGAGGCCAAAGGAAATAGAGAGAGGAGTTTGAAAGGCTTCAGTATCAGGCCCTCCACAAATGCACTGGGGCGGTTCAGGGAGCGGCGAGGGAGAAGGTCGAGGCAATTGCAGGTGTCGAAAGTGTGGCCCTAATCCTCGATCAGAGCCAGGCGAGGTATGCTCTAAGGTCAATAAGGGACCCCACAGGTGTGGGGGACCTATGGCCTAAGAGCTTCAGAGGGATGCAGGCCGCGGACCAGACCGGGAGGGCGAAAAGGGCCGAGACTTGAGAGACTTTGGGCTAAACTGGACAGAGGGTGTGAGCAAAGAAGATGGTTTTGAATCGGTAGCAGGGCGAATTGCCAGCAGGCTTGAGATTGACGAGGAGGAGAGAGTTTCCTGGGGGCGAGATGTTCAATTATTGGGGGCAGAAATTGAGGTCGTTGACCTCAAACTGGGCAAGGAGGACGCCCCTGCCAAGTGGGAGAAGGCCATCAACAAGGCCAAGGGTGATTCAGTAGCTGTTTTCACAGACGGCAGTCGCAACGAAGAAGGAGGAGTGGGAGGCGGTTGGTGCTGGAGACAGGTGGTAGCAGGCGAGTCAGAAGGGTCCCGGCGGGTAGGCACAAAAGCCACTGTATAGACCGGTGAGATCTCAGGCATGAGGGGTGCCCTTGAAACAGTTGATGGCAGGGCAAAAGTACTGCGACTTGCTGACTCTCAGGCAGCCATCAGTGCAGTTCAGAGAGCAGGAAAAACTGGCAAGGCGAGGACGGCGGACCTAGCGCGCGTGGTAGAGCTCGTCGCAGAAAGGCGGCGGAGGCTGAGAGAGGCTGGGGCTGTGAAGCTTGCTTGGGTCAAGGCCCACGTGGGGATAGAGGGCAATGAGAAGGCAGATGAGATGGCCAAAGAGGGGGCCAGGTGCATGAGGTATGATGGCCAGGCCACTGAGGGCGGTCTGAGGCAGGAGTTAGTTCGAAAGAGAAAGGAGGAGAGGGAACGAGTTGGGGTTTGGGAAGGGCAAATTTATGCGGTGGGGCAGGAGAGCACTCACAAATCACACATTACACCTGGCTGCGGACCGGAAAAGGCGGAGCGATGTGGAGGAGGGTGATCGGTGGTGAGGAGGTGCATTGCACGTGTGGAGAGGTGTGGAGTGCTGAGCATGTGGTGCTCAGGTGCACCGAGCTAGAGAGACCTCAGAGGAAGGATAAGGATGGGATACAAGTCACCTGGCAATCCTGGGAGGACTTAGAGGAGAAAGGGTGGAAGCAGGAGGATGTGGAGGGTGATCCGGTCGAGCATTGGTTTGCCTGCCTCGATCTGGGGTAGCTGGGGACGGAACGCACTGGGTGCTCAAGGTGTGTACGTAGAGTATGCAGTTAGCGGCCTGTAACCTGGCCGGGTATATGGGTCCCTTCCATAGGCTGGTAGCCTGTATGCGGGGTTATGTGAATATAAAAAAAAAAAAAAAAAAAAAAAAAAACGTCCCCATTCTCCCCAAACTCTTTTCCATCATCTCCGCCTGCTGCATCCACATTTTCGTCTCACTGTTCACAATGGTTGGGTCGTCAACAACGCCATAGTGCTTTGAACTGTTGAGCAGATCGATCGTATCAATCAGAAGCTTTATCGCCTCGTCATAAATATCGTCACGGAAAATGAAAATGTTGCGGTTCTCACAGAAGCTCCAGTCACGAGGGTTTGTGTTTTTTGCGGCACCCTGGGATGGGTGGGTAGCGGCGATTGTTCCAGGGGAGCCCGCACGCAATGACGCATTCGACTTGATTAGAGAGCGTCATAAGAGATGTCACAACTGCGATATAGGGCTGTGCTGCAAAGTACCTGGACAGCATGAGAGCATCGATAGTGGAGTTTCCAGTGAGGAGTGGTGCTTTACCGTAGGTTGTTATAAAAGGGATTAGGTTGTGTTCGGCAAATCCCCAGCGACTTTTCCATGGGCAGTTTGATTCGACTGGCCCTCAAGCATCGCAACTTGGAACGAGGTACGCAGCGTTTTTTTTTTTTTTTTTTTTTTTCTTTCTTTCACATAACCCCGCATGCAGCTGTTCGCCAAGGCAGGGCCCCTGGGTCTGCACCCTCAAAGCCCGGAGGCAGGCTTATCTAACTACCCCTCCCCCCGTCACCTCTACAAACGAAAATCTCGACCCCTCCCCGCCCCACCTCCTCGAGGCAATGAAAATAACTACATCTTTCCTCCACCGCCCACCTTCAAACAAACGGAAATTCGCCCCCTCCCCTCACATCTTTAGCGACCCGAAAAATTCTTCCAGCACATCCACCACCTCCCCGTTCTCCTGATGTACCATCCACCTTTTCTCATCTACGGCTTCCCATCTTCCCCATCCTTCTGGATACTCTATCTTCTCACACCTGAAAGCCAGGTGGTCCGCCGTTTGTTTCTCCCCGCATCCGCACACACCCCCTTCTGCCGCTTTCCCTATTCTGATATCCCACTCTCTCCCCATCCCCTTCCCCGTTCTCAGCCTAGTGAAAGCCGTTGCCGCCCCCCTGCTCCACCTCATAACTGAGCCCCCTCCGTACCCACATTCTCTCCTTTCTGCCGCGCGCAGCTTCTTCCATTTCTGCTGCAACCCCCCTTCCGTCACCACCGACCTTCCAATCCTATTTGCCGCTTTCTTTGCTTCGACGTCCGCCGCTTCATTGCCTGCGATGCCAATATGTGCTTTCACCCACATCAGCTTGACGTCCCCCCCCCTTTCTCTTCCTTTCTGCGATGATATCCACTACTCTCTTTAAATCCCCGGTCCGGGCTTTCCCCCGCCTTCCTGCCGTTCTCACCGCCGCAATTGCCGCTTGTGAGTCCGTTAGAATGACAACGTTTGCCGGTGCCGGTGCCGCTTTCTCCATCCCCTTCCTCATCCCCCTCACCTCCCCGTCCCACACCGTTGCCCCCGTCCCCATCTCTTCTCCACCCCCTCTGTCCCATTTCCAATAGCCTCCTCCCACTCCTCCTTTCTCATTCATGCTCCCATCCGTATATACCGCTCCCCCCCTTGCGTGGCCCAGAAAATGGAATTTTCCCATTCCTGTACTCCCCCTCCCTTGCGTCCCTCTCTCATTACTTCTTCCACTTCCACTTTCGCACATCCTCCTCCCCATGATACTTCGTCCACCCCTTCCGGCATGACGAAACTAACTGTGCTTTGCGCTTTCCCCGCCACCGACTCAAATCCGTCCTTCTTCTGTGTCGCCCACCCTATACTCCAATCCCTCCAGTCCCTCCCTTTCTCTTCCACATCCCCTTCTCCCCTGAAATCCGCGGTCCAAATGTCTCCGCATCCTTCCGGATCCCCCATGCTTCTCGCCACCAGCCTCGCCTGCGCGGCGTCTAGTGCTGTTTCTGCGCTCTCCACCCCTGCAATCCAGTTTACTTTCTGTTTTGCTGTTCCGTGGACGGCGCCCGTGGCTTTCTTCAGTACCTGATACTGAATTTTCTCCATCTGTTTTCTCCATTCCTTCTGTCCCCTCCATCCTATCTCCGACCCCCACATCATCATCGCCCTTAGGTACGCAGCGTAAGAGGCTCCTGAATTGGAGCGGTGGGGTCCAGTGCCTGGAACGGACTCGGCGAGACAGCGAAGGACGATGGAAGAACATTTTGAGGATATCCTTGAGTGGCTCGTGGCGAGCCTTGATACATGTGTGGAGAAATGCAAAAACTATTAAATTGCTCTTCAGGATTGAAACTCTCTTGAGGAGTTGGCTGCGGCAAAGCCTCGAAATCATTGAGTGGGTCGTTGGTATTAACATCCACATTATGAGCATTCCGAGCCGACGCTCCTTTTTTTTATTTTTTTATTTCATTAATCGCTTGCCGCCCTTCGGGCTATGGCGATGTTTAATTACATGAGAATTGTATACACTCGTTCCTGCTGTCCTCACTCCCCTATGCCGGCTCCTCCAAGAGGTCCGGTCCCCGTGCCGACGCTCCTGCACCGGTATCTTCAGCACTACGAGTGCGCTTCCCTAGACTGGAATGCCCTCCTGTAGCTGCAGCGTTGCTTCGACCTGCTTGGGTATTGGATTTTCTTCTGCGCCTTGCTTGTCTGCCACTCGTAGAAGGTTGAGATCGATTCTCAGCCTGATTGTTAGTGAAAAATATGCATAATTGGAAGAAGACAAGCATACTGACTGGCCTGTTCTAGTCTGCTGATGACCACTCCCACTACCGTATTGTTCTTCAGCATTGGTCTGCTATGTTTTTCGTTAGCAGGGAAGTGAACAAAACACAAACATGAACTACAACCATCGAGGGGTGGAAGAAAGAAGGGGATAACGTAGAAAGGGACAAAGAACTGACATTGGGAGATTCCGCTACGACACCCTCCATGGCATCATCATCACCTGCGAAACCACTTGTGCTTGTTTTCGCAATGTTGTCAAGGGTCGTGTCAGGGCGAACTCTGCCTTGCGCCCTGAACGATGCTGGTGTATATATCTGCCAGGTTTTACGTCTCATTTCAATTTCCTCTTGACTTTCTATATGTGGTAGGTAGTAGGGTTTCGAATCCTCTCTCGTGTTCTGTTTCTTGATGGGGATGTTGATGCAAAACTGACGGGTCTGCAACAGAAAATCTGCGTGCAGAATTTGAAGGAGGCATATGTGTGGCAACCGCAAAATCGGACTGCTGATGAAGCCACCACTTGGTCTTCTCCCTAGCGTCAAGTAGTTGCCGCTCCCAATCCGCTTCAAGTGCAGCCTTGCTGGCTGCATCAATGCTGTTTCCTCCCGGCCGGGAGGTGGACTCTTCTGTCTCTGTGGCCTTTTCCTCGCTTTGCCCATGCTCCTCTCTGTCACTTTCTTCTGCCGTGGACTGTGCGACAGTCGCAGGAGTAACCGTGACCTGGACATCGTACCCATTGCTCCTCAGGTAAGTGTCAAAGGACATTGCATGCCCCTCATATGTGTTTGGTCTGGGCGCTACGTCAGGTTTCCGCCTCCTCTGAACCCCAAGGGGCAGATTAGTATCGTCAGAAAACCTAACTGCATCAATTCTCAACCCTCCATGTGGCTTTTTTCTCTCTTTGGCATTGTGGGGCCGGTCAAAACTTTCATGATGAGGATGCTCATCAACCAGGCTAACTGAGTTTGTGGGAACATAGATTTTCGGGGTGTTTGGAGGCGCAAAAGGCAGCGCACCTTTCATTTGATTCCTTTGATGCCTATCAGTTGCAGCCCCAGTAGACAGCTTCAAATTTGTAAGCAAGGGAGCCAGTTGACGCCGGTCCTTTTTCGTCCGGTAGCTGTTCAACTTCTACCGTTGAATGTCAGTGCTACACATTGCGAATGGGGCATCCGCGTCCCCACTATAAGTTACATTGCCTCTGATCTGGAGGTAATATAACAAGGCCCACGCTACTACAGAGAATGCAAAGGACACTCACATATGTCGCACCCGTCAGCAAAAGATTAGTTTTCTCGTCCTTCTTCCTTCCAGAATCAATTCCCCCGATAATCTTCCTCAAGGCGTTCATTCTGCCCCAATACACACAAACCTTTCACTCCGAAAAGCACCTGAATGTACTTGCTGCTCAAATAGAGTATATTCGATAGCAGAAGTGTACTCAGTTCAGATATTGATGGATTTCTAGATGCAGTGGTGGTGGTGAATGCTGTAGTAGTTGTTGTGGTTCACGCCGAGAAGGAAGCGAGGATGGAGAGCAAGTGGCATCGCCCGGCCGACTGCAAGGAAAGTGAGCCAAGCCCGCACAATCGCTCCCGGCACACTGCTGACCTGCCAATGTCTGCCAATCAGAAAGCCCGCCATCAAATTACCATCTTGCAGGCTGCTAAGAACCTGTTTTACTTGTGTCGCCATGGTTTTGTAAAAACACGCCTAGAGTAGTAGAGACTGTGCCTGAGGCTGACTAAACCATCGTAAAGAAGGGGCTGCTTACAATATATACAGTGAGGTATCAGGACATGCACCTGCGCTGAAGCTAATGGCCTCAGGGGAGAGCACCTTGTCTTTGAATGGCCAACGCAGTTCAGGGCATCCTCTCCTCAGGCCGCCCCTCTTAGGCTGCCCCTCCTCTTTGCCCTGGCTTCCTCCCGTGGTTGCCTGCCCAATATAGCATGTCCCGTGCGTTCACCCCCTTAGTGGAGGGCTTACTTTCGTTCTGTAGAAATGAATCAGAGCAAACACCTCCAATGCTTGCCTTTCTTGCGCCCTATCCTCAATTCGTAGTAAACACGCCGATGGGATTATGGGAATGTCATGGCAAGGTTCTTATCCAGCTACCGACTCCCAGAAGCCATCAGTCAATATCAGAACACCAGCCCACGTCGCCAGCGCTCGAGCAAGGCACGGCCATCATACTCTCAATCTCCCCTTGTCCCTTATCCCACCCGATGCTTCGTAGCTGCAGGTACCTAAAGTTACCAACGCACCCACAGCGCACCAAATCTCAAGCTCGTTTGCTGACTGTCAACGAGACCTAGACGAGACACCGAGTACCGAAATAGGATTGATTCACAATGGCCAATATACGATCGCGGCTTCAACAGCCCCTGGCAATCTGGCATAGTATTCTCAAAGGTCCGGCGTGCTATTTAGACCATCGGGTTCTCGCAACTGCATGCAAAACTTTATGAGGCATTCAATCTCAGATCATGTGCATTCTGGCATGCGGTATGCGTCCGCGTGACGTATGTTAAAATTCATCGAACGCTAAAATCGTGTTCTTGTGCCCTAAAATCGTATACTGTACTTATCTCGGGGGAAGCCAATTATTGTCCCTTTTTGTGGTTCACATAACCCCGCATACAAGCTACAAGCCTATGGCAGGGACAATAATTGTTCCTCTCGACACTCGCGGCGGACGTAACTTTTGCACCCTTTAAACTTCGTGCTGACACTCACTAACATCCCCTACAACATTGTAAACAAATTCGAATTGCCGCTTCTATTTTGTCAGCATGGGTAAAGCTCCTTAATAACTAGGAAAAATATGAATTGCTCGCCCAAGAAATCTTCGCCAACATTGGCAGAAACCTTAAAATTGATCTGCCAACGAAATACCTCATCCCTGCCCACCAGATCGTTTCAGGAACGTAGCTTTGCCCTAGTCGAGTATAGCAGCCCGGATGAGTCCCTCGCTAAAGGGAGGCGAGGCAACACAGAGAGCAAGGGTCCCAGGTCCATACAGGCACCTCCTCTAATTCCCACGCGCTTCAGCTGCAGTCACCTCATGTCATAATTTAGGTTGACTATGGGCACGGAACGTGTCGCGGAGGCAGAAGCCTGCTCCCTCAAATTTGAGCAATTGAGAACCACAATGGTGATCAGGGGATTGAAAGTCTCAATTCAACTCTGAATTTTGCTGCAAGAGGTAAGATTAGCATTGACAGTCTTCGAATTAATGGGACACACACATTAACTGTCTAGCAAATTTGGACCATGAGGAATACCCTTTGGATTATTCTGAGCTACATATTTCCCAACAGCATACTGAGGACATCGAATATGATAATTTTTAAAGAAGCTAGTCGGCGGAGGAGGAGGAGACGACGTTGCACATTTGGGAAAGGTGCCGGGTGTGGAGAAGGGAATGGCCCGGAGTACGAGATGCACTCATTAGTCCCCAAAAGGGGGGGAAGGAGAAGGGGAAGGAGATCGACTCATAGCACTCATGGACTGGATGGAACGTTAAACGTGGGGATGGGCGGGAACATTTTTCCTCATTTTTTATCATTCATTTTCTACTCCTCATATTTCTCATGTACCTAATCTCACCATAGCCAACAGGGTGGTATGTGAGTAATATTTAAAAATAAAAAAAAAAAGATGAAGCTAGCCTTAAGTCAAAGGCACATGTTCTTCAAAGTCAGCTTTACAAAGCGTTCTATGTTCGCGTGAATATACCCTTTTTTTTTTTGTAGTCAGTAACCACGCATGCAGGCTAAGAGGCTATGGCAGGGATCCATATATGCATACCCGGGTCAGGTTGAGCAACTCCTATCCATATCCTCTACGTAAACACATTGGGCACCTAACGTATCCGATCCCTTCGACTAGCCCAGATCGAGGTCAGAGAACCACTCCTCGACCGCTCCTCACCACTGACCTTTCTCCTCTACATGGCTCCGCCTGTCCCAATGCGCAGCCGGGAGTAGTTGGTGAGGGCTCTTCTGCACCATCTCGCGAATTTTCTTCATGCACAACCAGCCCGTTCCTGTTCTCGATCTGGTTCCCCTCAATATATTGGTTGCTTTGAACATTACTTGCAATTGAATACAGTTGTAGTACTTAACCAGGGATTTTCTTACAAGAAAGTTAAAATTGACTGTGATGTTGGTGTGAAAGATACAATAACCAGCTAGGACATTCTGGGCCATGGCGAATATGTAGCCTTTTCATGATTCTGAGCTTCATATTTCCTAAGGGCAAAGTGAGGAGATGACCTTCAATCCATTGCTATTCTTGAGTCAAAAGCACATCTTCAAGTCAGCTTCACGGGCCGTTAATAAGTGCAAGACGTGAATACAGCTATGGAAGCCCTTGTACAATGCTGCAATTTCAACTTTGACCGCTACCGCTATGGTTATGCATAACGATTATCTAGACTCTATGCTAGTTTCAAGATTTTTTTTTTTTTTTTTTTTTTTTTTTTTTTAATTATCATTAATCGCGTGCCGCCCTTGGGGCTATGGCGATCTAGTTTCAAGATGCTTGAATGCTCAAAGCAAGTTTGCACTCGTTTGTGCTGTGAATGCGTATAGGATATACAGCTTTATTGCTAGGCCTTCTGCTGGGAGGCTACCATAGTGGTCACATACGGGAAAACAGTATTTATGAATGAATAAAGTGACGCCGACGAACTCGAAAAGTATCTTCACCCTTAAACTAATAGGCGACCATGTTAGAGAGCGGCTAGTTGCTTCCATAGAAGCGAGAAGACATGAGCAATTGTGGATCTCTGAATACCACGTCATCATAATCGGGCAAACAGGCTTTTGGTGTTAGCATTTATCAGGTGGCTGCTAGATCAATAGGAACTATAAAGTGTGATCCGATGAGCTTGTTGGAAAATAAAAACCTTATTCTCATGTGTTCAGCTTCGGCGCTCAAGTACACTCGGTATATGATATACCGTCTTACACTAAAGCTTTTTTTTAGAAAAATATCATTACTCGGGTGCCGCCCTATGGGTTATGGCGAGATACACTAAAGCTTATATGGTAAGTGATATGCGGTCGTTATTCCTAGTCGATGCTGTTTTGCTTCCTTTGACATTATATAAGCTCAATTCTGAATCCCCAATCCATGATCGAATCTAGACCTTCACTGCCACCTTTTTTTTTTTTTTTTTTTTTTTTTTTTTTTTTTCTTTTTTTTTTTTTTTTACATCACGTAACCCCGCTTGCCATGGCAGGGTCCCTTGGCAAGCCCAGAGACAGGCTTAACAAAGAAACTTCTATATACACCTCCCCGTCCCACCCCCCTCTCTCCGCTTCTAGAAACCTGATTCCAGAAACTTCCGGACGGCTCTTCCAGTTTCTGCATCAGGGAGGCTCCCCTACATATCTCCCCCTCTCCCCGCTCCCCTCTTCTCCACACCTTTCACTGCAACGTTCAGCAACTGTTGCAAAGGAATAGTATACCTTGTCGGCTGAGATGGTAGCCTCCAGTTTGCCGCTCCTCAAACAGAGCGTTTCAAGGGTAACTATCAGTTACACTACTCGTATAAGCAGAATACTAAGCTATGTTGGTAACAAATCAGGGAACTTCTTTTCCGAATATCTACCTCGCTGTTCTATTCGCTTCAACTCTCAGGACTGGAAAGATTCCTGCCTATGGTTCAGTGATGCACCTCAACAGCCTATGCCGGTGGGGATCGCCACACGAACTAACAGACCGTGATGCAAAATTCGAGATTTTAAAGCAAGGCGAAGAAATGTTTGTCAATTCACCAATGTCCACCTTTTACATCCCCAGCAGTCGGATCCTAAAAGAACTGGGTATCCCTATTGTGACTGTATCTGCATCGGACTTTCTAAATTACGATCGTATTAAGCTGCAATTGCAGCAGGGTTTCCCTGTATGGAATGTCACCACCTTGCACACAAAGTGTCTATACTCTAAAGACACTTTTTTCGGCAACAGCTCTACAGAAGAAATGGACAAAACAGCTTATTGCATCACGGCTTTTCCTTGCACTGCAAATAATTCCATTCAAGAGAAGGATGAAGAAAGAAAGCGGATCATTGACCATTTGAAAAATCACGACTTTTGGAAAGAGGGTGAGGATGACGAAGACGAAGACTATTAGCGAGAATATTTGGCCGAGGTTGTTCACACGGGGCTTGGGAAATGAATATATCGATGGGTATTGGCTTGCACAGCATCAAGGAGGTTGAAACCTCAGCTTGGGTTCTTGGGTGGGCGTAGTGGGATCGAATCGAAGTAATGAGACATGATGTAACTAGTTATCTCTGCTGGTATCATAAATATTCTCGTTCTAGGATGTTAGCATCAATCTAAAGAGGTTTGCATTGATCCGTTGTCTTGTCGGTATAATTTCTGAACACGACACAGTTAACTCGGGTTATAAGCAACTGCTTGGGACCAGTGTAAGGTTGCTAATAATCAAGAGGTTGCATATAACGCGAAATGGTACGTAGGTGACTGGAAATGTAAGAATACATTAACAGATCTAGTGCGATTGAATGAATCCTTACGTAAGTTCTGTAACCATTATATCAAGATAATGATCATATAGGGCTCAGAGATCAAATATGATGGTAGTAATGTAAATTATATTCTCAATAGAGGAGTATCTTAAGTATACTCTTTCTCATACCAATATTTCCTTTCTATCTAGTATTGATAGCAAGTTCTAAACATACTCATATATGTACAGATTATACCATTTGTAGTACTCAACTCTAGTACACTCATTTGAGTGCTTACATATAGAACGTTAATAATATTTTAATAGGTACTTAGGTCGCAGAGAAAAATCTTGTGTTCCCAAAATTTTGCCCTGAGATTTACTTTGTGGAAGCAAGTATCAGTCAACAAAATGGTTACTTCAGTAAGTGCTTCACCGATGTAAAGTTTAATTGGTTGAGATTTGTGCACTTATAATTCTGTGCACCTATAAAAATTTCAATAAAAATATCATTTCAACATTAATAGGCTTTAACGAAAACATACTTCGGCGAGATTATATATTACAAAGCTTGCCGTATTAATTTTCCCAATTCTTTCTTTCAGCTTCGACATTTTAAACGAGCGGCCCTATCGTGACAAATTTAGTTTAGCCTGCAAAACTGCGCTGTAAAATTATGCTGATGTTGCGCTGCAAAACTACCTATGCTGCAAAATCGCGCTACAAAATTAGGTTGAGGTTGCGCTGTCAGAGTGATTGCAATTGCATTGCAATGTGGTACCCCACAATGCAGTCAAGGAGTCCAACGTTCTGCCAAGGTTTGAACTGATCTGCACCTTAGCTGAAGTGGGAAGCTGTGGTCTCTAGCGACGGAGGTAACCAAAAGTACATGGAGAGGACAGAATTGAAGGTGTTGGTTCAACTCTTGAGCTGAGCAGGAGAAGAGGGTTAATTGAATTAGGCTGACTTGTTTGGTAATTTTTTTTAATGCCAAAAAGAGTATATTGCAAGGATATATATATCTCAACACATCTTTCTCAATATATGCCATTCTCAATACATACCTTTTAAATATGTACGATTCTTAATATATACCGCTCAATAACATATACATCGCGGACAAACGTTCCAATATTACCCTGCGTCAGGGGTGGTTTTGAAAGCACTTCCGCTGACGCTCCAATCAGTCAAAATGTAACCTCTCATATAAGAAACTCGCTATTTTATACATATTATTAAGCAGAAATAATAAGAAACGTTCCAGTAACGAGAGTCTTATTTTCCTATACAAAACATTCAGGAGCGGAGATTTGTTGGAGGTTGCTTATATCGGGGGTTGTTTATAACCCGAGGTTGTAAGGTTGGTCGTTATTGTTTGCAACTGTTCCCAAACATTTATCTCTAGATTACTGTAAGATTGTGAGATGGTGTGGCCGAAGGAGGAAGAGAATGTTGCATCTTCAGCAAATTTGGAGCAGCCAGCGTACAGCCTGGACTGCATATGTGCTTGTAGGTAAGTGACGATTTCCATTTTGGAAATTTTACATTTGAGATGAATATGGTAGTAGCATTCACTCAACGAGGAGACATAAGAGGCAGAAGAAATGTGAATGCGACTATATAAATCTCATGTAAGAATGCAACCTGGAGAGAAGAGAAACCCGAACACTGCAGCCCAAGTACACATATACGGAAGCTTAAAATGGGAAATGGAATATGGCCGAGATCTCCTTTATGAACTCCACCTCCCTCCCCGACCTATTCGAATACGTGGAAGCACGCTTCTGATATGACCCTAATCTGACCATCCCGATTGATGTCCTAAACCAGATACACTTAGCAATTATTTGAATTATCCATTCTTCACTAGTAATCTTGCTCACTGTTCGAGCTGCCACCGCTACCAGCGGCTTCGGACAACAACTCCAATAGAATCGACACCTGAATGTATCCAGGAGCCGACTCGTCCCGAAAGCCACAGAGCTCCCAGCAACGAGGACTCCTAGCGGTAACCTGCTGGCTAGAGCTGTTGGAAGATGCGGTGGACGGGCCAAGGCCATCTTTCTCATTAACTTCTTCGATGCTTCGCTGAACGGCTCGAAGGACTGGCTGTGGCCATTCGATTTTAGTTGAAAGTGTGTTCCGCTGCATACCGTCCAGTTCCTTCAATGCGTACGCCCGAGCCACAGGGTAAACCGCGAGCATGAATTCGGTTTCCGTTTGACTGTCTCGCATGTAAGATTGATAAACATTGCTGGATGTAGGTAGCACTGTTGACATTGCACCTGCCTGAGCAGCAGCAAGCGCGATACCGTGACCCACGGCTGAGAAAGGCGTGGGGGGTTGTGAGCTGCTGGATTGAGACTTGAAACCGGTCTCCCATCCTCTTAGAACGAGGAGTTTGTACTTTGCCTTTGCTTGGGAGCTCATAATTGTCTTTGTCGGGGCGTAACTTGGGCTTCTCTTGAGCGATCTCCGGTAACGTTTCACTTGCCGACAGACCAGTTTGAACGTGATGGTCGTCAGGGGTTGTGAACTCTCTTGGACGTTGAATGAAGCAGGTATTTCGCCGTTGACGGGATGATGTGAAGGATTGATACTTATTCTGAGTCGATGTTGGTAGGAGATAGCGAGTGGAATGCATTTTGTTGCTGGCTTATGTTCCGCTGGCCCCTCATCTGAACTATATCCTCGTCTTGGCAGCTCCAACGACCATTCATTTCATCCACCTTCGACATTTAAGGGCCCGATATGCTATTGACTATGTACGCACAACATCTCGCAGACCATCATCCAGTTCATTCCCAGGTGGCAATTTTCGAGTCCGCAGGTACATGCGACGTCGGTAGAAACCAGGTGTATATATATCGACATCGTTGTGCGAGAACAGTGCAAGTGCAGTTGGAGTAGCGGCACTGTGCTGCTAAGGGAGGGCTCGTGGCTCGAAGTGAGTGATGCCACGATGCTGGGGATCTTGCGTGTTTGCGTTCGTTTGTGTTTGTGGTACTGAGTTAAAGTTTTTCCTCCTGCGACGCGAGCTGCCAACTTGAAACAGCACATCCATTACCACATACACGTTAAGAGTTGTTTTTCGAAATTACGGACCAATATTTTTTTTATTTTTATTTTTTTTAAATGTCATTAGGTACTCGTGTGCCGCCCTGTGGACTATGACGAGATTAGTTACAAGGAGGTAATAAAAAGATAAGATATAATGACAACATGCAGTAGCAAGAGATTTAGTCAAAGGAAAATTATCTCTATCCACCTCATTAACTCATATTTTCTTTAATCAATACTAGATATATTCCAATGGTGCATGCGTATGCAAAAGACCATGTCTTGGCGGGTGGCAAGAACCCACATAGCATGCAGCAAAACAGCACGGACGTTACGCCTAGACACACCGGAGCCGCCCCCATCACTTGTCATACACTTAACTTAGTTCTCTCAATATCTATAATCCTATTCTTATATAACCGACAGCATATACCTCTGATGGCAAGCAGGCTTGGCTGCTCACAACAGGCTGCATTGCACTGGCCATTAGCCGAACCTGGCAGAGCCCCTACATGATCTGAATTCACCATCTGAGTGCCACTATCGCCGAGCGAACCAACAATCCGCCAGCACGCCCGTGATTTCCTGCCTCACGCCCTCTCACTTCACCCAGCGGCACCCATATCCTGTCGTTACGCATGCGCACCCCCGCCCTCCCCGTTCCGCAAATCTCGGGGAGGTCCGATTGCTCAACACCTCCCCGCCCCTTGCCTCCTATTCCAGCATCACCATGTCGTTTGAGGTTGCTAAACCCCTTGGAGATGCAGTTTGTTCGATGCTGCAAAATTATGCTGCCTCTGCAAGCTCCATGAATCGTCTGCGTTTCTTACTGCCCCTACCACCGAGATCGCAGATCGGGAGGAGGCACGTTTGTTTACAATGTCCGACGTCGTCTATGAGCTATGGTTCCGAGAGCTCGCGGCCACATTGTTCAGTTCGTTTCTACATGTCAAGCAAGTCGACATTCTCATCCGCAGTCTTGATCCACGCCGCACGCACGGCCACTTTCTCAAGTGGCTGAAGGACGTGGTTGACCAGGAACAAAAGCTGTTCATTTTTCCCGCCCAGCCCGGTGCCCCAAACCCTCCTGACCCTGGAACTCCCCTCTCCCTCGCTCCTCCTCCTACTGATGCTATTTCAAAGCTCCAGATTAGGGACTTGACAAACCTTGTTGAGTCTCCCCATCGCTTTAAGGCGAAACAACGACTGCGTGCATAGCTCGAGCCTGGTGCAGGTCAAACGTAGTATGATCCCCGGCCTGATCGTTCATCCTCCCCAATCATCACACTTGAGGACTTTGTAATCCTCGAGAACCTGGTAGAGGCAATCCTTGGAACACCCTATGAGCGAAACGATCTCGCTGCTCGAACCAACTATACAGCCAAAGGATGGAAGAAAGCTGTGAAGGAATTTCACAAGCGGGTTAAGATGGATAAGACGGAGCTCGGAGCAAAGATTTTGGAGGAGTGGAAGCAGATTTTTCGTCAATGGCAGTGGAAGGAGTTCGCGCAGTTTCTGGTGATTGAGGGCATGGTTGTTTCACAAGCAGACTTTATGGCCCAAGCGAAAAAGCTGGAGGAGACTCAATCTATGGTAGCAATGGTACTAATACCTTTGTGCTTTCCCTTCTTATGCTTACAACTTACTTTTTGGTGACCTAGTTAACGGAAAGGATGAGCAAGCTTGAAAAGCAGCAGCTTAACAAGCCTAGATGCAAACTGACTCTTGCAGTCGAACCTCTCATATTGGATCCTGTCATATTGGATAACCTGACTTATTGGATCAACATTGCCGGCCTGAGCCAATTGGCCCGGTAACGATTATTGGATATATGTCTTGTTGGATAAAATCCTCTGGTCCCAGCCTGTTTGAGCTTTGGGTAGAAAGAGATGATTGTTATTCCTTCGTAGAGAGAGTAGCCAAAGTAATACACCTATATACATAGAGCATGAGGTTGCTCTCGGGCCCTTACCACCCTTTATCACGGACCTCTCTGATATCCGACACCTCCGACACTCCGACATTACTGTAGATCTCTAACACAGCCTTATACAATATAACAGGTTTGACTGTACCTGAATGTTCAGCTAGCCTTTATTCCACCAGCCGTTCCTATCGTTCCTCCGCCAGCGCCAGACCGAACTCCTGACGCTTAGATCGAAACGAATTGAGAGAGAACGTGAAATCCAGAGCACCGATTTTATCATATATCTACTCCTATTGGAACGCATTGAAAAATGTTCTTCCCTTCGTGGCAGGCTTACTTCCACGACTGGGCCTCAGCGATTTCGCCGATGCGGCTGCATTGCTGTTTTATCCGCAGGGTCAATTCTGCACGAGCATATGCAGCAATGGAGTCGTACTGTAGTTGTTGTACCTACGCAGCCTTGCTAACCAGAGTCTATTCAATAGTTAGTCAAGAATGTTCTTTTTATATCAATACTCGCTTGCCGCCTGTAAGGCCATGGCGAGGTATTATGTTAAATACATAGGTCATATTAGTAATGTTCACTAAACAGAAAGGAAAGACAACCTAGTCCCCCGTTCCGTCCTCTCGGAGATGGCACGTAGGCGAAGGGGACGGTCCTGAATGCAGATGGTGCGGGGAGAAAGAGGAGACGACGAGACATGTGCTGGACGAATGCAGGGTGTGGAGACGGAGGTGGCCAGGGGGGAAGAGCACATCAGGAGGCCCCCCCGGGGCAAGGAGGGGGAGGAGGACCCGCTGAAGAAGTTGGTGGAGATGCTTGGGGAGTAAAGAGTTTTCAGGCTTATATTTTCCTATCACATACTTATTATTTTCATTCTCTCATGTACTTAAGACATCGCCATAGCCCACAGGGCGGCAAGCGGTTAATGATATTAAAAAAAAAGAAAAAAGTTCCGTCCTCTCCCAACATCTCCATCAGCCCCTGTAGCGGATCATCCTCCCCTTCCCCGCGTTTTGGTGGTTTTCGAATTGCTGCCATGCCACCTGGCCATCTCTTCTGCCACGCTCTGCACTCGTTCAGCAAATGTCCAGTGGTCTCCTTCAACAATGTTCATAATGGTTGGATTATTCGGGTTTGTCGATGGGATGTTCGCTGTATTGTTTAGTGCTTTTGTTTCCTTTTTGATTGGAGGAATTGTTATGTTAGGAGGATAAATGGATGGATTCTGGCCTGGATGAATTGTTGTTTTCCTTTATCCCCTTTGTGTGTATGAGAATACCACAATGAAGGTCCTTCTTAGGTCTGTTGAGAGGAAGATTAGGGCCTGTAGGTTGACTTGGCAAATGTTATTGAATTGACTGATTATTCTTGTTTCTCTGGAATGTAAAGCTATATAATAGAACTACATGCATAGGGAAATATTTTCTGAATAAATTGCAGCATTGACAAATAGTTGGGGCAGTTGAGCACTACAAGGTATACATATATGTAAAAGCCTAACTCCCTCACATAGTACGTAGCAGTGATGCCAATATGGGTCACTAGAGGTTCGGAAGCATTGTCTGCTAGCTTCATGTACTATCATCGGCACTGCTACCACTCGATAAACAACAGAGGATATATTGAGATGCAAAGGCCTTAGGTAATCTCATTCACATATGGTGACTCAAAAGTATATCCTAGAATATGGTTGCATATATTCCAGTATATGTCACCCCCCATATGCTACAAACTGGGAAAAGAAAGTGTGGAAAAGTAATTTACTATGCTCCCTCATGCCCTGGCTTTGATTTGAGCCCACTTGAGTCTCATTTGCATTCACAGCAGCTCTGTATGTAGGTTAATGGATTTGATCGGTTTCCCGGTGATGGTCGGTTTCCCGGTGATGATCGGTTTCCCGGTGATGATCGGTTTCCCGGTGATGATCGGTTTCCCGGTGATGATCGGTTTCCCGGTGATGATCGGTTTCCCGGTGATGATCGGTTTCCCGGTGATGATCGGTTTCCCGGTGATGATCGGTTTCTATGTGACGCACTCTAACTAGATACGACATCCCAAACCAAACCTTTCAGATATGGCTGGCTGGCGGTGCAGGAGTGCTGACTTTGATCCTTATAAAACTGAAAACGGTTAAGTACTATCCATCAGATATAGATAATCGTGGTGGGAGATTGGTGAAATGGTTTCATGTAGCCTACCCCACGAGAGCCTGGGTGTATATAGCACGATGGACTAAGCATTAGGGGACGATGGAACACCAGGAGAAACGGGAAGGACGGGCTCTCGAGTTGGAGGTAAGTTTTTTTGTTTTCGTTTTCGAGTTTATGATACACCTGAGCGGCGGGTGACGGTGTAGGAGGGGGGCAGCTTCTAGAATCCTTGTTATTTTCAAGGGTGTTTTTTTGTTCTAATAAAATATATATCATTACATGTTTATTGTCCCATGGGCTACGGCGAGATTGAATACAAAGGAAATAAGGAAATAATAAGACTAACTAACATAAAACTGACCAACAGTCGTAAACGCGAAAATAAGGTCGAAGATATAAAGCCCCATCACCTCTTCCCCACCTTGTATTCTCAAGAGTTTTGAATTCTGCGATCTTATAGATACGCAGAGCAATAGATACTTGCTCGAGCAGTCTATATAAATGGTGTGTATAAGCTCTCTAATACTCATTTTTTTTTTTTTTTTTTTTTTTTTTTTTCATTACTCGCATGCCGCTCTCTAATACTCAGACTCATCAGGTCGCAGCTGCGAGTATAGCAACAACTCAGTCTATTACTATGAATTTGAAGCTTTGGCATAGTCATTTTTCCAGTCGTCCAATATAGGTATAGGTGATAAAATCATTCAACTTCTCAAAAAGCTATCATCGTGGGAAGTTTGCCACAAGTAAGATCTAATGTCTCATCCAATGGTAGCGGTTCCTCAACCTGTAGTAGAGCGCCCAATCGCTTGTGATAACGCTCTTCAAAAGCTTTTAATTTATTGGGAGTTGACTATACCTATATTAAAAGCCTGGAAAAATGACTTTGCTAAGGCTCCAAATCCATAGTAGTAGACTGAGTTGTTGCTATTCACGCCACTGCGACCTGATGAGTCCTGCAGCAAGGCGAGAGGCAGCTGCACAGGAGACAGGAAGACATGAAGGTAGGAAGAGAGCATTCGATAGGAGGTACTTTGTACAAATGAGGCATGTGGGGAGGAAGTCAACGCCTATTTGAGCTCATAACCTGCACTGAAATGAGTACTTTGATTCAATGATTGTACAGGACGGGAAATCCCATTTCGAAATACAAGGATAAGAACATGGCATAGTAACATAGCTTGAGTCTTTTTTTTTTTTTAATATCATTGCTCGCATGCCGCCCTACGGGCTATAGCGAGATATAGCGTGAGAGTTGTAAGAACTTCGCTGTGCTTTGTCTCTTCGTTGTACACAGTCTCTGTCAAGAGCGTCTTCATCCAGGCAGCGGCTTTATCGCGCAGAGCCATGCCACAAGCCCACGCCGCATGCGGCCACCTCACTTTCAACACTAACTTCGCCACGGCCCATCGGGCAGTATACGAGAAATGAAAGAGAAATAAGCTACACCACCAAAGAAGGATCTGTTTACGTTCTGCCAAATCTAGACAGATGCCCAAGCTACTGTAGTACATACTTTGGTTGGTGACCGTAATTAAATTTTCCCTATCGCACCTGCAAATGGGGCACTTTGGCTGTAGAAAACCTTATGCAACCGGACCACGGCTTGTTTGTTTTTCTTCCAGCAACTTCACATTGCTAAAACTTGTAACCTGGCCCGGCCGGGTATATGGGTCCCTGCCATAGGCTGGTAACCTCTATGTTGGGGTTATGTAACCCCCACAAAAAAAGTCCGCAAATTACCTTACCATATCGCCTAGTCTCGTAACCAGCGCCGTGCGAACAATTCAGTCTCGAACTGGTTGCGTCAGCCCGACTATACCTGACTAAGGCGCTTGGCAAAAATGACTTCTTCTTTTGGAGCTTGGCATGTGCGACTTCCCCTTTCGGAATCCAACTACACCTCTTTTCTTAGTCTGGTTGCACCAACCCTCCGACTGTAACCAGATTACTCTTTTCTTAAACTCAGCCCATTCAGCTTCACATTGTCACTGGAGCCTTCCTGCTCAAATGATTCTAGATGTATTGAATTGAAAGAAAAAACTGTCCCACCAAGGATTTCCACATGGTCTTCCACATCACCATTGTGCGCGCTAAGTAGTGCAGTAGTATCTACTAACGCCTTCCCTGCCAGAGGCTAGGAGCTCGTATGTGGGGTTACGTGATCAAAAAAAAATAAAAAAAAAATAAAATCCACTACCGCTTCTGGCTTGACTGGAGCGGTGATGAGCCTGAAACAAAGAATGTGAGTGCGAGTGTGGGTGTGGATGCGAAAGAGAACAAGAAAAATAGATGCTTGATTATGACTACTGGGTAAAAATATCTGAAATGAACGTGTATGGCCTTCGTCTCAAGCTATAACGTGAAAAATATCTGACTTGAACTCGAGTGCTCTGGCACCAATATCTGCAACCACGGCCTCTTTTTTTTTTTTTTTTTTTAAATCACGTCACCCCGCTTCCAGCACTAAGCCATGACAGGGTCCCTGGGCAAGCCCTTATAGCCCGGAGACAGGCTAAAAGAAGCAAGCACGGCCTCAAACTCGGCTCCTCCTCACGCCGCAGGTATCAAAACTCTACAGATGTGGAACTAGTGTTCCCAAAGGACTGACCAGGGCCATAGAAATCTAGGCCGACCCGTGAGGTCCGCCCCGGCCGGTGCAGGTGGCCTGAATGTTACAGGCGGGCCCACGCTATTCAGGCCATTCAGGCCATTCAGGCTGCTATGTGAGTTAAATAATACAGTGGCTATATACAGAACGTACTCTAGCTTCTACGTATCCCTCATTCTCTAACGTTTAGGATTTCGCTTGCAGATTTTACACCGTCAGTACAGTATCGCTTTCCATTATCATGCGCAGGTTCACCATACTGTCAAACCCAACTTCATTGCACCAGACTTTTGTAACCTAAATTGAGAAGATCCGATTTCGGCATCAGATTGACTGCAGGGAATCGTTGGTGCAAGACCAAAACTTGAACTGCACTTGGAGAGTGAAGAAAGATCACGAAGGAATGGTCATCTCCGGAACCGGTGGTTGGAACGTCTGCCTCCATGCAGTACTAACAAACGAAATCAGTATACAGTCAAGTGATATTAGAAAAAATTACTTACCTGAAACGTAAAAAAAGTCTGGATAGCTATCCGAGGAAATGGGAAGCTTTATATTAAATCCGTGTCCAAGTGACCTGAAGGCGGCCCCCTGCCCCTGAATCGCTTGAACGGCCTGGTCGGTTTTTTTTCTTTTTTCTTTTTATAGCACGTAACCCCGCTCGCAGCTATTCGCCATGGCAGGACGACCTGGCCGGTCGGGAACACTGTGTGAAACGATATCAACTTCTTACGTTTGACAGGTGATTATCATATTTTTTTTTTTTTTTTTTTTTTTTTTATTTCACGTAACCCCGCTTGCAGCTGTTCGCCATGGCAGGGCGATTAATCATATGATCAATACTGTTATGTCAAAAAACATAAAATTGTTAACTGCTTCGGGAAGGCAGGCATTCACCACCAAGGTACATCATTTGCAGTCGGCGACACTGGCTGAAGTGTAAAATATTGGATTGTATTCCTGTGGATTTGACTCTATTTCAGGCAATTTCACATACTTAATCTAGTGCCGCTTCTGTAGTAGAAGGTGAAGAATGTATTAAGCTTGAGGCGTTGGTGAGTTTATTTTATCGAATGGAGCATCAGTTGGCATCATCCAAGCTTTTCTGCCCCGTCCGTGAAGTTACCATCACCAACTACTTCACCGCTCGATCTCAAAGCAGCTTGGGGCCCAAGCACTTAGCCTATCTTTTACAGTCTATTATCTAACCTATATACTGTTAACTCGCTTCTATCCATGTATTGTCACTTTTTGTCTGTAGATAGACTCTCCGCTCAATAAACCTCTCTTACTGGATATGAGGCGATATTGGATAAAACGCTCGTCCCCGACGATATCCAATATGAGAGGTTTGACTGTAGTCTGTTCGGAGACACAATGCGTGCTAAGCGAGACTACAACATTGTTGCCCGAAGCCACGCTTTGGTGGCCGGGTCATAGAGCCTTAATAGTTACTGAATTCATATGTGAACACGCCGCTGCGAGACTCTGGGCACGAGAACAGCTGCCTTCGTCTTTTCCATCACGGCTGTCAGCACGTGCAAGCTAAGGATCGTAAGCAACATAGACTCCAGTGTCACATGCCCTAGCGTGGTCATCTCTAACCTACAAAACTCATCCCACGCCTCACACATTCGCGAAGCCATGTCACCTGCTACGTCTTTCGGGGATAAGTTTTAGTGTAGAAGGAATTGAGAGCTTGGTATATTGCTGCCTGGCACAGGATCACTCCCCATAAGCAGTATCTAATATTTAGTTGTGTGTTTTCCTTAAGAAAGCAGGACTGAATTAGGAGAGCAATTGCTGCAGATAACCACAATATCTTATGCGTGTTCTGACTGCTTTGTCGCACCTTAAGTATGCTATTTCTCGTATTGGCAAGACTTCAGCCATTTCCCTCCCAATCTCACTCTTCCCAGTATTGGCTCAGCTTGCTCCTCCAAGTATACCACTACTGAGCTTGTGAGTTTCCCCTCCTCTATGAGGGTTTCCTTCTTTCTCAGCCACCGAATTCCAGTAATGTGCTCTAAGTCCCAGTTAGCAGCCTCCAACCAGTTGCGGACATTCCCTAGTTTCTTCCTTAATGCTATCCCATGTACAACAATGCCGAATTGCTTCCTTCTCTGAGGCTCCTCTATGGTGGTGGCAGAAGGGGTGTTAGTGGTAGAAGGGGGTGTGTCGGTGGTTTAATGAGGGAGACTGGTGGAGCCTGAATTTGCTCGCATTGTTATTAGTTTGCTAACAGTTTATGCTACGGTGTGAAAATAACCTCGGAGGTGTTTGAGTGTTTGCTTTTTTGACCGAGGATAATATGAAGTTCGAAGATTTTGTTTAAGTGAGTACACGGGGGATA
This sequence comes from Kalaharituber pfeilii, assembly GCA_015179045.1. NCBI lineage: Eukaryota > Fungi > Ascomycota > Pezizomycetes > Pezizales > Pezizaceae > Kalaharituber > Kalaharituber pfeilii. The sequence continues at coordinate 391,070 of WHUZ01000019.1, forward strand.
GTTAGTATCAATTATACATTTTTATCTTGGTTGTGCGAGGTGATCTGGGAGTTGCGCAGCCCTCTTATGTGTGTTGCGATAGAGTTTACTCCGACGGGAAATTCTCTGGAGCGGAGTTCATGGAGTTATTCAGGTTGAGCAAATGAATTCGGAACGATGCAGAGTACTCAGTAGCGACCAGTCTCGAACCCGCGGAGCGATCAGTCTTGAGCCGGAGCTGCACAGAGATCGGACACCACTACCTTACTTCAGTTTTTGCAATATGATACTACTAGTAGTGTTGACCAAAATGATCTATGAGTTGTGTCTCGGCGCAATGTCTGATGGCTATTATGATGACTCATCACAATACTGTACGTACAAAGACGTTAACTAAACGGTACTACGCAATTAACCCCCGACCATTCACCTTTTCCTTATACGACCACAAAATAACTACATACTCCAACAAGAGGACATACTTTAGCACTACCAGTGTCTACTTCTCACTTTTTTGTAGCGTGAAAAAATTTTTTCTGTGTGCTTGCGTTCTTGCTTTGAGGGGGGGATTTCACTATCAAGAGCGTTCTGTCGCGGTAGTTATCTGATTTGTGGGAGATCGTGAGTGCTTGGACTGTCGTGTCGTGATGACATAAATACAAATAAATACAGAATGTTATGCATACAGAGAAGGTAGTCCAAATGGTTGGCAGAATCAAACCAGTCTAGGTGACGAATTCTGGCGACTAATGCGGCTCGTCACATGATTCTTCTTTTTTTTTCCTTTGATATATACAGTGTCACATAACGGAAGTTCTAGTTTAAGACTATCACATACTAGTAACACCGCTTATCGCTATTTGCTATATATATGTTACATATTGCAACATTTATGTAAAAAGCATTTAGACCACCACTATTATCAGAAGCTTGTAATGTTACATAAATGTCACTGGAAATGTTACTAAATTTCTCGAAAGGGTTCCATTAGTTACTTTCTCACTATTATATGTTTCTTCAACTGCTAGGCCAACATGCTCCAGAAAAAAGGAAAGACTGAAACGCGAAAAAAGGACAGTGGATCACACTGGAGAGGTCTGGATGCTAGATTGGACGCTCCACACCTCCCGAACTTGCAGAGCGTCCATTTCTTGTATTGGATTAGCAAATTCCCCTCAGAGTTGCTACAGGGGTGCGCATGACAGCGGTGGAGAGTTCTTGGAGATTAATCTCCAGAGCTGAGCTGTTTAAGAGTGGGCGCAGATGCAACACTAGCCTATAGGCGAGAATAAAACTACTTCGGCTGGCACATTGGAATGATAGGTATTGTCACTACACTGCAAACAAGTTATCGTGGACTGCGGGTGAGGTTACATTGATTGCGAGTGCCCTCTGCTATTGGGGCCCATATCGAAATTGAGTGACCAGAGCACGCAATGGAGAAGCTTGTCATGAGATTTGTAATCGTGCCATACGTATAGTTGCAGGGAAACTAATACTGTACTCCATGTGGCTCTGCTTGAGCATGGTGATGCGTGGCAAAATTCTACGTACAACTGATGGCTCGCGTCCCCACAAGATGTCCCTTTCCCTTCCCAACACCCTTAATCCTACCCGCAAGGCCTCAGGTATTCAGAGAAACACATTACTTATAAGTCTTCAAGGTTTTGGATGCAGTAAGGAGCACATGTCAGCCTCTACTGAAATGTTTGTTCAGCTTTCAAGTGCATGGAATGGGGAGATGCATATATTCTTTTAGGAAATAAAGAAACATTGTCATGACCGAAGTAGGCGCTTTGAATGCAGAGCTTCGCTTATACCATGGAAGCTAATTCGAGCTCCAATTATGTATAGGGAGTTCTATATCGACTCTCGATAACGCTCATGATTGGTCCAAATTAGGTTGTGGCAGCCAAATCTTTGAGGCCACACAGAAATCTCATATTGTCGATAGAGATGTTTTTTGCACTACCTGAGTAATGAAATAAAAAAAAAAAAAAAAAAAAAAAAAAAAAAAGCACTACCTGAACTTCAGCCCTGGGGGCAATCAATTATTGGGTGCAACCAAAAATAGCAAGCCCGGCTGACCCTACCTTGTGAATCGATGAACGGACAGTGGTCAATTGTGAGTGTAACGTTGGTTGCGTGCAGTGGCCTTCGTGTCACATCTGCCATGACGAGAATATTTAGCATCTTTCGGTCACACAAATGCACGGCCACCGGAAACTGAGACTTGTCATATGCGCTGAAGACTTTCGGATGGAGCCAGTATGCAAGCGACACGAAATACCGTAGAAATTGGTTCAGAAAGGGGCCTCCTTTGAGATATGCCGGGGGTGGTCACCTCCTGCCATAGGTCCTTTATACAAAAAGGCTCCGTATAACTTGAATACATGTTACGATCTAGTATCACTGCCTACTTTCAGGAGATCCTACTCCAAAGTAATTCTGGGGACGCTACTCAATGAGACCGCTCTAGGCGCAATGGTAACATGACTCGTTTCTCTTACCAAGAGTCGCCCAATTAAAATGCTGCAACTCTTCCCCACACCTTTAGTAGTGATGGTGTGCGTTTAAATGGACCGGCTTTTTTGAGCCCCTTCAAGAATGATCTCATATAAATTTATAGTCCCAAAAATCTATCGTATTAACCAATGGCGAGAGCTGAGCCCAGTTGGCCCGGGAACTGATCCAATGGCGTCCGGCGGTACTGACAAACAAAGATCGAAATATACTGGTCGCCTCGCACTAACCTCTCTAGTCTCCTAAGCGGCAGGTAATCGCCGATTGCTCTGTCATGAGTGACAGTCGGCACTGCATCATGGTCTATAGATATTTTGGAATGTTCCTCCTCTTTCCCCTCTTTCTTCATCGTCAACCGTACTCCTCTCCGCTCAAGCCTGCAGCCAATATCACCAGGCTCATAGGTTACAGCAACCCGAAACCTTACGCTTTCCCTATTGCTCCCCTTCATTTCCTACTGCCAAAATGCAGTCCACCTTTGGAAGCCTCGCTATCATTTCCCTCTATACCTATGTTCACATCGTCCTTGCTCTCCAGCTACCACCACCACCGGTTTTCCTCAATTCTCTCATGTACCAAGGCTCAGGGTGCCCTCCTGGCTCCATTCAGGCATTTGTCCCCGATGACGGCTCGAATGTCTATTTCCAATACGACGCCTATCTTGCGGAGAACGCGGGGGGTCCTGAGCATAGGGCGGAATGCGAGATTACCATCCAGTTGAGCTACCCTCAAGCTCCGGGATGGTCTTATACCGTCGACAGCACCACGTACCGCGGATACGTACGGATCGATGCGGGCGTGAGGGCTGAGCAGGAGAGCTCCTACTCGTTCATTGGAATCCCGGGTCAGTCAAACACCAAGATTTCTTTCACTGATGGACCTTTAGACACGGACTACAAATCCACAGAAAAAACGTTTGACCCTGTGTGGGGCTCATGCGACGCCGAGCCAAGTTTGATGATCCAAAACGAAATCCGTGTCACCAACGAGGCATGGCCGCTGCCTGGGAATGGTCTATTTACGATTGACATCCAAACTCTTGTATTGGACTGGAACCAGTGCTAAAGTGGTACCCTGCCATGGCGAAAAGCTGCAAGCGGGGTTACGTGATATTAAAATAAAAAATAAAAAAAAGATTGCTAAAGTCCTGGTGCTATTATGGGTCTAACTGAGTAAGTCCATCGATAGCCCATGTAGGGAACGGAACTGGACTGCAAGAGGATACAAGGTGAATGAGCTTGGGACACATCCTCTTTTTGCTTTTCTGAACCCTTTATTTCCCCTATTTCCCAGCTTATATTGTCTAAGCACTTCATATCTGGCTATAATTGTTTTGCTCTTGTATCTTGCGATGCTGGTTAGATGAGTTTTGGCGGTTGAGGTGGTGGTTCAGAAGCTTTCGGCTTGGGTATTTTCTAAACTCAATACTCGTTTTGGTGCCGCCTCAACCGGTATGATTCCGGCTTGGATCAAGGGAACTTATTCTTTCTTTCTACTTCCTTATATTGGTATTTGCTTATTCCTAAATTATCAATGACCATAACCCACGACTAAACTAAACTTTTAATTGCAATTAGCCACTGAGGAATAATGAGATAGACAGCCTTTTACCTCCTTTAGACATGTTGTCAGCTTTTATGTCACGGGCCTACTCAAAGAGGTGGGGTTGGGGAAATCCGCCTGACTTGGCCCCTAACATTCGGCCTGATCAACCGATAGGGTAATGCAAAAAATAAAAGTTAAACTAAATAGAAATACAGCCCGCCCGGGGTATCGAAGCATGACTCGGACGGAGCTGAAAAGAATCAAGACACTTTCTTTGGCGTTCAAACAAAACTCTGGGATTTCTTGGGGCAGTTAGCTATCTAATTCGACAATATTTCTGCGACGACATTCTCCACTGATACTATCAAAGTCGTCTGTGCGGCCTCTTATCTCCGACCTTTGCAGCCAAGCGGTGTGAGCCCTACCCGACCGATGCAGCTCAGGAGAAACGGCTTTCAACCCACCTACCAAATCTTCACAGAACGAATAAAATTACAGTATTATACAGCATTCCCAACAGGCCAGGCCGGGGAGACTATTTAGACAAATAAACTAAATTTACGCTATTGTAACCATTAGTAGTGCAAAAAAAAAAAAAATTTGAGCATGAATTTTCTTAATTCTTAAAATATGTTATAGATACGCTAAAAATTACAAGGATATCAATTCAGGTAATTGTTACCATATATGGTAGTCACCAACCCATGTAAACGCCAAGCGTCTACTTTCAGTAAGTTGAAAGCGTCTTCAGTGTTGCAACTGGACTACTTCAGTGTCTAATCTTCTATGAGTGGATCACTAGAAAGGTCCAGTATCTCTATAAAAAAAATTAGTACATACATACGAAAAAGAAAATATTATACATACCTGAATTCAATGTATTGTTTCTAGTTTCAAATCGTAAGAAAATTCCAAAGATATTCAAAGCCCCATGAATAAGTCACAAGTCTATCATGTGCGTTCAATGACTCTTCAACAGTTCCTGCTTCGGCGGGTAGGGATGCTACAGCTGTGGGCGAGGCCACAGCACGGTAAGGCGAAACCATTGAGCACCGCAAGGGAGCTGTCAGCAGGGGATGGGGGGAGCTGGAAGACAGAATGAGAGCATGGGGGGGCCTCTGGCTGGTGCAGGCCAAGATGGGCCTACTTTGAGAGTATGAGGACTGGTGAAAGAGTCAATAAAAATTCACGTCTTAGCGAGATGAATGCAGCGAGTTACAGGCTCAAGAGTGTGGAAGAGAGTCTCATGAGCAATATGGTGAGGCTCAGGGTCGCCCTCATCGACGAAAACGATACCACCAGAAGGAAGTAGGAGGATAGTAGAAGGAGAAACTGCGAGACGGAATTGGAGAGGTAAGTCGAGAACGGACTCGCGAAAGCCAGAGCACAAGGGAAAAGGATAAGTTTGAGCGTGAAAAGAGCGAGATGTAGGCCAAAAAGCTACGGACCGGGACAGACAGAGGCCGGAGATGCAACAAGCGGCCAATACCGCAGCCTTCGAAGTAGAAACTGAAGCCATGAAGAAAGTGGTAACGGCTAGGGAGTTCCAGCAGAAAACGAGGCAGCAGAAGAGAAGAAGGGGAAGGAGGAGGTGCAATAGGCAGCCAGGAAGGCGTAAATAGCCAGGGACGCCATCCAGGGCAGAGCAGCAGGGAAGGTCAGCGCACGGGGAGAGAATTGGCAGGTGGTAGGGACCACCAAGGCTCGCAAATGGGTGGTGGCCTCACTGCAGAGAGAAGTTGTGTTAGGCCCCACAGACAAGAAGTGGAAAGAGGAATCGGCGAAACACCTGGAGGCAATCAATACAGCACTTTAGGTGCTAAGTAGATCGAGGGAGAACAAAAGGGTGGTCTAGGTGGTGGGCGAGTAAGATAATGTCCAGGTGACACCCAGGGACTTCAGCTATCGACTAGAGAGTCTTTAGGACTGACTTACAGGATATTTGGGCTCTGCAAAAGGGGGGTTTCAGTGAACAGGTTCCTGGATAGAAGACAGTCAAGATGTTCTCGTAGTAGGGAATCTAAAGACACCCAATTTTTGAGCAGGGTGGCTGAAGAAGGTAGGACATAGCACATGACAGAGCGATGGCGCTTGTTGTTTCCATCACTGAGGACAACAGCATTCCACTTCGACCGAAGCTTATGTCAGTTCGGATACGAATTTTTTTTTTTTTTTTTTTTTTTTTTTTTTTTTTTTTTTTTTTTTTTTAATTTAAATACTCACATCCCGCCCGATGGGCTATGGTGAGATTAGGTACATAAGAAATTAAGGAAATGCCCCGATGATCCCGGTGATAATGAAGAACTAAGAAATCAAGATGAAACAGATAAAAATGCGTCCCCTTTCCAGCCCCCACTCCAGCGCTGCTGGCGGAGTCTCAGGCACCAATTAGAGCCATCAAGAAGGTGGGCAGATAGCAACGTGAGGACTGCAGATCTGCGTACGTGGTGGAACTAATAGTGGGAGGAGGCGGAGCCTGAGGGACGCTGGGGCTCTGAGGCTGGCTTAGGCGAAGGCGCGCGTTGGTATTGAGGTGAATAAGAAAGCTGATGAGAAAGCGAAAGAAGGGGCCGAGATATGAGAACTAGATTCGATGGGCAGCCCATACAGAGAGCGGTCTGGGGCAAGAGTTGTAGGAAATCAACTCCCCACCCGAATAAGGTCGCACAAGGAATTCGGCTAACCCAGAATTTGCGGCATTGCCCAAAATGGCCAGTTTGGCCGGATAAACCAAATTAGGAATGCAGGTGGCGAGCCAAGTCTTTTTTTTTTTTTTTTTTTTTTTGGTCACATGACCCCGCATGCGGCTCTTCGCCATGGCAGGACAGGCGAGCCAAGTCTGGCCAGGGTATAAAGAGGCGTGAAGAAATCATGTAGACAGACAAGTAGAACTCTCAAGATCAACGAGCGAGTCGAATAGAACTGCTCTCTTTCCTATCTCGCATTAGTCGAGAGGTGAAAGGAGAGAGAAAGAAAGCCGGCTTTAGCAGAGACAAGTTCATAAGATGGTGTGGCAGGGCCGTTAACAACTTCACCCGACTACGGACCGGGAAAGGCAGAGCCATGTGGAAGAGGAAGGTCTATGGGGGGGTGGGTCGATACCACAGCATATAGTGTCCGCGAGCAGGAAGTTGCAATTGGAGAGTCACAAGAGGAAGGACAAGAACGGGGTGTGAGTAATCTGGAAGCACTAGGAGCATGTAAGGAAAAGTGTGGAGGCAGGATGGCGTACAGGGCGATCCAGCACAGGAATCGTTCGATTTGGGCTAGCCGCAGGGCCAGAAGGTACTTTTTTTTTTTTTTTTTTTTTTTTTTTATATCATTACTCGCATACCGCCCTAGAAGGTACTTTGGGTACATTGGGTACGTACTGTCGAGGAGGAAAGTGGACTAGAGGGAAGAAGGAGTAAATCACTGGAATTGAACGAGGTCTAGGGATCTGACTTTCTTCAACCTTGTCACGATGATTGTATTGTGTGCTTTGTGCTACAGGGAAGGCCTCCTCCCCGCCCTCTTGATATACCCGTAATTCTCAAGTGCCCACTTCCTCTTTTGGTAGTTTCCCAGTTCGTCAACCCGCCGAACCTTCTAGTACCCTCTCCTCTGGCCTTCCTTTACCAGGTCACGTGCAATGCCAAGGTCCTCTCCAGGTTTGCGACAGTACGTAGTGTGCGAGTATGTAACGTAGATAGTTGTCTCTAAGTAACCAGAATCGGGAATATGGGTCCCTGCCATAATCTCGTAGCGTATCCGCCCGCAACAACAACACCTTTAGCTTAAGATTTTACTTTTTTGCGCTCCTTTCATTAAGCTGTTTATGTTACCCGATATCCGCTTTCTTTCACTACCTCGACGTACCTGTTAGTTAACATTTTGGTACCCCATAGGGTGCATTCTACATTAGGTAATGATTCGATGTACGATAAAACAAGGGGTTTATGCTGGGTTTACTGCTTTGTACTTGGGACGGATATAGCAGCAGCAGCGGCGGGGACGGCGCTACTAGCAAGCTTGAGCTCCGGCATTACAACACCAAATCATTGCGTGCGCAAAGGTACCAGCGCCAACGTGATATCCTTACAGGAACAACCATAGGCCTCGGTGCAGTACAAACCATCTAAGTATGCACTACAGAAGGATCGAGATACTCTACCTTTTCGACCCCCATACTACTATATCCATTAGTGGTCATTATCACTTTCTCTACCTTGTATATCAGTAGCTTTGTATAGATATATCTTGCACGTACATACCCATGTAGCTCAAGTTAAAATGAGAGAAACCTTTGGAAAATGCGAGAAGTAGAAACGGGGAATTAGAAGAATTTGACTCAAATGCTACAAGCACTAACCTCGCTATGCCGAGCATGGCACGTACTTTGTACTCTATAGTCCCGGAAAATGTGCGATAGCCAGGCACCGTCGGGGACATCAAATAATAACAAGCTAGATCGTATATGACGACACGCGCGAAAAAAAAAACAACCATCAGGCTACTTTAGGAGACGAGGAAGCACTCTAGGGCTAGGCACGACTGTACCACAGTGGCGATCAAGCCAACCTGCGCTCATGTTGCAATTGACCAATTGCTATGATTTAGATGTGATAACTTCCATGTATTACAGTATACAACTACACCACTCGAATGGTCTGGATTGCCGATCGTGCAGAAAGGAAGAGGAAACAAATTACATTTGGATTAGGTGCAAGCTGTGGAAGAAGACGTTTCCAGGGGGCTGGAATTGATAATAGAGCCACCGGCAGGGACCCGGACCGACTGGTGGAGACGGGCGGAGAGAATACGGATGTGTTGATATATTGATACTTGTATATTGTGTTATTCATTCCCGGAACCTCTCCGGACAGGCAGATTCTGCCTGCGGCTCCCGGACCTCATCAGACGATAAACTTTTACGCCATGACCCTGTGAGACAGGTACCAACATTGCGGAATAGTAGATCAATTGTTGGTACAGGTAGATGGAAAGACAAGGATAATTAAGTACGTACATGCCCGCTCGCTACCAACCCATGCTTTTTTTTTTTTTTTTTTTTTTATATCACATGACCCCGCTTGTAGCTGTTCGCCATGGCAGGGCTCCAACCCATGCTGAGCAACTAGATTGAATGTGGGATTACTCAATTAGGGAAAAAAAAAAATGAAAAAATGGATCTGAAATAACAAGTGTATGAGGAAACAAACTAATGAGTGGATGAGGAAACAAAAATAAAATCTTGCGTCTCCTGAACCACCTCACTCTCTGACATTACTCTCTTATCTGTTCTGGCCGCACTGCCGGTAGCCTTCCCACTGCTGGCAGCTTCCGTCTTTCGCTGTCTCTTGTTCTTAGGATATAAGGTGTTATTCTCAGTTGTATTTGCAGTGCGCTGCTCTAGACGTATAAGAGCTTGTTCATTTGCAGTACGGAGTCTCTTCAGAGTATGCGATTGAGGTGCAGGTGTAGGTGGTAAACATTCTGGTATATTCTGCAAGGCCTGACGATTTTCAAACTGCCGAATAAGTTGAGCAGTTTGACGGGCTTGAAGGTAAGCAAACCGCTCTGCTTCTTCACTAGAGAGATTGGCGTGAAATTGCTCTAGTTCAACAGATGATTTTACCAACATATGCGAGCTTGATGATCCAGTCGGTGCTGTTTGCGATCGTGATCCGGTTGTTTCAAACATAGATACTGTAGGCTCGATTGACTCGGATGTAGTTAATAACCATCTAGAATGATTTTTTTTTTTTTTTTTTTTTTTTATGTCAATACTCGCATGCCGCCCAAAGGGCTATGGCGAGGGTCTTTATTAATGAAAGTAAAAGAAAAACGATCGCACCCACTAACTACATGTGTTGCCCGCGGTGGTCCTACGTGATGCGGGAAAGGGAAACTATCTACATCCCAATGAATTGAAGTAATTGGAATTGGTATCTGCAATTCAAACAAAGGCCTGAGCTTGTGGTGACATGGAAGCTCATATTGATAGGTAATACTACATCTGCAATCAGTTTGAGAATCCGAATTTATTGGTGCTTTTGCCCATTCAATACGCAAAAGATTTAAAGCAAATAAAGATACTTTATGCAATAAAGCACTAAATATCTTTTGATCAATTCCAATAGGAATTTTCGTTCGACTATCACGTTCTGCCTCATCAACCTTCTGTGCTAATAGCTTAACATGGGCTGTTAATGCTTTAACTGCTGCCTCTAAACTAAGTTGCATATCAAGGCCTTCTTTGAGTGGGCGATGATAACTTTCGGTACGTTGAGTTTTTTTTTTTTTTGGTACGTTGAGTTGAAAAACAGCCAAGATTTGGATAGGTAGTTGTATAAGCGCGGCAGAATTGTACTTCTTTAGGAATCCAATGTATACGTAGATACTCCTTTTCGGGATCGTAAAGCTGGTCTAGGAGCTCTTTTCGTGCCTCATCTAGTGCCTCCACTGTTGACGCTTTGATGTATCTCCAAATGTAGTTGCCTAAGATATTACGAACTGTCTTGTCATAGCGGCCTGAGTTGGTGAGACGCGCTTTGATGTTTTCAGCTGCATGCCACTCACACAGTTGATGTAGGACAGAACTATCCCTAAAACGTAGTTGAAAGGAAGCCAGGAGCCCAGCTGCTTGATCAGCTAAAATAACCCGAGGTCTAGCACTGCCATCAACCCAGAAAAGTTCATCCAAACAGTCAAAAATAAAATCAAATGCCTCTTTACTCTCCGCGCGAATAAATGACAAAGCAAATGGAAATGTAAGACCAGTATTAGTTATGCCGATACAGCTAGAAAGAGGTAGCTTTAATATATTAGTAGAAAATGTAGCATCAATTTGCATTACAAATTGAGAAACAAATCTGCGAGCAAGCTTAATTTGATCGTCTGTGCAGAAAAAGAGTTGCTCTAGTTGTCGCGATTGTGGAACTGAAGTACCATCCTCTTGGGTATAGGAGTATCGAGATCGGTAATGAAATCCAGCCTCTGTTAAGCCTGCTCGAATATTTGCAAGCATTTGCCCTGCTGTATTCATAGGTGTGGTCTTAGATCGCTGAGTATTGTACGAGTACCAACAATCGATCTACTATTCCGCAATGTTGGTACCTGTCTCACAGGGTCATGGCGTAAAAGTTTATCGTCTGATGAGGTCCGGGAGCCGCAGGCAGAATCTGCCTGTCCGGAGAGGTTCCGATTCATTCCAATCATCTTCTTTGTAATCATAACTAATCTCATCATTGCTCTTAAGGAGCGGTATAAAGTAATGATATAAGAGGGGAAAAAAACAAAAATAAAAGAAAGACATCTGAATGTCCTCTCAAGTTTCCGTCTCAACAGCTCCTCGCTCAAGCAGAAGTGAAACCACCTTACTGTGCTTCCTATTCTTAGCAGCAGCTAATGCACTCCCATACTCACCACCCATAAGGTTGACATCCGCACCTCGATCTAGCAGGAGTGAAACACAATCCAACTTGCCCTTCGCCGCCGCAGTAGCCAGAGCAGTTCCGTATTTGCCACCTAGAAGGTTGATATCAGCCCCTCGCTCCAGCAGAAGTGAAACTATCTCCAGGTTGCCACGGCACGCAGCAGCAGCCAATGCAGTCCCATACTTCCCGCCCACAAGGTTGATATCAGCCCCCCGCTCCAGCAGAAGTGAAACTATCTCCAAGTTGTCTTCATACGCAGCACCAGCCAATGCAGTCCCATACCTCCCACCCACAAGGTTGGTATCAGCCCCTCGCTCCAGCAGAAGTGAAACTATCTCCAATTCGCCTATGTACACAGCTGCAGCCAATGCAGTCCCAAAGTGCCTGCCCACAAGGTTGATATCAGCCCCTCGCTCCAGCAGAAGTGAAGCTGTCTCCAGTTTGCCCCAGCACGCAGTAGCAGCCAATGCAGTCCCAAAGACCCCGCCCACAAGGTTGATATCAGCCCCTCGCTCCAGCAGAAGCGAAACTATCTCCAGTTTGCCCCAGTACGCAGCAGCAGCCAATGCAGTCCCATACCTCCCGCCCACAAGGTTGATATCAGCCCCCCGCTCCAGCAGAAGTGAAACTATCTCCAAGTTGCCTCTATACGCAGCAGCAGCCAATGCAGTCCCATACTCCCCGCCCACAAGGTTGATATCAGCCCCCCGCTCCAGCAGAAGTGAAACTATCTCCAAGTTGCCTCCATACGCAGCAGCAGCCAATGCAGTCCCATACTCCCCGCCCACAAGGTTGATATCAGCCCCCCGCTCCAGCAGAAGTGAAACTATCTCCAAGTTGTCTTCATACGCAGCAGCAGCCAATGCAGTCCCATACCTCCCGCCCACAAGGTTGATATCAGCCCCTAGCTCTAGTAGCAGTGAAACACCTTGCAATGGACCATTGGCCGCGCAAGCAGCTAGAGCAGTTCCATACCTTTCGTCGCTCACACAGTTCACATCACCACCATGCTGCACAATGAACTCGACAATCCATTGGTTATAGTACTCGCTTCTACACATAACATTTAACAATGATAGTCCATTTGAATTTCTAACGTTCATGTCGGCACCCTTGGACTGCCATAGCCAGTTAACCAACTGCCCTAGCCCCCCATGCGCAGCTGCAAAAGCGGGATGCAAAGGTTCTGACTTCACTGCGTTATTCAACCTATAGCGTTCACTGAAGTCTACCAAGTCTAGCCGATCAACCCATTTTACATAGCTTGGAGTCGCTTTATCAAAAGAACTCAAAAAGCTATTCAGCAACGGGATTTCCAGTGCATACTGCAATGCCGTGACTGACTTGGCAGGTGCTGACATTACCGCATCCTGATATGATTTGCAATGTCGGAACCAGTAGGTAGCTGAATATCGGTATAGAGAGCTGACTTGTTCAATTTCCCTATTTGACAAAGACAGTATGCGATGATCCTGAAGCGTCCACAAACAAGCTTCCGCCACATGAAATTGGGCATCGAGAACGTTCCACTTCGTTTCTAGGTATTCGTTGACCGACAGGTGTGTAAATCGAATAACGTCCAACTGCCGGTCCCATATAAGTAATCCTCCGCAAAAGGATAATACAATCTCCACTTTAACTGGTGGCAGTTGTTTGCCAACATCCGCAGTTAGAGAGATACTTGAATCAAGTGCAGCAGCAGCAATAATCTCTTGGGGTTTAAGTGGCTCGCAGGAAACGAGCATCCACTTCAGCACACGTTCTGCCCAGATAGAGCCACTGCCTTCCTGAGACTTTATTGTAATCATGATCTCATCATACACGCCCGTTAAATCCTTGGGAATCTTGCCCAGTCGATTGCGGATATCTTCTTCGAGTTGGAACTCGCATAGCTGGCGTAGCTGATAAGCAACCCAAAGAAACCTATTAGGGACATTAGTATTTCTATTAAGACGCATGAAATCCAAAACCCTAAGGCCATAACAAGTGGTAGAGGTGGTAAGGGATATCGTACATTCCGTGGGCATCTCTTGTCAAGACTTGCTGTATCTGGTCTCGAAGGGATGCTGAGACTTCACCCTGAAGGAGTTCCCCTGATTCAATCTTTCCATCAAGCTCCGTTTCAACATAGTGTTTGATATCCTGGGCATTATCTTGCGCTTCAATGCAGACATAAGGCACATTTTTCAAAGAATGTTGAATGTCTAGGGTGATGCGGCTGGACACAAGTATTTTGACGGGGCGCTTCGAATTCATGATGGAAATGAGAGCCTTTAGGATACAGGAACGTACATCTCTAGAACATTCGTCTAGTGCATCTAGTATAATGACTGGTTGTTGATAGAGCTCGAGTAGATTTACAATAAGTTCAATACTCAAAGTGGTGGGCAGATGCTTGCGGGAAGACGGGTCTTGCTGTTGCTTTTGGTATGCCTCTACTGCTGGATTGCAGATGGTCCTACTGTTCGGGCATGCAAGCTGCTTAACAAGAGAGAGCAAGATTTTATCTCTATCGCGACGGTCCTGCTCGTCCCGCTTGCAATAGAAAAATGCAACCTTGTCAGCTTTTGCCTGGAGGTAATCAATTGCCGCCGACCTGAAAAAATTAGTGATTGTCTTCCAACTATTTACTTTCATTATTTATCATATGCTGAAATCCATACTTACACGAGCTTTGTTTTTCCCGCACCAGCTGAGGAAATAGAATATGAGTTCCATGTATTAGAAGCGATAATGGGGAGCAAAATGCAGGTGGTCTTACGGATTCCATGTAACCATAATATCCTTGAATCCTCTGCTTGCCACCAATCACAAAACTCAGCTCTGACGAACAGCCAGTTTCCAGTCCCATCAACACGCCCTTCCTGTGCAAGATCATGGTGGCTTTGGTATGGGACCTCCGAGAACCATGTAAGAATTTTAATTCTATCGCTTTCTGAAAAAGTACGTTAACGTTAGGCTCTTGCCTTTCGAATAACAGACTGATAGATCATGGGTTCATAGGCGGTATGATGAAGCTTACCATTAATGCTCTGGTACATCGCCGTGACGGCAGAATCAATTCTTTCAATAATTGGCTTAAAGAACTTTAAATGTTCTTTCAAAGCATTGAGCTCCCCTAAGCATGATCAGTTAGCAAGAACATGGGTGGTCATATATGTGAGGAAGCATGTGCAACCCTTATTGATGTTTCTTGTATCGAATTGATCTGAGTTAAGGTGAATTCTACGATTAGCTAATTGCAGAGCTAACACTTGAAGGGTCATATCTTACAGTATTTCTCCACTGTGTCAGCCGCTTTTTCTACTACAGATTCTGGTTTATCAAGCAAACTTGTTTTCTCCGACACTCCTCCCGGGTGTTTCAAGTCTTCCCAAGTACGTCTCGCTGGTTTCATTATTTTAATATTAACTTCTGTGTTGCCTGCTTGTCGAGAGGGTAGATTGGCATACCAAAACCGCTTGTGAAAAGTTCTATTAAGAGACTCAGGACGGCCAATATAACCTTGTATAATTCCAGGATAGCTGTGTGTAAGTCCAGCAGTGCCCGATGCAGGATATCGGTAGCCGCTTCCACCCCCGAAGTGAGGTACATATATTCATATATCGCGCAACGGCTTATGAGAACAGTAACTCGCTCCACTCCAGCAACAGCAGCTGCCATATTCTCCTCTCCGCTGATTAAAATCTGCAGTGGACAATCTCAAACAGCATTAGTCAGAAGGTACTGGGCGAGCAAGGTAAAGTACATTGGGAGAGTTAAAAACACAGGTGGAGTGTGCAAAGGGGCGATTGGTGGGATTATGGATTTAATAAATATAGCAGTATATGTCAGAGATATGAAGGGGAGTATGCGGGTATGCTGAAGAAGGATTCAAACCGTTAAGAGAAACCGCACCCCTGCCCATGGCAAGGCAGTATGCACTGGATCAAATTGTGTTGCCACATCCCCTACATGCTTAAATTTCTCAATCCAGCCAATTATTGCTGTCATCTTTTCTCCGACATCGATCTCCCTTTCCCCCAATTTCAATTTCCATCGCTGTGCTTCATATCTTGCCTGGACGTCCTGGGTGGTCTTCAGAAGTTCTTCCAAAAAATCCCTTTTGCCAGAAATGGTTTCGACTTTTATTCCTCTTCCTTCCAAGACTGCCTTGCGGTCTGCAGGGAGACCTTCAAATGCGTTCACCCATAAATCATTTGATACCCCCTGTCCACTGCCTTTGCTGGGAAATGTACCTTGCTTCTGCTCATCGCCTTTCGTAGTTGGATTATTTTCTTGACCGTCATTCTGTTTCGAAGGCGGAGGTCCGTCATTTTCGTAGACCAGTTTATCCCCAGGCTGCTTTGTTGGTTCCAAGAAAATTTTGATATCCGGAGTCGAAGTACACCCCTGCTCCTCGCGTTTCTTAGTGAGGTTATTGTGTTTACCATCATCTTGTTTGGCGGGTGGATTTGGGTCGTTTTCGCAGGCCAGTTTATCCCCAGGCTGCTTGGCTGGTTCTGAAACGATTTCTACGTCCGGATTCGGGTTTGGTGAATCATTGTGCGAGGTTGATTTTAGTCTAAGTAAATTGGCGACCTTGTCTCGCTTGCGGGATTTCCCTTTAGAAGCATTATGACCCTCCAGCATCGGTCCTGGTGATGGGGTCCTGGATCGGCCTCTCCAGACATCCAGCAACCTTGGTGGTTCATTCCGTTCCGCTGGTTCTGCTGTAGAATTTTTTGTGTTTCCCTTGCCTTTCATCGGTGTCGCTAGTGTGTGAATTTCTGAGTTTATTGATGAAGCGTCGTGTACAGTGAGCATATGGAGTGGGTGAGCGCATGAGGAGAGGGAATTCGCTGGATGTACACGTGAGATGCAGGCGTACATTATTCAGCCGCACCTGCATGCGACCTCGAGCCTGCATGCGACCCCGCTCCATCCCAGGAGCCAACATGCACATGCTGTCGCAAACCTGGGGAGGACCTTGGCATTGCACGTGACCTGGTAAAGGAAGGCTAGGGGAGAGGGTACTAGAAGGTTCGGCGGGTTGAAGAACCGGGAGACTACCAAAAGAGGAAGTGGGCACTTGAGAATTACGGGTATATCAAGAGGGCGGGGAGGAGGCCTTCTCTGTAGAACATAGCACACAATACAATCATCGTTACAAGGTTGAGGAAAGTCAGATCCACAGACCTCGTTCAATTCCAGTGATTTACTCCTTCTTCCCTCTAGCCCACTTTCCTCCTCTACAATGCTCTACTAGTACCGAGTACATATGGTGTTCACCTATCATAGAAGACTGTCTGGATCGGCGACTATGATAGTTCACCAAAATCCCGATTCTGGTGACATTCAGCGCTGCCACATACGGAGTGAAAACTGCCTTTTGACGTCGGATAACTTGAGTTAATAGGTATAGTCTGATCTATAGCCTCACGAATGTAGAGTACTCTACATAAGAGAATACATCTGGGCTAGTGAGCCCCACGGCACTAGGCCCAGCCCATCCCTTCCATTCCGCCCGAATTAAAGAGATCTATTGACAAACTACTTAATGTAGAAGATGGCATCCACAACCTAACTACGTACATGAATGGAAATAGTTTTCTTTTCAAATATCACTGTCATCCTTGTGAAGTTTACTGGTCTTTGAGAGTGCAGACGAGAAAGCGGGGTTAGAGAAGTGCATACAACGTATTCGACCGGGGACCGGCACATTACCGGGATCCGACGCACTTCCGGACCTCCAATGACGTTTTACACCAAAACCGCCCATCCGCGAGAGCATATATCTCAACAACCAAATAGATTTTTTTAATATCCCATTGCAATAAGCTAAACCAAGGATTAATCTTAACATTCCGCATCTTTAACCAGAAAGGTTGCTCTTGTGGAATCATGACGCCGCAAATTTTTACAAATCGTGTCCTGGCATATATATTTTTTGCTGCAATATGACCAGTTCTTTGAATTCTACTGCCTACACCTGAAAATAAATCTAATACAATCATTGGCACACTTGAACAGCGTAATTTTACCTTGTTCAAAGATGTGAGAATTGCACCAAGAAAATATCTCCAGTAGTGGTGGAGTTATTCATATTCACGTAGAAATTTGTATGTGGTAATCATATGGGAAAACTACCAGAAATGGCAGATTGATGCATGAACCAGCCATACGACAATATCAAGCCAAATAAAGCATTACACAGGCTATATTATAAGGATATTGTAGGAAACATTCAAAGGAAGTACTGCGTTCTACCTTCCGGAGTACTTTTGTATGGGGAATTCTATACAGATGCATGCCAAGACATCGACTTAAAAATTCATTGTGCGGTTAATCAACCACATTATCTTTTCGCAGCAAATAAAAGTGTCTTTATTCATCCCAACTGACAAGCGCATACAAAACCCTGTCGTGTTTGTTGAGCTATATGCCCTCCCTGGTGGGCAGTTTAGATGTAAAACATGTGTCGAATGTTGGTGTGCGTCGCAAGCTGGTGAAATACAGGAGGTAGGTATACGCTCAAATTGCACAAGCCACTAGGGGAACCATAGTAAAACAATCTCCGCATCTTATTTATGCAATTGCAATTTTGTAGAAGATACTCTATGGGGTAGTTACCCGATTGCAGTAGAACCTTGTATAGGTGCAAAATGGTAATGTGCTTCTTATAGTTCATAGGAGAGGATCATATTGTGTGTGTTCTAGATATATATATGGAAGCTTATCACGATATACGGAACAAGTGGTAAGCAAATATCAATAGGTACTCGTATATTTTAGAGATGAATTTGGATATTTAGACTACTTATTCGGGAATCTAGCCTAAGTTCGAGGATGAAAACTTAAAGCCAGAACAAAGCCAACGTAGAATTGTGTGGTGGATATGTTAGATCAAGAAACGAGTCACCCTAGTCCAACTCCCAATTGATCATCGCTAGATGTCCCACCTCAATTCTACTAACCGAATTTATTTACAGTTGGTGTAGATACGCTGACTAATGCGCAGATTATGTTATGCCGAAATTAGCTCGCAGTGGAAAAGCGACTGTGGTACAGCTCCTTGTTGTTATCATACCTCCAATATTAATATCAATACCGTTCCAAGAAACACGTCACTTTGCAGAAGTAAAAAGAGAGCCTCTCGAACCCCAACCTCCACTTTTTGATATTATGATTGAAGACCTTTGTGCATCAACAGTTATCGTAAACTGATTAAATAGTGGGAAAGCACTTTCGTAGTTTTCCGGAAATATGTGATTTTGGCACACTTTTAGATTTTCAAGACGGCTGCATATGTAATACCGTAGGGCATTCTAATGGTAAAGGAGAGCGTCTATTGGAGCGGGTTACCGCTCCACAATGGAAATGCGCTCAGATGAGTTCAGCTACAGTAGCATATAACGTACTACAATACCCCGCGCTACCTAATCTTTCAGCAGCAAATCTTCAATAGTCCTTTCTGATTCAAAGATATAAAGCAATCAAAATAAACCATTCACATTCTCCAACCCTACCAAATTTTGCCCAACCCGCCCTCATTCATTATGCTGACAACCGTGTAGTACGGGTAACGTGGCCATCGATTTGGTTCGGGGTGACAATTGTAGTAACGCCTGACTTCATGCCGTCAGGGTGAACCTATGGAGGCAGTACCGGTCATCGCTTAACAGCCCGAACCCGAAGAACCTGCCAGAATCTGCTAGAAGAACCCGGATCCCCAGAACCTGCCGGAAAGCCGCAGAACCCGCCGGAAAGCCGTAGAACCTGCCGGAAAGCCGTAGAACCTGCCGGAAAGCCATAGAACCTGCTGGAAGACCCCAGAATCCACCAGCGACAGGTATCGCCGAGCTTATTCCCGGATATTCCTGACGCTTCTACCCGCTTCCAGTCATTTCCTTGGCCATCCATGTACTTCCTGTCGTTTCCTTTGTTTTCCATGTACTTCCAGTCGGTTTACCATGTACTTCGTTTGTTTGTTTGCTCGTTTGCTTGTTTGCTTGGATTTGCCACCAAGGGTTTTCTATAAAGAGGCCCCTTCTCCCTCCTCCCTCTTGCTTCTTCACGCAACAAATTGTATCCTACCCAAGTTGTATATTTAGCTTTTCAATACATCTACCTCTCGATATCACATAGCTCCGACCGCCTCTGCCTCTGCCTCTGCCTCTACTGTGCGATCTACGGAGCGCAGGCAGGCAGGAGGCGGCAGGCGACGGTTCAGCAGTTTGCGGCGGTAAGGTGGTTCAACGGTTTACAGCGGTACGGCAGTTCAGCGGATCGGCACAGCAGGTAACTCCTCTACTTAGTAGAAACTAAATACAAGAGGTTGCGTAAAGAAAAAAAGAAAGGGGAACACAAAACCATGAAGACCACTTATATACACTTTTGAGACTGCAATACGCACTCAGGTCACATCCTTTTTACCCATATATTGTACCGACATCCCGAAATGCTTGTCAGAGGTCACCTTTTAGCGTGAAGCTATTTACCCGGCTCGCTATACAATATCCTGTTACAGGAAATGGCTTTCCGGTGTCCGATAGGGTGTGCAAATGGGTTGGGTAACCCGTAACCCAACCCGCCTGACCCGCTCCAGTGGGTGGGTTCCGCCTCTGCCGAGGACCCGTCGGGTGGGTTCGCCATTTGAGAACCCGCTCGCGGAGTTCCGTGAAACCCGCAAAAACCCGCAATGAGTATAAGCAACCATATATATGCGCTGGAATGGAAGTATCAGCAGCCATATATGCGCGCCAGAATAGAAATGTAAGCAGGCATATATACGCACTGGAATGGAAGTATCAGCAGCCATATATGTGACCCCAGTTCTTGCGATAGATGTCACTTACGACTAATCCCTGGGATTGACTATATGGAAACTATAGGACCCATCATGCTACTGCTACTAAGCGTTTCCGACGTGTATACTACTCCTCCGAGAAAAACGCCCACATCTAAAGTATAACAAGAAGCTACCGTATGAAATCTGCACTACATCAATTTCACAAGCATCTGTCCTCAGTTTTGGTACAAATTCTTTTAGTAATGAATTTGTATTTCTGAGTGATGATGATATTAACCGTATATCAAGGTGTTGTACAGATGTGTTTGACCTTGCTTCGTTACAAAAAGTACTCACAGGAAAGCGGAAAATTCTTTATTCACCTTTAGGGATGCATATTGATGCTCTACTAACCCTACTCAAACATGTTCTAGCAAATATCACTGTGGCCGCAAAGCCTACTCGAGGACCGTGGGTAGGAGTCTTAGAGGTTGCGGAAACCTCAAAGCAGTTTCTGCAACCCCCGGAAACCACAAAGCAGTTTCCGCAGTCACCGGAAACCTCAGTGCAGTTTCTGCAACCACCAACGCAGTCCGAAACCTCAAAGCAGTTTCTGCAAGCCCCGGAAACTACAAAGCAGTTTCCGCAGCCACCGGAAACCTCAGTGCAGTTTCCGCAATCACCGGAAACACAATTGACGTTTCCACAACCACCAGAAACACAATTGACGTTTCCGCAACCACTGGAAACACAATTGACGTTTCCGCAACCACCGGAAATGCAATTAGCGTTTCCACAACCACCAGAAACGCAATTTGCATTTCTGCAACCACCGGAAACCTCAAAGCAGTTTCTGCAACCACCGGAAACCTCAAAGCAGTTTCCGCAACCCCCAGAAATGCAATCCCCGCTTCCGCAACCTCCGAAAGCCCAAATGCAGCTTGGAGAACTCCAACAGAATAATACTCCAAATAAAACACAACCATCTGAATTCTCAATCACTATATTGGAAAATAATGAAACCCTAATTCCTGCCATAGCCCCTAATACTGCACCAAAAAAATTAGGGTGCCCCCGTGGGGGCGCTCGGCCATTTGTACCTCCCAATTATGATCATATACGCAATCTAGATGAGAAACTCCGGTTTATTGAGCAGGCTAGGTTGGCTCATAGTATCAGCGAGACATGAACTCTGCCAATGCCTGCTGGTATGAAGCCTTGAGAGGAGATAGCTATGGACCTTGTTAGAGAACTACCTGAATCCAAGAGCTTTAATGCTGTTTTAGTTGTCACAGACCGGTTCACCAAAAATGTAATACTATACACCCTTAGCCGTAATATCTAGTACCTTCCAGCGCTCACTGGAGCCTAGCCCCTCATGCCTGTAACAAGTTTACATAACATTGATGTAGTGTTTTGAAAATGTTCGGTGATATCCTTCATGTTGAATTTCTCTGCAATCTCAGGAGTTAACTTTGAGGGTGGGAGGCATATCTTTGGTGAATTCAGTAGGGTTCTAATGTCCTTTTCGAGAATTAGGCAGAACTAATTGAATAGAATCTCAGTCATTTGAGTACCACAGTCCTGAAGTACATCAATATTTCCTTGCATCAATCACTTTCCTACATATGACTTCTCCAGAATTTGTTCTGCGATATGTATACCTCCACCGGCAACTCGAGTCCTAGGAACCTAACTACCTTGCATTTGATCTTAGGAACCAGTGAATCTAATAGTACTTGAATAAATGATGTAAGAGTTGTTACAGAGGTGGTAAACGCAGAGAGTTACCGTCTGCCAGGCCAAAAAGACACTTGACCAGCAATACTCGCTAGTCCTCTGCGTAGCTCATATAGCACTCATTTCGCGACTGCGACGCCGGCGTCCGGCTGTCCCATATCGCCTACATCGCATATGCGCGCATCCATCGACCACCCGCCCTACGGTTGCGGTGAATCCATAACATATAGAGAATAAGTAAACTTCACTATATAGCTAAAGCCATAGCAGTTTAGCAGTGGCAGTCTATGGCAGTTTAGCAAGCAGTACAGTTTAGCAGATTTTAGTAGTTAGGTAGATTATAATGGTAGTAGACTATAGCTTTCCAGTGAACTATACTTATACCGGCCATCTCGATTAAGGAAAAAATCGCCATATGCGCCCGGAGCACAGGAAAAAAACTGGGGAACATGTCACAACGCATCCCTGTCGTGTGCGCCATGTTGCACCCTGTCGCTCGTGGATCGCCCTGGGAGATGCGGTAACATGACGACCTCCCTTGGCATTCAAGAAGATGTTAGCCTAGCCCATAGCGTAATACAAAGCTAACTTCACATCTTTGATGTACCAGACAATAGTGGCAATACCTGGGCTAAGTTGCTTCTGTGTGTTGCTCCCTAGCATCATCTACAATGAGACTTTGCTGCATGAGTTTGCCAACACGTAAACTTGACTCTACAACACGCGATCCCAGTCAGAATGTTGTCATAACACAGGTAACATGCTGGGTCTCGCTGGTAACGCAGATGACCTGATGGGTCTCGTTAAGCATGTAGTTGACATGATTGAGCTCATTGGGGACGCAATTTACTCTATGGTCTCGTTGGGGTGCACTGCAACTGGAGTACCACGTTGTCAACTCTGTTTACATATCCTCATGTGTTCTCAATTCGGTATATAATGAATTATTTATTTATTACTAGCTATCACGATATATACAGGTACCATTTCACCACCCTTCCATGCCACACTCCACTGCATCCCTGTAGATTAAGTCTTTTATCACATATCTCGCGCTGCAGAGGAAGGCCTGCCATACCTGTTAAAGTGAGCTCATGTTCACATATTTCATGATGTTGGAAGCGACCCGCCATACCTGTAAACTGAGCTCACATTTCCATATCTCGCGCCGTCGAAATGGCCCGTTAAATTGACCTCATTCTGCTATTCTCGTATCGTCGAAAGGGCCCTGCGGTAACTGTAAGATTGAGCTCATGTTCACATGTCTCGCGACTTTGAAAGAGATCTGCCATACCTGTGAGTTGAGCTCACATTGCCACATCTTGCACTGTTGAAAGGGCCCTACGGTACCTGTCAAGTTAATCCCATGTTCGCACATCTCGCAATGTCGAAAGGGCCTGCCATACCTGTTGTACTCAGTTGATTCTGCCACATCTCGCGCTGTCAAAGGAGACCTGCAATACTGGCAAATTGAACTCATTCTGCTACTCGAAAGGGCCCTGCAATGCTGTTAAGTTATCTCATGTTCACACATCTCATGACCCGCCATATCTGTGAATTGAGCTCACGTTGCTACTTTTTGCACCGTCGAAAGGCCCTGTGATACCCTTTTAATCTCATGTTGCCATATCTCGTACTGTCAAGAGAGGCCTGCCATACCTGTTAATAGAGCTCATTCTATAGCATTTCGTGCTCTCAAGGAAGACCTGTTAATATATGTGAGTAAGTTGTGCGATGTGTGAGTAGGTTGTGTGATGTGTTGCTTCGCCTCGAAGAAGGACGTTCAATGAAAATTGACTCCTGAATTGACTCCTGAATTCAACGCGCAATTAGAGGCAATTCTCACATGTCAACATGCAGGCCGGAGCCAGATTGATCAGCAACCCGTCCTATGCCTACTCTGATTGTATCATGCTACTGTGGTAGTCTGGTTGCCATTGTGGGCTATCCTAGCCGACCCGTGAGATTCACAGTGGACAGCTGAAGTAGCCTGAGCGACCTCATCAGCACCGAATTTGGCAACTTATCTCTTGGGTGGGCAAAACCTCGCTACATTCGATGCACTAGTTTCACTGTGTGACGTCCAGCCAAGAGGGTCTGTGTACTATCAAATTCCTGACCTCAAGCAATGGCCAGTGTATACATCTTCTATCTATATAGTACTGAGATAAAAATTTTCGAGAATAACTTGGGCCTCCTCTCTTATCGGGCCAATAGATTTCTATACTTTGTAGCTATGACCTCTACAAGTGGCTTCTGATCAGCACTTTCAATAAAACTGTGCAAATCTCTGTCAACTTGAGAAAGTCGTCCCATCAAACTAATCAAAATAAAGATAGCTTGACTTCTATGATATTCTCCTGAATTAAGAATAAATCTATCTTAAAACTACCTCCTCACCTTCACCCCTTTACAACTCCGCAACTTGACAATGCGAAGGTAAGAGCCACTTTTATTCCATTGGCACTACTATATTAATACTGAAAAAAATATAGGTTATCGGGTTGTACTCTACTAAACTTGCTACTTGAGGAACTTGATTGAGAATGCACTATACGATTCAGTGAAGGGTTCAGCAAGCAATTCATTACGTGAGCTAACTAGCAGCTTAGCAGATGAGTTAGAAAGTTCAACAAACAAGTTCAGCATGTAGTTCTACAAGCGATTCGGCAAGTGATTCGGTAGGGGATTCAGCAAGCATTTTAGCGGGGGATTCAGCAGGCACTTTAGCGGAGGATTCAGCAGGCACTTTAGCGGGGGATTCAGCAGGGGATTCAGGAGATTCAGCAGCCAATTTAACAAGCGATTCAGCAGGCTATTCAGCGGGCGATTCAGCAGGCCATTCAGCGGGAAATTCAGCAAGTGATTCAGCAAGTTGTAGTTAATGGGTGGGCAACTGGAAAGTGGAAGTTTAGAAGAGATAGTGAGCGTAGTGGTGAGATTTTAGTTAGAGAAGTTGATTAGATAAACTTGACAGATATAGTTGTTGTAAATATGACTGCAGCGGAGGGATGTGAGTTTCCAGATAGGAATGTGACATCTAAGGGTAGAGACCAATTTTAAAGGTGCGGGTCTTGATAATACAGTGCTATCCTTCGGTGTTAAATGTACACCTCTATCAGTTTTCTCTTGATGTCACCCCCCAGGGCGCATCACCCCTCTAGGCGCGTCACCCCCTAGGCGCGTCACTTCCCTAGGTGCGTCACCCTCCCCAGCAGTTGTATAGACCCCCGAGCGAAGCGAGTGGGGTCTCTCGGTAAGCATGTGTGCAAGCGGCTGAAAACATATGTTCAAACTCATCATGTCAGAAAAAGTCCTCGCGGTCGGAAGCGTACAATTTACTAACTCTGTGACAGCACTAATCCCGGTCGCGAGTGTTGCGTCAGCTCCCACCGCACACTCTGCCCCCCATTGCGAGCGTAGCGAGCGGGCATTTTCTAGTCTCAGGTACGGGAATAGCGCACATCTATTCAACATCCTTGTATCTACTAGAACGTTCTCAAAGTTATTTATTACAGTAATTGAAAGGAAGGTCAATGCGCTTGTAGCGAGATATTAAATACTATTATGAATTTGTGCAATATGTCGTATACCGCTTTGTCAGAACCAGTATTATTTTTACTATTTCCACAGAATGACAACAGCATAACTATTAGATCATAGTTTAGTCCTAGCAGTCAATATAATATGGGTTTATACAGTCTCATTAGTCTCGTAGTAGGCGAGTGCAATCCCACAAGTAAATGTGTCATTGCAAATTTGATATGATTGATCGGCATGACAAGGACCAAAAGTAGTGAAACTAGTGCATCGAATTTAGCGAAGTTTTGCCCGCCCAAGAGACACGAGACCCAACAGGGGCCCAAGCGCCTCAACAAGGCCGTAAGTGAGTCAGGACGTAGCTGACCCCGCCCCTTTTGCAACAGCGTAAACTTGATTTCAATACTAACAAGGGTAGTTCAGGCATGCTGCGATATTGCCCAATTGAGTTAATTGACCATCTTTACCCCATTGGGCGCACACATTTTTTTTTTTTTTTTTTTTTTGTCACATGACCCCGCATGCGGCTCTTCGCCATGGCAGGACAGGGCGCACACATGAGATATGGAATTGTAGAATATATTGAATATATCAGGCACTTGAGCGCACATATGAGATATTGAGCATATTGTATAAGTCCATATCCAGTACATCAAACAGGCTCAGTGCGCGTAGGAGATATTGAACATATTGAGTGCATGCGAGCATCATGATAGTGAGCATATTGAGCATGTTGAGCATATTGAGCATGTTGAGCATGTTGAGTGCGCATATGAGATGTAGGGCATATTGGGCACATTGAGCACATTGAGCATGTTGAGTGCGCGCACATGAGATGCAGGACACATTGCGCGCATTGAGCATGTTGAGCACGTTGAGCACGTTATGACGCCGGCAGCAGGATCACTTGTATCATGAGCGCTGAGGACCTTTTGTAATGCCATGGGTGCACCAAAGCAGAAAACTGATTTTATGGAGCGCGAATGTGGCAAAGGCATAAGGCTAGGTTCCAAAGTCATAAGGCCAGAAATGTCTAGGGTGTTACGGTTCACCGCGACCGTAGTGTGGGCGGCCGGTAGAGTGCGTGAAAAATGTGATAAATGCAAGCGCATACGAAATGCGCATATGCGACGCAAGCGATATGCGAGCCAACGCTGTAGGCAGTGCCGCAATCGCCTAAATGAGTACTATATGAGCTACGCAGAGGACTAGCGAGTATCGCTAGTCAAGTGTCTTTTTGGTCTGGCGGACGGTAACTCTCTGCGTTTACCACCTCTGTAACATAGGTTTTTTTTTTTTTTTTTTTTTTAATTTCACGTGACCCTGCATGCAGCTTTCCGCCATGGCAGGGCAAGTAACATAGGGTGCGGACGTCGCAGTGCAATAGCAGCAGCAGCGCAATGGCCACGCACTTATAGTTTCATAGCATTTTTTACTCAGCAATTTCATGATATGAAATAATCAACTTGGCAAGTTGGAAACTAAATTCTGTTGAAGATTATGCAACGAGCATCACGGGACATATCACGTGAGGCTGCCATGTGTGACATAACCCGAGATTATGGTATAAGGTAATTCCATGTGATGAGGAATCTAAGTTGTGGATACGTGTTGTGATAATAAGCAACCTTAATACTCGCACAATTTGCTAGCAGCTCATGTCTATAAACAGGTGGATATTAGGAGCACATACTGTACGTTGAATAGAAGACATAAGTGTGAACAATCTAATACGCATTCCTGCGCATCTTTTCCGTATATGTTGCTACAAATTCAAATGTATTTTGGTAACTTGGCGTGCTGATAGTGGTATCTTGGCGTGCTGATAGTATCATGCTGCCGCTGAGACACAATTGGTCACCAGCAGTACAAAATGACGCCATGGATGGTAGCTTCACTTTTAGCGCGACATGGTGCTGAGAAGAGGTGAAATGCATCCAGGGCGCACGAGGCGCTTGTGGGGTTTTCAGGACCCCGGGCGCTTCAGGGCGATTTTTTTTTTTTGCCGATGGCCCTTCCAATGGAGTATGGCTTTTTAGTAGACTATGATAGCAGCAAACTATGGCAGCTATAATAGTGGCAGACTATAGCTTTCTGACAAACTACAGCTTTCTGACAAACTACAGCTTTTCGATGAACTACAGCTTTCCAATGAACTATAGCTTTCCAATAAACTACAGCTTTCCGATAGATTACAGCTTTCTGATGAACTACAGCTTTCCGATAAACTACAGTTTTGTAAAGAAGAGTATCTAGCTATACCTGAGATTTACCATACCTCTATAGAAGCAATAAAAATATAATCACCCCAAAATAGTGTGCGCAAATGGGTGAGTTGGGGCGGGTTTTGCCCCCCTACGACCTGCCCGCAACCCGCCCCGCCCCATCGGCCTCTTTGGCCAACCCGCCCACGGGGCCTCGCGGGCCCTGTGTTGGTGTCAAGCCACATATATCGGCCACATATAATGTAGTCATGGCGACTATATATGGCAAGCATATATGGCTGCTAATACAGCCATTTCGGTGCACATATATGGCTGCTAATACTGCCATTGCGGCAAGCATATACAGCTGCTGACACTGCCGTCGTGGCGGGCATATATGGCTGTTGATACTGCCATTGCGGCAAGCATATATGGCTGCTGATACTGTCACCGTGGCGGGCATATATGGATGCTAATACTGCCATTGCGGCAAGCATATACAGCTGCTGACACTGCCGTCGTAGTGGGCATATATGGCTGCTAATACTGCCATTGCGGCGAGCATATACAGCTGCTGACACTGCCATTGTGGCGGGCATATATGGCTGCTTATACTCATCACGGGTTTTTGCGGGTTTCGTAGGGCCCCGCGGGCGGGTTCTCCGACCCATTTGTGCACCTTACCCCAAAATTTAAAAATGGACAGGTGAACTCTAATAGGGATATGTAATGAGTGAAAGAGCTATATGGGCTATTTCTCTTTTATAGACCTTTAGAGACTTACTTGTTGCAAGCTCTTTTTCAGAGTCTAACATAATACCAGTAAACAAAAATTGATCTTGTTGCTGCAGTACAGTTAGTTAGAAACAAAGTAGAGAGTAGATTAGATAGAGATAGAGTAGAATTAGAGATGAGTGGATTTAGAGTACCCAATTGGGTTTGGTGTTGATGAGTTTAGAGATATGTAAACATGCAGTTATGGTTGTGTAGATGATAATACTAATAATATGTAACTGGAACAAGCTATCGGAATTTGCATAGCGCAACCGGGTCAAGATCTCTCAGATGCTCCTGGCGGAGTCCAACCATTTTCCTGAAACTCCACTTAGGCAGTGTCTGCTTATAGGACTATATTAGAATTACAATCTAATTTTACAAATATAAGATTGGTGGTTTTGGGACACTAGGTTGGCATAGAAACGTAGCGGCATTCATGTACTTAGGCGGAATCTAGTCTCGTGGGCGGAACTAACACATGCTGCGACATGGCCCTTGGCGGCGTAATATATTCCAGACCCTCTTCTGAGGTGAGTGCGTATATAAATACCATACGAGCTTACTAAGCAGAATAGGGTCTGGGCACGAGACTACACCTGGCCCAGCGGCGAACATGAATGTACCTCGATGTACCTATATGTAATATATATACTCGCTTATGATTTAATGTAATAGTGATCTATCATACAGCTAACTAAGCAATTTCCACAGTCTCCTATCCCCCTATGCAGGCATCTATGTACAAACAATAGTACTATATACATCTTTTTTTTTTTTTTATTTCATTAATCGCTTGCCGCCCTGTGGGCTACGGCGATGGGTTAGGTACATAAAACAGCTATAAAAGACAAAACTGACTTCTCTCTCCTAAATACATAGTAAAGGGGAATAGAGCGTCCCTCATCCTGTCTCGTCCAGCAAGTCCAGCAGCTTTGTCAACTGGTCTCCGTCCTTGGACTTCTCCACCTATAGATTTCCTTTTCCCCCCCTGGCCATCGCTTCTTCCATACCCGGCAGTTATCCATCAAGTGTGTCAATGTCGCATCTCCTTCCCCGCGCCACCGGCAATCTGGGTCCTGCGCCTCCCCTATTTTGTGTCTCCAAAACCTCTCGGGACAGGCACTTTCTGCCTGTACGCACACTGGCCGTTTTTCCCACTTATGATCGCCTGGTCTCAGCCTAGGCCTCAGTTTGAGTCCGAGCTGGCCATGGAATTGCCCCAAGATACCGGTAGCCTCCGCTTGTCTGAGAGAGCTTTCACTTGATCTGCCAGTAGTACGGCAACGCATAGGGAGGAAAGTTCAGAAAGATTTTTTGTAATAGTACAGTAGCACCCACAATACCCATGCATTTTTCCTAACGCTAAACAAGTAGGGACAATTGGTAATTACCAAGACATAGTATGTGCCCTAGTTTCAAGCCACCTGCGGGCATTACCTCGCTATTTTTGAAAATTACTTGTTTGAGTTATATATTCTAATACTGCATATTTTTTTTTTGCCAATCTTGCATTTTTGCGGGATAATCTTGACATTACTCTCTATTATAATTGTGAACTGCACAATGAAGTTATAGGATGTGCAAGTGCTGAGTGGAGCACACAATACTTATATAAGGGCAGTACACAGCCAAATATGTACCGAGTACATGTATGCGATAGGATGGTCATATATGATGGTTGTAGTTATGAATTGTGCAGAGGACTAGCGGACATTGCTAACCAACTATCTTTTTTACTATCATTACTTGCATGCTGCCCTATGGGCTATGGCGAGGTTCGAGATACATAGGATATAAGTGAGAAGGGAACAGAAAAATGAATAATAGAATAACAGATTACTACTCCTCCAGATGATAGTGCTGCAACTTCTATGACAGTGTTGATATTATTGCTATTATTCATACCAGCTGTTACTCTAAGCCTGCTATCATTCATGCGCACTGTCACTTATACTTGCTATGCCCCACTAGTACCTACTATCTGTTATGGACTCACCGCAACTTTAGGCGGGCGGTTGATGGATGCAAACATGACATGAGCAATATATGATAGCCAATAGCGTTGCAGTCGTGTAAATAAGTACTATATGAGCTACACAATAGACTAGTAATCATCGCTAGTCAAGTATCTTCTTGGCCTGGTGGATGGTAACTCTCTACATTTACCACCTCCATTACACTATCACTCATACCACCTGCTGGTATTCATACTCACTGTCACTCATATACCACCACTCCTATCTGCTGTTGCACATATCTCTCGCCATGATATCTTTCTGCCCTATGATCCTTGGATATAGTATAGAGCATATGTAGTTGTTAGCTTATATTCTAATATGTCTGTCGTGAAAATGCAAATGGATAAGTATGCAATAAAACAATTACTAGTACAGTGTGTTGTTATTTTATTTATTTGAGGCTAAAGAAATAGAGATGATCAATCGGTCCCTACTAGTAGGTATTTGACTAATGTAAAAAATAAATGCATGGATATTGCAAGCCTCATCCGTGCCTCTACCAACTACATCAGTGCGCAAAAAATCGTTCTGCCTTATGCGTTGCCGCACTACTGGCAGATCAAGTGAAAGCTCTCTCAGACAAGCCGCAAGCGGAGGCTACCGGTATCTTGGGGCAATTCCATGGCCAGCTCGGACTCAAACTGAGGCCTAGGCTGAGACCAGGCGATCATAAGTGGGAAAAACGGCCAGTGTGCGTACAGGCAGAAAGTGCCTGTCCCGAGAGGTTTTGTTGTGTCTCCATGCCTTCAACCCCTTGTTACCCAGTAGGCCCGCAATTTTCGTACCGTCTCTTCCGAACCTCTGTAGCGGCCTATAATTCATTCCTAGTCTATTTCTTTCGGCTGCCCTGTCTCTCTTGGCCCTTTGGATGAGACCCGGTTCAGTGATCATCTCGTCTATGTACTGAAGGGCTGTACCCGTTTTGGCAAGCTCGTCCGCTGCTGCGTTTCCTGGTATCCCGCTGTGGCCCTTGATCCACATGATGGCCAGGTCTGTGTCCCCTCTAGTTATTCTTGCATCCCATTCTTCTCGTAGTCTTTGGCTGGCGCCTAGGTGGGTGGGCCGGTCTTCAGCGATCTTCCGGATTTTCGCGATCGCCACCTTCGAGTCCGTGAGTATCAGGACCTCCCTTTCCATCCGTAGGGCTTCACTTATCGCCAGCATTTCCGCGTCATTCACCGTCGATAGTACTCGCAGGTATTTCCCTATTTTTGTGTTCTCCCCCACCACGCCGGCTCCCGACTACTATGTTCACTCTCATTCTCCTGGTTAGTACATTGACCAGCATTGCTTTTATTACAAGAATAAGAACATTTAACCTTTTGACGTATGCATGTACAACGAAGAGAAGAACAGGTACCTAGACAAGAACATGAAATTTGTCTTGACAAGTTTTATCATGATGAGGTTGCTTAAAGTGGGTACTTGGCACTTGCAGTTTCTGGTAATACAACCACCAAAATTTTCATCCTTGGCATCAACGCAATCCCTGTTACTGCCACAATATAATACCAGAATGGCGGAGGATTCCAGATATCTCTACCTATGAAGATAACACTCCAAAATTTTGCTTAGAGTAAAAAGAATACTAGAAGCATATTTAGTAATTTTCTTCTAGTGTTTCGGTTAACAATAATTTAGTTATGATTACAAATTTGTATTCTTAACTACAGTAGTCTAGAAGTGTAGTGAATTATGAATTAAATTGTCTGTATTATCATCTAGTATGTGGGTAAGAAGTAGCAACTTGCTACTCATATTAGCAACTTATCACCGACAGCAACTTTCAAGTGGCAACTTGTAGGTGGCAACTTGTCAGTGGCAATAGGGCTGTGCTAGCACACAGTAACTGGCTTATCAATTAACGCTGGTAGCAGAATGTTTCTCTATACTCAATCACTGGTAGTACGTAGAGGTGCCTAGTGGTACTTGTACTAAACCAGTGTTGGTCGGTGGGCTGGCCCATTCGCGAACCGCAATGTTCGTCGGTAGGCCAGAACACAACAGGAGTATAGATACGCTAAAAATTACAAGGATATCAATTCAGGTAATTGTTACCATATATGGTAGTCACCAACCCATGTAAACGCCAAGCGTCTACTTTCAGTAAGTTGAAAGCGTCTTCAGTGTTGCAACTGCACTACTTCAGAGTCTAATCTTCTATGAGTGGATCACTAGAAAGGTCAAGTATCTCTATTAAAAAAATTAGTACATACATACGAAAAAGAAAATATTATACATACCTGAATTCAATGTAT
The DNA here is from genome assembly GCA_015179045.1 of Kalaharituber pfeilii. Taxonomy (NCBI): domain Eukaryota; kingdom Fungi; phylum Ascomycota; class Pezizomycetes; order Pezizales; family Pezizaceae; genus Kalaharituber; species Kalaharituber pfeilii. The sequence goes on from WHUZ01000019.1 coordinate 423,842, forward strand.
TGTTTTCTAGTTTCAAATCGTAAGAAGATATTCAAAGCCCCATGAATAAGTCACAAGTCTATCACGTGCGTTCAATGACTCTTCAACAGTTCCTGCTCCGGCGACGAAAAGTGCATCCTGAACTCCAGCGTGAGGCCAGAGCCAAATTAAGGATGCGCTCGTCAGCGGCGGCTGAAGGGACTGAGGGCGAGAATGCAGCCGCAGACCTAGAAAGGGCAGTTGAGGAGAGGATTTTTTTTTTTTTTTTTTTTTTTTTTTTTTATTTCATTTGAGGAGAGGATGGAAGTGGACTTTGAGGCGCGCATGTCGACGACACAGAGGGACGCAACGAAAAAACAGAAGCGAGACCCACATTCTAGACTAGTGAGGAACGAGGTCAAGAGCGACTGGCAGAAACGCAAGGGCCCAGGGGCGGGTAGGGATGCTACAGCTGTGGGCGAGGCCACAGCACGGTTAGGCGAAGTCGTTGAGCACCGCAAGGGAGCTGTCAGCAGGGGATGGGGGGAGCTGGAAGGCAGAATGAGAGCATGGGGGAGCCTCTTGCTGGGGCGGGCCAAGATGCGCCTACTCCGCGAGTATGAGGACTGGTGAAAGAGCCAAAAAAATTCACGTCTTAGCGAAATGAATGCAGCGAGTTACAGGCTCTTTTTTTTTTTTTTTTTTTTTCATTTCACGTAACCCCGCTTGCAGCTGTTCGCCATGGCAGGGTGAGTTACAGGCTCAATAGTGTGGAAGAATTTCTTTTTTTTTTTTTTTTTTTTTTTTTTTAATATCATTACTTGCGTGCCGCCCTAGGGGCTATGGCAGGGGAATAGTGTGGAAGAGAGTCTCACGAGCAATATGATGAGGCTCAGGGTCGCCCTCATCGACGAAAACGATACCGCCAGAAGGAAGTAGGAGGATGGTAGAAGGAGAAACTGCGAGACGTGTTATGGGCGAAGGCTCATAAGGGGGTGGAAGGTAACGAGTCGGCGGACAAAGCAGCAAGATGGGGGACTGCACTACAGTACAAGCCGGAGATGGTGACGGAGGCGGGACAGAGACAGAATGGGAGAAGAGAGAGAGCGGGGGAGAGGAATCGACTAAATCTGTCATATAGACCCCTCGAAAGGATAGGGCGGGACATCGGATGACTGGCGGGATTGTTGGGGGGGAAGGGCCTGAGGGCGTGGAGGTGGCACATAGGGGAGGAAGACGGCCCGGAGTGCAGGTGGTGCGGTGAGAAGGAGGAGACGACGAGCCATTTGCTGGGGGAGTGTAGAGTATGGAAGAGGAGGTGGCCTGGGGGGGAAGAACACATAAGGGGGCCCCCCCGGGCAAGAGAGGGAGAGAGAGACCCGCTGAGCAAGCTGATAGACATGCTGGGAGAGTGAGAGGGAGGAGAGCGGAGAGGAGTGGGGGGGGGAGGTTTCTTTATCTGAATGTACCTAACTTTTAGCTATAACATCGCCATAGCCCATTGGGCGGCATGCGATTAATGATATAAAAAAAAAAAAAAAAAAAAAACTGCGAGACGGACTTGGAGAGGTAGTTCGAGAAAGGACTCGCGAAAGCCAGAGAACAAGGGAAAGGATAAGTTTGAGCGTGAAAAGAGCGAGATGTAGGCCCAAAAAGCCACGGACAGGGACAGACAGAGGCCGGAGATGCAACAAGCGGCCAATACCGCAGCCCTCGAAGGAGAAACTAGTGAGCGGCACGAGCCGAGCCAGCTCAAGCTGGCCTAGCATGAGCTCGAGCTCTGGCTCGAGCTTAAGACAGCCAAGATCACGCTAGTGTTTCTCTTGACAGCTCGCTAAAATGCTCAGCCAGCGCAGGGTTTCATAAACTTGCAGCAGGAGTAAATGTAGAAGAAATACTGAATTTAGCGGATAGCGGCGAGGAGGATGAAGCTGTAGAATAGTTTAGATTAGTTATCAATATCATGGAACCAAGGCTCGCTGGCTCGAGCCCACCTTCTATTTGACGAGCTCGGCTCGAGCGAGCTCACTTACCCACGAGCTGGCCCGAGCTCACCCTCCAGCTCGGGTCGAGCTAGCTCGTGCCGCTCACTAGGAGAAACTGAAGCCATGAAGAAGTGGTAACGGCTAGGGAGCTCCAGCAGAAAACGAGGCAGCGGAAGCGGAGAGGAAGGGGAAGGAGGAGGTGCAATAGGCAGCCAGGAAGGCGTAAATAGCCAGGGAAGCCATCCAGGGCAGAGCAGCAGGAAAGGTCAGCGCAAGGGGAGAGAATTGGCAGGTGGTAGGGACCACCAAGGCTCGCAAATGGGCGGTGGCCTCACTGCAGAGAGAAGTTGTGTTAGGCCCCACAGACAACAAGTGGAAAGAGGAATCGGCGAAACACCTGGAGGCAATCAATGCAGCACTTTAGGTGCTAAGTAGATCGAGGGGAGAACAAAAGGGTGGTCTTGGTGGTGGGCGAGTAAGATAATGTCCAGGTACACCCAGGGACTTCAGCTATCAACTAGAGAGTCTTTAGGACTAACTTACAGGATATTTGGGCTCAGCAAACGGGGACGGTACCCCTCATTGCAAAATGGGGGTTTCAGTGAACAGGTTCCTGGATAGAAGACAGTCAAGATGCTCTCGTAGTAGGGAATCTAAAGGCACCCAATTTTTGAGCAGGGTGGCTAAAGAAGGTAGGACATAGCACATGGCAGACAATGGCGCTTGTTGTTTCCATCACTGAAGACAACAGCATTCCACTTCGACCGAAGCTTATGTCAGTTCGGATACGACAATTTTTTTTTTTTTTTTTTTTTTTTTAAATATCATTACTCACATGCCGCCCGACGGGCTATGGTGAGATTAGGTACATAAGAAATTAAGGAAATGCCCCGATGACCCCGGTGATAATGAAGAACTAAGAAATCAAGATGAAACTGATAAATGCGTCCCCTTTGATTGCGTTACTCCCTTCCCGCCCAATCTAACATTTCCACCAGCGAGTCTCTCTCCTCCTCTTTTGCCTCTGGGGGTTCCCTCACCGCCGCCTGACCCCCTGATACAGCAATTCCACCACGTCTCGAACCTACCTACCCCACCCACTATCCTAACCACACCACCCCACCGCCCTACCACTCCGAATCTCGCAGCCCAGTACTTAGCACCCTTCCCCCACCCAGCCTCCACTCCAGCGCTGCTGGCGGAGTCTCAGGCACCAACTAGAGCCATCAAGAAGGTGGACAGGTCTGACAGCGCGAGGGATGCAGATCTGCATACGTGATGGAACTAATAGTGGAGAGGAGGCGGAGGCTGAGGGACGCTGGGGCTGCGAGGCTGGCATAGGCGAAGACGCAAGTTGGTATTGAGGGAACGAGACAGCTCATGAGAAAGCGAAAGATGAGGCCGAAGATGTGAGAACTAGATACGATGGGAGGCTACAGAGAGCGGCGTGTGCCAAGAGTTGTAGGAAATCAACTACCCACCCGAATAAGGCGCTACAAGAAATGCGTCCAACCCAGAAATGGCCGAATAAGCCAAATTAGGAATCCAGGTGGCGAGTGAAGTCCGCCAGGATATAAAGAGGCCTGAAGGAATCATGTAGACAGAGAAGTAGATGTCTCAAGATTAACGAGCGAGTCGAATAGAACTGCTCTCTTTCCTATCTCGCATTGGTCCAGAGGTGAAAGGATAGAGAGAGAAAGCCGTCCTGGCAGGTATGAGCGATGAGGAGGTCTTACAGAAATGTGAGTCCATAATCATGGCAATATACAAGGGAGACGTGATGAGGGTGTGGGTGGAAAACAAGAGGTCGGTAAGATTGGTCATAAAGGGAGTTCCGGTGCAGAAAGGGGCAGTGACGGACGCAGAGATTACGGAGATCATAAGAAAGGAGAACCCAGGTTTGAAACCGGGGAACAGAGGGCCTCACAGGTTTGCGTGCACCAAACCCACAGACAGCGAGGTCGAGCTCAGTGACGTTTGAGGTAAGGGACGCAGAGGAAGCTAAGAGACTGTGTGATGAAAGAGTGAACGTGTTGGGGAGAAAGAGGTGGGTTTAACTCTGGAATTCGAGGGGAAAGGCGCAGGGAAAGAGACCAGAAATTAGAGAGAACTGGAGAAGACAAGTGGTAGAATTACTGGCAGGCATCGAGAAGTCGGAAGCCCCGAGGAACGCACCAACCGGACCAAAGGGGAGCGCGAGAGTTTGGGGAATAGCAACATCGGGAGTACAGAAGGGGAGCCAAGAAGGGGAGCCAATGCAGTCAGCGGGAACAACAGACCTCGCAGCAGTCGACGCAGAATAACACTGGGCTCATCTGCCTCATATGCAAAAAGCAGGGGCATGTCGCGAGGGAGTGCGGAGATGAGAAGGCAAAGGAAGCCTTCAGAGCGGCGACGGAGAAAAGGAAAGGGACGGAGAACGGGGGGTCCAGGGTGACGAAAAGGAAGACAGAGGAGGAGGGAGTTGTGTTTAACGCGAAGAACGCGGGGGAAGCAGAAGAGATAGGAGCCATCCTGAGGGAAGCCAGAACAAAGGCGAAAGGAAAGGCGAAAGGAAAGGCGAAAGGGGAGAACTGGGACGAGGCAAGGGGTAGATAAGGCTGTGAAGGGTTTGGAAGATTTCGACTGGGCGGAGAAACCAGTTGAGAGGTCAGAAATCCCGAAGTCAACATGGTAGAGTGGAAAGTGGGATACCAAAACGTGCAGGGGGGGTGGCAAATACGCACGTAGCGTTGGAGTGGGCAAAGGAGGAGGGCTTTCACATATTTTTCGTAGCAGAGGCATGGGTGGAGAAGAGAGGAGGGGGATGGGTCACTAACACACATCCGGGGTTCGACGTGAGGTCAGAGGTGAACGAAGGGACACGGATAGTAATGCACGTGGCAAAGGGGAGGACGGAGCAGGTAGAGACGAGGAAGGAAGAGAAAAACTGGGTATGGGCGGCAGCCGGGGGCAAAAGAGTAGGGGGAGTGTACGTGCAACCCAGCTGGAAAAAGGAAGAGGTAGAGAGAATGTTAGCAGAAATAGCAGGGGAAAGGGACGGGAAAGAAGGGGTAGTAATGGGGGATTGGAATGCTTATCGCAAGAAGTGGGGCGGAGAGGGGGTTCAAAATAACGGAAGGGGGGTACTCCTGAAAGAATGGTTCGAAGGAGAAGAGTGGGAATTGGCGAGCGAAAGGGGAAAGGTAACATGGAGGAGAGAGAGGAGGGGCACAGTCAAGGAGTCGACGATCGACTTGTGCTGGATCAAGGGGATAGGGGAGCTAGAATGGAAGGGGGTGGAGCCAACTTTCCTCGGATCCGACCATGCGGCAGTGGGAGGCAGCTGGGAAGGAGAGGGGGACCAGATAAAGAGGAAGAGGAGGAGGGTCAATTTCGAGGAGGTGGAGGGGTTAGTAGAAGAGATGGGGGAGTGGGACGCGGGCAGAAAATGAGATGGGTAGAAGACCTCCCAGGCGAAACGCCGTATGAGAAGCTCTTGGGCTTCAAGGAAAGGCATAGCCGGGAAGTCAAAGTATGCAGGAGAAGCAAGAAGTGGTGATCGAAGAGATTGACAGAGCTGCGGAAGAAGGCATCGATGGAGGGAAGAGGGGGGTGGGTTAAGGGGCGAAAGGGATGGGCCCAGAGAGATACAAGAGATGGAGAGAAGCGAAGAGGACCCTGAAGGCAAACATAAAAAAGGAGAAAGAGGAGTGCTGGAGGGCCTTTGCTGAAGAAATGGGAGATAAGGATCCGTGGGTAGTGGCAAGGGTGGCAAAAGACCCATGGAAGCTGAAGTGGATGGGGAAGTTATATGGGGAGGGAGGGGAAGAGCTTGGGACGGATCAGGAGAAATGTGAAGCTTTGATCCAGAGAAACTTCCAGTGGGACGAGACCGGCGAGATGGCGGGGGGGAGGAGGAGGACCAGGGATCGCGGTAGACGAGTTAGTGGATAGGCTGAATGACGCCTTAAAGGGGACCAGCAATGTGTTGGCACCGAGCCCAGATGGGGTGTCATACAAGCTCCTCAAACTTGTTATGAAGACCCCCCTGGGGGATCCGGTGATAAGGCAAATCGCGGAAGAAATGGGGAAGGGGAGAACGCCAGAAGAGTGGCAGCTGAGTAAGGTGGTGATGATCCCAAAACCGGGGAAGGACAAGTCCCAGGTGAAAGGATGGAGACTCATCAACCTCATCAACTGCATCGCGAAGCTGGGGAAGAAGGTGGTAGCAAACGCACTCCAAGATGTAGACTCGCTCTTCCATCGCCATCAGTTCGGGGGGCGTAGAGGCAGGAAGGCAGCGGAGGCGATGATGAGGGCGGTTACTAAATAGAGGTGTCTCGCAAGGAAGGGGGGAGCGGTGTGGAGCCTCGACGACGTGAGAGGGGGCTTCAATAACGTGAGAGGGGAGGAGGTTTGGAGAGGATAAAAAAGACAGGGAGGCAGGGCGGTGGGTTGGATGGTTGATGGTTGAAGAATTTCTTTCGGGCGAGGAGGTACACAGTTGAATGGGATGGGAAAGAGAGGGGAGAAGGGAAGGCAAATGTGGGAGTACCCCAAGGATCTCCACTATCGCCGGTCATATTCCTGATATGGCTGGCACCGATGCTGGAGGAGCTGGAAAGGACATTGAAAACCCAACTGCCGAAGGTAGAATGCGAAGTCCCGTCATACGTAGACGACATTAACGTGACGATGTAGGACTGGGAGGGGGTAAAAGACCTAGAGAGACTGAGGTCAGAGTGAGAGAGATAGTTCGGAGGGTGGCAGAAGAGAAGAGCGTGCCATTGGAGCCAGCGAAACACGAGGACATAGTCTTCGGCAAGGGGAAGAGGAGGAGGCGGGAAGTAGAAAGAGTCAAGTGGCTGGGAGTAATATTCGACTCAACTCTCGATTTTGACTTCTACTGGAAGGCCAGAATTGAGAAGGCGAGGAAGATAACGGGGGCGATGATGGGTTTGGGCGCGGGACAATGGGGGTTGAGCCGAAGAGTTGGCGACAGCTGTACACGGGGATGATCAGGGCTGTAATGATGTGGGGGGCAGAGATCGGATGGCGGGGGCAGAAAGAGTGGCGGAGGGAAATGGAAAAAATCCAGTACCAAGTACTGAGAAAGGCCACTGGCGCGGTTCATGGAGCGGCAAGAGAGAAGGTCAATTGGATAGCCGGAGTGGAACCTGCGGAAGTGGCACTGGACACAGCACAGGCGCGTTTCGTAGCGCAAAGCATGGGAGACCCGGAAGGATGTGGAGATGTGTGGACAGCAGATTTCCGAGGGGAAGGGGAGGAGGAAGAGCTGGGAAGAGATTGGAGGGACTGGGATATCAGGTGGGCGACCCGAAAAGGGGACGGCTTTGAATCGGTTGCGGGGAGAATGCAGAGCACAGTCAGCTTCGTCATGCTGGAAGGGGTGGACGAGGTGTCATGGGGGGGCAGCTGCCCAAAGGTAGAAGTGACGGAAGCGCAAAGGGAGGGACGCAAAGGGGGCGGGAGGAAGGAGTGGGAGGCGTCCATCCATTGGGCAATGCAAGGGGCAGGTGAGGTATATATATATGGGAGTATGAATGAGGAGGGGAGAGTAGGAGGAGGATACTGGAAATGGGACGGGGGAGGGGGAGAAGAAATGGGGACGGGAGCGACAGTGTGGGACGGGGAGATCAGGGGAATGAGGAAGGGAGTAGAAAACGCGATTGTGGCGCTGGCGAACCTGGTCATTCTAACTGACTCACAAGCCGCTATAGCGGCAGTGAAGAAGGCAGGAAGGCGGGGAAAGGCCAGAACTGGAGATCTGAAAAGGGTGGTGGAGCTGGTTGCAGAGAGAAAAAGGAAAGGGGGGGACGTCCAGCTGATGCGGGTAAAGGCGGACATTGGCATCGCTGGGAATGAGGCGGCGGACGCCAAAGCGAAGAAGGCGGCGGATAGGGTAGGAAAGTCAGTAGTGACAGAAGGGGGGCTGCGCCAGAAATGGAAAAGGCTGCGCGCAGCGGAGAGGAGGGAAGTGGGGTACGGAGGGGGAGCAGTGATGAGGTGGGGCAGGGGAGCAGCCACTGGCTTCACCAGACTAAGGACAGGGAAGGGGATGGGAAAGGAATGGGACATCAAATTAGGGAAGGCTGAGGAAGGGAGCAGATGCGGGGGCGGCGAAAGGCAGACGGCGGACCACCTGGCGTTCAGGTAGACTACCCGGAAGGGTGGGAGAAGTGGGAGGACGCGGACGCGAAGAAGTGGGTGGAGAAGCAAGAGAACGGGGGAGGTGGTAGATGTATTGGAGGATTTCTTTAGGTCGCTAAAGGTCTGAGAGGGGAGGAGGTGTATTTTCGTTTGTTTGAGGGTGGCGGCGGAAGTAAAGAGTAGCTATTTTTAGTGCCTTGTGGAGGTGGGGCGGGGAGGGGTCGAGATTTTCGTTTGTAGGTGTGGCGGTGAAACTCCGGGCTTTGAGGTTTAGACCCAGGGGCCCTGTCATGGCGAATAGCTGCATGTGGGGTCACGTGATTTAAAAAAAAAAAAAAGAGAGAGAGAAAGCCGGCTTTAACAAAGACAAGTTCATAAGATGGTTTGGGAGGGCCGTTAACAACTTCACCCGACTACGGACCGGGAAAGGCAGAGCCATGTGGAAGAGGAAGGTCTACGGGGGGTGAGTTGATACACCTGCGGGGAGGCATGGAGTGCAGAGCACATACAGTGTCCAAGCGCAGGAAGTGGAGAGTCACAAGAGGAAGGAGAAGAACGGGGTGTGAGCAATCTGGAAGCACTAGGAGGACTTAAAGGGGTACATTGGGTACGTACGAAATGTGCGAGTTTGTAACGCAGATGGTTGTCTCTAAGTAACCAGAACCGGGTATATGGGTCCCTGCAATAATCTCATAGCATATCCGCCCGCAACAACAACACCTTTAGCTTAGATTTTACTTTTTTGCGCTCCTCTCATTAAGCTGTTTATGTTACCCGATATCCGCTTTCTTTCACTACCTCGACGTACCTGTTAGTTAATATTTCGATACCCCATAGCAGCAGCTGAAGCGGCGGCGGCGGCGCTACTAGCATGGCTTGAGCTGAGGCATTACAACACCAAATTATTGCGTGCGCAAAGGCCAACGCGAAATCCTTACAGGAACAACCATAAGCCTTGTCGCAGTACAAACCATCCTGGTTACAAGACTACAAACCATTTAAGTATGCGTTACATTTTTTTTTTTTTTTTATATCATTACTCGCGTGCCGCCTTACAGGCTCTGGAGAGACTAAATACATAGTAGATAGGATAAAACAAGAAAATAGTAGGAAGTGAGAAATAATGTCAGCCTCCCCGCCCAATCCAAAATTTTCTTCCGAGTAAACGAAGAGATTCAACGAAGAGATATGTCAGCATGAAGTAGCGTCAATTAGCGTCCCGCCCAGTCCAAGATTTCCTTCAGAGTATCTTTGTCCTTGTCCTTCACCTCTCTCTTTGAGGGTCGTAGCAGCTTTGTATACATACATCTTGCACGTACATGCCCATGTTGCTCAAGTTAAAATGAGAGAAACCTTTGGAAAAATGCGAGAAATGCAAACGGGGACTAAAAACGTTTGACTCAAATGCTACAAGCACTAACCTCACTATGCCGAGCATGGCACGTACTTTGTACTCCACAGGTCACTTGAGAAGACGAGGAAGCACTCTAGGGCTAGGCACCACTGTACCACAGTGGCGACCAAACCAACCTGCGCTCATGTTGCAAATTGATCAATTGCTACGATTTAGATGTGATAACTTCCATGTATTATACAACTACACTACCCGAATGGTCTGGATTGCCGGTGGTGCGGAAAGAATGAGGACAGAACTGATCGTATTTGAATTAGGTGCGAACTGTGGAAGAAGACGTTTCCAGGAGGGCTGGAATTGATAGGAGAGCCTCCGGCACTGCAGGGAACCGGACCCACTGGTGGAGATGGGCAGAGAGAATATGGATGTGTTTTTTTTTTTTTTTTTTTTTTTTTTTTAATATCATTAATCGCGTGCCGCCCTAAGGGCTATGGCGATGTTTAGTTAAATACAAAATAGAAAGAAAGTTAAATCCCCGGAAATCCATGCGTGATGGGGAAGAAGTGAGAGTGAAAAAAGGTCAATAATAATAATGAAAGTAGAAGTCCCCGGAACCTCTGTGATCCTCCTGTGTGGTGGGGAAGTGACATGCAGAAAGGTAAAAGATGTATGAGAAGAAAAGGTTCAAGGTCGTCTCCTATCCCATTCATACTTGCACGACTTTAACCATTTCCCTCCCAGTCTCACCTTGCCCAGTGTTGGTTCGATCCGTTCCTCTAGGTACACCACCACTGAGCTGGTGAGCTTCCCCTCCTCTACGAGGATCTCCTTCTTTCTCAACCACCGTATCCCGGCAATTTTTCCCAGGTCTTTGTTGGCAGATTCCAGCCATTTTTAGACGTTCCCTAGGTTCTTCCTTAGGGCTCCACCGTGGTCGACTATGTCAAAACGGACAGTCTGATCCCGCCTTCTATTATCACGACATACACGTTCTGTTAATGTTTTATTGGCTTAATTCTTTCTTATCTTCGTTTCACATGTCGTTTACATGGATGGCTGCTATGTTTATCTCGTATATTAATTCTTTCATTTATTCTCGGAATTACTTCGGATATCACATTCAGCTGGGATTTGTTTCGAACTCGCATACAGCTTGTTTTACTTCGTCTTTTCTTTACGAAACTGTACAAGTTTGTTGCCTATATCTACGGCTACCATTTGGGTATAGTCGTCTCGCTTTCTGTGTATATAGTCTGCGGAAACCCGCACCCACTTAATACCATAGAGTCGCTCAACTCCTCTCCTCGTTACCTTCCTCCGTGCCTCCACTCCATTGCTGCCTCCGTTTGCACCATTATCTTTCTCTATAGCGCTTGCCCCGCTATCCTTATTCTTCCGCTACGCATCGTATTACCCTCTCGTGGGTCACATTGTTAGACTATGCCGTTCTTTGAGGTGTTGGTATCGGAGGTGAGCTTGGCTAGCTTGCTTGTTTCACATCGTTGATTTTGGCCCGGGTGTGGTGTTGCTGGAATGGGTTCGGTGGTGGGGGAGGGGGTGTCTTGACGACTGACGCAGCGGGGGGAGGGCTGTTTGGATATACGGATGTGTTGATATCTTGATACTTGTATATTTTGTTATTCATTCCAATTATCTTCTTTGTAATCATAACTAATCTCATCATTGGTCTTAAGAAGCGGTATAAAGTAATGATATAAGAGGGGAAAAAAACAAAAATAAAAGAAAGACATCTGAATGTCCTCTCAAGTCTCCGTCTCAACAGCTCCTCGCTCAAGCAGAAGTGAAACTACCTTACTGTGCTTCCCATTCTTAGCAGCAGCCAGAGCACTTCCATACTCACCACCCATAAGGTTGACATTCGCACCTCGATCTAGCAGGAGTGAAACACAATCCAACTTGCCCTTTACTGCTGCTGCAGCCAGAGCAGTTCCATACTTGCCACTCACAATGCTGATATCAGCCCCTCGCTCCAGCAGAAGTGAAACTATCTTCAAATTGCCCCCGTGCGCAGCACCAGCCAATGCAGTCCCAAAGTGCCCGCCCACAAGGTTGATATCAGCCCCTCGCTCCAGCAGAAGTGAAACTATCTTCAAATTGCCCCCGTGCGCAGCACCAGCCAATGCAGTCCCAAAGTGCCCGCCCACAAGGTTGATATCAGCCCCTCGCTCCAGCAGAAGTGAAACTATCTCCAATTTGCCCCTGTACGCAGCAGCAGCCAATGCAGTCCCATACTTCCCGCCAACAAGGTTGATATCAGCCCCCCGCTCCAGCAGAAGTGAAACTATCTCCAATTTGCCCCTGTACGCAGCAGCAGCCAATGCAGTCCCAAAGTGCCCGCCCACAAGGTTGATATCAGCCCCCCGCTCCAGCAGAAGTGAAACTATCTCCAGGTTGCCGCTATATGCAGCACCTGCCACCGCAATCCCAATGTCCCCGCCCACAAGGTTGATATCAGCCCCTCGCTCCAGCAGAAGTGAAACTATTTCCAATTTGCCCCTGTACGCAGCAGCAGCCAATGCAGTCCCATACTTCCCGCCAACAAGGTTGATATCAGCCCCCCGCTCCAGCAGAAGTGAAACACAATCCAACCTGGCCCCATACGCAGCAGCAGCCAATGCAGTCCCAATGTCCCCACCCACAAGGTTGATATCAGCCCCCCGCTCCAGCAGAAGTGAAACTATCTGCAATTTGCCCCTGTACGCAGCACCAGCCAATGCAGTCCCATACTCCCCGCCCACAAGGTTGATATCAGCCCCTCGCTCCAACAAAAATGAAACTATCTCCAAGTTGTCTCCACGTGCTGCAGCAGCCAATGCAGTCCCATACTCCCCGCCCACAAGGTTGATATCAGCCCCCCGCTCCAAGAAAAATGAAACTATCTCCAAGTTGTCTCCACGCGCAGCAGCAGCCAATGCAGTCCCAAGGTCCCCGCCCACAAGGTTGATATCAGCCCCTCGCTCGAGCAGAAGTGAAACTATCTTCAAGTTGCCTTCACACGCAGCAGCAGCCAATGCAGTCCCACACACCCCATCCACAAGGTTGATATCAGCCCCTCGCTCCAGCAGAAGTGAAACTATCTCCAAGTTGCCTTCATACGCAGCTGCAGCCAATGCAGTCCCAAGGTCCCCGCCCACAAGGTTGATATCAGCCCCTCGCTCCAGTAGAAGTGAAACTATCTCCAATTTGCCCCTGTACGCAGCAGCAGCCAATGCAGTCCCATACTCCCCGCCCACAAGGTTGATATCGGCCCCTCGCTCCAGCAGAAGTGAAACTATCTCCAAGTTGTCTCTATACGCAGCAGCAGCCAATGCAGTCCCATACTTCCCGCCCACAAGGTTGATATCAGCCCCTCGCTCCAGCAGAGGTGAAACTATCTCCAATTTGCCCCAGTACGCAGCAGCAGCCAATGCAGTCCCATACTCCCCGCCCACAAGGTTGATATCGGCCCCTCGCTCCAGCAGAAGTGAAACTATCTCCAAGTTGTCTCTATTCGCAGCAGCAGCCAATGCAGTCCCATACTTCCCGCCCACAAGGTTGATATCAGCCCCTCGCTCCAGCAGAGGTGAAACTATCTCCAATTTGCCCCAGTACGCAGCAGCAGCCAATGCAGTCCCATACTCCCCGCCCACAAGGTTGATATCAGCCCCTCGCTCCAGCAGAAGAGAAACTATCTCCAATTTGCCCCCATACGCAGCAGCAGCCAATGCAGTCCCATACTCCCCGCCCACAAGGTTGATATCAGCCCCTCGCTCCAGCAGAAGAGAAACTATCTCCAATTTGCCCCCATACGCAGCAGCAGCCAATGCAGTCCCATACTCCCCGCCCACAAGGTTGATATCAGCCCCTCGCTCCATCAGAAGTGAAACTATCTCCAATTTGCCCCCATACGCAGCAGCAGCCAATGCAGTCCCATACTCCCCGCCCACAAGGTTGGTATCAGCCCCTCGCTCCAGCAGAAGTGAAACTATCTCCAATTTGCCCCAGTACGCAGCAGCAGCCAATGCAGTCCCATACTCCTCGCCCACAAGGTTGATATCGGCCCCTCGCTCCAGCAGAAGTGAAACTATCTCCAAGTTGTTATGCCACGCAGCACCAGCCAATGCAGTCCCATACCACCCACCCACAAGGTTGGTATCAGCCCCTCGCTCCAGCAGAAGTGAAACTATCTCCAAGTTGTTATGCCACGCAGCACCAGCCAATACAGTCCCATACTCCCCGCTCACAAGGTTGATATCAGCCCCTCGCTCCAGCAGAAGTGAAACTATATCCAAGTTGTCTCTATACGCAGCAGCAGCCAATGCAGTCTCATACTTCCCACCTACAAGGTTGATATCAGCCCCTCGCTCCAGCAGAAGAGAAACTATCTTCAATTTGCTCCAGTACGCAGCAGCAGCCAATGCAGTCCCATACTCCCCGCCCACAAGGTTGATATCAGCCCCTCGCTCCAGCAGAAGAGAAACTATCTCCAATTTGCCCCATACGCAGCAGCAGCCAATGCAGTCCCATACTCCCCGCCCACAAGGTTGATATCAGCCCCTCGCTCCAGCAGAAGAGAAACTATCTCCAATTTGCCCCCATACGCAGCAGCAGCCAATGCAGTCCCATACTCCCCGCCCACAAGGTTGATATCAGCCCCTCGCTCCAGCAGAAATGAAACTATCTCCAATTTGCCCCAGTACGCAGCAGCAGCCAATGCAGTCCCAAAGCGCCCGCCCACAAGGTTGATATCAGCCCCTCGCTCCAGCAGAAGTGAAACTATCTCCAATTTGCCCCAGTACGCAGCAGCACCCAATGCAGTCCCATACTCCCCGCCTACAATGTTGATATCAGCCCCTAGCTCTAGTAGCAGTGAAACAACCTGCAATTGACTATTGGCCGCGCAAGCAGCTAGAGCAGTTCCATACTCCGTGCTGCACATATAGTTCACATCACCACCATGCTCCACAATGAACTTGGCAATCCATTGGTTGTGGTACTCGCTTCTACACACTACATTTAACAATGATAGTCCATTTGAATTTATAACGTTCATGTCGGCATCCTTGGACTGCCATAGCCAGTTAACCAACTGCCCTAGCCCCCCATGCGCAGCTGCAAAAGCGGGATGCAAAGGTTCTGACTTCACTCCGACTTTCAACCAATGGTTTTCAATGAGGTCTAGCAAGTCCAGCCAATCAACCCATTTTACATAGCTTGGAGTCGCTTTATCGAAAGAACTCAAAAAGCTATTCAGCAACGGGATTTCCAGTGCATACTGCAATGCTGTGACTGATTTGGCAGGTGCTGACATTACCGCATCCTGATATGATTTGCAATGTCGGAACCAGTGGGCAGCTGAATATCGGTATAGAGAGCTGACTTGTTCAATTTCCCTATTTGACAAAGACAGTATGCGATGATCCTGAAGCGTCCACAAACAAGCTTCCGCCACATGAAGTTGGGCATCGAGAACGTTCCACTTCGTTTCTAGGTATTCGTTGACCGACAGGTGTGTAAATCGAATAACGTCCAACTGCCGGTCCCATAAAAGTAATCCTCCGCAAAAGGATAATACAATCTCCACTTTAATCGGTGGCAGTTGTTTGCCAACATCCGCAGTTAGAGAGATACTTGAATCAAGTGCAGCAGCAGCAATAATCTCTTGGGATTTAAGTGGCCTGCAGGAAACTAGCATCCACTTCAACACACGTTCTGCCCAGATAGAGCCGCTTCCTTCCTGAGACTTTATTGTAATCATGATCTCATCATACACGCCCGTTAAATCCTTGGGAATCTTGCCCAGTCGATTGCAGATGTCTTCTTCAAGTTGGAACTCGCATAGCTGGCGTAGCTGATAGGCGACCCAAAGAAACCTATTGAGGAATACATTAGTATTTCCATCAAGATGAATGAAATCCAATACCTTAAGGCCATAACAAGTGGTGGAGGGGGTAAGGGATATCGTACATTCCGTGGGCATCTCTTGTCAAGACTTGCTGTATCTGGTCTCGAAGGGATGCTGAGACTTCACCCTGAAGGAGTTCCCCTGATTCAATCTTTCCATCAAGCTCCGTTTCAACATAGTGTTTGATATCCTGGGCATTATCTCGCGCTTCAATGCAGACATAAGGCACATTTTTCAAAGAATGTTGAATGTCTAGGGTGATACGGCTGGACACAAGTATCTTGACGGGGCGCTTCGAATTCATGATGGAAATGAGAGTCTTTAGGATACAGGAACGTACATCTCTAGAACACTCGTCTAGTGCATCTAGTATAATGACTGGTTGTTGATAGAGCTCGAGTAGATTTACAATAAGTTCAATACTCATTGTGGTGGGCAGATGCTTGCGGGAAGACGGGTCTTGCTGTTGCTTTTGGTATGCCTCTACTGCTGGATTGCAGATGGTCCTACTGTTCGGGCATGCAAGCTGCTTAACAAGAGAGAGCAAGATTTTATCTCTAGCGCGACGGTCCTGCTCGTCCCGCTTGCAATAGAAAAATGCAACCTTGTCAGCTTTTGCCTGGAGGTAGTCAATTGCCGCCGAACTGAAAAAATTAGTGATTGTCTTCCAACTATTTACTTTCGTTATTTGCCATTTGTTGAAGTCCATACTTACACGAGCTTTGTTTTTCCTGCACCAGCTGAGGAAACAGAATATGAGTTCCATGTGTTAGAAGCGGCAATGGGGAGCAAAATGCAGGTGGTCTTACGGATTCCATGTAACCATAATATCCTTGAATTCTCTGCTTGCCACCAATCACAGAACTCAGCCCTAATGAACAGCCAGTTTCCAGTCCCATCAACACGTCCTTCCTGTGCAAGGTCATGGTGGCTTTGGTATGGGACCTCCGAGAACCATTTGAGAATTCTAATTCTATCGCTTTCTGAATATGTACGTTGACGTTAGGACCTTGCATTTCGAATAACAGACTGATCGATCATGGGTTTAGGCGGTATGATGAAGCTTACCATTAATGCTCTGGTGCATCGCCGTGACGGCAGAATCAATTCTTTCAATAATTGGCTTAAAGAACTTTAAATGTTCTTTCAAAGCATTGAGCTCCCCTAAGCATGATCAGTTAGCAAGAACATGGGTGGTCATATAGGTGAGGAAGCATGTGCAACCCTTATTGATGTTTCTTGTATCGAATTGATCTGAGTTAAGGTGAATTTTACGATTAGCTAATTGCAGAGCTAACACTTGAAGGGTCATATCTTACAGTATTTCTCCACTGTGTCAGCCGCTTTTTCTACTACAGATTCTGGTTTATCAAGTAAACTTGTTTTCTCCGACACTCCTCCCGGGTGTTTCAAGTCTTCCCAAGTACGTCTCGCTGGTTTCAGTATTTTGATATTAACTTGTGTTGCCTGCTTGTCGAGAGGGTAAATTGGCATACCAAAACCGCTTGTGAAAAGTTCTATTAAGAGACTCAGGACGGCCAATATAACCTTGTATAATTCCAGGATAGCCGTGTGTAAGTCCAGCAGTGCTCGATGCAGGATATCGGTAGCCGCTTCCACCCCCGAAGTGAGGTACATATATTCATATATCGCGCAACGGCTTATGAGAACAGTAACTCGCTCCACTCCAGCAACAGCAGCTGCCATGTTCTCCTCTCCGCTGATTAAAATCTGCAGTGGACAATCTCAAACAGCATTAGTCAGAAGGTACTGGGCGAGCAAGGTAAAGTACATTGGGAGAGTTAAAAACACAGGTGGAGTGTGCAAAGGGGCGATTGGTGGGATTATGGATTTAATAAATATAGCAGTATATGTCAGAGATATGAAGGGGAGTATGCGGGTATGCTGAAGAAGGATTCAAACCGTTAAGAGAAATCGCACCCCTGCCCATGGCAAGGCAGTATGCACTGGATCAAATTGTGTTGCTACATCCCCTACATGCTTGAATTTCTCAATCCAGCCAATTATTGCTGTCATCTTTTCTCCGACATCGATCTCCCTTTCCCCCAATTTCAATTTCCATCGCTGTGCTTCATATCTTGCCTGGACGTCCTGGGTGGTCTTCAGAAGTTCTTCCAAAACATCCCTTTTGCCAGAAATGGTTTCGACTTTTATTCCTCTTGCTTCCAAGACTGCCTTGCGGTCTGCAGGGAGACCTTCAAATGCGTTCACCCATAAATCATTTGATACCCCCTGTCCACTGCCTTTGCTGGAAAATGTACCTTGCTTCTGCTCATCGCCTTTCGTAGTTGGATTATTTTCTTGACCGTCATTCTGTTTCGAAGGCGGAGGTCCGTCATTTTCGTAGACCAGTTTATCCCCAGGCTGCTTTGTTGGTTCCAAGAAAATTTTTATATCCGGAGTCGAAGTACACCCCTGCTCCTCGCATTTCTTAGTGAGGTTATTGTGTTTACCGTCATCTTGTTTGGCGGGTTCGTTTTCGCAGGCCAGTTTATCCCTAGGCTGCTTGGCTGGTTCTGAAACGATTTCTACGTCCGGATTCGGGTTTGGTGAATCATTGTGCGAGGTTGATTTTAGTCCAAGTAAATTGGCGACCTTGTCTCGCTTGCGGGATTTCCCTTTAGAAGCATTATGACCCTCCGGCATCGGTCCTGGTGATGGGGTCCTGGATCGGCCTCTCAAGACATCCAGAAACCTTGGTGGTTCATTCCGTTCCGCTGGTTCTGCTGTAGAATTTTTTGTGTTTCCCTTGCCTTTCATCGGTGTCGCTAGTGTGTGAATTTCTGGGTTTATTGATGAAGCGTCGTGTACAGTGAGCATATGGAGTGGGTGAGCGCATGAGGAGAGGGAATTCGCTGGATGTGCACGTGAGATGCAGCCGTCCATTATTCAGCCGCACCTGCATGCGACCTCGAGCCTGCATGCGACCTCGAGCCTGCATGCGACCTCGAGCCTGCATGCGACCTCGAGCCTGCATGCGACCCCGCTCCGTCCCAGGAGGCAACATGCACATGCTCTACTAGTACTGAGTACATATGGTGTTCACCTATCATAGAAGCAACACTGTCTGGATCGGCGACTAACGCTATGATAGTACACCAAAATCCCAGTCCGCTTCCGATTCCGATGACATTCAGCACTGCCACATACGGAGTGGAAACTGCCTTTTGACGTCGGATAACTTGAGTTAGGCTTGTGAGAATAAGTATAGTCTGCTCTAGCATATAGCCTCTTGTAACTTACGAGTGTACTCTACATATCATAAGAGAATGCATCTGGGCTAGTGAGCCCTACGACACTACTAGTATCGTAGGCCCAGACCATCCTTCCATTCCACTCGAACTAAAGAGATCTATTGACAAACTACTTAATGTAGAAGATGGCATCCACAACCTAACTACGTACATGAATGGAACTAGTTTTCTTTTCTGAAAAGAATATCACTGTCATCCTTGTGAAGTTTCTACTGGTCTTTGAGAGTGCAGACGAGAAAGCGGGGTTAGAGAAGTGCATACAACGTATTCGACCGGGGACCGGCACATTACCGGGATCCGACGTACTTCCGGACCTCCAATGACGTTTACACCAAAACCGCCCATCCGCGAGAGCATACACACTGTTTTATATCGGGATACGATCTAGCTTGTTATTATTTAATGTCCCCGACGGTGCCTGGCTATCGCACATTTTCCGGGACTATACGCAGTATAAGACTTTACATAGGAAACGGGGTTGCCCCCTCTAGGAAAGAAAAGCAAAAACAAAAGCAAAGAAAAAATGAATTCCCCCAGCAATCCTCCCATCGCCTCCTTCCACCCTCCTACCCTTGGCCCCGCTTCCCAAAGTTGGCAGGCCGAATCCGCTCTGCTACCCTCATGCAGAAATTCTGCGTCCTGGACCACTCCTCTTTCCCGAACCAGATATCAAAATCTGTGGGTACCACCCGCCCATTCCTGCGTGTCCCATAGAGGCCTTCCTCTAGCCTCTCCCTCTTGAGCTTCCGGCATTTCCGCATGATATGATCTCTCATTGCCGGCTTGTCTTTCCCACAGAGAGGGCACGCTACCCTCTTGCGAGATATCTCCATGAACGCTCTCACTCCCTTGTTGGTCCAGTGCCGCAGCCCTAGACCCCACGCCTTTGCCCCCAAGTCCTTCGCAAACTCCGCTCCATCTCGTGCCCTAACTTCTGCGACCGTAAGTTGGCCGGGGACCCCCTGCATCCTCCACCCCGGTTCTGCTACTGCCCTCTTGGCCTCTTTGTCCGCTCTCTCGTTCCCAGCAATCCCCAGATGTGCCGGAACCCAGATTATATATCCTTCTATGCCTTTATCCGCCAGCTTGCTGTTCATCCTGAGGAGTTCGTGCTCCAATCTTGAGCGTGCTTTGCACTGTCCGTCCAACGCTGTCCGTACCACATATTGTGAGTCTGTCAGGATATACATCTTTCCTTTTCCGAGGCCCCTATCAGCTCGCAAGAGCGCCACCCGGCATGCCTCAAGAACCGCAGCTAGCTCAGCTACATCGTTGTCATATGTGTCCGGCAATGCTACCCTGTATGCCTCATACCTGTTTGACTCTTGCTCACTCACACCCCCATATGCTCCCAGTGTCGGCCTGCGGACTCTAACTGCTGCTGCCCCTACTCCAGCCTCTGAGCGGCTCCCATCCGTATACCACACCTGTGCCCCACTCCAAACCTGCTCTTCTTCCCACACTGCCACTGCAGCAATCCACCGTTCACATTCCTCCTCCTTTGGTCGCCTCTGCTCTGTCTCTATACTTCCCAAGATTATTCCCTTTCTCCACGGCTCCCACTCCCGAGCTACGTGTAACTCGATTCTGGTGCCTAGCTCTTCCCCCACCGCCTCCTGTATCAGCTTATCAACTAGACTTCCTTTCCCTATCCTACTCCGGTTTATATGACCTGGGACTGTTGCTATCCTAATGGCTGCTCTCCTCCGAAGCTTATCAATGTATGCATCCGTTGGTATGACCCCCAGTGCCCCTACTGCCACTTTGAACGAGACGCTCGTAGGTAACTGCAGTAGTGCCCTAACCATTCGTGTGTGCTCTTTTCTCAGTGTTTCCCGATCCTTTGTAGACTTGTATATTTCCGCTCCATAGGTAAGTGTTGGAAGTAGTATTATGTTAATTAGCTTAACTATAACATTTATCCCTAGACGTCTCTCTCTTATAGCTTGTGCCATCTGCCATGTCCGTCCCCATGCTTTCTTGACCCTTATACTTACTGTATCTTGGTAATTCCCCTTTATTGTATTCGGTGTCTTAACTCCGAGCCTCTCATATTCTCGCTTCTGATCACCGTCCTTCTCTCCTCCGTATGCAACGGTATGCCGCTTTTCCTTTGGTAACACCAGCCCCCAGGTATCCTCGAACTCCTTAAGCGTATCTTCTATGAGCCCAAGAAAGTTATCCCACTGTTTGCCAGGTAATAGACCCGTAATACCTATAAACCCATCATCCATATAGGCATCCGTGTCAACCTCTATATTGTGTTTGTTCTTGATTCTCCAGTCGACTACTCGCTTTTGTTGCTCTGATAGATGTCCTATCCCTGCCTTCCTCTTAGACCCACCGGAGGACCCCTGCTTAGCCATATAATCCCAGATCCTCTTCTCTAGACTCCGCCTCGCCATTCGCAGTGCCACATCCATTACTAGGCACCAAATAAGAGGCGACGCTGGCCCTCCTTGTGGTAGTCCATTGACTATTACTGGCCTTCCCTCCCCTCCCGGCCCATCCCACTGAATCCAGGCAGTCCGTTCCGTTGCCCTATCAATCACTGCATCTGCCCATTCTACCAACTCCGGATGTGCCATTAAAGCGTATAGAACCTGTGCCCCTGACGTTCCCGAGAAGGCCGACTTGACGTCAAAATAGATACCGAGCCTAGTGTGAGTATTGGAATGACACTCAGTCTTCTTAACACACGTACTCCTCCTTATAAAGATGCGTTCATAGTCTGCATGCTTGATCAGCAGATCCACCGCTCCCTGTCCTGTGCGTGCTCCCAGTGTATGCTCAAACCAGCGCACCTTCGCTTTCATACCTTCAACTAGGCCCATCTCGTATAGCTTCTCTAAAATGCCCATAACACCAACTGGTCGCCAGCTGGACAGGTCCCCAGCTGCTGTTCGCCCTGGCTTCATGATCATCTTGATTCTTATATCCCTTCTTCCATCCCAGCTTTCATGCTCTTCCCACTTCTTCCTAAACACCTCTCCTAATAGCCGTTCCTCTGCCTCTGGCCCAGCTGCTTTCACCACTTTTGCTAGCGCTCGCTTATTCCAACCGTCGATTCCTGCTGCCGCTTTGCCGCTGAGCTTTCTCCATACCTTCTTCCATATCTCCCTCCAGTTCTGTGACTCTCTATTTGTCCCCTGGCCAACATTCTCTGCCAGAGCTTGCCTATACGTCACCTCCCCTGCTCCCAGAACCTCCCTATTACATGACGGGAAATTTGCCTGTACAATTCCCTCTATGACCTCCTCCGGAGCCAGTCCTGGCGGTCCTGGGACCAAGCCAATACACCTCTTCCGTTTCTTCCCTGAGACCCGCCTCCATGTCTCCCAAACCTTGTCCATTTCTCCCAGTTCACCCCCTTCTAGCAGAACATCTTCTTTGCCCAATAGTTCATCCAGATACGTATCTCTAGCTCTCCTTACTTTCCTTCGAAAGTCCTTCCGGAGTCTCCGCAGTATTTGTTCCTGCCTCTCCGCTTCATTACCAGTAGCTCTAACCCGTGCTCTATCCACCCGCCGAGTCTGTTGATGTAGCTCCCCACGCTGTCGCTCTAGCTCATCATTCCACCACTCACATTGTCCCTTTCTTGCCTCCTGCCTCTTGCCAAATACTCTAGTTCCTAGGACTTCCTCAATCTCTTTGATCCCTACGCTCCCCCCTAATGGTTGCGCTAATATCTCCCGCATTCCAGCAATTGCACCGCGAAGACCTGTTCCGGCTCCGGCTACGGCCTCGGCCACGACCCCGGCCCCAGCCTCAGCATCTCTCTGACTTGGAGGTCCCTTATCTGTCCTCTTACGTCTCCTTGTTCCGCCCTCCCCTGTTATGGCTGGACCTCCAAAGGGTGCCGATAACCCCACTACCAGCATCGCATGGTCCGAACCGATCCACCACTTCTGTACCTTGCCCAAAGGTCGAGTACCCGCAATCATATCAATGGCCGAGTAACTGGCCTTGTGCTGTACCTTCTCCCGCCTCGTAACTGGATCGCCTCTGTTCACCGCCGCTCTAAGTCCTATTGCATCCATCCATCCTGTAATGCTCTTAATAAGATCTTTATCGTCCCAGGCCCGTGGAGAGAGTCTCCCTGCCCAATACTTGTGTTGAACATTCATGTCCCCTGCAACCATAACTTGTTGTCCTCGATCCTTCGCTTCCTGACATAGTCTCACCAGTCTCTCCATCCACCTGTTTTGCGTTTCTCTGCTCTGCCGTGGGTGTCGGTACAGCCCAATTACTCGCCATTCCGCAATATCTAAAACAACCACATCGTCGATTCCTGCCTCCCGCTCAACTACGCCCCGTGTCTCATATATCCACTTCGAGACCCAGATCGCTGTTTGTCCTTGCCTATAACCCACCGCCTGCTCACTCTCACCTGCTCCGAAATTCCTTGGCACCTCGCTGATTATTCTCAGCTCAGCTTCTCCCCATGGCCCCATGGCTTCTGCATACTCCCAAACCTTTCTCACATTAAGTACCTTAACTGCCACGCCCCAGGGGGTACCTCGAGTACCCCCTCCCCCCTCTCTCCCCTCTCCCCCCCCTAACCGATATTTATCGGTTTCGGGCATCATAACCTGATGGGTCGCCCCCCGCGTCCCACGCGCGTGAAGCCCTCATTGTCGACCTGACAGTACGCTGCGTAATGCCCTGGTCGCCCACACCTGAAGCAGCCCCCAGCCTGTTGCGCACGGCCAGGCCGTCCTTGGATCCGGGGGTTTGTTCTCATCTGTCCCTGCCGAGGGCAGTTCCTTGCTATGTGCCCCTGGCCCTGACATTTATAGCAGAAGGTCCTTTCTCGAACCTGCTGGCTTCCCATGGCTGGTCTCACCGGCTTGAACCTCATCCCCCCGCAGATATATCCCACGGCGTGGTTCTTCCCACATTTTGAGCATCCTTCAGATATGCCGGCGCGCTCCCTGGCAAAACGTTTCCAGTCTTGCGCCTCACTCTGGCCCTGCTCACTCCGGTATCTCTCTGGCCTGTAGATCCTATCATTAATAATTATTCCCCCCACTGCCATCTCTGCTGCGTCTCTCTCGTTAGAGAACTCAAGGACCACCGGCCTCTGCCCTCTTCCCTTTCCCATGGTACGTACTGGCCTATGCGACCACGCGATATCAGGGTAAGCGCTCCTCAAACGCTCATCCAGAACTGCATCACTCTCAACACCTGTCCTATCCACCCTATGCAATACGAGCCTCCAGACCGGTTTCTCCACAAAAATCGCTGTCCAGGTGATAGTTGTACGCTTAAGTCTCGCCACCAGCTCTTCCGCTGCTGTCTCCTTATCCTCTACCACCTCTGGGAGGCGCACCAGAATATATCTCTCCTTGGGGTCAACTGCGGACTGCTCCACTGCCCTAACGTCATATTGCGCGCCTCCGCCTACTCTTGCGAGCTCGTCCTTGACCCTCTTAGCCGCCGCTGCCTTGTTCTTCTGCCACTCGGCTGGCGGGAGGTTATCCAGCTGCCGTCTGACTGTAATGACCACATCATTCTTGCCTACTGCCTCCTTCGGTTGCCATTGGACTGGCATGGGCCGGTGCCTGTTCCCTACCCCAATCCTTGGCCCTGTTGGAATATCGGTAATGGCCGCCGCCCCCGCCCCCTCCGCTTCTGCTTCTGCCTGGTCCGCGGGTCCTTCTCCTCGCTGTGCCTCCGTCTGTGCCTGTGCCTGTGCCTGTGCCTGTGCCTGTGCTCGTGCTTCCGCCCGTGCCTCCGCCCGTGCCTCGGCGAGCTCTTCTCCTCTTAACACCTGCGCCCAGGTTTTAACTGCTGCCTGTTCCTTCTGCCTTTTCTTCTGTGCTTCCTCCTCCTTCTTCCTTTGCAGTAGCCTGTTTGCTACCTTCTGAGAGGCTAACCCCTGTGCAACATAGAGTTCCTCTACCATACCCTTGATATTCCGGAGGTCACGTCCCAAAGCCGCCTTTGCCATCAGGTCTTCATAGGTGCCGCCGCCTTCCACATCCTCTACCTTCTCCATATCCAGTTGTTCCATGTTACTGGCAGGGTAAATGGGTGATTTGATCAGAGCTGCCAACCCCGCGGTAGTCGCCTGTAGTGCATCCAGGACCTTACTGCCCTGCTTTGGGGCCATCCCCTTGACTCTCCTGAAATTGTAAAGCATCACTCGGTGTAATGCCCTGTGTGCCCAGTATAGCGCTTCGGGAATATTATGTCCCTCTATCTCGCTTCCCTTATCGAAGCCCCAGAACTCCTCCCCTTGCCCGAGGCGGTGCCCATCCCCACTGGCGTCCCCAGCTCCTGCCCCCTTGTCCCCATCCAAACTCATATCTTCCTCCAGGGTAAGGGGTTCGACACTGGGTCCCCCCCCTTCCTCCTCCTCCCCGGAGTCCGGTCCGTTCGTGTTCCCGTTCCCGTTCCCAACCTGATTTAGCGCCTCCACGATCTGCCTCACTGCATGTGCTGCAGTCCTGGATCTCCTGATGGCGATACCCACATCTTTAAGCTGTACGGGTGACTTGCTCCAGATCGTCTTCAGAAGGTCTTGCAAATTCCATAGTGGGGCATTCTCAACAAGTTGCCCTTCTCTAACCACAAGGTCCACCAGGGCCGCACTGGTTCCAGCGGCGCGGGTCATCAAACTGAGCCCTCCAATAATGTCTTCCATCGTCTTCCTTTCCGCATCTGCGACGGCCTGTGCCTCTCGCTCCCAGTTGGCCACATCGACCCGAATGACTGCCCCGAGACCGTCCCGCATGACGACCTCGTCAGCCACCGCCACATTCCATTCGCCAAGAGCCTCCCACATCGCTGCTTGGCTGCCTTGCTGTAAGGTTGTAAAGTTGGGGACCCCCAGCCTCCCGTGCGAACGCTTCGTTCCCCGACGTCGAGACCTGAATCAATCGATTCGTCTCGATGAGTAGAGTAAAATGATCAGTATGTCGTATCTGAAAAGGCCAGGATCGTTGTGCTATGCCGAGTTTGCTGAATCTAGCTTGTTGTTGTCGACCGGGATATGACGTTTCTTGGCACGCCTGCTGGGGATACTACATTTGGCTATATCTCGTGCAACAGACATGCTAGCAGCTTACAGTAAATAGTTATATGTACAGCATAGCTGATACTACAATTTTAGCATATTGTATTAATTCTGTGAACAATAGTTCACTTGCTATATCAATATATGCATTAATAATATTAAATTACCACCCCCCTCCTCAACCTTCTGCATATTATCTATCAATAGGTCTATATCTATCTTTCCTATAGTAAGAGTTAGTCATTAATGGCTATAGTATATGATAGCATATGCAATATAGGCTAGAATAACTTACAGCTCTATTCGCGAGGCCTGAAACTAGCTGCTGCAGCTGCTGCATTTCCTAAATTATTTCCTCAAGTGTCGAAGGAGGGGGTAGTGGTGGCTGAGAGTCAGTAGCTCCAAATAATGCTGTTGACTTTACTACTATCTTATTTTCTGTATCTTTTGCAGCCCTAGTTCGTCCCCTTTTACCACTCCCTTGCCCTCTAGCCTGCCGTTTTCCTCCTTTCCCACTAGTAGTTGGCCCCCCCCCTTAACTTCTAGTATATTAGTAGTAAGCCTATCTGTTGGAGTACTTTGGTTCGGACCATCTACAGAAGACTCAGGAGAGTTATTAGAGTCCGAATCAAGGTCAATATGATAATCATTTACATTTTTCTGACCCTCCAACTGTCGTAGTCGAGCATTAAGATAATTTCGATCCAGAACTTATCTAGATGATAGTGTTTTTCAACTTCGAGTTTGTAACGGAGGTTTTTTTTTTTTTTTTATCTCACATAACCCTGCTTGCAGCTGTTCGCCATGGCAGGGCTTGTAATGGAGGTGGTAAACGCAGAGAGTTACCATCTGCTAGGCCAAAAAGACACTTGACTAGAGATACTCGCTAGTCCTCTGCGTAGCTCATATAGTACTTATTTATGCGATTTCGATGCCGCCTGCCAGCGTCGGCTCACATATTGCTTGCGTCGCATATATGCATTTCATATGCGCGAGCATTTTTCGCATTTTCGCGCACTCCACTGGCCGCCCACACAACTGCCAGTACTTCAGCAGCTGAATTTGACTTTGACTTAGAGTGTTGAGAGCGATAGTGAACTGGTTGGAGAGTATATTCGGGCTTGAGGGTATATCTGGGGGTGGAGATTGTAAGCGGCAAGCCGTTAAGGGCATATCTAACAGCTGGGAATAGCAATCCGGATTCCGGTTTAGGAAGCAAATCTGAGGTTTGGCAGCAGCAGCTCATGTGAGACAGTGGCAGCCACAAATCATGAGACATGTACCCGAGCACCCATTGTATCACCTGTGAGTACTATTCAATAAAAGAGCAAAAAAATTATTAAAAGAGCAAAAAAATTAAGGAAAAATGGTGGGTTACATAAGTAAACATCAGAGAATCCAAATCCTTTCTCAGAATTCATATTCGTACAATTATGGCTGAGCTGTGAGGGTTTTTGCTTGGTGGGGTCCGCTTGACTGCATGTCTCATACTCTTAGAGATATCAGCTGGGAATGAGTATATCATCTTCAACTAGTAAACTAGGATGGTCTAAAGGTGCAGATAGCCCTATATCAATCTTGTAAGCAGTTGTAGAGTGTATAACAGTATGTTCAGCCTCGGTACCTTCTATTTATTATAACTAAGTATAAATTTGTACAGCTACAGTTGCTGCAATTGCTCACTTTTAGACTTGCGAATAGAGCTTGAAGTATCCTACCCCCCTATAGCATATGCCACCATATACTATGGCCATTAGTGAGTGACAGCAGCTATAAGAGCATAGATGTTAGTACTATTTAACTGGCAATATATAGGAGCGTAAGAGGGAGGGGGGTTAAATTGACCTGTTGACATATTTATTGATATAGCAGGAGCTTGATATTGAATATAGGCAATAGAATATGTAGATAATGTTGTCCCGACATCATTGTATCTATATCACTTTATTTGATGTTACTGACATCTAAGTTGCCAAAGATATTGTGAAAATGGTTTCTCATGAGGCATGCCAAGATGCGCGTCGTTTCTAGGTAGGCGATCGTTTCCCGATATAAAATAGTATATCTCAACAACCAAATAGATTTTTTTATACCCCATTGCAATAAGCTAAACCAAGGATTAATCTTAACATTCCGCATCTTTTAACCAGAAAGGTTGCTCTTGTGAAATCATGACGCCGCAAATTTTTACAAATCGTGTCCTGGCATATATATTCTTTGCTGCAATATTACCAGTTCTTGAATTCTACTTCCTACACTTGAAATAAATCTAATACAATCATTGGCACACTTGAACAGCGTAATTTTACCTTGTTCAAAGATGTGAGAATTGCACCAAGAAAATATCTCCAGTAGTGGTGGAGTTATTCATATTCACGTAGAAATTTGTATGTGGTAATCATATGGGAAAACTACCAGAAATGGCAGATTGATGCATGAACCAGCCATACGACAATATCAAGCCAAATAAAGCATTACACAGGCTATATTATAAGGATATTGTAGGAAACATTCAAAGGAAGTACTGCGTTCTACCTTCCGGAGTACTTTTGTATGGGGAATTCTATACAGATGCATGCCAAGTCATCGACTTAAAAATTCATTGTGCGGTTGCTGTGAAAAGATAATCTTTTCACAGCAAATAAAAGTGTCTTTATTCATCCCAACTGACAAGCGCATACAAAACCCTGTCGTGTTTGTTGAGCTATATGCCCTCCCTGGTGGGCAGTTTAGATGTAAAACATGTGTCGGATGTTGGTGTACGTCGCAAGCTGGTGAAATACAGGAGGTAGGTATACGCTCAAATTGCACAAGCCACTGGGGGAACCATAGTAAAACAATCTCCGCATCTTATTTATGCAATTGCAACTTTGTAGAAGATACTCTATGGGGTAGTTACCCGATTAGGCAGTAGAACCTTATATAGGTGCCAAATGGTAATGTGCTTCTTATAGGTCATAGGAAAGGATCATATTGTGTGTGTTCTAGATATATGGAAGCTTATCACGATATACGGAACAAGTGGTAAGCAAATATCAATAGGTACTCGTATATTTTAGAGATGAATTTGGATATTCAGACTACTTATTCGGGAATCTAGCCTAAGTTTGAGGATGAAAACTTAAAGCCAGAACAAAGCCAACGTAGAATTGTGTGGTGGATATGTTAGATCAAGAAACGAGTCACCCTAGTCCAACTCCCAATTGATCATCGCTAGAAGTCCCACCTCAATTCTACTAACCGAATTTATTTACAGTTGGTTGTAGATACGCTGACTAATGCGCAGATTATG
Organism: Kalaharituber pfeilii; assembly: GCA_015179045.1. Lineage (NCBI taxonomy): Eukaryota > Fungi > Ascomycota > Pezizomycetes > Pezizales > Pezizaceae > Kalaharituber > Kalaharituber pfeilii. The sequence goes on from WHUZ01000019.1 coordinate 452,785, forward strand.
TTATGCAGAAATTAGCTCACAGTGGAAAAGCGACTGTGGTACAGCTCCTTGTTGTTATCATACCTCCAATATTAATATCAATACCGTTCCAAGAAACACGTCACTTTGCAGAAGTAAAAAGAGAGCCTCTCGAACCCCAACCTCCACTTTTTGATATTATGATTGAAGACCTTTGTGCATCAACAGCTATCGTAAACTGATTAAATAGTGGGAAAGCCACTTTCGTGATTGCCCGGAAATATGTGATTTTGGCACGCTTTTACATTTTCAAGACGGCTGCATATGTAATACCGTGGGGCATTCTAATAGTAAAGGAAAGCATCTATTGGAGCGGATTACCGCTCCACAATGGAAATTCGCTCAGATGAGTTCAGCTACAGTAGCATATAACGTACTACAATACCCCGCGCTCCCTAATCTTTCAGCAGCAAATCTTCAATAGTCTTTTCTGATTCAAAGATATAAAGCAATCACAATAAACCATTCACATTCTCCAACCCTGAAGAAAATCAAAATTTTGCCCAAACTCGCCCTCATTCATTATGCCGACAACCGTGTAGTACGCGTAACGTGGCCATCGATTTGGTTCGGGGTGACAATTATAGTATCGCCTGACTTCATGCCGTCAGGGTGAACCTATGGAGGCAGTACCGGTCATCGCTTAACAGCCCGAACCCGAAGAACCTGCCAGAATCTGCTAGAAGAACCCGGATCCCCAGAACCTGCCGGAAAGCCGCAGAACCCGCCGGAAAGCCGTAGAACCTGCCGGAAAGCCGTAGAACCTGCCGGAAAGCCGTAGAACCTGCTGGAAGACCCCAGAATCCACCAGCGACAGGTATCGCCGAGCTTATTCCCGGATATTCCTGACGCTTCTACCCGCTTCCAGTCATTTCCTTGGCCATCCATGTACTTCCTGTCGTTTCCTTTGTTTTCCATGTACTTCCAGTCGGTTTACCATGTACTTCGTTTGTTTGTTTGCTCGTTTGCTTGTTTGCTTGGATTTGCCACCAAGGGTTTTCTATAAAGAGGCCCTTCTCCCTCCTCCCTCTTGCTTCTCCACGCAACAACTTGTATCCTACCCAAGTTGTGTATTTAGCTTTTCAATACATCTACCTCTCGATATCACATAGCTCCGACCGCCTCTGCCTCTGCCTCTGCCTCTACTGTGCGATCTACGGAGCGCAGGCAGGCAGGAGGCGGCAGGCGACGGTTCAGCAGTTTGCGGCGGTAAGGTGGTTCAACGGTTTACAGCGGTACGACAGTTCAGCGGATCGGCACAGCAGGTAACCACTCTACTTAGTAGAAACTAAATACAAGAGGTTGCGTAAAGAAAAAAAGAAAGGAGAACACACAGCTATGAAGACCACTTTTGAGACTGCAATACGCACTCAGGTCACATCCTTTTTACCCATATATTGTACCGACATCCCGAAATGCTTGTCAGAGGTCACCTTTTAGCGTGAAGCTATTTACCCGGCTCGCTATACAATATCCCGTTACAGGAAATGGCTTTCCGGTGTCTGATTCTAGCTTTCTGCTAACCAAACTAGGACCCATCATGCTACCGCTACTAAACGTTTCCGACGTGTATACTACTCCTCCGACAAAAACGCCCACATCTAAAGTATAACAAGAAGCTATGAAATCTGCACTGCATCAATTTCACAAATATCTGTCCTCAGTATATAGTTTTGGTGCAAATTCTTTTAGTGATGAATTTGTATTTCTGAGTGATGATGATATTAACCGTATATCAAGGTGTTGTACAGATGTGATTGACCTTGCTTCTTTACAAAAAGTACTCACAGGAAAGCGGAAAATTCTTTATTCACCTTTAGGGATGCATATTGATGCTCTACTAACCCTACTCAAACATGTTCTAGCAAATATCACTGTGGCCGCAAAGCCTACCCGAGGACCGTGGGTAGGAGTCTTAGAGGTTGCGGAAACCTCAAAGCAGTTTCCGCAGTCACCGGAAACCTCAGTGCAGTTTCTGCAACCACCAACGCAGTCCGAAACCTCAAAGCAGTTTCTGCAAGCCCCGGAAACTACAAAGCAGTTTCCGCAACCCCCGGAAACTTGAACCTCAAAGTAGTTCTCGCAGTTCCTACAGTTTCTGCAGTTTCTGCAATTTTCCCAACCACCGGAAACACAATTGACGTTTCCGCAACTACCGGAAACACAATTGACATTTCCGCAACCACCGGAAATGCAATTGACGTTTCCACAACCACCAGAAACACAATTGACGTTTCCGCAACCACTGGAAACACAATTGACGTTTCCGCAACCACCGGAAATGCAATTAGCGTTTCCACAACCACCAGAAACGCAATTTGCATTTCTGCAACCACCGGAAACCTCAAAGCAGTTTCTACAACCACCGGAAACCTCAAAGCAGTTTCTGCAACCACCGGAAACCTCAAAGCAGTTTCCGCAACCCCCAGAAATGCAATCCCCGCTTCCGCAACCTCCGAAAGCCCAAATGCAGCTTGGAAAACTCCAACAGAATAATACTCCAAATGAAACACAACCATCTGAATTCCCAATCACTATATTGGAAAATAATGAAACCCTAATTCCTGCCATAGCCCCTAATACTGCACCAAAAAAATTAGGGTGCCCCCGTGGGGGCGCTCGGCCATTTGTACCTCCCAATTATGATCATATACGCAATCCAGATGAGAAACTCCGGTTTATTGAGCAGGCTAGGTTGGCTCATAGTATCAGCGAGACATGAACTCTGCCAATGCCTGCTGGTATGAAGCCTTGAGAGGAGATAGCTATGGACCTTGTTAGAGAACTACCTGAATCCAAGAGCTTTAATGCTGTTTTAGTTGTCACAGACCGGTTCACCAAAAATGTAATACTATACACCCCTTAGCCGTAATATCTAGTACCTTCCAGCGCTCACTGGAGCCTAGCCCCTCATGCCTGTAACAAGTTTACATAACATTGGTGTAGTGTTTTGAAAATGTTCGGTGATATCCTTCATGTTGAATTTCTCTGCAATCTCAGGAGTTAACTTTGAGGGTGGGAGGCATATCTTTGGTGAATTCAGTAGGGTTCTAATGTCCTTTTCGAGAATTAGGCAGAACTAATTGAATAGAATCTCAGTCATTTGAGTACCACAGTCCTGAAGTACATCAATATTTCCTTGCATCAATCACTTTCCTACATATGACTTCTCCAGAATTTGTTCTGCGATATGTATACCTCCACCGGCAACTCGAGTCCTAGGAACCTAACTACCTTGCATTTGATCTTAGGAACCAGTGAATCTAATAGTACTTGAATAAATGATGTAAGAGTTGTTACAGAGGTGGTAAACGCAGAGAGTTACCGTCTGCCAGGCCAAAAAGACACTTGACCAGCAATACTCGCTAGTCCTCTGCGTAGCTCATATAGCACTCATTTCGCGACTGCGACGCCCGCGTCCGGCTGTCGCATATCGCCTACATCGCATATGCGCGCATCCATCGACCACCCGCCCTACGGTTGCGGTGAATCCAGAACATATAGAGAATAAGTAAACTTCACTATATAGCTAAAGCCATAGCAGTTTAGCAGTGGCAGTCTATGGCAGTTTAGCAAGCAGTGCAGTTTAGCAGATTTTAGTAGTTAGGTAGATTATAATGGTAGTAGACTATAGCTTTCCAGTGAACTATACTTATACCTTCCAATGGAGTATGGCTTTTTAGTAGACTATGATAGCAGCAAACTATGGCAGCTATAATAGTGGCAGACTATGGCTTTCTGACAAACTACAGCTTTCTGACAAACTACAGCTTTTCGATGAACTACAGCTTTCCAACGAACTATAGCTTTCCAATAAACTACAGCTTTCCGATAGATTACAGCTTTCTGATGAACTACAGCTTTCCGATAACTACAGTTTTGTAAAGAAGAGTATCTAGCTATACCTGAGATTTACCATACCTCTATAGAAGCAATAAAAATATAATCACCCCAAAATAGTGTGCGCAAATGGGTGAGTTGGGGCGGGTTTTGCCCCCCTACGACCTGCCCACAACCCGCCCCGCCCCATCGGCCTCTAGGGCCAACCCGCCCACGGGGCCTCGCGGGGCCCTGTGTTGGTGCCAAGCCACATATATCGGCCACATATAATGTAGTCATGGCGACTATATATGGCAAGCATATCTGGCTGCTGATACTGCCGTCGTGGCGGGCATATATGGCTGTTGATACTGCCATTACGGCAAGCATATATGGCTGCTGATACTACCACCGTGGCGGGCATATATGGCTGTTGATACTGCCATTGCGGCAAGCATATATGGCTGCTGATACTACCACCGTGGCGGGCATATATGGCTGCTAATACTCCCATTGCGGCAAGCATATACAGCTGCTGACACTGCCGTCGTAGTGGGCATATATGGCTGCTAATACTGCCATTGCGGCGAGCATATACACCTGCTGACACTGCTATTGTGGCGGGCATATATGGCTGCTTATACTCATCACGGGTTTTTGCGGGTTTCGTAGGGCCCCGCGGGCGGGTTCTCCGACCCATTTGTGCACCCTACCCCAAAATCTAGAAATGGACAGGTGAACTCTAATAGGGATATGTAATTTAGTGAAAGAGGTATATGGGCTATTTCTCTTTTATAGACCTTTAGAGACTTACTTGTTGCAAGCTCTTTTTCAGAGTCTAACATAATACCAGTAAACAAAAATTGTTCTTGTTGCTGCAGTACAATTAGTTAGAAACAAAGTAGAGAGTAGATTAGATAGAGATAGAGTAGAATTAGAGATGAGTGGATTTAGAGTACCCAATTGGGTTTGGTGTTGATGAGTTTAGAGATATGTAAACATGCAGTTATGGTTGTGTAGGTGATAATACTAATAATATGTAACTGGAACAAGCTATCGGAATTTGCATAGCGCAACCGGGTCAAGATCTCTCAGATGCTCCTGGCGGAGTCCAACCATTTTCCTGAAACTCCACTTAGGCAGTGTCTGCTTATAAGACTATATTAGAATTACTACAATCTAATTTTACAAATATAAGATTGGTGGTTTTGGGACACTAGGTTGGCATAGAAACGTAGCGGCATTCATGTACTTAGGCGGAATCTAGTCTCGCGGGCGGAACTAACACATGCTACGACATGGCCCTTGGCGGCGTAATATATTATTCCAGACCCTCTTCTGAGGCGAGTGCGTATATAAATACCATACGAGCTTACTAAGCAGAATAGGGTCTGGGCACGAGACTAAGGTACCAGCACCAACGTGATATCCTTACAGGAACAACGATAGGCCTCGGTGCAGTACAAACCACCTAAGTATGCGTTACAGAAGGATCGAGATACTTTACATTTTCGACTCCATACTACTATATCCGTTGGTGGTCATTATCACTTTCTCTACCTTGTATATCAGCAGCTTTGTTTATATTCTTCTTGTACTTACCCCAAGGTTTTTTTTCTCATATTGAGACGAGAGAAACCTTTGGAAAATGCGAGAAATAGAAACGGGGATTTAGAAGAGTTTGACTCAAATGCTACAAGCACTAATCTCACTATACCGAGCATGGCACGTACTTTGTACTCTATATGACGACACGCGCGAAAAAAAACCATCAGGCCACTTTAGGAGACGAGGAAGCATTCTTCTAGGGCTAGGTCTGACTATACCATAGTAGGCGATCAAACCAACCTGCGCTCATGTTGCAAATTGATCAATTGCTACGATTTAGATGTGATAACTTGCATGTATTATACAACTACACCACTCGAGTGGTCTGGATTGCCGATGGTGCAGAAAGGAAGAGGAAACAAATTACATTTGGATTAGGTGCGAGCTGTGGAAGAAGACGTTTCCAGGGGCTGGAATTGATAATAGTGCCTCCGGCAGGGAACCGGACCGACTGCTGGAGATGGGCGGAGAGAATACGGATGTGTTGATATATTGATACTTGGATATTTTGTCATTCATTCCAAAAATCTTCTTTGTAATCATAACTAATCTCATCATTGCTCTTAAGGAGCGGTATAAAATAATGATATAAGAGGGAAAAAAAAAAAAAAAAAAAAAAAGAAAGACATCTGAATGCCCTCTCAAGTCTCCGTCTCAACAGCTCCTCGCTCAAGCAGAAGTGAAACCACCTTACTGTGCTTCCCAATCTTAGCAGCAGCCAGAGCACTTCCAAGTTCACCACCCATAAGGTTGACATTCGCACCTCGATCTAGCAGGAGTGAAACACAATCCAACTTGCCCTTCGCCGCCGCAGTAGCCAGAGCAGTTCCATACTTGCCACTCACAATGTTGATAGTAGCTCCTTTATCCAGCAGTAGTGAAGCACAATCCAACTTGCCCTTCGCTACAGCAGCAGCCAGAGCAGTTCCGTATTTGCCACCTAGAAGGTTGATATCAGCCCCCCGCTCCAGCAGAAGTGAAACTATCTCCAAGTTGCCTTCACACGCAGCAGCAGCCAATGCAGTCCCATACACCCCGCCCACAAGGTTGATATCAGCGCCTCGCTCCAGCAGAAGTGAAACTATCCTCAAGTTGTCTTTATACGCAGCAGCAGCCGATGCAGTCCCAATGTCCCCGCCCACTATACCAACCATTTGCTTCAGCAGAAATGAAACTATCCTCAAGTTTTCTTCATACGCAACAGCAGCAGCAGCCAATGCAGTCCCAAAGTGCCCGCCCACTAGGTTGATATCAGCCCCTCGCTCTAGCAGAAGTGAAACTATCTCCAACTTGTTCCTATACGCAGCAGCAGCCAATGCAGTCCCAAACCTCCCGCTCACAAAGTTGATATCAGCCCCTCGCTCCAGCAGAAGTGAAACTATCTCCAGTCTGCTCCAGACTGAGATTGATGCGGCAGTCAATGCAGTCCCATACTGCCTGCCAACAAGGTTGATATCAGCCCCTCGCTCCAGCAGAAGTGAAACTATCTCCAATTTGTCGTTGTACGCAGCAGCAGCCAATGCAGTCCCATACCCCCTGCCAACAAGGTTGATATCAGCCCCTCGCTCCAGCAGAAGTGAAACTATCCCCAATTTGCCCATGTACGCAGCTGCAGCCAATGCAGTCCCATACTCCCCGCCCACAAGGTTGATATCAGCCCCTCGCTTCAGCAGAAGTGAAACTATCTCCAGTTTGCCCCAGTACGCAGCAGCAGCCAATGCAGTCCCATACTTCCCGCCCACAAGGTTGATATCAGCCCCTCGCTCTAGCAGAAGCGAAACTATCTCCAAGTTGCCTTCATACGCAGCTACAGCCAATGCAGTCCCATACTTCCCGCCCACAAGGTTGATATCAGCCCCTCGCTCCAGCAGAAGTGAAACTATCTCCAGTCTGCCCCAGTACGCAGCAGCAGCCAATGCAGTCCCATACTCCTCGCCCACAAGGTTGATATCAGCCCCTCGCTCCAGCAGAAGTGAAACTATCTTCAAGTTGCCTTTACACGCAGCAGCAGCCAATGCAGTCCCATACTTCCCGCCCACAAGGTTGATATCAGCCCCTCGCTCCAGCAGAAGTGAAACTATCTCCAGTCTGCCCCAGTACGCAGCAGCAGCCAATGCAGTCCCATACTCCCCGCCCACAAGGTCGATATCAGCCCCTAGCTCTAGTAGCAGTGAAACACCTTGCAATGGACCATTGGCCGCGCAAGCAGCTAGAGCAGCTCCATACCTTTTGTCGCTCACACAGTTCACATCACCAACATGCTGCACAATGAACTCGATAATCCATTGGTTATAGTACTCGCTAGTACACGCAACATTTAACAATGATAGTCCACGTGAATTTCTAACGTTCATGTCGGCACCCTTGGACTGCCATAGCCAGCAAACCAACTGCCCTAGCCCTCCTAGCGCAGCTGCAAAAGCGGGATGCAAAGGTTTTGACTTCACTGCGTCATTAAAGCTATAGCGTTCACTGAAGTCTTCCAAGTCTACCCAATTAACCCATTTTACATAGCTTCGAGTCGCTTTATCAAAAGAACTCAAAAAGCTATTCAGCAACGGGATTTCCAATGCATACTGCAATTCTGTGACTAACTTGCCATGTGCTGAAATTACTGCGTCCTGATATGACTTGCAATGTCGGAACCAGTGGGTAGCTGAATATCGGTATAGAGGGCTGACTTGTTCAATTTCCCTATCTGACAAAGACAGTATGCGATGATCCTGAAGCGTCCACAAACAAGCTTCCGCCACATGAAGTTGGGCATCGAGAACGTTCCACTTCGTTTCTAGGTATTCGTAGACCGACAGGTGTGTAAATCGAATAACGTCCAACTGCCGGTCCCATATAAGTAATCCTCCGCAAAAGGACAATACAGTCTCCACTTTAACTGGTGGCAGTTGTTTGCCAACATCCGCAGTTAGAGAGATACTTGAATCAAGTGCAGCAGCAGCAATAATCTCTTGAGGTGTAAGTGGCTCGCAGGAAACTAGCATCCACTTCAACACACGTTCTGCCCAGATAGAGCCGCTTCCTTCCTGAGACTTTATTGTAATCATGATCTCATCATACACGCCCGTTAAATCCTTGGGAATCTTGCCCAGTCGATTGCAGATGTCTTCTTCAAGTTGGAACTCGCATAGCTGGCGTAGTTGATAGGCGACCCAAAGAAACCTATTGAGGAATACATTAGTATTTCCATCAAGATGAATGAAATCCAATACCCTAAGGCCATAGCAAGTGGTGGAGGTGGTAAGGGATATCGTACATTCCGTGGGCATCTCTTGTCAAGACTTGCTGTATCTGGTCTCGAAGGGATGCTGAGACTTCACCCTGAAGGAGTTCCCCTGATTCAATCTTTCCATCAAGCTCCGTTTCAATATAGTGTTTGATATCCTGGGCATTATCTCGCGCTTCAATGCAGACATAAGGCACATTTTTTAAAGAATGTTGAATGTCTAGGGTGATGCGGCTGGACACAAGTATCTTGACGGGGTGCTTCGAATTCATGATGGAAATGAGAGCCTTTAGGATACAGGAACGTACATCCTTAGAACACTCGTCTAGTGCATCAAGTATAATGACTGGCTGTTGATAGAGCTCGAGTAGATTTACAATAAGTTCAATACTCATTGTCGTGGGAAGATGCTTGCGGGAAGAGGGGTCTTGCTGTTGCTTTTGGTATGCCTCTACTGCTGGTTTGCAGATGGTCCTACTGTTCGGGCATGCAAGCTGCTTAATAAGAGAAAGCAAGATTTTATCTCTATCGCGACGGTCCTGCTCGTCCCGCTTGCAATAGAAAAATGCAACCTTGTCAGCTTTTGCCTGGAGGTAATCAATTGCCGCCGACCTGAAAAAATTAGTGATTGTCTTCCAACTATTTAATTTCATTATTTGTGATATGCTGAAATCCATACTTACACGAGCTTTGTTTTTCCCGCACCAGCTGAGGAAATAGGATATGAGTTCCATGTATTAGAAGCGATAATGGGGAGCAAAATGCAGGTGGTCTTACGGATTCCATGTAACCATAATATCCTTGAATCCTCTGCTTGCCACCAATCACAAAACTCAGCTCTGACGAACAGCCAGTTTCCAGTCCCGTCAACACGCCCTTCCTGTGCAAGGTCATGGTGGCTTTGGTATGGGACCTCCGAGAACCATTTGAGAATTCTAATTCTATCGCTTTCTGAATATGTACGTTGACGTTAGGGCCTTGCATTTCGAATAACAGACTGATCGATCATGGGTTTAGGCGGTATGATGAAGCTTACCATTAATGCTCTGGTGCATCGCCGTGACGGCAGAATCAATTCTTTCAATAATTGGCTTAAAGAACTTTAAATGTTCTTTCAAAGCATTGAGCTCCCCTAAGCATGATCAGTTAGCAAGAACATGGGTGGTCATATAGGTGAGGAAGCATGTGCAACCCTTATTGATGTTTCTTGTATCGAATTGATCTGAGTTAAGATGAATTTTACGATTAGCTAATTGCAGAGCTAACACTTGAAGGGTCATATCTTACAGTATTTCTCCACTGTGTCAGCCGCTTTTTCTACTACAGATTCTGGTTTATCAAGCAAACTTGTTTTCTCCGACACTCCTCCCGGGTGTTTCAAGTCTTCCCAAGTACGTCTCGCTGGTTTCAGTATTTTGATATTAGCTTCTGTGTTGCCTGCTTGTCGAGAGGGTAGATTGGCATACCAAAACCGCTTGTGAAAAGTTCTATCAAGAGACTCAGGACGGCCAATATAACCTTGTATAATTCCAGGATAGCCGTGTGTAAGTCCAGCAGTGCCCGATGCAGGATATCGGTAGCCGCTTCCACCCCCGAAGTGAGGTACATATATTCATATATCGCGCAACGGCTTATGAGAACAGTAACTCGCTCCACTCCAGCAACAGCAGCTGCCATGTTCTCCTCTCCGCTGATTAAAATCTGCAGTGGACAATCTCAAACAGCATTAGTCAGAAGGTACTGGGCGAGCAAGGTAAAGTACATGGGGAGAGTTAAAACACAGATGGAGTGTGCAAAGGGGCGATTGGTGAGATGATGAATTTAATAAATATAGCAGTATATGTCAGAGATATGAAGGGGAGTATGCGGGTATGCTGAAGAAGGATTCAAACCGTTAAGAGAAACCGCACCCCTGCCCATGGCAAGGCAGTATGCACTGGATCAAATTGTGTTGCCACATCCCCTACATGCTTAAATTTCTCAATCCAGCCAATTATTGCTGTCATCTTTTCTCCGACATCGATCTCTCTTTCCCCCAATTTCAATTTCCATCGCTGTGCTTCATATCTTGCCTGGACATCCTGGGTGGTCTTCAGAAGTTCTTCCAAAAAATCCCTTTTGCCAGAAATGGTTTCGACTTTTATTCCTCTTCCTTCCAAGACTGCCTTGCGGTCTGCAGGGAGACCTTCAAATGCGTTCACCCATAAATCATTTGATACCCCCTGTCCACTGCCTTTGCTGGGAAATGTACCTTGCTTCTGCTCATCGCCTTTCGTAGTTGGATTATTTTCTTGACCGTCATTCTGTTTCGAAGGCGGAGGTCCGTCATTTTCGTAGACCAGTTTATCGCCAGGCTGCTTTGTTGGTTCCAAGAAAATTTTGATATCCGGAGTCGAAGTGCACCCCTGCTCCTCGCGTTTCTTAGTGAGGTTATTGTGTTTACCGTCATCTTGTTTGGCGGGTGGATTTGGGTCGTTTTCGCAGGCCAGTTTATCCCCAGGCTGCTTGGCTGGTTCTGAAACGATTTCTACGTCCGGATTCGGGTTTGGTGTATCATTGTGCGAGGTTGATTTTAGTCTAAGTAAATTGGCGACCTTGTCTCGCTTGCGGGATTTCCCTTTAGAAGCATTATGACCCTCCGGCATCGGTCCTGGTGATGGGGTCCTGGATCGGCCTCTCCAGACATCCAGCAACCTTGGTGGTTCATTCCATTCCGCTGGTTCTGCTGTAGAATTTTTTGAGTTTCCCTTGCCTTTCATCGGTGTCGCTAGTGTGTGAATTTCTGAGTTTATTGATGAAGCGTCGTGTGCAGTGAGCATATGAAGTGGGTGAGCGCATGAGGAGAGGGAATTCGCTGGATGTGCACGTGAGATGCAGCCGTACATTATTCAGCCGTACATTATTCAGCCGCACCTGCATGCTACCTCGAGCCTGCATGCGACCCCGCTCCGTCCCAGGAGCCAACATGCACATGCTCTACTAGTACTGAGTATGGTGGAGTGCACCAGTAAGGGACCACCTGTAACATTCGGCCGCCTGCTGACTAATACACCAAATTCCTGACCCATGCAGCTCAGGCTGCCCCGCTCGCCCACTCTCTTTGTTCCCCTTGAGACTTTTGGGCACCTCATATCTCCACATCGCAACGGTTTTTAATTTCGGACAACTTGAATTAAGCTTCTACAGGTGAGTGCAATTTCATAGCTTCTATTTATCAACTAAATATATGCATTTCTACTGATATTCCGGCATTCACCATAATGGCTCGTCCTACCAAGAAAAGAAGAGCTATATTGAATGCTGTTGCTGCTAGGAAAGAGAAAAGGAGAGCACTTTTGGTGGAAGTAGTTGCCGGCGAGCCACCTGCAATAGAGATGGACATCCCCAGACCACTTGTATATAGTGAAAGTGAGGAGTCTTCGGTGGATGAGTCTGAGAGTGATCTAGAAGAGGAGGAACAGAATGAGCAGGAGGTTCAAGACTTGAACATGGTGGTAGATGTTTATAAAGAGCTCATGAAAAATATAGTAGATGTAGATTTTTCTACTATTGAGTTCAAATATCAACGTGGAGTACAAGTCTCTCGCCAGACTCTATGGCGGCATAAAAAAGCACAACAAAACTTGCAGCACTCAGCTACTGGATGCCGACTAATATTACTATTAATCGCTTCTTTTATAAGTGTTTATGTACTATGGAGGCTTATCGGGATGGTTGTAGATATGGTACTGATGAGTTTACACAACGTGTATATAAGAGTCATCGAAGAGTTGAGTAGATCTTTTCTCTATATAGTAATTTTTCTTTCTGCACTAGTACTAATTCTGCAATCTTGCCAATCTTGGCATGTAACAATTAAGAGGCCTCCCATACAAAGTACAAATTTTTTAATCTGCTATTTCTCAACACCACATTGGATTTTTTTTAATTTGGACAATGAAGAGTTGTAGAGCAAGCGAAATAGTACATGCCTACATTGTTTAATTTTTAATCAGATGTGGTTGGGTGATGGAATAGAGTTGCAAGTTCCGGTTCAGTATTTTGGTCGCGGGTGGTCCCTTACTGGTGCACTCCAACATACATATGGTGGTGTTCACCTATCATAGAAGCAACACTGTCTGGATTGGCGACAGTCCCCTTCCGATTCCGGTGACATTCAGCGCTGCCACATACGGAGTGGAAACTGCCTTTTGACGTCGGATAACTTGAGTTAGTAAGTATAGTCTGATCTATAGCCTCTTGTAACTTGCGAATGTACTCTACATATCATAAGAGAATGCATCTGGGCTAGTGAGCCCCACGGCACTACATAGGCTCAGACCATCCTTCCATTCCGCTCGAACTAAAGAGAACTATCTATTCACAAACTACTTAATGTAGAAGATGGCATCCACAACCTAACTACGTACATAAATGGCACTAGTTTCCTTTTCAAATATCACTGTCATCCTTGTGAAGTTTCTACTGTTCTCTGAAAGTGCAGACGATAAAGCGGGGTTAGAGAAGTGCATACAACGTATTCGACCGGGGACCGGCACACTACCGGGATCCGACGCACTTCCGGACCTCCAATGACAGCTTCCTGTACTGTATCTTCACCACCTTGCGACGCACACCAGCATCCAACGCACGTTTTACACCAAAACCCCCCATCCGCGAGAGCATTTATCTCAACAACCAAATAGATTTTTTTATACCCCATTGCAATAAGCTAAACCAAGGATTAATCTTAACATTCCGCATCTTTAACCAGAAAGGTTGCTCTTGTGGAAGCATGATGCCGCAAATTTTTACAAATCGTGTCCTGGCATATATATTTTTTGCTGCAATATTACCAGTTCTTTGAATTCTACTTCCTACACCTGAAATAAATCTAATACAATCATTGGCACACTTGAACAGCGTAATTTCACCTTGTTCAAAGATGTGAGAATTGCACCAAGAAAATATCTCCAGTAGTGGTGGAGTTATTCATATTCACGTAGAAATTTGTATGTGGTAATTATATAGGGAAAACTACCAGAAATGGCAGATTGATGCATGAACCAGCCATTCGACAATATCAAGCCAAATAAAGCATTACACAGGCCATATTATAAGGCTATTGTAGGAAACATTCAAAGGAAGTACTGCGTTCTACCTTCCGGAGTACTTTTGTATGGGGCATTCCGTACAGATGCATGCCAAGACATCGACTTAAAAATTCATTGTGCGGTTAATCAACCACATTATCTTTTCGCAGCAAATAAAAGCGTCAGATATGAAGAAATGACTCTTTATTCATCCCAACTGACAAGCCCATACAAAGCCCTGTCGTGTTTGTTGAGCTATATGCCCTCCCTGGTGGGCAGTTTAGATATAAAACATGTGTCGGATGTTGGTGTGCGTTGCAAGGTGGTGAAATACAGGAGGTAGGTGTACGCTCAAATTGCACAAGCCACTGGGAGAACCATAGCAAAACAATCTCCGCACCTTATTTATTCAATTGCAAATTTGTAGAAGATACTATATGGAGTAGTTACCCGATTAGGCAGTAGAACCTTTATATAGGTGCAAAATGGTAATGTGCTTCTTGTAGGTCATAGGAAAGGATCATATTGTGTATGTTCTAGATATATGGAAGCTTATCACGATATACGGAACAAGTGGTAAGCAAATATCAATAGGTACTCGTATATTTTAGAGATGAATTTGGATATTCAGACTACTTATTCGGGAGTCTAGCCTAAGTTCGAGGATGAAAACTTAAAGCCAACGTCTGGGCACGAGAACAAAGCCAACGTAGAGTTGTATGTTAGATCAAGAAACGAGTCACCCTAGTCCAACTCCCAATTGATCATCGCTCAATTCTACTAACCGAAATTATGGTTGGGGACATCTGTACGGGGAGTAGGGGCGACATTTGGTTCGATGACTAAGCACTCCATTTACATGGGTACATGCACGTTCTGCCCGATAGTATGCAGCGAGTTTGAAAGTATTCTTCCCACCTCCACTGCTCCATCGTTCTCCCACAGCTCTACCGCTTCTACCACTATACAACTCCCACTGCCCGCACTGCTGCTACTGCTCGCACTGCTGCTACTGCTCGCACTACTGTTGCTGCTTCTACCGCCCGATCACACTGTCACACTCTACATATCCTAGCCTAGCTGTCAACTTGCATATATCTATTGCATCAGTCGCATACAACATAAAACCAAATAGTAAAGGGGTATTGCATAAGAGATGTACTAGTACATGTTCTATTCTATTTTTAGTTAGCTTCTTTCCCTTTGTAGCTAGACTACTATATACTATACTATATTTGGTGATTACTAAAGGGCGACATTTATGACCCCTCTCCATATAAAATTCCTGATCTTTAACTCTATGAAACACTATAACAAAAAATCAAATAAATAGATATCGCTTCGTAACTTTATTCTTCATTGTCTGATCTATCATATTAGGACACGAAACTAATTTTATCTAATTATTTTAGTTGCGCTTTCGAGCGTTGAAGTTGGGGTGCAATTTACTCTGCGTACAGATGTCCCCAACCATATTTACAGTAATCTAGATACTATTACGCTGACTAATGCGTAGATACGTTTATGCAGAAATTAGCTCCCAGTCTCCAGCAAGTGGACTTGTTCTCGGCCCACCTTGTTGTTACCTCCATTACTAATACCACCACCGTTCCACTTCAGCCACGATGCACGTCACTTTGCAGAAGTAAAAAAAGAGAGCCTCTCGAACCCTAACCTTCACTTTTTGATATTATGATTGAAGACTTTTGTGCTGTCATCGTTTTGGTCGTCATCAACAGTTATCGTGAATTGATTTAATAGTGGGAAAGCACTTTCGTAGTTTTCCGGAAATATGTGATTTTAGCACGCTTTTAGATTTTCAAGACGGCTGCATATGTAATACCGTGGGGCATTCTAATGGTAACGTCTATTGGAGCGGATTACCGCTCCACAATGGAAATGCGCTCAGATGAGTTACAGCTACAGTAGCATATAACGTACTACAATACCCCGCGCTACCTGATCTTTCAGCAGCAAATCTTCAATAGTCTTTTGTGCTTCAAAGATATAAAGCAACCAAAATAAACCATTCACATTCTCCAACCCTGAAGAAAATCCAAATTTTGCCCAACTTGCCCTCATTCATTATGCTGACAACCGTGTAGTACGCGTAACGTGGCCATCGATTTGGTTCGGGGTGACAATTATAGTATCGCCTGACTTCATGCCGTCAGGGTGAACCTATGGAGGCAGTACAGTTCGTTAACCCCTATCCCTATCAAGCCCCGCTATAAGATAGGATGGTACACATACCCGAAAATTGCCATCGTCCAGGATACCCGTAATAGTTCCATTCGAGGTAACCTGCGAGGTACCAGTACCTACTCAATATTCCATATTGTTAATTGTCTCTCCGTCGACAACGCGATTCTAATATATACCATACCTTTGGTGTACTGGATATAGTCATCAACTTTGTAAGGCATGACTTGATAAAATCGCTCCTATATTCGAGGTCCTTGGAGAAAGCGGGTGACTAATGGATAGATTTATGTATTGAGCTGATAATGAACAGTGGCGGATCGGAAACGGCTTGCTTCCAGACTCTTTATATAGACATTGGGGGGTAATAAGCTAGCTCCTTACAATGTAGATCTGGCAGTGGCCTTGAAACAAGCAGCAGACGAATTTCGGGTAACCTTTCCTATATACATAATGCATAGACGTATATCACGTGAAGCAGCGTTTCTCATTTTCTTTCTACGGGGTTAAAGGAAGCCTATCGAGAAATCTGAGAGCGATCTCGATAGCTACTGCATTGAAGTTAGCTGTAACTCCAGGCTGATCCTTCCCCATAGCTGCATCATTGCCAAGAACGCTACAGCTAAGTGACTACTGGTGCAGGTGTTCGAACAAGGAAGTCGCAGGTTTTTGCGACCTAAGCTTCCTCAAAAACAGGTTCTTTGATTCATTGAACTGTTATTTGGCTTGTGACTGGTGTCCTATTGAGGACGGAAAGCCTGATGAGGTTGTCGATCAGGATGTGAGGCCAGGTGTGCATTCGCATTTGCATGAAATTGTACCCGGAGAATCAATGTAATGGAGATTAAAATCTACTTTGGCTATCCTAATGTCAATATTTCGGTTCTGACTTTCCCTGTAAGGTGGCTACTCAAGATATCCCAGCGAAAGGTGCCGAGTCTTGTGTATCGTCTGAACTACAGTAGTATCAGGTTTACTAAAGAATTAGCTGTCCACGTAGGACCTCTATTCGCAGCACATATATTAGCGCTTGCGTAGACTATTCTATACGGCACACAATCAACATTCATTCCTTCATTTAGCATTACAGCACACCTCAGCAGCAATCGCGGTATCGTAGTTCCCTCCGGTTCATCATGCATTGGTTGCTTGCAAACTAAATTGCTGGCGTTGTTACAGTGCAAGAAATCAGCCTTCATAAGCACCCACATCATTGTTGCGTCTCTCCTGCCCGCCTGGCTCTGCACGATCAAATCCTAAAATGGGTATTTCCCTGCACTCTTTGTGATATCATTATTCACAAACTGCCTCATGAATTATGGAAAAAAAACATTATTCCATACCATACGCATCCACAGGCGTCTGGTTTCCTATTGCTTGCAAGAGCAGGAGCGAGCTATACAGGGAGCTATGAATGCCTCTTATACAGTAGGTACGGTTTATGTAAATGGTACCTCACTCAAATTTAACAGGAACACTAAAAAACCTGTTTCAACTTTACATACCGGACCGGTTCCGGCACATGACCGGGGGATCCAGCGCACTTCCGGACCATCCAGAAAATTTCCATATTATACTATCTCAGTAGTCTAGAGAGTATATTTCTGGAACTGTATAGATCAGGGCCCTAGCACTCATACATAGTGTATTAAATAACACATACTACTACTTATTTGGGTATATATAGACAGAAGTCATGTTCCAGATCGTGGGTAGTTCTGTACGACTACCGGGCTAGGGGTACGATATCGGCGGCGGTTCGGCGAGGCAGTTAGACGGTTACGGTTCGGAGGTTACGGTTGGACAGCCTATGGCGGCTACGATGGCTAGCGACTGGCGGCTCAGCGGACTACGGTAGCGGCGGTGGGCTATGGCAGTTGGACCGACTATGGCGGCGGACTACGGCGGTTCGGCGGACTACGGCGGCGGAGAGCAGCGAGGGAAGATAGAAACGAAATATCTGGAACCGGATGGGTCTATTGCCAGACACGACAACGGACAAAGAGAAGAGGAACTATCTACAGGAGCGAACCCAGGCCCCTTTATCCATCCGATCCACCTACATAGGAAGCAATAGCAATATCGAGAGCAAGACAGATGGGAAGGCAGGACTAAGTTGAGACAGGAAGGCATAGACGGAATGCGGAAGGTGTCTTAAATCAACATAGGGAAATACGGTGCCCATATAGGTGAAGTATCGGTGAGATGTCGAGTGGCTAATAATCTGGCCTTTCCACGGCTGCAATGGCATGGTGCTTACCGTAGCGGGTCTCACCCGAGGCCTCGGAATATCGGTTCGGCTTGGCTTGTCGGCTTGTGGAAAGGTGGCTATGCAAGCAGACAGTTCCTTGCATTGGACGTGACCACAGACATCTCTTCTTATCATGATCTATACCCAGGTGCTGTTCAGAATATATGCTCCTATGCAACACATATATCTAGAGCTTTCTAGATTTTAGGGTTATACGCAGACTGAATACCAACATTCGCCTTCATAAGCGAAAATGTACCTGTATATCTCAACTGCTTATGTCGGCAACTACCCCCATAGAGTATCACCCACAAGTATGCAATAGGCTAAATGAGGTCCGGAAGTCAATTTACTATGCTTTTCCAAGGTGCATGCGCAGATTAAGCCCATTTTGCACTCAAAGAGGGTGTGTAATACTCTCTCAATTTTGCCCGCTGTGTTTGTCAGATCCCGGTGAGATACGTTAGGAGAGTCCGCCGCCTCTGAATGCCAAAACGAGAAACCATGTTTGTTTCTATAAACGTAAAGGTTGACAATACGTATGCTTTAACCTACACTTCAGCAGTACGAAATAGAATGAAATATATTCTCCTGGTAAAGTTGTTGGAGCCAGCGGGAAATCCTGAGAACAAACAAATGCTTACATTAAAGGGAATTTTGAAGACATCCAAGATGGGGGATATTGAAGGAGGAATTGTTTGGCAAGGGAGACGAAGTCAGGCTGTGAAATCTGAAACTCGGTTCCGGTATTTTTTTTATCAAGTTCATTTCCGTGGGCCAGTAAAATTCGATAACTTCTGCAGTCAAGATAAGGCTTAAGGTATATCCAACTTCTGCATCTGCATCCGCTCATTGTTGGGGGTTTGAGCCAATAGCACCTCGCGACCATCAAATGACTCGTCTTAAATTCATCCTCCAACCCAACTGCCCCAGCACACCACACCAGCCTTGAAATTGCAGCATGGAGTGGTAGAAGGTCCGGATGAGGGGGAGAGAGTGCATATTTTTGTGGTCGGGCGTCTCGACCACTATATCCGCTGTCTGTAAATTTTTTTTCTCCCTAGATACTTGCAAATATGAAAGGGTTCTAGGTTAGAGTCATCGGCTTCCGCCATTAAGCTAATATGCACACATGCAAGACGTGGCTGGGATCTAACCCCGCACTGCAAACGGGCTGTCGTAGCGCACCACCCAGCAGAATCTAAAGCTGTAGGACATGGGTTCTACTTCAACTCCAGAAAGAGATGATAAGGGGTCGCTAACCGGTTCGTGGGCAAAATATCCTTGACTGAAGTAATTGTGAGTATGAAGTCTATAAGAAGAGGATAAAGTCTGTCAGGAGAATAGAATTATCGTTTGCAATGTGAAAATGTAAGGGAAAAATGATGAGGGGCAAGGAGGGGGTAGCGGTACGAAAGAAAAGCGGATTCTGGATGTGTAGGAGAGGGAATAGTAGAGGAAACAGAATTGAGAACCGGAAATGGGGCTGGGACTAGGGACTGGGAGCATGCGGAATATATGCAAGAGTGAAGTGTGATTTCCAAATCGGGAAGTGACCTCTCCCGACTACCGGAAATTTATAACTTTGTCACCGTCTCGTTGTACCACGATACCAAGCAACAAGGCTCCCTGCAGCATTCTTTGGAGTGGGCGTGTCATCCAACTCGAGTGGTTGTTCAATTTGTTCCAAGCTGTTCGTCATCTGCTCGACTTGTGAAGTGTGTATTTGATGCACCGCATTGATCCGATTCTGGGGACAGCTCCCCCGGGGACGGTTGATCTTGGGATGACAATTCCGGCGGAGATAATTGCCCAGCTAACATAGCTCTAGAGAACATATTTTTTCCGGGTGTGGTTCATCTTTGGAGCTTAATTCCAGTGGTTTTCCCGATAGCGTGCTCTGTAGGACACTGCTGTTTGATCGGTTCCATTATAGGTTTTCTTGTAGGACAACTCCTTGCTCGAGTTCAGTTGAAGGTGTGCTTCTCCGCGATGGAGGTGGGGATAGGGACACTTTTGATGGTCCGATCACTTCGCCCTCGATCTTCTTTTCACAACTCTTTCTTTCCTCCTCAGGGTGCCGAGGAGGTGACGGAGATTTGAAGGCAGTGTGGCAAGTGGTAATAAGGCTTGAGACTTTATATGGAGACCTAAAGGGCCCGGTGCCTCTGTAGAGACATCCACATCTTTCTGAAGTTCTTGATCTCTTCAGCAGAGAAAGGGTAGTTAGAACCATGTCTGGTTGCTTGTTATCCTAGTAGTGCAGGCTTTCCATTTTGTAGAGCCCTATCGAGTACATATGCCTACTGTTTTTCGGAACTCCTGTTGTTCCTCTGAACGATGTCCGATTGCCTTAACATGCTTATTGATCGAAGCAATGACGTATCTAAACTTGAAACTTGGAAGGATTGCCCCTTGTGTGGTGGTTTTGCCCTCGGGGGCTCAGTTGGGGTTGTCCTTGAACGCCTTATGTGAGGACGACGCCTAGTGCAAGAGGACAGAGCCTGTCAGAAGCGCATATGAGTGGTGGTGATGATGTACTCTCCTCTGCTAAAATCTAATTCTAATCTTAAATACTCTCATCCACCAATGTCTCCCTTCCCCAAATTGGAAGTCTCATTAATCTACTTCCCACAATCATGCATCTTGCATAACGCCTCTGCATCTCGCTCGTGCATCCTCATGTAATACCCTGCATATGCAGTCCCTAACAGTCACGATGATAATTCCAGGTAAGGCACATGGGGTTTTTCCATCCAGTTGATGCGTGTACTCCCAAGGAAAGTATGCAGCATGGAGACAACCATTTGCTGGCCAGTGAACATTTCTAGTAGCTTCAACAAATTCTGGTTTTTGGTCAAGAAGGCCTAGGAAGCATGGGAATGTGTGGGCTACTTCGATCTTGGCTTGTCGGGAGACAATGCACGGTGGGCTGCTGCGGGCATTTTGTCTGCATTGCATGGTAGCAGTTCTTCATAGCTGATTAAATGTGAAGGTAAGCAACGTATTCAATTTTGAAGGTGATCATATATGCTAAATGAGTCCTGTGTGGGATCGAAGTTCAACTGGGTACAGGCACTGGCAAGGTCATGGATTGCAACACGGTGGGTATAGTTTTCAGCAGTTGGTTTTGAAGGGAGCGGAAGCTTAGCGAAGGGACATAGGGTGCAAACTTTGAAGGCGCAATCTCATATAGCAGCCCTGAAAGGGGTATGTAAGGCTGTTGCGGCCTTGAGAGTTAGAAACGAAATCAAGACACCCCCATATAGTAGAGACTCGATGTTACAGTATGGTGGATACGGCGGTGCGGCTGGGGGATCCACCTCCCATATCGGCAGGAGCTAGTGACAGGCAAGAATGAGAATGGTCGCTAGGAGGAACTGGCCAAGGAGTGGGAGAGGCTGGGGGTGAGGTCTAGCCCGATCCGGAACTGAGTTCTTGAAAGGGAAGCTCTCAACTTCTTTTTGAGGTTAGCCTCGTCAGAACAGCTTCGTTGTAGCAGCGGAAGGACAGAGGAGCCCTCGGTGCTGATTCTTTAAAACCCCGCGTCGCAGCAGCTTGAAGAGCCCCACCCGACAGGACCGAGCAAGAACTGAAAAATAGTCTCAACAGTACAGAGTGTGATCTTGTGGACCTCGGAGAAAGGGAAGTTGGCTACCAAACTGTCCATCTGATTACGAGAATCATGCAACAGCTGGAAATACAGATGTGTCGCACAAGCTGAACCAATGGTCGGGCGGGCGAGGAAGCCTAAACTAAACAAAGCCCACGTACATAAGGGGCATTCAGAATTGGGGTTTTCGATGCGAATACCTATTGGCAGGATTCGGATACATATTTGCATTAAATTTGAGCATACGGGCTAAAAATTAAATATGAAGACCTAATTGCGACCCAGATATTCTGCTGCCAACCCACACAAATTTTCTGGGTCATGTCTGGTCTTGGCAGGCGAATGTATGAGGTCCCGTGACTTCGCACACCCCATCTCATATATCTTTATCTTCTAAGTCCAAATCTGGTGAAAACGAAGACTCGCTGCTTCGCTACGTTCTGCCTAAGCACTATGGGAAGGGATTTCAGAACGCGAGTCATGGTTCCTCAAACAGGTCTTGAAGTGTCTCGATTATATATTCTCTGAGGTATGTCAGACAGTTTTCTGGAGCTCAGACATACCGGTAGTTTCCATTATCACTTACACAAACTCTCTAATTCTCCTGTGATAGACCATTCCGCACAGCGGGGTGGACTGCTAGTCTCATATGTTTCTGCTGCAGCGCTATAAAATAGAGTGGTTATCGGGTTGCAGTTAAGGCTTGTCTGTTCTTTGTACCCAGTCTAAAAGGCTTGTCCTGCACATAGCTTATCACTAGAGGTGCTCATAATCATACAAATTTTGGTGGTACGAGACTGCAATTTGGACTTAGGATTTTTTTACAACGTATGATATAGCGCTCGGCATGTGCGATTGGAATTGTCCCTCCTCCGAAGACTACTTTGTATATGCAATTTCGAGACACGATTTTACACCGTCAGGTATTCGATTTTTCATATCTGCATCGATATATTTCGAGAAATCCCAATTCTAAATACCCTTTTTGCCACCTGCTGAACTTGAGAGTACTTTCTTACGCATGAAGCGGAAAAGTCAACTACTGCTCCAACGAACTATCTATATTGTGCCTGAATACAGGGTCGCTGTTTGGATAGGCTTGTGACAAGCACTTTTCACAGGACGGGTATTTAGAAGCGACTGCGTAGCCACGACGTCGCCGCCAGCGACATATACATAGATCGAAAGCTCTCAGTGCATTGAGTATTTTAATAATATTTTACAATACTCTATTCTCCAACTTCCCCACAGGGGTGAAATTTTCGAATTCTGTACCTCACACACTTCCGTCGCTAACTTCTTGGTAGCCTCGTCCCCCACTTCTTGGCATCCCCACATGGATTCAACACCAATAGATTCATGCGATAAGGAAGTCCAGCACCCAAGGACATTACTAGAATACATGTACCGAAACAAAACTTGCTAAAAGTACCTGTCTGTAGGTCCCATCTTTTGAGTCTATAGGACAAGATCTCGTGAAAGTCATTATATCCGATTTTAGGAATTGGTTTAAAAGGGACCTCCCTTGACGCGGGCGGTGATCCCCCACTATTGGTCCCTGATAAGGGATGGTTTTCATACACAGTAACTTGAATACATATTATGACAAAGTATAATGTCTATTACAGAATTTCCTCACCAAAGTAAATTTAGACAATAGTCAATGAGACAGGTTTGGAAGCATCGCTCAGATGACTTGTATCCTTTCACCAAGAGTATTTCGATTGCTTTGATGGGACTCTTCCTTATATTGTTAGTAGTAGTCTCGTAACCAGACCTGCAGTAACCTTAAACCATAACTCCCTGTGTAGTTAGCGGACCGGTTTTTTTGGTCCCTTAAAGTAAATGATCTCACATAACTTATGAACCAATCAAATCTATGGTAGACAACTGTACAACAGACCAAATGATAAGACCAAACTTCGAACCTAACAGACAGGTTCCAACAAGGAATAGCGCAATTACATTTTAAAGTATCAATATCCTACGGCTGAGCGAAGGCCACAAATAATAGTCTGGGCGCGAGTACACCAATATCTTGCAGGGATTTTGTTGCAGAAAATACCTACATCAACGACTCTATGGAAGGGGAGAACTACTAACTGAATTAGAGGTACTGCCCCGTCTTTTATAACGATTGTCTTTCACCACATTCTCTGGGTACGAGAACAACCACATTCCTCCATTACCACCCACCCGCAAACATCTTCTGCCCCCTCCGCGCCATCACAAAGAAGGACAAGAAGAAGATACCTACAACCCCCCAATCTGACAAAAAGGCAATGTTCGAACTCAAAAGCTTCGGGGAAGGCTATAAATAAAAAGACCACGCCCGCCACCTCACTCAAAAATAACATAAAGTCCCCTAGTGAGGATTTAACTTGCTACAGATGGGTTGCGCAATTGCGGTTCATAGAAGGATAGAGAAGGCAAATTGATAGATGGGGGGTATATTTGCAGCCGATGGTGGGTGAAGAAGTAGCAGAGGAAGGAAAGAGGGCCAGCTTGGTGGTAATCACTCTAAAAAGGGGAGTAGAATCAGATGGTCAAACACAGGCGAAAATAAGATTATCAGCAAGGTGGCTACACTCGGAATTATACGAGTGGAATGGAGTGGGCAAAAGTGAAAAAGGAACGATCGAGAGGACAGGATAGAGGTGGATAAGGGAGGCATAGGAGGGGCAGCTTGATGGGAATCGGTGGAGAAGGAGTCTATAGGGCCATATCTCTTCTTGATTAGTTGTTGTTCTGAGATATCTTGCCCCAGACACAGAGAAAGCTGGTACCATGGTCTCAGTTTCTATGAAGGAGATTCAATTTCGTTGTTCCCATACAGGGGACATTTCTGTAGGTAGTTGCGCGGGCACCTGCCTCCGAATCATTAAGACATCGGTTCAGGTATCCTGCCATAGGGAACGGCTTTAAGCGGTTAGCTCGCTGAAGTGGAATGTGGTTGCTAGTGGCAAAAGTAACAACAAGCGCGATGGAGGGTATAGAATTGGGTGTCCTGGTTCAATTCCGAGCTGGGGAGTGGCTTATTCTCATCTTTCTAATATGGACCGTAGTGCTCCGGTCCCCAGAATTAAATTCGAGCTGAGCCAAGGTAATCTGTTAATTTTTGCGTTCTACTCCCACCCCCCCATCCCCAATGATATGGGTATTCATTTGGCACAAGTAGACCATTGTGGTATTCGCATATTCCAACGGATTATTGGTAGTTTATGATATCCTTTCTGGTCCGCCATATTCGGCCGGCCAATTTAGTCGTCCATCATGCATATGCTGTAGGATGTCATATTGCCAACAATTTGCCCATGCATCAGTGAACGGAGGCTGGGAATTGTTAGCATCAACATATCCAAGGATTCGGATAACGAGTGACTATGGACGATTCTAATTGGCTGGAGTGTGCGGAGTGGCTGAGCTGGCTAATTAACGGATTGAGGCTCATCATCGCAACTGAGGAGACTGGTAGCACCAGCATCATATAGTACACAATTCACTCTCACATCGCCGATAACATGTCCGTATCTTCAGGTGTTTAGTCTTTGTACAAGCTATAGCATTTAGGCCCCGAATCAACTCGCAGTATCTTGAATTTAGCATACGCACATACGCATCTCTTTCCAAAAGCTCAACAGAATTGCCGAGCATATAAACACTCTCGGGCCCCCACCCCCTGCCCCCACCTCTCTGAATGGCTCAGCAATCTAGCTCCCAAACTCGAAAACCAACGTAAGTTGCAGATCGCTAGAATGGCCTGCCTTGCTGTATTATTTTATCCAGATGCTGACCATGATCGCTTGTAGTGGCCGAGAGAATCTAGTCAATGCTGTTGATGCGTTCAGCAACTTGCTCGAGCTCTCACCTGCTGAAAAAAATGCTTTAAGCCAAGCTGAAACCCCGGGTGATATTTTAGAACTGACAGAATCCCTGAAAAAAGGGAGAGTTTCGGAGAAAAAAATCAAGCGTTGTGAAGCGTTTTTGCAGTCAGTCCAGCAATTCTCCGGTGTTGTCGATTCCATGATTCAGCACAGTCCATTTATTTCCGCCTTAGTGTGGGGAAGTATCAAGCTCTTGTTACAGGTATGTAGTACACCATACTGACATTTTTGTTTACCTATTTGTGCCAATTGTCAAGCTACGTTCTCAGAGCCAAACAGGGCTGCATAAGTGTGATGAACAAAATAAAGATACGTTCTCGGATACTGACAATACTACAATAGACAGCTCAAAACTACGTTCAATACTTCAGCTGTCTTGCCGATTTGTTTGAAAGATTAGGAGCATTATGCACCATATTCAAGGAATTTCAAGATTTGTGGCCACACTATCAGGGCCTTCAAGATGCAGTCTTTGAGTATTATGCTCAGACAGTGGTGTTCTGCACGGGTGCTCTTAAGTTTTTACGTAGGTCAGGTAAGTTGAAAAATATACCCATCTGCGCTTCAAAAAATATAACAAATGATGACACTAGGAGCTTGCTAATGTTATAATCAGGTACCAGAATGATATTGAAAGCGCTTGTACGACCGTTGAATAATGAGCTGCAAAATGTGGAAAAAAAACTCCTCTTCCAGCAGAAGATTGTGGAATACCAGGTTGTTCTTGCAAGAGAGGTAGCGGCTAGAAAAGCAAGGCAGCAGCAGCTTCTCTTAAACAGCAATTGGGAAGCGCATAGAGAAGACGAGCTGCAATGGAGGAAGAGACTAGAAGCAAGTGCAAAAGGTAAGCCAACTAGATATATATTCCTTCCCTGTACATAGGTAGGCTTTGGGAAAAGCTCAACATTCTCACTCATGTGCTTTAGGGATTGAAGAACACCAGTTACAACAATGGAAGAAAACCAGAGAGTTGGAACTAGAACATGTGGCCCAGAAAAAGTGTTAGTTTACCAGCTTTCGCTCGTATTGACTAGAAAGCTAAACAAATAAAAAACCAATTCAATTTGAGCAGTTGAGGAACGCCAAAGGCTATTGAGACAGATCTCCGACTATAATCATACGGTGTTATTCTTGGAGTTTGTGAATGCCAGGCATCCACGTACTGGGGAATGGCTATTCGAAATGGATGAGTATAGACAGTGGGTACAATCAAGTCATTCTCCGCTACTCTGGTGTTATGGAATACGTATGCACAGCTTTTGGTCAGCTTAATGCATGGTATATTCACTAACTGCTGCATGTATGTTGCCTGTTCCTCACCACAGCGGGATCAGGAAAATCAGTCTTGTCAACCTCCGTTGTGATGCATCTCCTAGACACGTGTGTCCAGCAAACAAACAGTGGATCCGGAAAAACGTTCATTGGCTACTTTTTCTGCAATTTCTCCGACCAACGTTCCCTCAAGTTCGAAGAAATCATTAGAAGTTTGATAAAACAAATCCTCTCTGTTTATCAGGGTTCCACTGAATTCGAAGCATATCTGGCAAGATTCTTTGACCAATACAACATCCCCTCTACAAATCAATGGCAGGAGCTTTTTATTCGCACTTGCAGACTTCTGAATAACATATATCTAATACTGGATGGGATTGATGAATGTCAAGATGACACTCAAGCACAGATACTTGGATTGCTAACTAGGATATTGAGCATACCACGGTCTGTCAAAGTATACATTTCGAGCCGCAAGGATGTTTACCTGACAAGAAATCTTCCATATACGTTCTCAGTATCACTTGACAATGTGAGATGGCGCCCCGAGATTGAGGGTTATATTGATGCATCATTGCGGCAACGATTGGATGATGGGAGATTGCAAATCCAAGATCCAGCCATGGTAGAAGAGATTAAACAGGCATTGATGGTTGGTGTTGAAGGAATGTAAGTATATGGTCCATCTCTTCGCTTTCTGGCTTCGTGGTAAAAAGTGCTGAACAACAGCGGCACTCAGGTTCCTGTGGGTCACCTTACAGATGCATGATATCTGCAGGCAGCTCAATGATGAGGAGATCCGTGCCACCTTACGATCTTTGCCTCGTAATCTAGATGAGACATACATCAGAATGCTACAACGCATTGTCAAGGAGCGTAAAAAAGATGTTGCAGTCGAGGCTTTCCAGTGGCTCATCATGGCAAAGAGGCGGTTGACCCTGCGTGAACTTGTGGAGGCAGTGGTTATTAGAGATGATGATAGCGCACAAATCCAAGGGCTAAATCGTATTCCCATGGACTTGAGCAAGATCATTGAGGCCTGTGGAAACTTTTTAATGATAGAAGAGCCAGTTTGTGATTCGTCAAATGTCCGCTTCATACATTCAACAGTTGTAACCTTTCTGCACACATACGAACTGCCAGTAGAACTCAAGGTATTTCAGATTGAGCGACAAACCACAGAAGCACATCTGGCCAAAAGGTGTCTACAATACTTGCATTTCCAGGACCTTCGGACTCAACTCCAACCAGCTACTACTGAATTAGTATCAAAACCGGCGCGATCAGTACTGTCCATACCTGTTTCTGAGTGGATACCATCAGAACTGCGCTCAAGTTTAATAGCATCGGCCTCTCGCACCGTTGGACAATCTTCAAGAAGACATGTACCAGAGAGTGCCAACTTAAAGGTATTCAACCCAACTTCTGCGAAACCGGGTGCAGACTCAGATGCATCTAGGACTCAGATGCAGAGGCCTGCTTTTTTGCTTGATTATGTTATTGAGAACTGGCTCGGCCATTGTGAAAGACTACCGACCATTGATGGGTCCTCCGTGGATAAGGGATCACATTGGACCAAGTTCAGGGACTTGATTTTCAATGGATCTGACCTAGTCACACTCCCATGGCCATCAGATTCACCGTCAACAGCAGATGACCCTCATCACGAGCGCTTCAAATGGGCAGTTCAGAACTCACATGAGCCACTAGTTCAATTGATACTTCAAGAGGTAGCCTCGGGTGGCATTTCCACACTTCAGTATCTGCAAGGTTTCCTTGCACAAGCTTCTGCTGGCACAAAGTATGAACGTGTGGTTTCTGAGATGCCTCTTCTCGTCTCAGCTACACTTGGATTTCCTCACCTTGTCATGTTTTATCTCAGCCAAGGCTCCCCGCTGGACTGTGAATTTCGCTTGCATGAAACAGGTGAAAAGCAAACGGCTCTCATGGCTGCTTCAGCAAGCGGTCATCTAAGAACTGTTGAATATATATTACAAGTTGGAGCGGAGCTTAATCACAATCCAGAATATCTACGCAAAGCACTACATTCCGCATGTATGGGAGGTCATCTAAGGATTTTTGAGAGACTCGTGCTTGCGGGCGCTCCTGTGGATTGGAGCTCCTTACTGATAGATGCTGCTGACGCTGGACAAGTGAGATTTGTCAGTTATATCCTAAATAAAGAGAATTTTGCCAAAACTGGCTCCGCTCAAATCCTTTCTAAGGCATTAGATTGCGCAGTACGAAATGGCCATGTGGAGGTACTGAAGCAACTTCTAGCGGAGGTCAACATGCTCGAGAGCGACGGGATGGGACCGTTGCATTATGCTGCAAAAGAAGGCCATGTCGAGGCTGTAAAGCAGCTTCTAGCAGCAGGAGTGGAGATCAGCAGGCTCGATAAGGAAGCGGGGACACCCTTGCACTACGCTGCAAAAGAAGGCCATGCCGAGGTTGTGACGCAACTTCTAGCAGCAGGAGCGGAGGTCGACGGACGCAATAACTATAACATGACACCGTTGCACCTCGCTGCAGACAAAGGCCATGTCGAGGTTGTGAAGCAGCTTCTAACAGCAGGAGTGGAGGTTGATAGAGACAATAACTATAACATGACACCGTTGCACTTCGCTGCAGACAAAGGCCATGTCGAGGTTGTGAAGAAGCTTCTAGCAGCAGAAGCGGAGGTCAACAGGCTCGATAGTAATGGGATGATGCCCTTAGACCACGCTACAAAGAGAGGCCATATCGAGGTTGTGAAGCAGCTTTTAGCAGCAGGAGCGAAGGTCAATGGAGGCAATAAATATGATATCACTCCCTTGCAGTACGCTGCAGAACAAGGTTATTTCGAAGTTGTAAAGCAGCTTCTAGCAGCAGGAGCGGAGGTCAACAGGCCCGATAATAATGGGATGATGCCCTTGCACTATGCTGCAAAACAAGGTTATTTCGAGGTTGTAAAGCAGCTTCTAGCAGCAGGAGCAGAGGTCAGCAGCCTCGATGAGAAAGTGGGGACACCCTTACACTACACCGCAAAAGAAGGCCATGTCGAGGTTATGACACAACTTCTAGCAGCAGGAGCGGAGGTCAACAGAGACAATAAGTATAACACAACACCATTGCACTATGCTGCAGATAAAGGCCATGTTGAGATTGTAATGCAGCTTCTAGAAGCAGGAGCGGAGGTCAACAGGCTTGGTGATAATGGGATGATGCCCTTACATTATGCTGCAGCACAAGGTTATTTCGAAGTTGCAAAGCAGCTTCTAGCAGCAGGAGCAGAAGTCAACAGAGGCAATAAATATAATATGACCCCGCTGCACCATGCTGTAAAAGAAGGCCATGTTGAGGTTGTAATGCAGCTGCTCGCAGCAGGAGCGGAGGTCAACAGGCCCGATGAAGAAATGGGGACAACATTACACTACGGTGCACAAGAAGGCCATGTTGAGGTTGTAAAGCAGCTTCTAGCAGCAGGAGCGGAGGTCAATAGGGTCGATGAGGAAGGCTGGATACCCTTACATTGTGCCGCACAAGAAGGCCATGTCGAGGTCGTAAAGCAGCTTCTAGCAGCAGGAGCGGAGGTCAATAGTGTCGATGAGGAAGGCTGGATGCCCTTACATTATGCCGCACAAGAAGGCCATGTCGAGGTCGTAAAGCAGCTTCTAGCAGCAGGAGCATGTGTCAACAGAGGCAATAAGTATAACATGATACCCTTGCACTTCGCTGCAAAACAAGGTTATTTCGAAGTTGCAAAGCAGCTTATAGCAGCAGGAGCGGAGGTCAACAGAGGCAATAAATACAACAAAACACCGTTGCACTACGCTGCAAAACAAGGTTATTTCGAAGTTGCAAAGCAGCTTATAGCAGCAGGAGCGGAGGTCAACAAACGCGATAAGCAAGGGCAGACGGTCCTTCAGCATGCAGCTTCAGCACCTACATGGGACTACCAAGATCCAAAGCAAAGCCACCTTGAAACCGCGAAACTCCTGTTGGCGAACAATGCTATAATAGGCCATGAAAATTGCCGTTCAAAACATGGTTTCAGAAAGTTACGCCGTGGAACTTCGACATCGGAACTGGAAACTAATACCAGAACCACCTGTTCAATTGCGGCGGCCGTAGACAATTTCAATGACGACATGGCAGAACTACTGGTGGAAGCATACTTGAAGCAAGCTACCAAGCCTAAGTAATGGGCGGATTGTGGAATCCTGCCGCAAACCATGAATGGTTAAATCGATACTTTCTTAGTATTCTTACTTTCTTTCACTGCTTCTTTTTTGGAATTGAATCTTCAATCTTGTGTTTAGCTCGTTTTATTACTCTTAAGACCGTGTTTTCAATCATGCTGTACTTCCGGTAATTCATGAGGTATATTCTTTGTTACGTCGCTCTTATTATATCTATCTCCAACTTACACTTTTCGATATCGGAATATTAGCGGTATTCAGATTAGAAAAATCTGGCCATCTCCATACAAAATTTTATCTGGTTTTCACAAGGTATAAACCAGTTAAACAAGTTTATTTTCGCGAAATAATCCAGTCTGATTTTGCAACAACTGCATATATATGATGCATATTACTGGCCACGATGCAGTATCAAGGTCTTGGCATGCATAAATTCCAGTGGATTTTGGTGGTTTCGGATTTGACAGAAAAAATCTGATTTCACAAGCGGGTACTCAGAGTACAGACCAGATACATAAACCGGTTTGTCTGCCGGATTTCATTTTATATGGAGACAGTCTAATCTGAATACAGCTACTATCTGGTCTTTTCAAGGTATAAACCAGTCAAACCAGTTTATTTTCGCGTTTTTTCGTGAAATAAATCCAGTCGGATTCTTGGGACAATATGGTGTTGCATACGTGGTGCATATTGTGGGTCCAGGTGCAGTATTCAAGGGCTGGTTTGCATAAATTCCGGTGGATTTTTGGACCCAAAACTGGTTTCGGATTTGACAAAAAATCTGATTTCACAAGAGGGTACTCAGGCTACAGACCGGATAAACTGGTTTGTCCATTTTATGTGGGAATAGTATAATAGTGGTATTCAGATTAGACCGTCCTCATATAAAATGGAATCCGGCAGACAAACCACTTTATCCGGTCTGTAGTCTGAGTACCCTCTTGTGAAAATCAAAATTCTGAAATCCGGAAAATCTGGCCAGATTTTTCTAATCTGAATACCGCTAATATGAATACCGCTATTGATCCCTAATAAACTTCTTTTTTTTCCATTTCACTTGACCTTTACCCAACGCATTCTTTGTTCCCCCTTACAAGTCTCGACCTAGACAGACTTAGAACTAGAAATTTCTAGAAGTATCTGGACATCTAGTGCCAAGGTATCTAGCCTAAGACACTTAAAACAATTTCTCAATTAAGAAATACTCTACCTCCCCCATCTCTAGCTAATACTATAATGTAATGACAAACCGTTTTCGTAGGGCTCACTACATATGCATAAACTGCTCCAGAGACTATACCACAGGACATGAAGTCGCTTAGGTACTATATGCAACCCCCGAGACTGTCTATCATCAAAAATCTATTGTATCATATAGATAAAAAAATAAATACGTGACCCAAAAAAAACACCCATTCACTTCAAAACCTTCCATCCGGACAAAACCTGGGAATAAGCAGAATAAAACCACCACCCACTCCATTTCTCACACAGCTAAAGCACCCACCTTACATCTCAAAAAAAAAAAAAAAAAAAAAAAAAAAAAAAAAGTTATTTGCACACGTACCTCCACCTCAATCGCCATCTCCCCCTTTATCCCGATACCTTCTCGAAGAACTATCTGACCCTGTTAGCACTGGTTTTTTTTTTTCTTTTTTTTCATTTCCTTTACAAGTCTTCCATCCTGACTCTAGGTCCACGATGACTATACTCTACCCCCTTCCCATTATACATATCCACCAAAACAATGTATATTATAAATACACAGTTTTATAGACAATATGCCTACCGATGCTAGTCTAAATTTAGATTCTATATCCGGTTACGCATGTACATTTCTACAGTACCTTAGCTGAGATTCCCTTAGGGCGGCGTGGAGTTGCGGGGGTTGAAGAAAATTACTGTACTCTGGATACATATGGTAGCAGATTTTTTAAGCCAATCTAGGAAACCCAGGCAGTGGGAGTTAGAATTACATAACTATGTACTCTGCTTACCCTCAACTACTACCATCATCTTATCACTTACCATAATCTGTTCCTACACTGGCTACGAGAACAGTTCCTACATAACCATCCATTATTTTTCCCCGACCATATACATCAAGTATATTATCAAGTACCTAATATATATTCAATCCACTTACTTCCACATTCTCCTCACAAACCAAACCAAACCAAGAAAACAAGCAAAAAAAGTTAACAAAATCCTCAATCATCTATATATAAAACCAAAAATTCCATATTTTGTATTTTTGTATTTTTTTTTTTTTCTTTCTCTTTTTTTCACATATACAAAAAGCTTTTTAAGACTGTAAGAGGAAAAAAAAAAAAAAAAAATAACCCCAAAACTATATTTAAAAAAAGCCAAATAACCAAATACCATAAATCCATAAGTCCATAAATCCATAGGAACAAAAATCAAAATTTTAGAAAAAGAGGCCAAATCTTGCTTGTATGGAAAAGAGGGAAAAACAAGACCACAATACAGTCTACAGACAAAGTCACACAATTAGACACAAACGGGATAAAGCCTTAAAAAACGAAATAAATACTACTTGGTAGTAGACACGAATACACAAGTCCGTATAAACACATTCCCCAGCCCCTCCCCACCACCCTACACGACAAACACCCTACTAACCCCCCCGACCTCCCTCCGACAACACACGCACGTCCCATAATTCCTCATCGCCAACGCCACCCTACAGTCCTCACACAACGCCAGACACCTGCACGGCCACAAAACGATCGTCCTCGGATTCGTATGGCAAATCACGCACATGCCCATTCCCACCCCCTCGTCGTCTCCTTCCTCCGCGCCCTCTTGCGGACGCCTGCGGCGCGTGAGTAGAAGGTGCTCAAGGATGCGGGTTTCCTGGATCGGGTACGGAGTCGCGGTTGCGGCAGCGGAAGGGGGGAAGTACGGGTAATGTGATGTGGACGGAGACGGTTTATACGGATTATTGAATGGCGACGATGAGACGGCGCCGGGATCGCGATCAATATCGTCTCTCTGTCTCTCCCTCAGCAGAGACCTTGTGACGGGTTTTGTACCCGGCCTCACCAGTAGGTGTTGCGCCATGATCCGCGCCTGTGAGCGCTGCTCGGGGGTTTGCGGGTCTAACAGTGTGGCGAGCGAGGTTAACGGCTCCCAGTCGTCGTCCTCGTCATGGGTCTGCCGGTGGTGACGCCGCTGCGGGCGGGTGGGGACAGAGGAGGCAGAGGGGTACGGGTTGCGTCGTGTCGGGGTTCGAGCGCCAGGGGACGCCGAGGAACGGGTCATGGAGATGGAGGATGTGGTGGTATCGGAGCCATAGCCGTCATAGCTTAGGATGGAACTCGCACGGGATGAAGACCGGGAGAACGAGGACATGGAGGGACCAGACCCCGCTGATGTCTTCGACACCACCGATGTAGCATCTGACGGACTTGGCACGTACTCGTCGTCGCTCGCAAACCCGGTTCCCTCGTCTTCGTCCGGCAGCAGCGACCGCGCCTTCACGAACGTCTCCCACAGCCTGCGCCGGTGCTCGTCGTCGTCCACCCACTTCTCACGGAGAATCTGCAAGGCCGCCGCGCGCTCTGTTGCGTCGTTGTCTGTCTTCTCGTCACTGCCCCTCGCGCATCGACCGCACTGCTCTGAGTAGGGCCACTCCGCTCCTCGTCCGCCCGTATCCCGACCCTTCGCAGCCCCGCCAACACCAAGTTCACGCCCCATCTACCCAACACCCCGATCACCCTCTCACATACTCCACCGCCCCGAACCACCTCGTCGCCCTGATATTCCCCAATTTCCTCCTACCCCTTCCACGTCCATTTGCACCCTCTGTACCCTCCTCATCCTCATCCTCAATCCCGCCCAAGGCACCATATCCCCCTTGAACGCCCTTCCTAACCCCACCATCCATCCCTTGACCTCCCTCCTCTCATTCGCATAACCGCTGTTCAAATCGTTCCCCTCCGTGCCAGTCCTCAACATCGCCATCTCGACTGCATCTCCTCCCCCCCTGCTCAGCCCCGCATCCCGCCCGCGCTCAGCCCATACCCGCTGCCGTTCCAACACCCGTAACCTCTCTCTCTCCAGCCACGTAAGTCCAGGTACGCGAATCGGCGCCCCCTCATTCAAATACGTCGCCTCGCTCGCCGCCGTTAGACACTGGAACCCCAATTTCAGCAATGTAGTGTAAAAGTCCTCGGACCAACTAATCGACAATGACGACAGGGTGATATTCGCTTGCAGGTTCGAAAAATCCAGGAATCCACGGCCTCTGGAGCTTCCCTGCTGGCTCCCTGTGGCTTCGTCAGCAGAGCCGTCAAGTTGCCGTGCAGCCGTCGGCGGATAATAGTAGTCGTCCACATTCCACTCCTCCAATGCATGGTGTCCGCGTCTCGCTGAACGACGAGATCGAGCTACGAGGGTGGAGAAGATGGCAGCAAGAAGGTAAATAGCCCCACAGATTGCTATTCCAAGGAGCACAATGAGATGCGGAATGAAACCCACTACGCACACCGTTGGGAACCCGAGTACCTTTGCTCCGCCGCGGAACAGAGCCCACATAAACCCGCCCAAAAACGCAACTCCCCAAATGCCAGTTGTGATGAGGCGATAGTGGCCGATCGCTGCTATCCCCGTAGCAATTCCCTGCCGCGGACGGTCCGAAACCAGAACCCCAATGATGTTAGCTGTGAGGTGAGCGAATGCGCTGATGAGAGCAATGTATAAAACTTCAGGTGACACATTTCCGGTCTTTGGATCGACGAGGGCTTCGGCTTCGGCGAATACGAGAGAGTCTTCAAAGAGTGTGAGGCCGGTATCGGAGGATGTGGAAGGGATGCCAATACCTGCAGAGGTCGAGGACTGCAGGGCGTGAGAGAACGTGGCGAGGAAAAGACCGATGGAGATGGAGCGGTAGAGGGGCCACAAGACAGAGAGTGAGCCGGTGGGAGTGAAGGATTCGACGCCGTCTCTGGGAAGCATGCCGAAGGATTGGCAGACGGCGACGTCGGAGGACGAGGAGGGGTGCCATGGGGTGAGGAGGCGAGAGAGATAGTAGAAGAACCCGCCAGTGTCTTCGTGCGTGTAGGGGATGTGCAGGGCGTGGGGTATTTGTCGGTGGGGAGGTAAGGCGAGGTTTGGCACCGGAGGCGTACAGAATAGAGTGGATGTGGGAGAGGAAGAGAAGGATGGGGACGATGCGAATGAGCAAGCGGAGACGCCAGGAGAGGCGGGTAGGGGTACGGAGGGATGCGTAGAGAAGCGTCCTGTTG
Organism: Kalaharituber pfeilii; assembly: GCA_015179045.1. Classification (NCBI taxonomy): domain Eukaryota; kingdom Fungi; phylum Ascomycota; class Pezizomycetes; order Pezizales; family Pezizaceae; genus Kalaharituber; species Kalaharituber pfeilii. The sequence continues at coordinate 489,213 of WHUZ01000019.1, forward strand.
AGCAAGATGGTCTGCGAGTAGGGAGTGAGCGAGCGCACCACCGGAGGCAGCTGAGAGGGGAGCGGCTTACCATAAAAATGAACAAAAGAGCCCATGGCGATGTGAGATAGTTGAAGACGTTTCCGATGCCCCGCACCCCGCGGTTCCTGCGACTGCCGAAGCCAAAGCCGCCTCCGGACGACCCGCCGCTAGGACCGCCATCGGCATCGGCGGCCCGCTGGCCGGCAAGCACCCCGCTGCCCGAATCCGCCGCCGCGTGCACCTCCTGCACAACCCCCGCAACACCCGCTGCAGCAGCCGCAGCAGCCCCGGCAGGCCTAATGCCTCCTCCATGCGGAGCTGGCGTCGACGGAGCTGTATGCGCCGGCAGCGGCTCTCCGTACCCAGCCATCTTCAATAGCCAGTTCAGGTTGAATCCACCGCTCGCTGCCGCGGCCATCGCCAGTGAAGCTGCCTCGGGGGTGGCGTCTGGGAGGTGGGGCAGTTCCGAGACGGGAGTGAACGGGGTCGACATGGTGAAGGGAGCATTTGCCGGTTCACTGTCTCTCTGGGAGCGGGCGCAGCAGAGAGCAGGAGGGCGGGGAGGAGGGGGAGAGGGGGAAGAGAGAAGCTGTGACGCCTGCTGCGTTGTTTTCTGCCGGCTCCTTTTTCTGCTGGCTCCTTGCTGCTGGTGCTGGTGCTGGTGCTGGTGCTGGTGCGTTGTGCCTGCGCTGATGCCGCGTGCGGAAGCTCAGTGGCCGCTCTGCTTCGTTTGGTTCGTTTGGCGGGAGACGATGACGGCGTGTTTGCGCTGTGCTGTGCTGTCTGTGCTGCCTGCACGATTACGCTGCGCGCCCGTCGCGCAGCGCCATTATTCAGCACCGCGGCTTAGTCAGCGCATGCCTCGCTATGATGTAAGTGTGCAGCGAGCACACAATGCCTTTGTGCAGGGCAAACGCATTGTCAGCTGTTGCAACAGGAGGCCCCTGACTAACCCCTTCCCCCTCTTCAACGACTACCCTCCATGCGCACTTCACAAGCTACAAGCGTCCCAAAAAGATTCCCCCCTCAGGGACTTAATGTATCTAAAACATCAGGCGAAGGGCGTGAAGCTTAATCTGCACCCGCCCCCCACCCCTCCCCCGTGAACAATCGATAACCGCATGGCGAGTTGTCCCCAGGTTGCAAATCAAGTTGCGGAAAGATCAACTGGCAGCTTCCTTTACCGCCCCTTTCGTGTGCAGTGCACTGCTTTTTTAGAAAATACAGGACGATCCTTTCTCGGCAGAAAACGAGCTGGTTATATTGAGCCTTGGTGGTTATCGCTCAGACAAGTTTAGAGTCTTTTTCTCAGCTTGTTGAGGATTCCGGCTAGACCAATCCTGACTGGTCAGGGATCCACCATATTCCCAAACTGGACACATGAGAGACAGAAGCTCGTAGACCTTAGCTACACTACCTACGCGGGTGGTGCCCTTCCGCTATTTTTTGCTCCCTTTCCATACCCAATGTCTCATTTATGTTACAGTTGCCTGAACTTGATTTTGGCTACGAGATCATGATAGAGTCGCAAAAAGAGTATATTGTCCATATGCAGCCAAACGCGCAGATGCAGGAGCAAGCACAATGACCACTAGCCATAGGTGCATACATAGAAGCTAGCCCTCAAATCGATCTGCATGGCGCTCTCGCGGGATTTACTACTTTATTTCTGCGTTAATGTGACATGGTTCGAGGCCGCGGGACCACCAGGGGGAGAGTGATCTGCCAGGGCGGGAGCGGATGTGACCTACTAGCACCTACCTAGGTAGCATATTAACCTTTTATCAACGCGGTTCAGGAACCAGATACCACATTATTCCAATTTTCAATGCGAGGGCTGTGAAGTGGAACGTGGGAATAAGCGTATCAACATTGGTGTGTTGCATGAGCATCTTGTTTTTTGTGCTACTGTATCTTTCTGCACTTGTTCATTCTCTCTTTTGTTTGTTTTTTTTGAGAAAATTGCTTTTCTTTTTTTCAAAGTGTCGCAAGCACGTTGGAATCGTGGCCTTCCTTCCCTCGCAAGCACTAGGTCGTACGTTGACCGGCTTGGTACCACCTTTTTTGTGTTTTTTTTACTGGCTTATCATATATCTCTGGTCAAGTAATGCGATATCTGCTGCAACACTGATACCCCATAATCTGCGTCTTGCATATGTGATTGCACCTGACACCATACCTCTGACCAATTCCCGTTAATTTCTTTGCAATCTTTGATTTTTCTTTGCCGTCCCACTTTACGGTAACTAAGCACCACAAACCCCAATCGATCCGGCCCCCGTGCGCCACAGGACACCACGAAAAACTCAAAACACACTAACAACTTCCCCAATTTCGTAAACAGTTACTGGATTATCAGGATGAAGCTCTGGCCAGCTTCGCTGTCTTTATCGAGGAGGAGGAAGAACGGAGGTACGCTTCCTATGACAGAGAAAAATATGGCGAGTATGAGGGGTGCGGCGGGAGAAGCGGTCGGGACTGGGTCGGGGAAGAGAACGACGGGTACTGTTACTACTTCCGGAACGACTTCGACTCCAGCTACACGCGTCACCATTTCACAAAACTACTTTCGAGAGGAGCCGAGAACGGTGCACACGCCGCAGAGTCTCAGGGGGATATTAGAACAGGACGGGATTTTGGACAACAGGATGACGTTGTATGCTGTTTTCCCCCATGCGATACTACTAAATTCTTCCATTCCTGGGACAGGAAAATAGCAGGCTAATCATTATGTAGTGTGGTGGTGGAGGGACAACAAGACTGGGTTGCGACTGAGATGTCGAGGAATAGAATCCCGGGAATGCCGGCGCGACTATGGTCACATCCGAGGACTCCGGATGTTCGTCCACTTGCACTACCGCAGATGTGTGATGGGGGTGGTTAGTATCTTTCGAAAGGGATGAACTCAAAGTCGGCAACACTGATTGATTCTTGGGAAAAAAATCCAGGATTTTATTTTGAACTTGACGTGCCGTCCACAGGTAGTAGTGGTAAGTTCACCTTTCCATGGTATCATAGTATCATTAACCCCCTACATGCTAATCTGAGACCGCAGACCCGACCTGCGCCACTCGCATCCGATGCTACGTCCACATCCGTCCCCGACCCAGCATCCCCCCATCAACTCTCCCGAGAACCCGCCGCCCCGCCTCCACCACCACCACCACCACAACCGCGGCCCCAGCTACCTTCCCGTCGCTGCAAGCCCTGTGTTTATCGGCCCCTGCATCACTTTCATCGTCGTCACTCCACAGCCACCGCCGCCTGCAACGTCCCGCAATGCAGACCTCTCACTTGCCGTCCAACTCAAAAAGTACTTCCGCGCGGCCAACAACCTGCGCATCGAGCGCCTCAAGCAGAACCCAGCATGGATCGTGCTCGACCTACTAACCCTCACAGGCACCACGCCCGGTGACGACTGGGTCTCTTGTTTGGAGGACATGCCGACGTGGGACTTTTTGTTCCCTGCAGCAGCCGCTGCTGAGGAGGAGGGGACAGGGTCCGGTTTGATGTCCCTGTGGCCGCTTGGCAGGAGGAAGGAGCGGAAAAGGGGCATACGTATGTTCCCGGAGGAAGCGGAGGAAAAGGCATGGGCGCTGCATAGATACATGAATATGCTGCTTGTGATTATGGGACACATTAACGCGCTGAAGAATTTACTGGAAAGGGTGCTGACGATTGCGGGAGGGCTGGATCAAAGTCTGGCGATCAGTACCTCCAATCCCGGTAATGGGAATGGGAATAATACGCAGTCTTCACCGCCCTCACCGGCACCAGCACAGGGGCAACCATTCCAGCAAACCGCAGCCGCTACCTCGGCATCACCACCGCCGCCGCCGCCGCCGCCGCCATTACAGGCAAACGTGACATTCTCAAATGTCCCAAGGCGAAGATCATATTCGAGCATTAACGAAGAGCCTGAAGAGCACTCAGCAGCACACCCTGGACCCTCCTTCTATCCGACTCACTCCGGGTCCACAGGCGCCCGCGTGTCCTCCTCACTCAGCGTCGTCCACCCCTCGCATCTACGCGCCGCGTCGTCCGCGTCGTCGATCATGTCAAGTTCGAGTCCGTCGTCTACCCCGGTGCCGGGGGCCTCTGGGCAGCCAGCGCAGGTCCAAGGCGGAGCAAGGAACTCAGTATACGGGCTCCCATATACATATCATGCTTCTCAGTCACCGCTGCCTGCAGGCCCTTCATCACACCCTGCACTCCACCAAGCCCTGCCCGCTCCAGCAATCACCCTCAGCGTACCGACCAAATCCTTAAAATCGCTCACAACAACGCACCTGACGACGCTGAACTACACGCTCGCGCACCTGATGCACCTGCATTCGCAGGCGGGGAATCTGACGAGGTATTTAGAGTACACTACTGCCGCTGCTTCGCGAGGGAGCGCGGCGACTAGCGCGGCGCTGGGAGTGGTAGTGGGCCCTGTGCTGTTGGTCGGGTTGGTGTTTTTGATGGTGGGGTTCAAGGGTGGGGATGTGGTGGAAGGAGGGGGAGGAGTAGGCGCACAGGGGTGGGTGTATCCGGTGATTGGGCTCGTGGTGGTGGGGGTTGTAGGGGGTGCTGTGGGTGTCGTAAGGAGAGTAGGGATGTGATTGAGCGCTGGATAGGGGGACGGGGGGATATTGAGAATGGGGTTGGGGTAGGGCGATGCGGGTAATATCCACGCAAATATGATAATGTTTCATTATTCCTCTCACGTCCTTTAGCACAGCATTTCTTTCTCAACTGCGCGTTGTATATGTATTGTGTTCTTTATGCCCCTTTTTGTCGACTTCATTTTGATGTAATTTAGCTTTTTTTTCCTCCTTCAAGGTTTTACCTTTTTTCAGTTCTTAGAGAATGTTTAATAAGCGATAGGGAATCATTTGAGGCACGGGTTCTGAGGTGGTAGTCTCCGTGCCTAGGGGGGGGTTTGGGTAGTTTTACATAAACTGGACTTACCCTGAATATCCACACTCCCCACCCGTAAATGAAATCGGTAACTGAGAAAATGTAACAAACAGAGTTTAGCAAAATAACCAACGTTTTTTTTCTTTACCCTACCGCAGGATACCATATTATTTTTGTATAGGGGCATCAGAGGGGGTAGAGAATAACCCAATTCTAGATCTACACGATATGAGATAATACTTTCTCATATATGATTTTTTATAGAAACATACAACTTTATAGTTAACATTTTGACAAGGTATGCATAGCCATCCGGGAAGGTGCACGGCGTTTGGAAATTAAAAAAAAAGGAAAAATATGTTTATATACTCGATATCGTTTGAATGTATATGTATCAACCCGTTGATTTATATAAATTGTTTTTTATGTTTGGTATATGTGCTAGATCCGCAAATTGATAAATAAATAAATAAATAAAATATCTCCACTTTTTTACCTACTGCCCACCAACCTCGGCTTTTCTATCATCCCCTATATCGGCACATTTTAAACTCCCCCCCCACCCCGGCTATACCAGTCCATAAAGAAAATTTCCAAACCAAAATTCACCAAGTTTAAACCACCACTTGGGCCCCTGAGAATATTGATGAAAATATATATTACCCAGCCAGTCTTCCCCCTAATTCAAGTAAGATCCTGATACAGTAGGTTAGGATATGATGAATATCAACAGATTCTAGATTGTTGTTTGTTGTATACAAATGGCTTGATTGGGATTAATACGTGCTGAAGGAAATATTGATATGGTGGTGTTGGGACGGAGCCCAAAGGACGGAGCCTAATAGGGGAGGTCAAGTCTATTTTGTGATGATTTTGTCTCATCTCGAGTCAAGACTAAGGCCTTGAATAGTGTGGCTCGTACATCTGAAGCTTCTGTTACCGCTATGCGCCATATGAGCCATGCAGCCCTGACAGGTAGGTAACGTGGAGGCGGAAAAGATAAAAATTTGTGTTTATAGGAATTGCATAAACCGCCATTTGATTTCCGATATATCATAATCCATGAAATTAAAAAAATGTACTTTATTCCAGAGTTTATTCATAAACAAAAACTCTGGACCACTACACCTTCAACAAAAATATTACTTTTCTATAAACCAAATAGATTAGACTGTATTTAGGTCATACACTTGGAAACTTTGAGGGATATTCAAAGATAGGTTTGGTGCCGGAAGTTAATAATCAACATGAAATTTGCGACACAACCAACGCAACGCAACCCCTATCAGCAACCGCAACCTGATATGAACTAAGGTAGAAATATCAAAAATCTATACTATTTGAGACACTCTATCATTCTATAATATTTTCATGGCAAAATCTTCATTCGTTGTAAAACTGAAAAGGTTCAATTTTTTTTTACTCTCTTAGGAATGTAGAAAGTTGTTACATGCCAAGCCCCATACAAATGGATTAGTCATCACAGGGTGCCCCCTCTCGCACCCGCCAGTGACTCTCATATAGCTCCGTACATGATTTTTGAAGGCCTCTGTACCATATTGATGACCATCCTTATATGCCTGCATTAATACGAAGCAGTTCTCAAGAGCATACTTCTTTGCTGCACCCCAATATAGTTCTATGAAATTCATTTCACAATGAAATCGAGGATAAAATAAAACAATATGTAATGTGACCGTGTAAAGCGGCTGAAAGGTGCGCGATTGCTCACCAGCAAAATGACACATATGGTGCTGCTTACTAATGCTGTCCAGCAATGTTACAACATGTCGGTTAACTTCCGGCACCATATCAAAGAAAAATTTCGTTATCAAAGATTTGAAATCGGCTTTGAACTCCGAAACACCTGCCCCCCCCACCCCCATCCCCGTGGAAAAATTGAGTTTGGGTAACAAGAGCACACATACATAATTGGGGTGAGGTTGTGCCAAGAACTAGATGATAGGCTGGGTTTCTGGTTGAAAAAGACGCCACAAAAGTTAAAAGTTCTAGAACTTTAATTCGCGATAAAGGCACTTCAAATTGAGTTTCTCTTGATAATTCGTTTGTGTTAAGGATCTTCCTTTACATTTATATTGTATCTAGCCTGAGATCTGAGTGGGTAACCCTCTCGTGAAAATCCAGATTTATACGTGTCCGAGTCCTGAATACTGCATCGCAATATGTAATCATATACTTTGCAACCCCGTTTGCGACTAGATAAAAACGCAAAAAATAATAGACAGGTTTTGTGCGAAGCCTAAATTTGCGGGTAACTTAATTATTAATAATGCTAAAACCCTGACGTAAATAACTTATCTTGAGACAATTGTGGGAATTTTACAGTCTTAAGGGTCAGTTTTCCGGATTTCGGAACGGATAATAAGCACATTGTTGCTAAGGCGCCATATTTTCTTTTCCAAAATCCTGAAAAAAAGTTCGGGGGTTGTAAAAACCTCTCTAATGCGGTTTACCGGTAAACGGTGTTTGAAACAAATTCTGTAATGGAGAAGAACTGGATTGTCCTGGACTTGATAAAAATTCTGAAATCTGGAAAAATCGAATACGGCTATCAACGTTAAACGGTTGATAAAGTCATGTTTGAATCCCGTATTGTTACCAGTTGCTCAAAACTGCAATCCATGCATGCCAACATCTATCACAGATCTACCTCCATTAAAGATAAGTGCTTTTACGGATACTCTACCCATTTATGCAATGCAGATCCATGCTTACTCCAGGCAGCTTCGTTACCAAGGATACCAACGCCACAGAACATGGCCGTCCGCGGGGGCGGTCCGTCAGCGCCCCACGATGATCCTGCTGGAGTTCACTGTCGTTCCTGCGGCAAGCAACGAAGTGGCCTGTTCATTTCAGCATAGCTGCTCTCCACTAGGATTGTGATAGCTTCCGCCGAGAAACCTTGTACTTTACCAGCCATCGACCGTAATCCTTTTGAACACGGTCCAATGCTGTAAGTACTAGTACATCCAGATATCGTAGGATCTCGACGCCGCAGATGATTCGTTCTTTTTACGTCATCCCTACAGTCTCGGTGGCAGCTAGCCGCTGCGCCGTTAACCAGCCTGTCAGACACGCCCTTGGCGGCCTTGAGAACTGCTGATCGCGAAATTTCATTGCTAAGTGCACTGGACGCCCCGTGACCCCCAACGAAAGAGGCAAAAACCAATGTATTCATATTGTAATCATGTCACAAGAGATCTACAAATTCAGCCAGGAAACCAGATGTCTCGTAAGCTTAATTAGCGTCAACCAGGCACCAAGTTTCTAATTTCGAACAAACGAAGGCCACATTGCTTTCTAGAATTCTTCATTCACTGGGAGACCCCTGTCTGCTTGGAAACGCATGGACATACGAGCAAATTTCTTTGTTCCCTGCCTTGAAAACGGTAACCTCTACGCCATTATTAGACAAATGATAGCTCAAACCATATTTTCGGGAGGTACTTGGTGATGACTTGTAGATACCTCACTTCAACCTAACATGGATGCCAAGAATCATTATGAATGTCCCAGCCCGTTCGGCCAACGCAGCCTGCACGGAACAAACATCCGGTCTCATGTGCTTACATTGCTTCATTCGCTCGAATAGGTAGTAACCAGGATCATTTGGGACAAGTGATCTATTCCCTATGCCTCAAAGCCAGGATAACAGGTCCCCCAGCCCACAATATTGGATTTCCTAAGCAGCCACAACAAAATGACTGAAACACAGCTCCATGCGTGGACTGAACCCAATCGTTGTGACAACCCATAGTGTTACCACTGAGTTCGGCATGGCCATTGCATGTGCACATACTAGTACTATATGTGGATCCGGCAATGTCTGCCGGCCAGTAAGCTTGCACGTTCTGCTAAAGGCCGGGGGCAGATTCGCTCGAAGGCAAATACGGGGAACTGAGCTATAGGAAGCTGCTGAAAGTGGGCACTATCCGATGGGTATTTCTGCAAGCAGTGGGCGGCAGCTGGCTGTAAGTAGGGCTCTGGTATGCGGAGCGGTTACCAGGTTATGGGATAAGGGAAGAGCAAGACATGCAGACGCGAAGCCCATATACGAAACGAAAACATAGAAGATCTTCGATATTTCAGAAGCTTCCGTGGACTGATAATTCATGTGCTATCCACGTTTGAGGCGTACTTGCGTCGAAAGTTCAAGTAATAGGTGAGCCTGAAAAAAGTCCCAAGCGTTGATCGATGGAATTCCTTATCAACTTCCATGAGACATTGAAGACTGTCAGCCGCTGATCGGCATGCGAATCGCTAATTGGCAAACGTACCTTGATATGAACACTCACTAACTAGTCCCTCTTAGACTTTGAATGAAAGGAGTATGACGTTAAGGAAGTTGTTGAGGAAGTTGTTGAGGACCATCAGAACGGCACACTCTCTTGTTGGCACGAAAAAAAAAAAAAACAAGGCCTCCCCCAGCTATAATAGTCGAAGTACCACAATGTGAAGAGAATCATTCATTTGGTTAGGTGTGCAAGGAAAGGGAACCTAAGAAAGAAAAGGGAAAATAGAAACACATCTTCCACATCAATTCCGCGTTACAGCTGTAATCAAGGGCCCATTTCCATTTTAAGCAAGAACTCCGCCTAGCTTGCCTGATTGTTATTGGTAAAATAGCGGCTCGTCCGCGGCCCGAACTCCAATCAGTAATGCATTATCGTATCATTAAAAAACACCTCAAAGGGCTGAAGCTGTAGTTATCACTTGTAAGAATTCTAGGTCAATGGCCATAGAATTGTCTCAAGGGAAGTAGAAACTGTCGCCTCGTCAGCCGTTACCAGGACCTCATAGAAAGTCGGCAGAGCATGCTGTTACAGACTAGCGTTCACGAGTTCTAGAAGTAATACTTTCTTTGATAAGCTGCAAACCCCCCCAGAATAACGGGTGTGATGTTTGTGTTCAATGGAGAAGCGCGGCTTCTCAGAATGAGGAAAATTTAGGTATAGTCTCAAACCAAAGGTACGACGAATATAAGAAATGTAAGATGTATGTAGCATTCACCTACATAGTTCCAACTGAGAACCTTATATTAGCCTCAGTATTAGATAATCACTTCATTCCAAGATAAGGTCACGAGCATGCATATTGACGATCTTAACAGCCGGGATTATGATGTCCCCACAGTAGTGCTTCTGGTCTGCCTTATACAGAGTCACAAACACTGCACGTGAACCTCCTTAAGGACATGGATCGACGCCAGGCCGAATACCGTCATGGATACCAAAGCTAGATGCCCCTGCAACCGGTGATTGTAGTTAAAGCCATTAATTGTCATGCATTCATGTACGTAAAATTCGCGAGGGACTGGAAGAGAGTCGTATAGCCCGGCCTATGTTAGCCAGTAAGTTTATCTCCGACTGGACGATGAGCAGAGCTGTTAGCGGGTAGTAGAGGAGAAAAGATGTTCCTTATCTGGAGATGCAGAAGATGCCGCAAGCTAGACGCCGGAGGAACGAGCGGGATTCATAAGAGGTTTTGACTTGGAGGGATCTGCCTGAGGCCTGTTCTCGATTCATGCCCCGCAGCCGTGCGGAAGCACTTAGTCGATGGTTGGCACCGCCCGCGCTCATGGCAATCGTATGGTCCGCGCGCAAATACCCGCCTCCGTGACCCTTTCCCCGTCCACTCACTTCCCTTCTGACGTGAATCTCTAATGGTGTCCCAACACATGCTCCGAAATCTGCTGCACGAAAGATTCCCGCTGCTCGTCCTATCCAGCCACTCCAGCTGCCATGCTCCTGTCCTCCTTAGCCGGTCTGACTAATTGCATGACGAATTGCCTAAATGATGCGTTGTTGGCACTTTTTGTGCTCTGATTTTTGCTCCGACTTTCATTTTGCCCAGCTGGTGAAGCACCGCAGCTTAAAAGTCAGATCGTCTTAGCGCGTCAGGGGCAGGGGACAAAAATACGTCATATCAGACCATCAATGCCTCATTCTCATTCTGGGGCTTTGGGGATCGATCTTCCTACCATCTGGGATATTGCTGTGCTAACCTCCTCTGTTCCCTGAAATATCTTTATTTTTTTAGAACCGCCTGCACCACAGAGAAGTACTTCTGCTTTATTGAACGATGTCATTAATTTCCGTGAATTCGCAGCAAAGAGCTCGTACCTGCACGAATATTACCAATTTTCCGAGCACTCTGATTTGATGCTAATGATTTTGTGAGACTTTATATTTTGATTGGCAGGTTCTAGTTCCGTTTCGGGTTCACCGGCCAGTGACTCAATTTGGCGCAGACCAAGTTATCAACATGCATAAGGATGGCGAGTTCAATTGAGACCACTTTCTACAGAGCCACCTTGCCGCTAATCCTCAATTAAATTGATTGATTGCCAATAGCTTTCGAGCCCCAAAAAGGAAGAGTCAATTTCTCTCATTGTCAATCTTTTCCGCATAGCTGCTATTATGAATAATCTTTATGCCACTCAAGGGGATTCGGAAAGAATCAAAAAGATTAGACAACTTCATTATTTACAGTACATCAGGCCTACACAAGAACCCGTCAATGAGGGCCAACAAATTGAATTTTTTGCTTTATTCACCTGCGTATTTGACCGCCTGACTGATAAGAAGTTCAGGATGGATCCTTATGTGTCAATGTATGACAGGTAACAGGGGATGTTACCCAAGTCCAGTCGAAGTCAGCAATAATCGAATTTCTTGACTCCAATTCAAGCTCATGCGTTTCGGACTTAAATACTCAGTTGATAGAGAAGTCAAAGCTCCTTGCTTAAGTATCTCCTCCAGTTACTCATATGTAGCCTGATTATTTGGTACATATTTAGCTTAGTAGACGGTCTAGCTTTACTTTTTTTAAGCTTCTGCATCATGCATCCGCCATCATGTTCTACATGTAGCCTTCTACATGGATAGCGCATACTTTACATATCATGACTGCCCCGGGTGCAGCACAAGGAGAATGATTCATAGTACGATACTATTCCTCCGCTGCCGCCCCCACCCGGTCTCGTGTGCCCCCCTGTCCCGGCCTCCACAACGAGGCCTCTACCCTACTCTGGTTAGTTTTGCCCCCACTGCATGTTCCCTCTCACAGTACATCATAATCGACGTCAATAGATCTCCACAACGAAGAGTGAAATTAAAAGCTAACTCAACAAATAGTCCCTAGCAGTAAATACTAATCATAGATAGGGCAAGGAGATTTGTTTATGAGGGGACAGTACTCCAGTTGGTACCACTGTTCGCTAGCACACCAATCCAAGAGCATAATGCCAACCTTAGGCTGACCCTCTACAGTGTTACATGCAGATGAGGTCGGTTTGTTTATGATCCTCAAGTGGTGTTGTAAGTGCTCACCTAACTGCAAAGGTCATAAAACTCTACCTAGACTCTGTTGAGATCTTCCTCTTGACACCCATGGCAAATCTGAGGGACAACAAACAAATGACGTACAAACTTACCAGGCAACCCTCGAAACGTGCCAATCTATTTGACGCCAATAGCACTTGAACACAAAAGTTTGTCTGCAGGATGATCATACCATTTTCTGTGGGCATGTGTTGGGGAACGAATCGAGGGTAATTGTAAGCCATTACCCGCCAACCGCGAACCAGTTGGCTATGAGTAATGATAACTCCGTACTGCGGTTATTGAACTTGGGTGTATGCGCACAGGGGGACAGGGGGAGACAGGGGAGAGGAGCAGGGGAGGGGATTGTGAGGACTGCCACCCGCCTTCCCATCTTTGCCTATCCAACAGCAAGCCATCCTTTTATGCCCATCCATAAACATTACATTCATACTTAACCACCCTTCTGGCGTGGACCATATAGTATTTTTGCTTTTCCAGCGTTTTGTCTTGCTTTCTCTGAAGGTCTTTTTCCCACTTTATGGCTCAGTCGTTTTGGATTTTTTTTCTCTTAACCTGGGCAATCCTAACGGTCCCGTCTATCAATAACTAAGCTCACAATCTTCCTCCTTTCATCAAAATGTGTCTCTGGCCAAACTTCACACCCAAGTTTTCAATACCCGCCCAATTATACGATATTCCCTCGGTCCGATATCTTCAACACGGAAACTTGTCTTTCGACTTTTAGATGAAGATTACTTGCGGACAATCCTCCTATTACATATAGCCTTTCTTCCGTGTTCCTACTCTCTTTCCGAAACCTGTCTCGTCTCGTCTCGCATATCGAGGAAAAATCACAATACTGACAGACTACGACCGCATGCGTGCGGGTTTTATTGGACGAAACTGCACGTGAACTAAAACTAATCACTCGAAACGGAAGCAAGAAATAGGAAAAAAATGAGTTGATTGTATTCTCTCTGCGGAATGGAGAGGTGAAAGGGCCAATAACAGCAAGGTGTCGGGATGATGTATCAAAAGGTTCTGAAGACACCATAAATGATCTTTGAACTAAGATAACGCTTCGTTAAACGAAGGATGATTGTGAACGAAGGCAATTACCCCCTTGCGCTCGCCCCAACGATTGAATGTATTTAAAAAGGTTGGGGAAACTAATTGATATGAAAAATCGCAGCACAAACGCCCCATAATATGTGTATCCCGCCCCAGGGCAAAAATAAAAGGAAGAAAGATGTTGCTGTGACCTCTCCTTTTCGCCTGAGGGAACAAAAAAACCAAAAACAAAAAACCAAAAGTAAAGAGGTAAAAGGAAGAAAAGAAGAGACCTCGCCCCTGCCAGAAGAAAAAGAATAAAAATTCAACTGAAGCGTGTTTCATAGTTCATGCCACATCGACAAGATCGGACCAATTCACCTAGCCATCATCTGAAAAATGAAGAGAGGAAAATGTCAGGATATGCTAAGGAAAAAAAAAAAAAAAAAAAAAAAAAAAAAAAAGAAAACGCCCTTCAACCTTTGAGGCCAAACATTGCAAAGTTTCTGGAAGGAAGTCATTAGCATTATTTTCAAACTGTGGTGAGTGTAATAAGTTGAATCCTGTCTTTTGTTAACCCTCGTTTCGTTGCTCTGGTTTACTTGCTCCTGGCTTTGTTTTTGTAAGAGGAAAATGCCATCTTGAAATTTTCGTTAATGAGTTAGCAGCGCCCCTGGGCTAAGCCACCCGCTTAAGGAAGTTCTCGTATTCCTCCATGCTCTTGAACGGCATTTTTCGACGACGCCCACTAATACTGTCACCCCCAGAGTCGTCATCGTAATCATTCATTAAAACGTCTGGTAATGGCCCACCAGAGATTGCCACCGAGTTCCGCTCCGTATGAGGGGCTGTTGTGCCTGTCCGCATGCATGTGGGCACATTTATACAGCTGTTCGCGGTATTAACCGGAGCTTGGGCCAGCGGTAGTACTTGCTTTGACGGTGGGAAATTGGGCGGATGAAATGATCTCTGTTGCGGGGAATGCTGCCTTGGGAACGACGATGATGGGGAGGCTTGGGCATCAGAACTGTAGAAAAACCCCGTTTGTGGCTGACATTGTGTAGGAGAAACTGCCGGATTACACACGTTTTGGTGACCTGGTGATACCGGGTCGAAAGCGCTGGGTGTGGGGTGTGTGAATGTACCCGGCATACTTAAGTTATGCTGAGGCAATTTAGGCGGCTTGGGATTGAGGAACCTCCAGTTTGGTGGGAAGCTGGCGAGGTTGGAAGAACTCTCGTTAATAACGTTATGATCGCCGCCATAGGGAGATTCTAGACATTCCAAGATGTGCGTCACCACAAGGTCGATGTTGAGACCGCCCTCGCCACTGCCCACTTCTGTGGGTGATGATCCTGTGGGTGATGATCCCACGTGATTAATCGGCCCACCGCCATTACTGCGGTCAATCATGTTACTGGTTTGACCGCTCAGCATCTGGCTCATTGGAACCGGCGTGGAAAAGGTGGCCATTCGCACCGGCGGAACTCCTCCGTAGGAGACTGCAGTTGTGGAAATCGACGGGATGCTAGGAACGGAGTTGCTTCGGGCACCATTACTGGTACTGGCAAGTATCCGCGGGCGCTTGCTTGGCGAGGCCGAAGGGCTCCGCGAGCGGACCGATGAGGGCGATGACGGAAAGCTACTGGACCGGTACTGTGGCGTCGGAAACCGCTTGGGCTGCGGATGGTGATATGCATGCTGTGACTGGGGGTGGAGTGCGGAAGCTACGAACCCCGGCATGCCCGCAAATAGCAAGTTCCGGATGGGCACGAGCGTGTTCAGGAAGGACCTTGCAATTGAGTCCGCGGCAGCGCAGTACTCGAGGGCGTACATGCATCGTGAGACGAGCTCGACGTCAGCGAGCTGCGGTTGGGCGTTGAATTGACGGCGCAGGATAGCCAATTCCAAGAAAATGATTAGGCACGAAGTGAAGGCGGATTGTATTCCGAGCCAACACTTCCGTACCAAGCGGCCTTCCATGAAAAATATGCCGACGACCTAGGAAGGCACCAATTGGAATCGCATGTCAGCAACTTGTCACCTTTTTTGCCTGTTTTTGACAAATGCTCTTCCTCGTCGATACGACCTCAATCCACACTCCTTAGCGAGCCCCCCACCCCTTCTCCTTTTTCCTCAACACCACCTCAATTCCCCCTCCATTTCCCACCCATGCCAGTTGATAATCTCATATACATTCAAACCACATAGACGGCAATAAGAAATCGCACATACCGTCGCCAGCTGTCTTGCTGCATAAATGCAGTCATTGGAGAGCTTCATCATGTCCTGCTGCACCTCCCCCTGCCCACCTCCGACCCCCCCAATCTCTACGCCCGTCCCCGCTATCACCGTCTCCTGTACTTCACCCCTTAATGTCCTCGTCTGTGCAATCAGTATTCTCCTCGTGAGCAGGATTAAGGACCCCAAATACGCGCAATGCGTCAGCAAAATGGACGTCCTATGCGCCGAGTCGGACTTGAACTCCAACGCCTCAGAGAGCTTGAGACATTCCGGCAGTGCGTCGTGCCATGTCTTGAGGTGCGAGTTGTACGCGCGGACTTGGGACATGTCGATGCGAGGCGGGACGCATACGTCATGCGTGATAGCAGACATGAGGTGCCCGAGCTTGGCCATTTCGGTGTGCAAACCCAGATCGATGTCGCTGTAGGGATCGAAACGAGACTGCGTGGACGTACTCGGAATGCTTGTTTCATAGCCCTGTATGTGAGGGGGATGTGATAATGTGTGGGGTTAGGGGGACTGAAGCGGGATTAGGTTACAGGAGAGGGGAATGGGGAGGAGAGGGGGAAAGCGGATGGCGTGGTAGCTTGCATCAGAGATCTTTGCGAGATTTGCGATTTGCTTGACTTTGCTAGCTTGCCTGCATATCTTGATCTTGCGTGCCCTGAATCTGCGCAGTCTGAGATGTAACCTGCTTGTCTTGCGTGGTAGTTCTTGACCCGCCATGCCATACCAACCAGTGTTGTGTGTACATACGTATGCCCATGCCGCCAATACCCTACCACACCCACTCAACCAACCCACCAACCTGCAAAGCTTTCCTCCCTGCCTTTACTCATGCAGGGACGAGGCGGTGCAGGGGATGGGATTGGAGAGCAGGCATAGTGCGGAGGCACTGACGGGGGAGCTGGTAGAGCCTGCAAATGTGTAGCGAGTATCATGGTTGATCATGTTGTAGGGCAGTTCGAAGCAAGGCAACCAAGCACAAACAGGTCAAAAAAAGAGCAAATCGAGCGAAGTCAAGTTCCAGCAGATTCGAAAAAATCCAATGCAAGCCACAATTCCATCTCACTTTTCACCCCACCTCTTCCCGCCAACCTGGGAACCTAAAGCCCCTACCAGAAACCCCCATCCATCCCACATCAATACCACCCCACACAAAGTCAGCATATATTCAATTTTTTTTTTTTTCTTTTTTTTTTTTTTTCCTGTTGTGTGTGTGATACTTGTGCGATTTGCTCGTATAATGTATAGGAATGAAAAATAAAATGCCATTTGCCATTGCCTTGGGAAGGAAATGTAACATATTCTCCAACGCTAGTGAAGCTTAGGGGAGATATGTAAGGCTGGACAGGGCCTCAAGAAACGTAATTTGATAGGAGAAGATAAGTGACAAGACTAGTTTCATAAAAGGTGGCTTGCAACATTTGGGGCTTTGGGATGAGAGGGGGGTATGGAGGGGAAGGAACCAAAACCCCGGAATTCGTCTTTTGTTTTTGATATTAAAAATAGTTTCGCTTATATCCTGCATAAGAGAAAACCACCTCTATTTGATAGAGTAACGAGCATGATATGTGGTATAATATGTGTGCGGTAAAATTCGGGATGTATCGTTGAATAGGGTTAGACGGTAAGGTGAGGACGGGAAGAAAGGGTCAAGTAGAAAGCAAGCAGGGAGGAAGGTTCAGAAGTAAAACCCCCACAAATTCCATGAACCCGCAAATCCACTTCCCAGAGCGTGGAAAGCATAAAACGAAAACGAAGAGAGTTGTTGCTGTGAACATCAAAGCAGAAAAGAGAAGATGCAAGTGCTAAGTTGATGGGAAAAAGAGTGAACGATGATTTGCTTACATCTAACTGATCCATGGCGGGCCGATAGCCAACTGAGGCGGAGAACCACCTAAAAAAAGGGTCTATGTATGAGCTTATCTTCTTTCAATTGCCAATTATCAAGTCAAAAAAATCCCGTCCTAAGATTGAGATGCTTCATTCCAGATCAGATGAATGTCACCCTTCCCCTCCGCTCCATCCCATTTCGCCGACCCACCCGCTCCCCCTCATCCTTAGCCTCATCCTTAGCCTCAGTCCTATCGCTCTTGCTTATCTTCACATTGTAATTTCATGCGCTTGATGCCACAAAATTTCCGATATCGTACCGTACGACCATTATCGCGGTGGATAAGGAAGGGAGGAAGCCCTTGCTGGTATAGGATATAGGGATTTGGGAGAGGGAGGGTGAGGCAGGTTCCTCCTTGGACATCTCCGTCCCGGATGCCAACTATCGCGAAGTGGATAACATGGCAGATAACAGTGGGACTCACCCGTCTAAAAACACTAAACTTCTCCATACTCGTCTCCAATTTTCCCAATCCCCCCGGTTCCGCCGCCGCATCCCCCATCACTTCCCCCTTGTGGTGTCGATGTTGCTACTGCTCTGGCTGGTCCACCACCACTTCCGCTGCCGCCGACTCCGTTCATGTAGTTTCTGTGACTTGAAGATGGACTATTCATATGGAGGCCTTGAGAGTGCGCCAGGTGTATTGCTTGCTCTAGAACCGTTTTGCTCGATTTTCCGCGACGGGAAGGGGGGAGGGGTTAGCTAGGCCAGACAACGCCAGACAGGCAGGAGCACAGGGTCATACACGAAAAGAAAAAAAATAAAATAAAAATAAAAATAAAAAAAATTAAAACTGGCAAATAAGTGCAACGCCCATCCCCCGGCCCCCATCCCCAGGACAAAGCAGGTTAACAACAGCTAGACGAGCAGAAATGTGAATGCAACAAGTTAACTAGCACACTCTCTTGTGTTCTTCATGAATATCTCAGGGGGGACCACTGGCTCCCTTACACTCTCTGCTTTCTTGCTCAGCTTTGCTTTTCTGTGGCTTCTGTATCTCCTCTTCCCTCTTGATTCTGTTTCGTTCAGCAGAAATCATTGCTGCAACGATGAATGAAAAGAGAGGTGTAACGAACACAGTTCACCCAGTGTGCTAGCCAAGACCTGCAAGGGGGGTGAGTGAGGGGTGTTCTGTATGTGCTGGGGTGTATCTGCTCGCTGACCATACAGAACGCGTCAGGATCGGAGGGAGGGCAACGAAAAACAGGTTTTGGTATGCGGGAAGGGACTATGAATGATGGAGAAAGGTGACATGCCCGTTCAGCAAGGGAAAGAGTTGCATCCTGAATACGGAATCTGAAACGCCCGATCATTTCAAGGTGACACAGCGCTTTACACCTTCCCCAGCAGAGGCCCGACCCGGCAGACCCCACCGCAGACGACAGGAATGGTAAAGCGGAGGAAAGAGAAAGCGCACATGGAGTAAAGCAGTAGCAAAACAACGTGCTCCACAGGCCTGAAGTAACACCCAGAAAGGGCGATAAGGCATGCGAAAGGGCATATAGATTTAGAATGCTTGGAATCAGGAAGGAGAAGGGAGGAATTTACCAATGTACTTGCGTGCTAGTATTTTTTTTTCGAAGATCAAGTAGAGCGCTGCCATAGCAGACGCACTTATCTTCAGCAGCGTGTCTTCAGCTGATGGTGTTGCGGACTTGTCAACATTGTCGGTTGTTCTCTGCATATCATTGCTCATGGCAATATCCAGATACCATTTACCAACTCTAAAGAGATCTTCTTTGATGTTTCTCACTGATAGGTCGCAGTCCTCTACATACACGCCCCCTACCGCTGCCGCCAGAAGCAAGAGGCCAAATTCAGCACTGCTCATGCTGTTGGTTCGACCTTGACGTGCTGACCTTGGCGGGTTGTCATATGCAGGTGAGTAAGCAGCGCGAAAGAGACTCATTATATGGACCTCAGGTAAAAACCAGTATAACACCCCGTAACCACGACAAAATGAAACAAGACATCGAGAGACGATCTGTCGCGGTGGCAGATTCTTTAGGTTAAATGCTCGCTGCTGCCGTCGGACACTACGGTTGCTTGATGGGCCATTATGAGACTGTAGCACATTGTCAGTTGCGTCATACGAGTTGTGCGACGTGAAGCTGATAGGTGTTGATTTCGGACTTGGAGTCGTTGGTTGCAATGCTGGATGTCGTCGTTTTGGCGGGGATCGAGCTGGTTGCGCGCGAAACCTCAATGCTAAGCGGAAATCAGAATGATATATACCAATCCAAAGGACTAAAGCACCCACTCAATTGTTCGACTAGGCCTTGTCGCTGATCTTGCACCATCGCTCTGTCCCTGGATTGTTGTCTTGCGAAATCAAAATCACTAGATGCAGGTGTTTGTTTCTGTGAGCTTCGCCCACAATTCAATCCATGGTTAGCCATCGTGGGTTCCCAACTTTCGTATCAATTGCTATGTTTCGGATGCGGATAATCTCTTTCTGGGAAATACGTTCATGGCTCTTATATTTGAAAGCCGTAAGTGGCATTAGTCAGGGAGGCTCTGAGGCGAGCCCTGAATGAAGGTGGGGGTGGGCGCTCTTGCAGGCGAAAATGCGGTATCCGAAGAGCTTTAAGTAGAATACTCATGTGGTGAAGGCGGAAAATGCTACGAAAAAATACGACAAAAATATCATACGAGCGCAGATGATATATTTGGGGGTCTTTGGGGCCCAATTCTGACCCGCCGAGACCGATTGAGATTCTTAGACTAGCGACCTCGTTTATTGCTAGCAGAAGCCTCTCGGGCATTCTCTGCCCACCCTTGCATATGTGGGGTATCAAAGGGATATCTTCCCAAGTCTACCAGGTATTTTTGTGGGTATTCTCAAAGTCCACACAGTAATTTTGTGGCGGATAACACCACCCTTACTCGGCAAGGATGCGCTGGCGGCCACACTCTCTCAGAGCATTTAGAAACAGGCCGAAGCTCTGCCATACTCCCAAAGGGTGAGATGAAAGAAAACCTGTTTCAGAGTGGCATGATCCGCCACCAACCATGTCCGGTCGCAATGCTGCGCCAGCTAGCAATTCTGGGATAGATATTCCGATCTATTCAGCGCCGGTTCAGGCTGACAGCTCCGCAAAAGACGACTTATCGAGTCTCAATAATTTAGCTTCAACCTGGAAACCACCATCCGTCCAACTGAGGACCCTGAGCACCCATAGAGTTGATTCGGTTCCTTTCTGTATCTGCGCCTCTTCAACTTCCACGGTCCCGTTTACCGGACGCAAATCATGCTTCCCAATTGTTAAAAATTTGATGTATGAGTAAAGGTAGAACTGGGACAGACCTAGGTCAGGAACGTGAACTTAGTAGACCTCTATTGACGATGTATAGGGTTTGAAGGGACTGTAACTCATGGCGTACCTACAGCCTCTGGGACTTCATCTAACGAAGAGATACAAACGCTTTCACTGCACATAATATGCAGGCGTCAACATAAGATTGAGCCATAAGGCTTTCGAAATCTAGCATCCAAGTGCTGCAGTGCGTCTCACTATGACAACGTACAGCAGGCGGTGTGGATTATGAATAACAGGGTATTATCGTACGATCTTGAAATTAGCGCCTAGCATGGCTACCAACTTCTTCTGAGCTATACACATAATGAGTTAATGCAAGAGATACGAAATGGCTTGAGGCATGCCGTTCCCTCTCTGGCCATAGTCCAGATATCCAGAGACGCCCTGCCATGGCGAACAGCTGCAAGCGGGATTACGTGAAACAAAAAAAAAAAAAAAAAAAAAAGATATCCAGAGACCAAATGTGCTTTTGCCTCCCAGAAGTACTCTCCGGACCTTAGCTCTCTCCAGTATGGTTCACAGTCTCTTCGATCTCCATTAGTCGGCCGAGTGATATCTATGGGTCATGCAACGAGTTGCCATCTCAACGTAACGCGGCGAGGTTCGTTTGTGCACCGTGAAACTGTTTTGGCATATTGTTTTCTCCCGATGACAATATGTCCCCTGTCCCAGTTGTCTCATTGATAATAATCTGGTGACTGTTCACATCATCAGTATTTCCATGAAGCTATGAATTTTTTTTTTTTTTTTTTTTTTTTTTTTTTCGCATGATAGCTCGATTGTCAGCATTACTCCTTCCCTGTCGCACTTGTTATGGTTTAAAAAATGCATGGTAAATCGCCAAATAAAGGCTGTTCGGCACATTGCATGTCAACGGATCAATCATCCTAGCCAGTAACCGTTGTGTTATAGCAACCTAGGGCCCCTACAAATCTGTGATTCTTCTTTCATGGTCAGAATAAGATTATTGTTTCTTTTCTTTGAACCGCTTTTGTTAACAAAATGCACCGGGTGGGACAGAGCTTGCGAATGTTGTCTGGGCATTTTTGCCAATTGGCCAACGGCTGTTACCACCACACAAATGTCATACGATATCCCCAATATCCCTTATCCCACGTGCATCAGGATGTATTGTCCTAATTTGCATTCGATAGATTGGTAGACCAAACACTTGCAGTAGGGCACGTGCGACGTGAGCGTATCGGCATTCTGGAATTCCCATGTTAGTAATTCGGTCTTTTTTTTTTTTTTTTATATATCAAGTAACCCCGCTTACCGCTACTCGATATGGTAGGGCAAGTGTAATTCGGTTGGACTGCTCTAAAATCATTGTTACTGACGACGCAACTTCTGACACACCCCTATCTTGAACCCACTTTTTTCTTTTTAGCCATCGATGCAATAACGGGAGAGATATCACTCGTTTGATTGAGATAATTGGATTTCAGGATTTTTTCTTCATAGATCTCAGTTACATAGCCATGGGCCGGTGGAGCTCCTCTGCCTTCGAAAATGCCATCCTGGCTACATAGTAATGTCGCATTTGTCGTTGGAATGATTAATCGAAGGAGACGGCAGTTGTCAGCTCGATTGTTCCGATTTGTGCCAACACCAACTAGCATCCCTGGTGTTGATGTTCCGCGGTATGAATAGGTCGCAATGCAGGCACCTCAGCCCCGATATGTAGCTGCAAGAATGCTTAAACGAGATGAAGTGCAAGGTGAAGTTTTGTGGTTCTTGTGAAGAGAGCACGTTAGTAAATGTGAAGTGTACGTGTTGAACAGTTGGAGTACAGAACCAACTCACCAGTGGACTGCATGACTTCAAAGCAAGCACGACACACGATAGGGTATAAACAACATACACAACTGCTTGTAGTATTAGACCAATCTCCATGTAGTTATTATGGAGTGAACAAGTCATGAAAACTGTACCGAGGAGTCCGCGGTGTAGGTGAAGGTTCCACGTCGGGCGGGGATATCGCCATCAGTATATAGGCTAATATCACTCAACTCAATGTTGTATACGAGGCTTTTGTGCCTATAAATGTGGTGCCTTGGCACCCCGCAAAAGGCCATATTGTAACATGATCATTCGATTTGTACATGAGAGGTGACTCAAAGGAGGAAAGACCTATCTTTTTCATATCGCATTAACCCTTGCGAACCACACCAATGGGCAAAGGCTCCAATGGGCGGCAGATTGCGCTGCATACTCACCGAATTCGAAGCCAGGTTCTTTGGGTTCAAGTAAAAGGCATATTGAGTACTGCAAGGGATAGCGAAAGTTTCTTCAAACTCGTTCTTTGGTCAAGAGTGCTACATCGACGGTTGGTCAAGACATATTGGGCCAGTGGCTGATATCTAAACCTAAGATGAAGTCCGGGAAATTTGCATGTTGAATAGAGGTTAAGATCGGCAGTGGCAGTGCGACAGGTGTGAGCGCAACGGGACAGAGTGGAGAAAGGAGTGATTCACACACACAACATTGCAACTGTGGCGGTCCGGGTTGAGTGGGCCAGATGTGGAACCCAAAGCCAATTGGCACTGAACGTGAGGATCGCATGTTACTTGAAGTGAACGTGGTGAACTGATAAGCATCCGAGCATGGTCCCCTGGCCTCACTGTGATCGGTGGGGGAGGGGAATCCACATGCAAAGCGTGAGCTTGGGGCTTCAGTGGTATGCATAATCAAGATAACTGGAGAATAAGCTTGTTCCGCTCGGCCAAAGATAGTCCGTAGAGTATACTTGAGTGTGTATGGTAAAGGAAGGCTATGCTGGGAGGGAAATTGAAACTGGTGCTGAGAACAGTGAGATGGTCGTCCGTGGTAGGTGGTAGAGGAGTGATCGCGGCTGAAGAAGAGCGCAGATCGCGAGCCCCGCGCCATCTGCGCAGTCACAGTCCCAGAGGACGGCTTGGCGGCCGTCTGGTGCCCTCTTTTGCTAGCACGGCCTCCTATGTAGATATCTCATCTACTCTGCACACAGGGTGCCTTGAGACGCAGTCTTGCTGCCCACACTCTCGTCCTGCCTCACTCACTATGCCCATGCCGACGATTGCCACTATGCCGCGATGCAGGCACTGTGCACGCCTCATACCCGAAAAAGCGTTTCAGCATATGCATCGGTGCCATGCTGTGCGTGTCTCCTGCACAAGTGCTTCATTTTCTGACATGGTACCAACTGGGAACAAGGGGTCTCGGTACACTACCTCGGTATGTTTCAATTCTTCAGTCACTCAGTTCAATTCCACACCAGGCTTTTCAACCAGCTGGCCACTGATCGACATCGCTAATCTCATCTTCATTCGCTATTTCCCATGAAATGAACCGACTGGGCCATCATTTCATAAAGGCAGGGGTCAGAGCACGTGGAGGACAAAAAGGAATATGGCTCATATTGAGTCACAGCTCTAGCTATGGGTTTCGCCTTGTGCCCAACATGTGTTGACTCTAGTTTTGGAGACCTTTGCACTGAGTGTGCACACAGAGTTGTCTGCGAGGCGTTCGGTAAGCAACTTAAATCACTTTCTTCGAAATCAGAATTTTTATTGCTAATGAGGACAACTGACTGTTGCATCATATTAGCCACTTTGTGGAGTCCAATCGTCTATAAAAGTGAAAGCACGGCATGAGAGTACTGTGGATCTCTTGCTTCCTCAACAGCAGGACGTAAAGGTTAGAGGCGATGAAGCGAGCCTATTTGTATAGCTGTTTAGACAGAATAAAGGAATAACAGACGTGCGTAAAGTGGGCCTAAAAAATGGTGGTAGCAGTGCCAGTGAGGTTGTAGGCTCCCAGGCAGCAATCGCCAGAGTGAGGAAAGCGGGAAAGAGTGGAAAGGAGAGGACTGCAGACATCAGAGAAGTAGTGGGGAGGTAGCAAGAAGGAAAAGAACAGTCTCAGGGGGGAAGTGAGGTTGATGTGGGCAAAAGCACACCTAGGGATAAAAGGGTGGAAGGGGGGGACGAGGAGGCGAAGAAAGCGACGAGGAGGGTAGGACAACGGTCATAGAAGGGGAGCTGCAGCAAACAGGAACCAGTGTAGGGGCGTCTGAGAGGAAGGAGATAGGATACGGCGAAGTGAAGGTGGTGGGTTTGGACAAGAGGGTAGCCACCACCTTCATACAGCTGAGAACAGGCAAGGGAGTGCGTATAAGATGAAGTTCGAAATCAAGAAGAAGAGAGCTCAGAGGAGAGAAGAACAAAAGAGAAAAACAGAGGACAACATGCACAGAACGAGAAGAGACTCTCAGCTCAACGGAAAACTCCCCATGACTGTATTTATTGCGCAATCA
This sequence comes from Kalaharituber pfeilii, assembly GCA_015179045.1. Classification (NCBI taxonomy): domain Eukaryota; kingdom Fungi; phylum Ascomycota; class Pezizomycetes; order Pezizales; family Pezizaceae; genus Kalaharituber; species Kalaharituber pfeilii. The sequence continues at coordinate 514,290 of WHUZ01000019.1, forward strand.
GGCAATGCGACCCACCATGCAACGTCTGCTCAACAGCTCAACGCCCCCGTGTTATGACACTCGCTTTAAGGCTGCTCATCAACCATTCACTGTTGCTTCATACTAGGCACTTTCAATCGTTGTCTCGTCATAGCCAACAAGGCGGCAGACGAGTAATGATATTTTATTTTTTTAAAAAAAAAAACTTTCAATCGTCCAGGTAATTACTAGTATAGGTATGCCGTAAATACAATAGAGAGCTTCTTATCCCCTCACTACGAGGAATTCATCTGTTTTCCGACTACTGAATCACCTACTGTTGCGACAAGATGGTTGGTGAGGAAAGTAAGGAGGGAAGGAAAGGAGACTAGTCCAATTGTATGACTGGGACAGAAGCTCAATGGTGGACAGTAAGGGGAAGGGGAGGGACATGGATGAAATGGACATGACTGCTTGATTTTTCAGTGATGTTGGGTATCCGTTCTTGATTTCTTCTCTTGGAGAATTGGGCCTTCGCTTTGTGTTTCCCCTGCGTCATCTGAAAATCATGGGTTTCCTTTTGTTTTTGTTATATAGGGGATGCTTTGTAGGTAGTTGTACAGGTGCCTGTCTCCGGGCCATAAGGACTTTCGGTCCAGGGACCTTGCCATAGCGAATAGCTGTAAGCGGGGTTTCGTGATAGAAAAAAATGTCGCTCACTGCTCATCAACTCCTAGTACTTGTTACTTGATTCCTTTGAGCATCACCTAGCTTAAGTTGGAATAAATGAGACAATGCATCAGTATGTAGTCATGTTAGCCGGACGTGGTTTTTTGACCGTTCATGACCAAGATGGCAAGGAAGTCAGATTTTAAGGCGCGAGTGCGAGAAACCTACAGACAAACCTGTAATATGGATAAGGCTCCGGCCGGCAAATCCTATGCAATATAACAGGTTATCCAGTATGAACCACCACCACCAACATTGGGGCTCAGCCTCATCACGTGCATAGATACGCAACCAGCGGAGAACACCCCACTCACGGCGGAGACCCAATCCCCCCCACCGACGAGGAAGAGGAAACCGAGACAGCCGTCCCCCCAAGAACCGTACGAGGTTAAAAGACGGCTAGACCAGACGGAGGCTCAGAAGATAGCCACCTCCCCTCCGCTCGCAGACGGCACCCCCGCCGCCCCCACCAAATCAGAAACCCCGACCACAACGTCCAAAACACCAAGCCCAAAGACTCTTGATCCCCCCAAGAAGACAAGAGTTCCCTCTGCAACCCCCGTAACGAAACCCAGCACCACCCCAACCAAACACGGTGTCGTAATACACGGCATCGCCCTACGGAAAGATCTAGGAAGAGTTCGGGGGTGGCTGGAGACAGGGAACAAGGGAATAGGAAAAACTGTCGGAATCAGGTGGTTAAGGAAGAAGACGCTGTTGCTAGACGAGGGAAAAAAGACCACGGTCGTCCTGTATCTAGAGGAACACACCGAAATAGACAGGGTAAGGTTAGGCGGAAGACGGTTGAGGACCACTCCATACGAACAAGACAGGGGACGGAAGTGAAGGAGTTCGGAATGGATTTCACCCTTGCTTCACATTTAAATTCCGCGGGGTCATAAATGTACTTAGGCGCAATTTCCTTTTCTTTGAATAAAACCCTCGCCATAGCCCGAAGGGCGGCACGCGAGTATTGATAAAAAAAAAAAAAAAAAAAAAAAATTCAGTATGACAGGTTAGAGCGGAGAGCTCAATTTTAAGATAAATACATGCAATAATAGCTATAATAGATACGTACATGATCAAAGAAACTATACAGGAGTACAATAAGAGGTAATAGGCCAGCTTCAAAGGGTGCTTTAAGCTCAACAAAGTCACAAATCCTTCCACTTCAATGTTGAGAGAGCCAGAGTCTTCATTTCTGATACTATTATGTATGTGTGTAATATTGAATCCAATAGTATCAAAAATCTTCAGAAACATCTGCCAGAGGGTACTTGAAACAAGAAGGGATGGTCCTTGCTGTAAGATAGATAGATAGTTTCCACTACTGCCTTTCAATGGACCGGAGCGGTGAGAACTGGCGGAACGAACGTGCGACCAAATGCGAGTGCGAGTGCGAAAGCGTGGGTGCGAAAAGAAGAGAAGAAAAGTTGTTGATTGTATGTGCTACAGTACAGAAGGTCTATATATATGATAGCAATGAACGCTTCACGTGCTGCCCATATGTCCACGTGCCTTCCATGGCAAGCTTGCCTTTACCCATCCCATCGTCGTCTCCACACATATTTCTTTGCGAAAGCAATTTAACTGCTGACATGGAATGGCTCCAAGCAGACTGCTGCTCTCACTGCATACGCCCTGGATGTTTCTGAGCATGGTGAAATAAATGTAGCAGTATGACTGTAGGATCTTCGTAGACTTGCCTTTTTTGCCATTGTATCAAGTGCAGTGTTGATGCACAAGAATAGTACTACTCGCAACTCCAAGGGTACAGAACATTGGATAGGATAAACAATGCTATCTTATTGCAGAATCAGTATGCCGAAATAAAAATTTTATCACTGAGCATCACCATCCTTGCTAGAGTTGGCACTATCCAATATGACAGGTTCAGTTACTAGTAACTCAGGGAAACGGGCCGGCGAAATCGCTATCCATCCAATAAATGAAAATATCCAATAATCCCACAAGCCCAAAGTCGGGCCGATAAAGTTTATGCAATACGACAGGTTATCCAGTATGACAGGTATCCAATATGACAGGTTTGTCTGTACATTACGTGAACTAGCTTTTGATACAGTATTAGGTAAAAAGGTTAAGCAGTACTCTGACGTATAAATACTTAATTAGCGCTCCTAACAAGCTTATTCTATGTTGCTTATGTACGGTATCAATAGCTACAGAAAACTATATCCTTACAAAGGACTTGTGACGTGACTACGACAATTCTTCATACACAATTACCGTACAGACACATCAGATACATCTACCCAGTAGCTCTCCTTAAATTAATGTTTGCGTCGAGCTCTCACTATTTACTATAAGAAATTTAATGGTATCATTCTCAAGTCCTTAAAGCAAAAAAGGAAAGACGGGAATTTCACGCACTTAACTTTATTCTACAGTTGCTGGCTAGAAACTACCAGGTTTCAGACTCCAGATCACTCTCATCCTCCTCAAAATCATCTTCCTCGACCTTCCTCCTCCATCCCATCTTCGTGATTTCTTCACCTTCATTCTTCTCCTCAAAACTGTCTTGACAGTTGTCAAGTTGCTTACTGGCTGGTGCACATGCAGGATAGTCAGAGGTAGGGACCGGAATATCCAAGCGTTCAAACGTTCTCAGTTTGAAGTACCACCAGGACTTAGCCCCAACCCTATTGAACTCGTGGTTTCGGTAAAAACGATATCTGATCCACAACCTCTCCAGGTCTGGTCTCGTAAGCAGCTCTGGGTCCACGTTCGGGCCCGCTGCAGGTCCCCAAGGCGCTTTTGGAAAGTAGGTATCGACATCGGGCGCCATGTCATCAATTCTGCTCTTCTCTCTCACGCTCGGCCCGTCAAAGGAGAAGTCCTTATTCGCGCCGGGTATGTCGTACCAGTTCGCGTAAGGGACGTACTCTTGTTTGACTTGTTCCCACTCAGGCATTGATGGGCCCCTGAGCAACGACTTCAAGCGCGTCAGCTCGGCTGAGGCTCTCAGGCCATCGCTCTTTGATTTCGCAGAGTCACTAACAGCACTCTTCAGTGAAACATCTAGCAAAGATTTAGGGCGCGAAGCTGGGGTGGGAGGAACCGAATCGTAGTCCGGGTCGTAGTTCGTTGAAGATGGATATGCTGAGCATGCAGAATCTTCCTGTGAGGGGCTGACATGTGACGATGTATTTCCTGCTGCGGATGAGCTTCCGATGATGCGACTTAGGGGACACTTGTAGGGGACAATGGTGATTGGAGGAAATGGAGGACGTTTTCGACCCACGGGCCGAGCAGCAGCGGAGCCCATAATATCCTTACTGTTCTTCAAACTCACGTTAGCTTGTGCAGGTTCCCACTGCACCGTACCTTCTCGCGCCGTCGGCCATGGTCCCTCCCGAAGCTGGCGCGGCTCCCGGTCCTCAGAATGGCGATCGCTGCTCATAGTGCTTTGCACTTCCGCTGATACAGGCCAGATGTGCCTATGCTTCGCTACAGGGAAGTTAAGGTTGGTAGTTCCGTCCGAAGGGACGGCTTGGGAGCCTACGGGCTCACATGAGCCAAGTCTAGAAAGTTCGGGCTCGAGGAAAGCGACGACAGAAAGACCGAAAGAGGTGCGTTCGAGGTTAGGGAATCGCCCAGGGCATTTATCGTCCTTTGCAAGTGTCAAAGACCCGGGGCCGACACCTGGCGCTGCGGAGGCTGAGGTGATGGCGGCAGCGTTGGGAATACGGATAGCACTTGAATCTGGGCCGTTCAGACGCTGGCTGCTGGCACTGCTGGCATTGCTGGCGCTGGATCGAGGTTTGACTGCAACAGATTCCATCCTGGAATTCCCTAGGCAATTTTATGAGTCTATACTTACTGGAATATGTTATATATAGCATGAAATGTTAATGGTAAGCAGGTGCGATTAACTTCGCCTAGTCCGGAGCTAGCAGCTATCGAAGCTGTGAGAGCTTGGTGCAATATCAGTTTCGGTCGCGGTTGCCTCGCTTGCTTGCTTGCTTGGTGAGTGCTATGTACTTTTTCTGTCGCTGATAACGCAGCTGGCTTGTGGTAACGTGTTCAGATTTCAGGTCGGTGATGGGTAAGTGCTCAGTAAGTGGTATTGTGTTATCCAGTGCGCGGGGACATATTTATCATGCTATATAGAACGAAAGCGCCGGTTGGCCATGAGCTCGAGCACGGGCTCTGGAGCATGTGTGAGAGCGGATGCTTGAACCGGCATGGCCATAAGGAGGCAATATTTGCGACTCGTCATGGAATTTGCGGGGCTCCGCGGAGGGAATACAAAAGACGGCCGTTGGTGGGATTGAATTTGCGTTGCAGATAGCCATACATACTTATGTTTCTACGGAGGCTGAGTGCGATGACTGGGTGTGGAACTAGGGGCTTGATATGAGACTTGGTGCGGGAGGCTTATTTGGCGAACTCCGGTATTCGGAGTCTGTGGAATTTAGCTCTGAGGTCAAACAGCACGTGCACCAGAGTACGGCGGCTGGGAGTTACAAATTGCCAAAAGTTGAAAGCCGACCGCACCCCAATAAAAATTACTGTATGCATCTCACATACAACATACCGGTACACCTGCCAGAGATAAATGCCCTGTGCGATTAATATTTTATAAGAAAATTAAAATTAAAAAAATAAAATAAAATAAAATAAAATAAAAATAAAAAGCTGAAGTTAACAGATGACAAAATATATCTATATTTCAGTCTATAGTATGAACATCTTGTAAGATCAACTACCTATCCTTCCACTCATTCTTATCCAATACCCATCAGCAAAAATAATATTTCCACTGGGTGGGAACCCTGTGTCCATGGCGCAGCAGGTTTACATGGAGTGCCTACAGCACCCAGTGTATTGAAGAACTTCTACCGTGTGCTCAATATGTTAATTAGTTGATCCTGTGACTTTTCCTTTTATTTCTTATGTAGCTAAACCTCGCCATGCCCTGCCATGGCGAACAGCTACAAGCGGGGTCACGTGAAAAAAAAAAAAAAAAAAAAAAAAAAAAACCTCGCCATAGCCCTTAGGGCGGCATGCGGGTACTTATATATAAAATTAATATATAATGCAACCATGTATGGCACCCTATTGCACCCAGTGGAACCAAAATTACTTCTGATGCCCAGGGCATAATTGATAATGCTTCTCAAAACCTAGGCATGCCTACTCTTTTCATTGGCATAGAGATCTATATACAGGTAATGCCAGTCACCCTACAGATACCATGCCACATTGAACAACTGATTATTTATTTCTAGCTATTGTGATCTATATACAGATGCTATTTCATCATTTTACCATGCCATGCCAATGCCTATTGCCCTACTGCTTTAGCTCTTTTATGTAGTGAGCGGCACGAGCCGTGTCAGCTCGAGCTCTGGCTGGAGCTTAAGACAGTTAAGATCACGCTAGTGTTTCTCTTGAAAGCTCGCTAAAATGCTCAGCCAGCGCAGGGTTTCATAAACTTGCAGCAGGAGTAACTGTAGAAGAAATACTGAATTTAGCGGATAGCGGCTAGGACGATGAAGCTGTACAATAGTTTAGATTAGTTATCAATATCATGTAATCAAGGCTCGCTGGCTCGAGCCCACTGCCTTCTATTTGACGAACTCACTTACCCACGAGCTGGCCCGAGCTCACCCTCCAGCTCGGCTCGAGCTAGCTCGTGCCGCTCACTACTTTTATGTAAATATAGCCTATATTGCCACAGCTCGCTATAATGTACGGGCCCTCTCATATTCTACCTTATCTCTCGCTAGCAGAGAGCCCTGCCATATCTGTCAATAGAGCTCTCATTCTGAAGCACCTCGCACTATCGAGAGGGCCTACAATCGCTGTGAAATTCAACTCATATTGCTATTTCTCTGCCATTGAGAGGGGCCTGCTATACCTGTAAAATTTAACTTATTGTGCCATATCTCGTGCCATCAAGGGAAACCTGTCATACCTGTTAAATTGAGCACATATTGCCATATCTCATGCCATTAAGAGAGACCTATTATATGTGTTAACTTGAGTTTATGTTGCCATATCCCATGCTGTCAAGAGGAGTCTGCCATACCTATAAATATGTATTACAATAGTCATATCAACAAATACATTCTCAGTGCATTGGTATCTTTTCCATATCGCAGTTGAACCTGACATTAAAATAAGAGGCAATAGTGCATGCTCAACATATTCAAGACAGTCAACATACCCGATACTGTGGTTCACCACTTTCCCGGACACCCCACTTTCCCGGACACATTTACCACCAAAACTGCGCAACTTTCACACTCAATATCTCAACAACCACAACAGCATTTGTGAATGCACTTTGTGTAGCTATTAGACAAAGTGTAATTCTTGCTCTCTAGCACCTTTTCTTCATCAAAAATTGGGGATGCAAAGGGATTATGACTTGCCGCATTTACGTTGGAAGGCTTGGCATTTATTTGTATGGGATCTCCATACAAAATGTTCATCAGACTCGAATGTAGTCCTACTCTTCAACGCTAATTACAATAGCTATGATAGTATATGTCAAGAATCACCTGAAGGGGTATAGTAAGGTGCTGCATTTAGTTTACTTTCATTTGTTGAATTGTAGAGTTGGTGTACAACTATCTACTTTTGGGCGTTGTTCTCATACAAATGGTTTCTATGGGAAATATGAATATTGTGAATAATTTCACAACCACTACAGTTATTACCTAACTACGTTGTTCATAGTTTCCGACCGAGTGATGCTATTGAATGTGAGTGTCTGAGGTTTTTTCATGAATTGATTGCAGGTGTAGCATGCAGAATTCGGGGGTGGTGACATTTGTATGGAGATCCCATACAAATAAATGCCAAGTCTTCCAACAAAAATGCGACAAGCCATAATCCCTTTGCAACCACAATTTTTGATGAAGAAAAAGTGCTAGATAGCAAGAATTACACTGTGTGTAATAGCTACACAAAGTGCATTCACAAATGCTGTTGTGGTTGTTGAGATATTGAGTGCGAAAGGTGCGCAGTTTTGGTGGTAAATGTGTCCGGGAAAGTGGGGTGTCCGGGAAAGTGGGGTGTCCGGGAAAGTGGGGTGTCCAGGAAAGTGGTGAACCACAGTATGCTCAAGCTTTGATGTCCGTAGTCTATATATTCTACATGCCCAATATGTCTAAAATCCTATGGGCACATTTAATATGCTTAATATGACTGGTATACCCATAGCAAACACTCTAGTCGTAGTAGTAGAGAGACAGACAGAGCAAGTAGAAAGAACAGAAATGGGATGAATCTATGGGTTAATAATGCTAAAGATGAAGAGAAGAACTATTTATAAAAGTGGAGCCTGGGCCTTTACATAATTGTAAGTGGATAGACTTTGCACAGTAATTACAGTAAGAAGTCTAATAAATTAGCCAGAGAGTGCTAATAAGCCAGACCATGCAGAATTAATTAACAGGACTTGTACAGCTTATTGGGCCTTTCCTATTCAGCTGTGTTATAGCCTCCTAATGGCCTATTCGCAAAATAAATAATGTTCGTTAACTAGCTGTGATGGCTGTTAGTAAGTTCTTAATAATTTTTTTTTCTGAGAATGAGTAGGAGGATAGGTGGTTGACGTTGTAAGATGTTCATGCTATGGACTGAAATCTATATATATTTTTGTTACCAGTTAACTTACTTTTTTTAATGTTCACTTTCATCTTAATTTAATTTAATTTTTATTTCTTTATTTATTTGTATGAAATATTAATTGCATGGGGCCTTTATCTCTGGCGGGCGTATGTTTTACTTACATGTGAGATGCGTAATTTTTGTTGTGGTGCAGGCGTTGCAACGGACTTTCGAATTTTCGATTTTCGGGAAATGGCCAGGAGGAAGGGAAGCACTCCTGAGACCTCCACCGGAAGGGAAAGGGGAGGGGGGGGATGATGTCATGTAACGAGAATTTTTTCCGGGCAGTGAAGGCGTGGAGGAAGGAGAGGAGAGAGGTGGAGAGAGGTGGAGAGATGTGGGAAGGAGAAGGTCATGGAGTGGAATAGGGGAGCATCTCGCTTTCCGATGCAGAAACCAGAAGAACAGCCCAGAAGGTTTTCTTTTCTGGAATCAGGTTCTAGAAGGGGAGAGGGGGGGTTGGAAACGGGGAGGTGTATGTAGAACTTTCTTTGTTAAGCCTGTCTCCGGGCTTCGAGGGCTTGCCCAGGGACCCTGCCATGGCCTAGCGCTGCAAGCGGGGTTATGATACGTGATTTTTTCAAAAAAAAAAAAAAAAGAAGGGAAAAGGGACCTTCTAATGACACTACTAGGATGGATGGAACAGTGACACCCAAGAGCGGGCGTAGGACTTTGTTGGGCTCTATCTTACCTGGACTATTATTACTTTGTTATTTATCCTCCTATACCCTACATCATGTATTTAAATCGCCATACTGTAGTCCCACGGGTGGCAAGCGAGTAATGATATAAAAAAACAAAACAAAACAACACAGAGAGCAGTTCCCCGCAAAAAAAAAAAAGGATTAGCGGTAACACAAACAAATTCGTTAACTATAACTACAGTATTACTCATGCAGTACTAGCGGCCCGGAGGGAGTGAATGGGGAGAGAGAATTTTAATGAAGTTGCGAAAGGCTACTTAATGCGCGCAACGGCACTTGGGACACGGAGAGTTTGCTTAGGGCATGAGAGCAGGGTTATAGATCAAATGTTCAGACCCTCTCGCGAATTCAGTATTTTCACGAGCGGATAGAGACTTCGTCTGAGGTTCAAGTTAGCAGGCGAGAAAGTTTCTACGCTGATAAAGGAGCTTAAGTTGAGCTTCTACATAACTATATACGTATTCAAATAGTGTTGTTCGGGCACAAAACTAGTGCTGTTGGTTCTAATTACGTACGTTCTGCAATTTAGACGCAATTTTCGATTTTCAAGGAAGTTAGACCTCGAGTGAATGATGGTAATTTCTTCCATCCATTGGGGTGAGCTCCTTAAGAATGTATTAGAAAAAGGGTAATGCCTTCGACATATCTGTCAGAATTACGCACCCGTGGATATTTCCGAGAGGGCTTAAGCATATCGAACCTGTGCATATCCTCATGAAATTCCCTGATCAGAATACTCTCCATACGCATATATTCGTGATAAGCATATTTTCACGTCCCACATGCTTATTACGGGGGGATTGTCTGTATATAATATACAAGTTTGTGCTTCAACAAACTAATAAGATTCTGATGTTATGTTTGTAAGCCGGCTCCAATAGAGAGAAGATATTTACGATGTTTTCCACCAGTCAGAAATTTTTGCGAAACTTGTTTCTGTTAAAAAATGCCACATTTAGGAACCAAAATGCATGTTGCGATTGGCCTGCTATTTACCGAATGGTCCGGCTCATTGGTCATTACTGACACCATGGTCACCCGGATGGTGGATAGCCCAGAACATAGACAGGCAAGCATACTTCTTCAAAAGGGTCTTGCACCATTGGATTAGAAGATGAGGAAAGAACTGTTGAAGAACTTGATTGGCATTTTTGCGGTCGGGTGGTTCAATTGCCGACTGATCATGGGTGTGCACTAGCCTCGGACCAGGCGTTTAATACATAAGTACCGTATTAACTCACTTAAGAGCAAGAAAATGAACGCGCGCTAGTTCGGTCTTGGCATAGCTCAGGCGCCATTAATCGCGCTAGCGCGCGGTTCGTGCAATCTTGGCATTACTAAGCACAGGAATGCGATTATACATGGGGGCTAATCTCCAGCTTCTCTACTCTGTCACGGAGGTGGTAAACGCAGAGATTACCGTCCGCCAGGCCAAAAAGACACTTGACTAGTAATGCTCACTAATTCTCTATGTATCTCATATAGCTATTGTGTAACTGCGATGCATTTGCGCATTTGCGCATTGCATTTTTCACATTTTTTTGCTTCACCAGCCGTCCACCCTACGGTCGACGTCGCGGTGACCCTGTAATATCTCCTACTCTTCCTCTAATACTCATCCGCCTGCCAACGGAAATCATATTCGGGCCCATCATCCTCAGTATCACTAATAACTGGAAAGGAAACTACATGGCTACGCTGTTTTCCATTCAACCTAGCACTTCTTCTAGTTGAAAGTTGCACAGGCTCTGGAAGTGATTGGTCAAACTCCGGAAGTGATTTTTTAAGCTCCAGTGAACTTGCACATGTGCCAGAATCATGATCTTGCCCATCTTCTGTTCCACGCCCTCTTCCACGCCCTCTTCCACGCCCCCTTCCACGCCCCCTCCCCCTCCCACTCCCACTCGCACTCGCACTCGCACTCGCACTCCCACTCCCACTCCCACTCCCACTCCCACTCGCACTCACACTCGCACTCACACTCGCACTCCCACTCCCACTCCCACTCCCACTTCCACTCCCACTCACACTCCCACTCCCACTCCCACTCCCACTCACACTCCCACTCCCACTCGCACTCCCACTCCTACTCGCACTCGTACTCCCATTCCCACTCCCACTCGCACTCGCACTCCCACTCCCACTCCCACTCGCACTCGCACTCCCACTCCTACTCCCACTCCCACTCCCACGCCCACCCCCCCTCTCTCTCCCCCTCCCACTTCCCCTCCCATGACCTCTCCCACTTCTACCGGTTTGCTGAGTTTCCACTGTACTGGCATTTGCAACTGAGAGTAGTAGATCATCATCAGGGCCACTAGACTCCGAGTCTGAGCTTGAATCGGAGCTGCTAGTACTGTTCTCAGGCTTTAAGTCACTATTAGTAGCTAGTGCCCCCTTCGTCCTCCAATCTGCCAGAGCTTCCATGAGAGAAGGCCCTTGTAAACCCTTGATTGATATCTCCCCATCTGAAGATCCATCAATTGGTAGAGATATGCCTAGGCACCGAAAGCTTTGTATAACCACCCCTCGTTTCTGTTGACAAAATACTTCCCATGCCTGCGCAACACAGCGAGTCATCATAACCCGCATCTCCCCAACAGCACTACTGCCAGCAATATCTTCAGTATCCATGGCTGAGTCTTGACGTTGAAATTCCTTATCAATCTCGTCCTTGAGTAAGTCTTTGAATGGTCTATTGATAGAAACATCAAGGGGTTGAACAAGACCTGTACAGCCACCTGGAACTAATGAAAGGGTAATGTCATGTGCTTTTAAAAGCTTTTTGACAGAAGCTGTTTTATGGCAACGAAGAAGATCCATAATTAGCAGTGTAGGCTGCCCTCCCAAGACTGGCACAAGGAGTTTTTGAAGCCAAAATTGAATAATGTCAGTATTTGCATATGCCTTCTTTCTGAACTGAACAACAACACGAGGATCATATCTTGAGGTCTCCCGTTTTCTTACAGCACTTGTACTCTCAGCAACACCACGAAAGATCAAGAGAGGCTTAACACGAGGCTTTCCGTCTGCAAAAACTGTAAGTTGAATTGTTGCCTGCCGCTTCCCCCACCCAGATTTTTGGCTCTTTACCCATACAGTTTTGCTTCCTTTAAACTCATATGATTTGCCCTCCAAGTATTCCCAAGGCAAGGGTGTTTGATCCATGTTCACGATATTGGAAATTGAATATCGTCCAACTCTCTGCATAACATCGGTAGTGCCATCTCGTAGTTGTGAATTCCGGCGATTGAAGCATAAAAAGTTGGTAATAAGTTCATGGTATTCCTCAGGTGTTTGTTGGGCTTTGTTGGTTATTGCACGGAGGGTAATTTCGTTACGAGCTAAAAATCGCCGGAACCAGCCTTGAGAAAATCGAAATTGGACCGATGAATCAGGATAAATCTCACTAAATAGCTGTTTTGAAGTTCGCTCAAACCACCGGTAACGTACAACGCGGCCAATTTGTCGTCTTGCTGTAAAGGCGGTAACAAGTGCTTTCTCAAGTTCTTTCCATCGCGGAATGTTTTGTCGTATTCGCCGGGATTTTCCATGTGCTTTTAAAAGTAGCTCTTCATTCTATCTAATATTAGCTTTAAGTAAATAGGTAGTATATAGTAAGAAAGGATATAAACCTTTCTCCATTTTGATATTGTAGCTGCATTTTTCAATCTGAACCTCTGCCGAATCTCTTCCAATGTAGGTTTTCTAACTCTACCTTTACCATTATCAACTTGTGTATGGCGTGCCCAAGAGAGTACACCAAGCTTGAACTCAACAGTTCTACTCCGTTTGCTTTTAGAAGGTGATGCAGACGGTACAGGGACCCAACGTGGCCTTGCTGCAATAGGTTGTCTATGTGGTCCAGGGCGTTTTTTTAGTGCATTCAATCGATTCTTTTGTAAGGAGGTTTGTGAGAGCTTAGCTGCCAACTCATTAACTTGTGTTTCAATAACTTGTGGGTTATTAAGAATAGAAGAAATCATGATGCTCCAGTATAGGTACCTATGGTATAATGATGATTTCATTAACACTCCACAACGTTTATTTACTCCCCTGATCCCGTCTCCTACTTCTGTGCTCAGATCCATCGTGGTGTTGAGGTTAGCATCGCGGTAATTCGGGAATCATTATGCGCCCGTGCGTGATACACGCGCACTGGCGCTGAAAGGTTTGCCAAGACCGAACTAGCGCGCGTTTGATTTCTTGCTCTTATGTGAGTTAATACGGTACGTTGCTACTGAAGCGTCTTGGCATAGGTGTTATGTAATCAATCTTTGGTTTGATGTCTTAATTATGTATATAACACAACTTCAATTAAGTAATACATCAACAAGCCCCTAAGTACCTACTAGTACTAGACGGAAAAATAAGTATTTGGACAGGAGATAAATGCATATTTATGCGCCATGCAGTATTCGGCAGAAACTAGCATATTTTCGTATGCTTGGCTGGTGATAGCCATAAGACAGTCCCAATTTCGTGATAGGGTGTCCAAATTCATTATGTAAGAAAGTATTTGGACAGCTGACGTGATGAAATTTGGACAGCTGACATAATGAATTTGGACTTTTACACCCTATTCTTACTGCCAAGCATACGAAAATATGCTAGTTTCCGCCAAATACCGCATAGCGCATAATATGCATTATCCCCTGTCCAAATACTTATTTTTCTGTCTAGTAGCAGCGCCTGGTTCGAGGCTAGGTGTGCACGTGGCGATGATTTCCAGCCTCATGCTTATGTAATGACTTTCGACTGGTAGTGGCACTCTACTGGTAGTCTCGGCGCCCAATCCTCTTACAGCAACGATGTGTTTGTACTTATACTACATTCTGGTGAGGGGCAACAGCTATTTTTATAGTTTGCTGAGCAGTTCGTTTCGGACAGAATTTAGGTCCACTTCTGTTAATTTTGCCGCTTACTGAACAACGCCCAGTCCTGAACCGCCCCCATCGAATTCAGAAACAACTCAAACGATCAAAACACCCAAAGAGACAAACAAAAAAAACAATCAGGATGAGCACTTTCCACCAGGATGGGTCGTATGAGTGCAAGGCTCTGGGCATAAAAATCATTTCTGGTCAGATGGCAGAGAAGGGGATATGGAACAAGGCATTGACAAAGGACTGGATTCAGAATGCATGGCAGATCATTGTGCATCTGAACGCCAAGCTGGAAGAGGAAGCTGCCGGAATTAGCGGTAATGGAAAGGAGAGTGATGGAGATCACAACAAATGTGAAGGAGTGAAGCAGAAGTCAGAGAATCAGTTGTCCAGCAAGGACGAAGAGGCTGAGCGGCACAAGACAATTGTTCGGCAGAGGCTGGAGCTAGACCTCCTCAAGCAGAATATGGGGAGGACCAAGATGATATTTGAAGAAGAGAAGAAGAGACTAGAAGGAGAGCGAGACGAGTTGAAAATGAAGCTGGAGGAGGAAAAGAAGAGGATCGATGATATGAATAGAGGGCAAGATGGGTGCCATTGTCGAGATGATATTAAATCAATTGTGGAGGATAATCAGAGGAAATTGGGTGATGTAAAAGCTGCATTAGACAGTGCTGTAGGCAATTTTGAGAAGGGCAGTCACTTTTTCAAGAAGGTGGTGGAGGAGGCTGTGGAGAAGTTGAATACAATAGGGGAGTCAATGGGCGGCATGGTGGATAAAGGAGGAAATGGAGCTGGGAGTGCCATTGACTATCGCTATGGACCTGGGTTGCGGTATGTAGGATATGTTCGGAGAAGGGCGGTGGATATGCTACCTCCGGCGCAGAAGAAAGAGTTGAGCAGTCAATTGGTGGAGGTATACAACACTTTGCTGACTTTGGCGAAGGATGGGGAATATTCAAATACGCCAGCGCATCATATGGTTGTCGACGTGTTGCAGAGATATGGGCTAGTAGTCGAGTGTGGAATGGGGTTCGGTTCATTTGCCGAGAGGCTGAATTTACAGGAAACTGAGATTCTGAAGTATAGGAGGTTAGAAGAGGTGTCGGCATTGGTATCAGAAAGGGGCTATGGATGGTTGGGGTTTTCTCATCTTCACAGTTTGATCATGATTTGTGCTTACTTGGGTACTGAGCTCGACGGAGAAATCGTGAGGTGGTAGACTTTTTTCTCTCTCCTTTTTTGTGAAAAATAAATATTTTCGTTTCATTCCATTTTATTTCTCTTCTCATGGTTCGAGATGAATACAGAGCTTCAAATTTATTCCCTCTTTATTCCAAAATCGTGGTATTATATATATATTCTTAAAGATGGTAGGGTTGCACACAATGTTCGCTACCTTATATCCACTTGCCTCGTGAGGGAATTGATTATTGTACGAGCCCCACCCTATGAACCAAACTACAACACACGTGATGTATAAACTGCATTTGAACGCCCCTATATTTGTTATGAATTTTCAAAGTAAGATGGGTGAGGGAATAAATACAGGGATTAGAGAGAAGAGGAGCCGTGGAGGTTTGAAGCTGTTCTGCCCACTCACGAACATCGTACTGTAAATTTAGGTAACGTTATAAGGCATATCTGAAACATTATAGCCAATGAGCTGTGATGGCTTGTGCTACTCAACAAAAGAGGAATCCAAATAAATTCAGCTGTTTCCAAACAGGAAAAACACGGAGCTTTGCATCCCCTCTCAGAAGTGGTTAGAAATTATTTTTTTTCCCCTCTGAGTTAGTGATATATGTATGCTGGTGGAACTGGTTGCTGAGAGCATCAAGCTGCTAACGAATTTGCAATTTGTCCAGAATTTTTGAAGCTGTATGAACAGAAAATATTGACCCAGGAATTCTGTGGTTGTACAGTACTTGCGTTTTCCGTGTGGCGACAAAAGGAGTCCTCCTGTCTCCGGCAGGATTTTCGTATTTGAATACCGTAATTTTGTTAGAAATCTGAGCTTCATATACATGTGGTGAGGGTATCACTTGATATCGCCAGATCTGAGTGGGTGTGAGGTACTGTGGGGAAGCTGATGTTGCACCGGAATAGGCCAAGCCTTGTGATACCGGGTTGTCGCTCTGGCATAAAGAATGGATCTCTCTATGGCTTCTTTGATTGTTCTTCTTTGATTGTTCTTCTTTGACATAGAATCTTTCTTTGTGATTCGAGTTATTACTTTCTTTGCTTCCTTTGTTGACATGTAGATTGAAGTAGCATGTTTGTTCTGTAATTACATAGGAAGGCAAGCAATCCTTTCGGCACTCTTGCAATACTACACTTCGCACCCACGGTTCGCATTCGCTATTCAACATGTGAAGACAAGCCTTGTGTGTGCATTCCGCCAGTTCTCAACTTTCCGGTCACTCTGAGGATAGTAGACCCTATCGCTCTCCTCTCACAGTACTTATCTCACCTCCAACACCAGTAGACTTTTCAACGCAGCAGTGTGTGGCTTACGAAGATGCAGGATGCAGCAGTGCGACTGGTGGGACAACAATTGGTCAGACATTCATTACGGCTAAAGCGAGGCAGCAGCAACGCAGCCTTTCAAGTTCCAACTCCATCTCCGAGATACACCGTATCCTACCAGCAGTTTGCACGACTATAAATAGCTCCCTCAACTGCAAATCAACAAGAACAGAATCAGCCAGCATGAGTGAACGAAAGCAACCAAATAACTTCCGCAAGAAATTTGCAGATTTGCGCCAATCTCTTGGGTCGCACAAACCAGGCCAGCCTGCAACAGCGCTGGCCCCCCCAAATGATCAACTAGCTGGGAGACCAAAGTCCCCTTTCCGATTGCCTTGGCGCAGCAAAAGCGCGACCTCTTCCACCCCGGGGGAGGCTTCATCTACCATACCTGCTGTCGCATCAACACCCCCAGGACTCTCCGGAGGTGGCCCAAGTGCTGGAGCTGCAGTTCCGACTCTACCTGTAGCTGCACCGACGCTCCCGACACCCCCGGCACCGCCGGCACCCCCGGCATCCTCAGGTAATGGTCCAGGTACTGCAGCTCGGACAGCACTTGCTGCTGCATCGACACCCCTGCCATACTCCGGAGGTAGCCCAATTGCTGGAGCTGCAGTCCCTACCGTAGGTGCAGCCGCACCGGCACCCCCAGCACCGTCAGCACTCCCGGCATCCTCAGGAGGTGCCTCAAATCCCAGAGCTGCGGACCTGACCGTAGCTACAGCCGTCCCGGCACCCCCGGCACCCTCAGCAGATTGCTCAGAAGTAGGAGCCGCAGTTCCGACCAAGTCTGCACTGCTATGGCAAAGGTCGCTTGACATCGCCCAGAAAAAGCTCTCAGAAAATGGATTACCACCTCTCAACCTCAATGGACACATCTATCAACCAGCCAGTGTGATTGTTCAGTTGACCATAGATGACTTGCAGACCACTATTGATGCTCAGCAGAAAGGCAAATCTGTGGCCATTCAGCGGTTGCAAGAAATCTTGAGAACCTTTGATAAATATGCAAAGATCGTGGATACAGCAATACAGCATAGCCCGGAGGTTACTGCCCTGGTTTGGGCGGGTGTGAGAGGATTATTGCAGGTTCGTAATGTCGGAATAATATTCTTTATTACCGCAGCTGACTGACCGCTGGTATAGGTTGCCTTGAATCATACGGAGATCACAGAGAGCCTTGAACAAGTTACTGCCACAATTGTTGAAAAGGTTGCACTCTGCGATTTTTATGCCAGTGTATATGCGGAAACACCGAAGATTACTATGTCGTCTGCAACAACAGCAAACCGGCTTCAACAAACGCTGGATTCCTCCTTGCCAGAGCTTTATGCTGCTGTTCTGGTTTTCTCTGTGAAGGCATGCCAGTATTTTGACCCTTCAACAAATAGGATCACAAAACTAGCATACATGTTGAAGCCATTTGCTCTTGAGTTTCAGCCTTTTATTGAGGACATCTCGGATCAAGAAAGACGAGTTCGGGAATGCGCAGATGTGGCTACCATGAAAAGGATCATGGACCACTCTGGAATGCTTAAGCAGATAAAGGGTTTTCTCAAAGACATTGAATTAAAAGTGGCGCCGCTAATCACGAAGCTGAACGAGAGCTTCAATAAATTGGAACGTCGAAGGGTTGGAGAACTCCTACAAATGCTATCCCCTCTAAAGTCTCCAGAGCAACATCAGGATGTGCAGTCTCGTCGAGTTGCTGGCACAGGTACCTGGCTTCTAAAACATGACCGTTTTTGCTTGTGGTATGATAGCACCGCGCAAGATGCAAGTGAGCATATTCTGTGCTGTTATGGTGCCCCTGGTGCCGGGAAAACAATGATAACGTATGTTAAATCTTTTATTAAAATAGAAATAGGGCATGGGTTGCTAATGCTAATTTGCACCTATGTAGTTCCATTGTCATTGATGAGCTTCTATCCCAATTCCCTCAACGAGATAGAGTAGGCATTGCGTACGTCTATTGCGACTATAGAGACCAAGCAAGACAAACGGTAGTGAATATTCTGGGCAGCCTTCTCCAGCAGTTTTTAACTGTTATATCCCGGGTACCAGATACAGTAACAGACTTACTGGAAGATATCCAACGGCAGCAGAAGAGAGTGGAGATTATGGATATTTCCAAACTGTTAGAGATTACATTACCCCAGTTTGACCATAGCTTTGTCTGCATAGATGCTTTGGATGAACTAGAACCCCAGATTCAGAAAAGACTCCTCGAGATGCTTCGCAGAGAATTTCATACTGCACGGATATTCCTTACTGGAAGACCTCATATACAATCAATGGTCAACACATGTCTAGTTCGCGATGCCAATCAGCAATACACAATTGAGGTTGTTGCCAACTCAGATGACATCAGAACATACGTTGAGCATGCAATTGCACAGGATACACACCCAGAAGCTATGAATGACCAACTGAAATCCGATATTCTGACTACAATTACAGAAAAATCACAAGGGATGTTCCTGCTTCCTGCATTACATATCAGTATGGTACTTCGCCAGCAGACAATCAGAAGGAGACGGAAGGCACTCAAACAATTGCCGGCAGACCTTAATGAGGCTTTAGCACGCATGATTGATAGAATCAAGTCATCGCCCAGTGCCGAACTGGGTATGCAAGTACTAATGTGGCTACATCTTGCCTACCGACCACTGCAGCTAGTCGAACTCAGCCATGCACTTGCCGTGGAGCCACACGATACCAAATTAGATAATGACAATATTCCTTCGCAGACAGCATTACTGGAATGCTGTCTGGGTCTAGTCATCCTGGATGAGGAGACAATGACAGTTCGGTTTGTGCACTATTCAGTGGAGGAATATTTCAAGCAAAATGCTAGAAAATATTTCCCTGGCAGATATAGCACTGCAGCGGAGACATGTTTGACATACCTTAACTTTAATGAACTAGCTGAACCTTGTACCTCTATCGACTATTTGAAGCAACAAATGAGAGATTTTCCCTTCTTAGAATATGCAGCCCGTTATTGGGGCCACTATGTACGTTATGAGCAATGCAATGATTCTATTAGGAATCTTGCCTTCAAGGTACTTCGGCACCACAGCAAGGAGCCCCATTGTGCTTTACAGGTATTGTTCCACAAATATTTACACTATAAATATTGGTGGGACGGTGAATATACCAAGCTATTCTCTGGCATACATGCAGCCGCTCACTTCGGATTGGAGCAGTACATGTCTGCTTTAGTGAGTGCACCTGAGAACTGGAATTCAAGAGACGAATATCATTGCACACCACTGATATATGCAGTTATGGGAGGGCATGAGGCCATTGTGCGGCTGCTTATCGAGCGTGAAGATGTGGATATTAACTCGAAGGACTTTATTGGCCAGACGGCATTGTTATTGTCAGTTGGGAAAGGGCATGAGGCCATTGTGCGGCTGCTTATCGAGCGTGAAGATGTGGATATTAACTCGAAGGACTTTATTGGTCAGACGGCATTGTTATGGTCAGCTGAAAAAGGGCATGAGGCCATTGTGCGGCTGCTTATCGAGCGTGAAGATGTGGATATTAACTCGAAGGACTGTATTGGCCAGACGGCATTGTTATTGTCAGTTGGGAAAGGGCATGAGGCCATTGTGCGGCTGCTTATCGAGCGTGAAGATGTGGATATTAACTCGAAGGACAATTATGGCCGGACGGCATTGTTATTGTCAGCTGAAAAAGGGCATGAGGCCATTGTGCGGCTGCTTATCGAGCGTGAAGATGTGGATATTAACTCGAAGGGCATTTTTGGTGGGACGGCATTGTTATTGTCAGCTGAAAAAGGGCATGAGGCCATTGTGCGGCTGCTTATCGAGCGTGAAGATGTGGATGTTAACTCAAAAGACGAAGATGGCCGGACGGCATTGTCATGCTCAGCTGAAAAGGGGCATGAGGCCATTGTGCGGCTGCTTATCGAGCGTGAAGATGTGGACGTTAACTTGAAGGACAATTCTGGCTGGACGGCATTGTTATGGTCAGCTATAAATGGGCATGAGGCCATTGTGCGGCTGCTTATTGAGCATGAAGATGTGGACGCTAACTTGAAGGACAAGTATGGCCGGACACCATTGTCATGGCTAGCTGAAAGAGGAGATGCAGCCACTGCTCGGCTGCTTGTTAAACGCCAGGATGTGGACCTCAATTCGAAGGACAAACGTTTCGGCCGGACACTATTGTCATTCGCAGCAGGACATATACGAGAGGCTAGTGCTAGCGATATTGTGCAGCTGCTTCTAGAACACGAGGATGTAGAAGTCAACTCGAAGGATAATGATGGCCTGACGCCATTGTTATGGGCAACTAGATGGGGATATGAGGCAACTGTGAAGTTGCTGACTCAGCATAGTGATGTGGACGTCAATTCAAAGGAGAAACATTTTAGCCGGACGCCATTGTCATGGGCAGCTGAACGCGGGCATGAGGCTGTTGTGCAGCTGCTTCTTGGGTGTGAGAATGTGGACATCAACTCAAAGGACAATTTTGGCTGTACAGCGTTGTCAAGGGCAGCTATAAAAGGGCATGGGGCCATTGTTCGGCTGCTTGTTGAGCATGAGGATGTGGATGTTAACTCGAAGGACAATCATGGCCGGACACCATTGTCATTGGCAGCTGAATGCGGGCATGAGGCTGTTGTGCAGCTGCTTCTTGGGTGTGAGAATGTGGACATCAACTCAAGGGACACTTTTGGCTGGACAGCGTTGTCAAGAGCTGCTATAGAAGGGCATGGGACCATTGTTCGGCTACTTGTTGAGCGTGAGGATCTGGACATCAACTCAAAAGACGGTCATGGCTGGACTGCATTGTCAATCGCAGTTCAGTTTGGGCACATGGCAATTGTGCGGTCGCTTGTTGAGCACGAGTATCTGCATATTAACTCAAAAGACAATTGTGGCTACACGGCATTGTCAAGAGCAGCTGAATGTGGTCATGACGCCATTGTGCGACTGCTTGTAGAACGCGAGGATGTGGACCTGAACTCACAGGACAATTCAGGCATGACGGCGTTGGCAAGAGCCGCTCAAAGAGGGCATGAGGCCATTGTGCAGCTGTTTGTAGAGCACAAGGACCTGAATACCGACTTACAGGACGATTTTGGTTATACAGCATTGTCATGGGCAACTATCCGTGAAGCCATTGTAGAGCTGTCACACCAGTACTCACTAAATGTATAAGATGATCTTCCTTTAATTCTAGAGTTACCTGAGGTGGAGGGGATTTGGAGCAGTCTCGGGATTCGGAGTAGGAGTAGGATTTCCGGTTTTCCTGCCTTGTACCTTTTTTTCGGTTTCTGATTTTCCCTTGAGATTTACTTTCTCCTATCTGTTGTTAAGTAGAAGTTACTGAAGCCTTTTAAAAGAAATATATATGTCATTACTTTGTCCCCTGTCCTGGCGACTATTTCCTATGACCGGATTAGTCATAACGGAGATAATAGGAATGGAAAGCGAAATAAGTAAAAAAGGTCTCGACTGGCCTTTACATCAAGCAGAAGAACTAGTTCCTGCCGTCATCCTCCCGCCTCTCTCATCAAATCCACCAATGGGTCCGGCTCATCCTCTTTCCCTGCCGGTGGGTCTCTTATGTTCTCGTGCCCAGACTATTATTTTCGGCCTTCACGGCCGTACGGTTTCTTGTTGCTTCTGTCCCCCAGGCCATCTCCTCTCCCACACCTCGCATCTATCCCAAATATGCTCTGCCGTTTCCTTTGCCTTCCTGCACCACCGGCATTCCGGACCGTCTGCCTTTCCTATCTTGAACCTCCACGCCCTCAATCCTTTTCCACCCAGAAAGCCCCCGCAGGGTGCCTGTCAGTATACCCAGCCTCCGGATGGACCTGTAGCTCAGGTCTAGCCGTTTCTCTCATCCACCCGTCGCCTCTTCGCCTCCATCCTCATTCCTGCCTCTGTCACTACTTTATCTCGACGGGAGCTAAGTCCCCAGCCCGCAGTCTTGTGACTCATGTCCGTCTCTGCATTGCCTTTCAATCGCTTGTGCCCCTTGACCCACATCACCGCTACAGCCATCAGTCCCCTACCTACTCTCTTCTCCCAGGCTGCCCCACATGCGTTGCTCACCCCATACAGTGAGGGTCTTTCCGCCGCGACCTTTGTTAGCCTTTCGATCGCCACTTGTGAGTCCGACAAAATCAATATCTTCTCTCCTTCGCTCTCCAAGACCTTCCCCGCCGCTACGATTTCTGCGACATCAAGCGTGGCCGTTGTCTCTAGATTTCCCTACTTACTGTAGGTACAACTTTTTTTTTTTTTGATCATGTAGCCCGCATACAGGCTAAGCCAATGGCAGGGAATCTCTAGGTATAACAGTCGCTATTTCTCTGTTTGCCAATATCCGGCATCCGCTTTCTTTTCCAGTCTGCCGCCGCCGTCGTCATCCTTAATCTTCCGCCTCCGCTATTTTCCGTTCCCACTCATTTTCCATTGCTGACGATGACAGAGTTGAGAGTACTGCCAGTGGTAGCCTCTCTTTCCATTTCAGCTGTCCCCTCAAATCTATTGTGCCCTCTTCTGTACGAATTTCTTCCTCGAAGCTTAGGGCTCCCCCTTCTGCTCGACTTGAGAATTTGACTTGATCTGGTTTTCTATTCAGGAATAGGAATTAGGAGCTGGTGACCAGGGCGAGATGGAATAGGATGTATGAGCAGTACGTGCAACGAAATATTAGGGTTATTCAGAGTGGACTTGATCGCCTGTCTATCGCCATATTTTCCCAATAAAATCCCGGGTTAAAAGAAAAAGGTGGACCCCCCACACAAACGAATTATCGAGGAAACCCACCTTCACGTTGCTTTTATCGCACGATATTATCTAGTTAAATTGTCCAAATATTTCGTCTCATTATCCCAAAATACATGTTAAAATGTGGACTTACCTAGAAAATTGAATCATCGCTATCGCTTTTCGATTCAATTGTTATTGTAACATCGGGGTAACTAGGAATGGTACTTACCACTGTGCTTGGCGTACTGGGGGCGATTACAATGTAGGATGTATGTATGACCTTTGTAGCAATATCAACGTTCGCTAGGAAGCGAGCTGCTTCATCAAACAGCCTTTGTTGAGATCCCACCTCCGCCCATGCCCTCTCAGCCTCTCCAATCCTCAACAAATCTCGTATTGCCTCTCAAGTCAACCACCGTCACCTCTCCCACGTCTAGCTCTCCGACCTGTACCTCTTCCATCTCTACCTGTGCCGCTCCAACCGTCCCTGGAACATCTCCTACCTTCTCCTCTCCGATAGCCCCTTCAGACACCTCCTCAACTCCTCTTGGCGCCGGTAGGTACAGGAGCCGAAATTACTTGTACATCTCAACTTTCCTCTGCAAATATATAGGGTTAACAGCAGCGTAGAATTGACATGAATGATGGCCTATGCAAGCTAGCAGCCTAGGGTGTAATAGGACTGACGGTTACTTACAACGCTGGACGATACGTAAGATGAGCGCCTCAACTCAACAAAAGTATATCCCAGGACTAATGAAGCGCCCAATTCCGCCTATACCATTTCCGCTTCCACCCGCCTCTCCTGTCGCCTTTACACCTCTCCAAACTTCGATTCATTCATCTACATTCGCTTTTCCCATCCTCCGTCACATCTCCGCCTTCCACGCCTTCTACCTCAGCTTCCCACCTTTGTTTTCGGAACCCAGTTCTCGCATCTCCGCCTCTTTCATCATTGGCTTTCCCTCTGTAATTCCCCATGCAGTTGTAATGCACTTTTCTCATTCGTAGATCGACTACTCCCATATGTTTTGTTTTTAGATTTCTCTGTTTTCGATTAGTTTGGATGTTATTGTTATTCCATTTCTTTATACCCGCTGAAGTTATATACCTATGTCATCATTGTTGTGATTGATTGGTGGGTACATGGCGGTTGTCAGCGCACAAGTGGCTCTAGACAGACTAGGTCGATAATATGTGGTCAACGGAGGAAGCCTGACTAAGTTGGGCTGTGAATTCCAACGCGAGAGCTGCTGCTTCCTCTTAAAAAAGAAGCAACCTGTGGCTACGGGTATGCAGGTGCGTGAGTGCATGAGGATTCAGATGAACCAGGTTTATACATACATAAATCTGTTTGGCGGAGGAAAGCCTGGCTGAGTTGGACTACGAATTCTGAAGCAAGAAAGGGAGACTATTTGAAACACCAAGGAACGGAGGTAAACGGGGGCTCTGTGTGGAAAGTGAGCTCGTGCTAATGATAGAGCTTTTCCTTTTTTTCTGTCAATGTTCTTGCATCACATGCAACTACATTCCCACTTTTGGACCTAGGCGCAGCACTGTCAATACATAAGCTAAAAAGATAGGGCCAGGTCACATGTTGGCCATTCTTTTAGTAAGGTGCCAATTGAGGTTGAATTCAGTGCATAAAGGCAGACTAGGGTGGATTACAGAGGGTGTCAGTTGAATTGAGCCCGTAAACGCAGTAGAGGGTAGGTACGCGATTTAAACACCATGGGACTCGAATTCTGCGGCAGAAATGCAGTTGAGAGCATGTATGATAATTGAGTTCAACGGTAGTGCACTCCTTTCATCCTTATTCTGCGTCCTGTGCAGTGCATTCGATACATTGCACCCTCCGTCCAGCAGCTGTCGCAATTCCCCTTCTCTATAATAGAGAATAATATGAGGACAATAAGAAATTAAAAGCGAGTTACCCCGGCTCCAACTCGCAATGGATGCTCGCTAGAACCGAAAGTCTAACTCCCAAATGATCATCGGAGCATTACAGTCCATGTTACTTACTTCTAAGATGCCGGACAACCCTCTTCCCTAGCTCGGGATCGAACTGGAGCCCTTAATTTTATACCTTTCCATGGCGCTTGTTGTTACCTTCAACACTGGAGACAACAGCATTCCACCTCGACCACGCCATAGGTCAGTTCACTTAAATAGAAAAAATCTTGAGCTCTTGAATCCATCCACCCCCTCACCCCCCACTCCTCTACCCCATTTCAATTGCATTCTCCCCCTTCACCCCACTCATCCCCCTCCCCCTCCAGCAGCTGCACCAACATCTCATACACACACCATCTGCAGCAGCCACGGCAGCATCTCACTCCCCCTCCTCCTTCCCCCTTCAATAGCCGCAGTAGCGTCTCACACCACACCCGTTTCACCACCCCTCAACCGCACCCATATCTCAACCGTACACCTCCCCACATCACCTGTTTGACAACCTCTCCGACGGCTCCTCTGACGACCCTCCGAGGGCCCCGCCAACCGCTGCGACCGTTAACAAATTATTCCTTGGTAAGCCGATTACCCTAATGTGCTTTTTTTTTTTTTTTTTGTTGGCTTTGTCTGGCAGTATATCAAATTTTTATACCCAATGAAGTTTCATACCAACAGTATGTTAATTGACGGATACACGGGAACTTGAACTGCGGGCATATGGGGCTTTAAACTTGGGGTACACAGGGGCTGTCCACGGGACCAGGACTATATTATGATTGGCGGAGGAATGCCTGGCTGAACTGGGTTCGAATTCCGAAGCAAGGGATTGTTACCGCCCCCCCCCCCCACACACACACACAAAAACACAAAAAAAAAAAAAACTCTCCAGAAGTTGCGTTTGCTGGCAAAGTTATCGATATACTACAATACTGCGAGAAGGTGATGACCACAAGGTCAGAATAGGTGATAGCGATTTCAGGGTAATGAAAGGATCCAGACCTATGGGGAATAGAACAGGCCTAAAATCTAGTTTGAGAGGATCTAATGGCCAAAATAGATGGAGAAAGTTAATTTTGCAATTTTTTACGTTGGTGTGATGAAAAAAAGACGTTGGGTCATCAGCAACCCATGCTAGGAATTTTTCACCCTCTAGGCTTGACAAATATGTTACAAACATTGTCTTCTAGTGCCCTAATCGACATCGTGTGTAGGTAGTACTATAAATTTCTTGCGAAAGTGTGCAATACCCTGTTTTGCGTTCAATATCCCGGTAGAATAGAATGGCGAATTTGAGCCCCCCCCCCCCAAAAAAAAAAAAAAAAAAAAAAAGAGAAAGAAAGATCTGAAAGTAAAAGGGGCCGCAATAACGTTCTTGCCGGGGGATATCAGGCGATACATAAGTACATGTACTTATGCGTCTTCTTGTTAGCTCATAGTCTCAGCACCGTTTTTTTGCAATAAGGCATATCTAACAGCAGGCCACCTTGGCAATCAGGAGGTGCTAGGGCTTGGGCATGAAAACTTAAGGTTCTGAGTACGCTATTGATTACCTTCCCTCGGCTGCTCGTTGTACCACAAGCTTGCCCGTTAAGCACCACTACGTGAGTTATCATTGATTGCTATTGTCCGCCTCTGACTTCACCACAATGAATTCAAGGTATCTTCAGAAACCCTAAGTCCCAACAATCTACAATATTGACACTTTGGCCCCACAGATTCAGCGTCGATGAAGTGGAGCGTGCATTGGGCAATATCGACACCGAGATTTCCATGATCAGCTTCCTCCAGGACGATGACCTGCCTGACCTCGCCTTCGAGCTATTCAAGCTTGCTCGGCTCGGCAGGAGATTTTTCAGCACTGGCACCTGTCCATCAAGCAACGCAGGATCCAACACCGGAGATACTCCACGAACTCCCTTGCAGCGGGCGCTAGAGATCAGGTATAGGAATCTCGTTCACAATTCTTGTAGTTGTGACTTTTACCCTTCCCTGTATAAAGCCGAAGACCAGCCATTGTTTGAGGCCTTCGACAAGAAGCATGGAAGTGATGAATCTTACTCTCAATCACCGCTGGCTCAATCTTACATTCGCTGCCTGGAGGACATGCTAGACGTGTCTCACAAGCTCGAAAAGTTGCAGTCCGAGTTATGGAGTGACTACTACCAGCTGCGCTACTATTCTGACAGTATGCAAAGTACCATTTGCTCCGTAATGTCGTTTGTGCAGCGTGGATTGTACACTTTACAATTCCCGCACGTTACGCCAGTACCAGATTGGCAAGTATGTGGGGAGGGTACGTTGCGCATGTGGTTGGAGTATCCGACGTTGGCCGAGCAAGGAAGCAGAGGGGCAGCGTTCGCCTTCATGGCGCCTGCGGTTATGGAACGTGCGAAGAAGCTTGTTGCGGAGGGTCTCGGGGAGGAAAAGTGGGAACGCCTGTGTCGCGAGTGGGAGTGGTTGCAAGAATGATGTTAGAAGTGTGCGGGTACTATCACGTTGGAAGGAGGCTGGATTTATTCTACTAGTATCGTCTGTGGGATAATCAAGAGTATGAGCTCTTATAGGCTAAAGATGAACTTGAACTGGAGGTGTATGACTTGGAAAACTTTGAAGTTGAGTGTAACACTTACATGTGAAAAGCTCATGGCCAGCAGCAGTTGTTCAGAGTCCACAGAGTCAGAAGACGGTGATGAAGATAAAATAGATTCCTTAGGTATGTGCAGATATTGAAAAATTGCCAATATGAGATCATCTTCGTTCTTCTAGGGACAAGATACCTTGCAGTAACAGACAAGTATACCAAAGAAATATAGGGTTTGTTAATGAAATAATCCAAATCTCCTGGAAGATAGACTCATACACTACACGAGGATGAGCAGAATAGGTTTGAGTGTTCGGTGGAGAGGGTTCAGGGTAACGTACTTTTCACAACGCACAACAAGGGGTTACCAACGAGTGTGCACTCCATCGATTGGCTGGTGAAACTCAATCCTTGTGTCTATACCAACTGGTCCCATCCAAGTCTGCGCTTTTCTCCGTGCTACTGCGCCCAAGCCCTTCTTGTACATTGCTTAGAACAAGATGCCTATGTGATCGCAAATGCGACTGATGCTCGTTCTGCCTGGAAAGCAATCGAAGATACGTATGGGCGCAGGAATATCACCTCCGATGTCGTTTCACTATTTCATCTAAATCTTCGGAGGGATGACTCCACATCAATGACCGCTCAAATACAAGAATCTGAACTTTGTTGGATATCTCCATTCTTTCTCTCTGATGCTCACATCGCAATTGCTCTTATTACTCCTATGTATAGTGGCCTCCAGCTGCTGGGGCGGATGCTCCACTTGCTGATCGCCATACCTGTGAACGCCCCTAAACGGTGTAGGCAACAGTCTGGCTAGTCCAGACTAGGGCATTCAGAAGACAGCCTGGGCTGGATTGGCCAGACCAAGCTGTCGTAGTCCCCGTAGGAGGTAAGAACCAGTAGATCCGGCGTTGATTAAATGGGGAGTTCCCTCAATGCCGCCGGAGTAATACGGGGAAATCAGGGCTTTCCTCCCCTACAGTAAAGGATGCCATGTTCTAACTTGGGGATTTTGTTGGAGCATGTAGAGTAGTTCTGAGACTGGAAATATCTAGATTTTAGCCCATACAGGTTCGTCTATGACAAATGGGAACTATGTGGGGTCTCGCTGTAATATGGCTTGGCTGCATGAGCTGAACGAATACAGCGATGTGACGGACGCATTGTTGGATGGGTCGACCGATATGAGCATCTTTCATAAGAAAATACGTTTCAAATTCGTACGTTCACTGTACTCATGTCCAAATACGTTTGCTGTAACACATAAAAACAAAATAATAGAATTAAATAAAATTAGAAAGCAAAAAATAAAACAGGTTGCCCTGGTTCCACCAGAATCTAAACATATGGAGCCGGAGCATTAAGAGACAACAGCTCCCTACCGTATGCCCGTACCTAGCCTGTATGCGGAGTTATGTGATTAAAAAAAAGAGAGACAACAGCATTCCACTTCTGCCAAGGTACGGTATAGAGAACTCAACCTCCTGTTGCACTGTCCCGCGTGTCCCCCTCCGACAAACCCCTTTGACAACCTCTCTGACAACCCCGACGCCCCCTTCGCGGCTCTTCCAAACCGCAACGATCTTAATTTCGGACTCCTCCGCCACCTCTCAGTCGCACCTCAACTCGAGTAGTACCTGTCACTGCTCGCTCCAGCTGCCACTTGATTAACCCCGCCCGTAACCCCGCTCGTACCCCACTCCAGCGACCACTCCGACGATCCTGCCAGCAGCTTCTCCACCCCCTCTTGTTCCACTCCCACCATGCCCATCCCACCACCACCTCCAACTGCCCTGCCCACCTTTCCCCCCCCCAGCAGCTGCTACAGGAGCCACGCCAACGGCCCCTTCAAAAGTTTCCTGTTGTAATCATTTAGTGGTACCACTATACAGGGATTAAACTTGCGGGTACATGGGGCTTCAGGCTGGTAGGTTCATAATATGGTTGGCGGAGGAGGCCTTGCTGAGTTGGGCGCGAACTCCAAAGCGAGAGGGAGTGTATCTCTTAAAAGACATGCAATTGGTAGGTACACGGGCTTAAGCACACGTAGTTATGTGTATATAGGTATTCTTCCGGCCACCCGTTCCGGCCACCCGTTCCGGACGTCTCGGCCATGGCTGGTCCGGTGAACTCGGCTTGACCCACTCCAGCGTCCGCTCTCGCCCCCTTCTCTCTTCCTCCTCTTCTACAATCCCACCCACTTCGAGAGCTCAACGTACCTGTCCGCTCCCTTTCAGTCGCCGCTGGTGGGTCCAGCAGATCTGCTCTCAACTATAGCCACTTCGTTTTCTATACTCCGCATTGCTGGCGAGCGAGCAGATGGACTGTTTTCTCCTCCTGCTCTCCCCCCTACCTACACTCAGGCCCATAAACGTCCGTAGATTTCATTTAACAGTCTTTCGATTTGGCAGTTCTTGTAGATTTCTTGCAATTGTGAGTTTGCGTCAATTTCGCGACTGGTTGCGTCTACTGTAGTAATCATGAATAATTTCAGCCTTATCTTATGTATGGCCTGAGAGCTGGGCTGAGACCGCATTGGTGGATGCTTGGCGCATGGTAGAGCTCCGCATCGAGATGTGAGGCGAAGTAAGTAGCTATTTATAGTTGACGATACGAGTATCATAGCATTCAGAGAACAGAATAGATCATCATTACACGCCTTGTCTACTCTCCCACCACCGGCTTAGTGCTCACAATTTCCGACAATTTCTCCGCGAGACTAGATTAATGCGTTGTCCATAGACACGCTGGACTTGATTTTAATTACCCCACTTCCGTTGATTCTGTCGAGCAACCCTGGTCTCCAACCGCGCCCGTCGAATTTGAGTAACAATTGCAGATAATTGAACCATACCATCAAAACATTCATACAGACCAACAAAACAACCAACGAGGATGAGCATTTTCCATGAGGATGGGTCATATGAGTGCGAGGCTTTGGGCATAAAAATCATTTCTGGTCAGATGGCAGAGAAGGGAATATGGAACAAGGCATCAACAAAGGACTGGATTCAGAATGCGTGGCAGATCATTGTGCATCTGAACGCCAAGCTGGAAGAGGAAGCTGCCGGAATTAGTGGTAATGGAAAGGAGAGTGATGAAAATCACAAGAAATGTGAAGGAGTGAAGCAGAGGTCAGAGAATCAGTTGTCCGGCAAGGACAAAGAGGCTGAGCAGCACAAGACAATTGTTCGGCAAAGGCTGGAGCTGGACCTCCTCAAGCAGAATATGGGGAGGACCAAGATGATATTTGAAGAAGAGAAGAAGAGACTAGAAGGAGAGCGAGACGAGTTGAAAATGAAGCTGGAGGAGGAAAGGAGGAGGATTGACGATATGAAGGAAGGGCAAGATTGGTGCCGTTGTCGAGATGACATCAAGGCAATTGTGGAGGATAATCAGAGGAGGTTGGGCGACGTGAAGACTGCGTTAAACAAGGCTATGGGCAATCTTGAGGTGGATATTCACATTTACAAGAACGCAGTGGAGGAAGCGGTGGAGAAGTTGCATGCAATTAGGGAGTCAAT
Organism: Kalaharituber pfeilii; assembly: GCA_015179045.1. Lineage (NCBI taxonomy): Eukaryota > Fungi > Ascomycota > Pezizomycetes > Pezizales > Pezizaceae > Kalaharituber > Kalaharituber pfeilii. Next base: position 545,565 of record WHUZ01000019.1, read on the forward strand.
AGATGGTATTGTGGATAAAGGAGGAAATGGAACTAGGAATACCATTGACTATCGCTATGGACCTGGGCTGCGGTATGTAGGATATGTCAGGAGAAGGATGGTGGACATGCTCCGTCCAACGGAGAAGAAAGAGTTGAGCAGTCAGTTGGTGGAGGTGTACAACACATTACTGACTGCGGCGAAGAATAAGACATACTCAAATTCGCCAGCACATACTATGGTTTTCAACGTGCTGGAAAAGTATGGGCTGGTAGTCGAGTGTGGATATGGGATGGGTGCGAACGTCGACAGGCTTAACTGGCGGGAACCTGAGGTTCTGAAGTATAGGAGGTTGGAAGAGGTGTCGTTGTTGGTGGCAGATAGGAACTGTGGGTGGTTGGGGTTTTCTCATTTGCACAGTTTGATCATGCTTTGTGCTTACTTGGGTACTGAGCTCGATGGAGAAACCGTGAGATGGTAGACTTTTTCTGTTTTTTTTAACTTCATTTCATTCCATTTTATTTCTCTTCTCATGATTTGAGATGAACAGGGAGATCCAAATTTATTTGCTCTATTTCAAAACCGTTGTCTTGCATATATATAGTAGTTAGCCACGGTTGATCCACTTGCTCCGGCACGAGGGGATTGAGCTTTGTTGACTGATAATTAAACCCCCCCCCCCAAAAAAAAAAAAAAAGACACGAATAAGCTGAATATGAATATCTCCATCCTTTATGAAATTTTTCAACTCAATAGAAGTAAGATGAACGGGAGAATTGATTGAGGGAAGACGAGCAATAACGGTTTGAAGAGGGATGCGTAGTGAATTTCTCGTTACAAGCAGCCCACTGATATAAGAAACGTCCCTGCTCTATGGATTTTTGCATGGATAAATAAGAAAGTCTCTTTAAGTACCATGATTTTATTTTTTTCCCTTACATATACAATCTCGAGGTGCTTATAATGAGAGGTTGTATTTTCCGTCATGCGGTGCGGGGATGACAGGGGTGTTTTCAGCGAGAAGGTAGCGGAGTTGTTGAAGTCCTACAAGATATAGCCTGAGGAAAACAACAGTCAACTATTACTCCCGTCTTTACACCTTGTATTGACCCTAGTTATCCTCCTAACCGTCTTCACGTGTACGTAAATATAGCTTCATTTTCTTAAACTTTCTCTCACCATGTGTCTATCTTCGTTCTGGTCAATCACTGGTCATAAGCAACTATCCACCAATTCGAAGCAGTTGCTTATAACGAGAGTTCACTGTATGTACCATATCAGCAGTGATGCTACACTAAAAAAAACAAATCGTTTTGTAATAGGTTTTTACTACTCTCATTATATACATGGTTGTAAAGCATAACGCAGCCAATGGGTTGTGCCTGTTCAAATTCGATAGGAATTATCATTATACTAGCTAAGGCTCCCAAATCACCTCCTGTAGTTGCGCATTATGGTATGTTACCTGAAGTGCTACGGTGAGGCATGCGAGACCTTCCGAAGATCGTATGTGATGTTCCGATTCAATAATGTGCCTAAATTACTTTATCGGCTGGCCGATCCGATGCAGTAATCACGAAGCTGTTCTCGTTCCTACACTATATTTTCGGCCTCCCTATAGCTAGTGTTATTACTTCTTGGCAGCACGTGTTCTCGTACCCAGCCTATGAGACGGTGTGCTGCCAAGAAATAATAGCAATGGCGGAGGCCTAAAATCGGCTGGGTATGTTTAGCTGCACTTTTTTTTTTTTTTTTTTTTTTTTTTTTAAAAAAAAAAAAAAATTTATATTAGCATGCAAGTTGAAATAGTGATTCTATCTATACCAATGCGATAGATATCCACCCGTTAGAAGCTCGGGACATTATCATCCAAGCATGTGAACCAAGTCTTCACTCACAAAGATTTGACGCCCCGGCGTGATAAGCGAGATATTTAAAGGCTGTTGTCATAGAAAACAGTTTGTAATAGGTTAAATAAAACTTATGATTAGTATTAGTTTCCACAGAGTGCATTGCTTTCTTCATAGTTTGAACGCTAAATGGTAACTTGATCGATCATGGATAAGAAGGTAAAGAATATCACTGACGGTTGTGGAAAACGCTTTGTGGATTGCGACAACATGCCTTGGGGCGTAGCAGTGTGGAGGGCCAGAAGGAATGTCAATCTACGGTAAAATAGAATGCTCAACGTTGTAAAATAACATCATCCGGGAACATGTGTTCATTCAAGCCCGCCTGGACACGATTTACATCAATTTTTCTATTTACAAGACACTTCATATTTAATGGTTCTGGGAATCGGCCAGCCAATTCAGCAATTTTGCTGCTGATATTGGTAGATGTCATCACGAATTCTAAAACCACACACAAAGAAGTCAGCGATGGCTCAGAAACGAAACAATGATGGAGGCACCAATTCAAAAAATGGACAAAACGAGTCAGTGCCTCTCTTACCGTCCTTCCTCCAATAGTTCCTCCAACAGCAGCCTCTTGGACAGCCTCTCCCCAAATGGTCAACGCCAAGCCCGCTCTTGTCTTGCCAAGACCTCTTCCACAATGCTCTTCCCGACCCTTCGCCCACTTAACTGTATGCAATTGACTCGCTCTCTGGTTCTCCTAGTTACACCATTCCTCTTTCCTTACTATCCACATTCCCTTCCCATTCTCATAAGTTCTCCTACTATCAATATCACCTCTTTAGTTCGCGTTCTCTCCTTGTCCTCCTGTGCCATCAATCTCGTCTTGATACTAAGGGTATCTAAGCCACCACTTTCCAGTCTTTTGTTCAATCCTCTTATCGTTGCTTTACTTGGTCCTTTGGATATAATAGCCGAAAATGCTGGTGCCACTCCAGAAGAGCTAGCTTTATCAGGAGGCTCCTTTGGCCTGCAATCTTCACGCTTTCGCAACTATCAAATCCATGCAAGAGCTTTACGTCCACAACTTGAATCCTCTCAACACATATTTTGGCCAGAGACCTGTTCCCGAAGATGTTGAAAAGCATCTTACTCTTCTGGATGCTATCTCACTGCCACTCATTGCCCGCCGATCTGATGTTGCCGCAATTGGAATTGTCATTGGTGACCATGCATTCCCTGCTTCATGCTATGCAAAGTGCGCTCTACGCACTAATGCAGAGTAAAAGCAATGGTATCTTTTATTAAAAACCAGCTAATATAAAGGCAGACATGGGATACGAATTGTTACAACTCATTTTGCCTTTTTGCAAAGGAAAGATGTAGCAGGGGTTGAAAACAACTGTAGAAACAGTTAAGAGAAAATGGGTGGAGTAGGCTAGACTCCAACGAACTCACGGTGAAAGTTGAAAACATTCCATCCAAGCTTTCACTCTAATATTTTCAACTTTGTACCACTCACCACGCATACACGAAACATTCAAGTACTCAACTAAGCAGAGAAGTTCCTAGATTTGTTGACCACAATCGAAGCACGGAAGTCATTTCCTGATAATGCTCGCAAATTCCTCCAAGCAATATTAGAATTGGTCCCTCTACAATAGAGAATGACCCTGGACAATTGTTCACATTTTCCACATTGCATCAAGCATTGTAAGTGCCAATTATAATCACGCGATTATTGACAATCAGTTAAGTGCAATAGTTAGCAGAGCACTGGGGCTATTTTCTGATCAGATTTCTAAGGGCAATGCACTTTACCATGGAGCGGAAAAGTCAATGTATTGACCAGACCCTTCAACAGCGAATCAACAGGTTCAGACAATTTTTTTTTTTTTAAAAAAAATATCATTACTCGTGTGCCTGCGGGCTATGACAGGGCGGACAATACTTTATAAGTATCATTATGATCACATCCTGGGCAACCGGCAACACACATAATGAACAAAAACAGCGTGGGGTCTTTACAATGGAAAAAGTATTGTCTCCGCAACCACTTGATATCAATAACTTGCTGACACCGAACCCACAGGTGCCAGATATTCCTTTGCCAATTTCTGTAGAGGTGCCAACAGATCTCACGATTGTGAACTTCTATGTGCAGAGAAACTCGCAGGAGCCATGTGATGCGGTTGCAATCACCGCTCAGCGCTCCAGGCTCAATTCCCCACATTCAATGGACCCGAAACGGTGCCCCCTTATACCTCTATATCTTCACTCTTTTTTTTTTTTTGATCACGTAACCCCGCATACAGGCTACGAGCCTATGGCAGGGATATAGTTACACTCAGGGAGTCCGTCCACTGCGAATGCAGTGTAGTTATGCATATTCGATCTTTACTCCTGCACAGGTACTTTCCTAATAAACCTTGCGTCAAATCGGGGTCTCCAAACAATCATGTCTCCTCTGTCATGAATTCCTCTCAGCACTCAATTCTGGAAACCATACCGGGCCCTCTCATGCCGAACATCGGCAAGCGGAGTTACGTAATGTTCAAAAAAGAAGACACCATACTGGCCCCATTTTCTTAACATCTGAGTGCCATAGAAAGGTACCAACAACGGACACCATCTGGTGCCCCCACATGATTGTATATAGTGCTTGGAGAAACGCGTTGAGCTTGGGTTGGACTCAATAATTCATTTGGTCAGGAATCGCCGGAGGAGTGATTCCGCCGCGTTAAGGTGGCTAAACTATGTGGAATGCTTGGAGAATATTCAGTTTGTACCTAATGCAATCTTAGACGACAGTGATTAGTTGCTCTTAATCTTTGTTTCATGTTTTTCTTAGTAACATTATGTCTCCCTCCTCCCCCTCCCCAAGTGTTTGCCTCTAATCTAGCGTCTTTATTCTTCCAACCGAGTCTGCATAACCCCTCCCCCGTGATATCCCTCAAGTGGCTGAATGGTATTGATGTAGGAAAAACAATATCAGTGAACTTTCGCGCTCATGAGTATCGACCGAATAGGTAGATGTATATTGAGAATACTTCTATAGATGTATATATGTGTTTGTGTGTGGTGCGCTTGTGTGGGAAATACATACTACAGTACAGTACTACCTATAGGAGCCTGTGAGACCTTCCTGACTGAGATGTTGCATGTACTTAATGAAAGTTAGTCTGGTCAGACTAAATGACAGGTCAGGGTATGGGGAATCACAACTTTAATTTCTCTGAGTATATATTTAATCTCATTCATCCCCAGATACCGATATGATATATCACATCGCTGTTTTCACGCAGTACTAAGCGCATGAAATGAGACCTATATTTACATAGCAATTAAGTAACACACTACTCAAGAATCCAACTAACTTACTATTTATGCATTAGTCAGCCGTTCCAATACTCTTTGAACCAGCGAGTAGTTAGTACTCACGCGCACTCTCATATGATATGCGCTTTACCTTTGCCACTCTAAATTTTGAAGTCGCACATTTCTGCCACCTGCATAGCCTGGTTGGCCACCTGCGTTATCTAATCTCAAAAAACTAGCCGGCATCGGAAAGGGAAAAAGAAAAACAAAAAATAAATTGACCAGTAGGTGATTTGAACACCTAGCCTTTCGATGCCAACTTCCTCATACTAACCCGGCGGGCTGAAGACTGAGGCAACTGGAGTCGAACGCGCTACCGTTGCGCCAACCAGCCTATCTTGTTATGTTGTCATTCAGGCAATACGTGGTCTGTAATGCTGTAGTTGACTGTGGCGTCTAAGGATTGTCGCATTTACACGCTGAGGGACTGGACTCTGAGCTTGGGGAACTTGCTCCCGTCTAAGTGGAGAACAGCTTCGGAATCGCTATCACCATCCAGGACGCCTTGTGCATGGGACTTTCATTTCTTTCATGTACTGCTAACGCTCTCCTCGTGAATATGAAATGCTAAATTTGTGTAGTACTGCGGCTACATGTTTCTTTGGGCCCCTTCATTTGCATTCTTGTTAAATGGTTACAAGAGTGATTGGCCAGCTATAGTACATAACTATAGTTTTCACCATTACTTGTGGCCAAGTCGACTTGGGCACCAGTATTGCTACCCTAAATGAGCAAAGTCCATCCCCTCCCCATATGAAACCCAAAATCAACCTCTGCTCTCCTCGCTGCTTCTGCTAATGTCTCGACATACTCGTGCGTTCGGTGTTCCATGTCATACGTCATTCGGCCCCCCTCGACTATCAGCTCTCTGAATACCGGCATCTTTCTCCACCTACTCTTCCTCTCCAACAACTCTTTCAGCGCAAACGTCGAATGCATCATCCCCCATACCTCCGTCTGTACCCTCAGCAGCTCAAGACAACTTGGCAACTCATCAATCAACTGAAAATTACCATTCCCCTTATCCAAAGTCTCGAGCTCTAAGTTTCTCGATTCTGGCTGCATCCCTCGTGTCCCAAAAATCATGCCCAATGGGATCTCAAGTTTGCGAAGCTTCGTGAAGCCCTCCAAAGAGCCCCCAAAAATAGTTGTGAACTGCTTGTGACTCGGACTCATCAAGTGATCCTCTTCAGTAGTGTCGTCTTGCCACTCAGCAAAGTCATTCTCGATGTCTTCGTCGCCAGCAGCCGCAGTTGTAGATGATGGGAAATCGCAAAAATTCCAGACTCGAAGTTCTTCTAAATCGGATGCAAAGCGGCAAAGTAACTTTCCCACATTCGACCCTCGTATTTGGTGATTCTTGCATCTCCAAGTATTCGGCATGACTGCGTAACTGAATCTTTTCAGTTTTATAGGCAATTGAAGCAGCTCTTCCACCACTGACGATGATAAACAGCAACCTTCAAGGTCTATACTTGTCACTCGAGACGTTCTGTACAAACTGGGTGCCACAAATCTAGAGATACGAGAAGGATGCCTTCCCTTTAAACAGGTAGCTCCGACTTCTTGAATGGAAGGCAAAAAGAGTACCGGCAAAATGGATGTGAAGGCTGTCATCGTCTCCCCAGGCAATACAGATCCCTTTACGAACTTGAATGATCTCAGCCAACTCAAGTAAACCGATTGAGGTGGCGGTGGTGCTGGTGGTGGTGATAGTGGTGGTGGAGGTACATAAGTGGGACCCATAGATAGAAACCAAGGAGCAAGAAGAGGTTTCCCAGCTGCCCTTTCTAGTTCAGCGGCCCACTTCTTGTCCTCATCAGGATCATTCTCTGGAATGACGTGCTCCAATGTCCTCAAAGCTGGTAGCCGTTGCAAAAGTGCCCTCATAGACTGTTCAAACATGCTGTTCAATTTCTGCCATGCTTCAATCTTGTGCCAGAGTGGGCACATTCCACATTCATAGAGCTCACGTAGAAGTCCATCTTCGTCATCGAAGGGATGTGGCAGAGATCGATTTTGTGATATTAACTCAGAAGGATCAAAGTAAGATACAAAGTCAAAAAAATCGACGGATAAGTGCTTGACGTGCAGAGCAATATGAGGTGCATTAATCACCAGTCTGAGAAACCTTCGTGCCTCACCCAGGTTCCGAAGGGAGATGCGGTGGAAAAGAACTTCTAGTGCAACACCTCGGTACCTATGAGATACAAGTGAGAAGTTGGAAGAGACCTCAAGGTGTTCACAAATCTCCAAGAGAATCTCGTCCGGCAGAACTGAGAGACAGGCTTTTCGCGGGCTGTGAACATTCCGCACGAGTCGAGCTTCAGTTGTGCTTTGATATACAGCTGGGTCTTTCTGGGCTTCTAAACCCTTGGTGGGTTGGTGGATATAATGCTCCATAAGGTTGGGTTGAAAGTTTGAGTGCTGAAGACCTTTAGAATTGTCTCAGTGACATATGCAGATCTGATGTGAAGTAGAAAGAATAGATTTGATTTGGAGATATTATGGCAAATGGATACGTCTCAGCTGCTTGTAAGATGGAGATGGAAAAAGAGAAAGAGCAATAGATGTGGAACCCTATAAACGACCTCTTGATAAGTGGACAAAGCTTTCGAAATTTAGCAGGAAGTGCTCTCAACTCTAGTAATGGAGTCTCACAATGGCCCAATGCAAACGACCCTCACGTTCAGATGATAACAGCACGTTATTCCCCTTGATGCCTCAGTACTTCCACCGCCCCAAATGGCTGGTCTCCTTGTTGGCACTAGGCTACTTGTGATTGCCGCATTTGGAAATTGAAGTGCCAAGGCTCGGGATAAGGAAGGAGGCCTTTAATGGTGTAACATGCTTTTACTTGCACCAAGATGTACATATATGCATTCAAGTGAGTACGCTATGTAGGTACTAGTCAGCGTGCGGCGAAGTTGTTTGAATTCAAGTACTTACATAGGTAGTCTCATGCCAGTACTTACATGCTCTCGTACCCAGCCTAAGAGACGGTGTGCTGCCAAGAAATAATAGCAAAGATACCTTCTGCTATTATTTTACGGCCAGGCCAAGGTGGTGGCCTAATAGTATGGGTACGAGAGCAGAGTACTGTACTACTGTTACAGGTGACCCTGGCTGTTATGAACCTGTTTATAGTGAAAACCTCGCTATAGTGAAGGGATGGACGAGAATCTGTGTACACAAGTAAAGAAAGTGCCTTTGCTATAGTGAAAACTGGTTATAGTGAAGAAAATTGGTCGGATTCTTGGCCTTCATTAGCAGTAGCCTCGACGCGCTGCGTTGACGACGTCAGTAACATGCACCGACTAGCACAACTGGAATTGGAACAAGATATCAACTTCTTCGAAAAACTTATTCTGCATATTTGATTGCATCCAATTTAAGAAGTACTTTCACGCGTTACTACTCAAGCATGTACCTATTTATGAAATTATAGTAGCTTCGAGTTTCTCTCTCTATTTTTTTCTTCTTGGTGTTCATTACTCGTACGTATGTAACCCTGCTGGATTATGGAGAGGCATGGTGACTTGCGTGAACGAAAACTACTTCGTACTGCACTGGTTACGAGATTAGCATGTGACAATACAAAGAGCAAGGCAACTAATACGACCCACGATCCTAAAGGCGGGAAAGGAAGCCCAACCCACTAAATCAAAGCAAGAAACGAGAACAAAGTCACAGACCATGATCTTCATTAGTGTTGAGTAGCTATGAATAACTTACATGGTCTTTTTTTTTTTTTTAAAAAAATATCAGTGATCGCATGCCGCCCTATGGGCTATGGCGATGGCTTACATGGTCGTTGAGATTCTCCACCTTCTCTTCAATTGGTATTAAGACGCATACGTATGCTCACTAATATCGTTTGGACTCCAAAACTCTGATGGTAGTTCCATGTCCTCTATTGTTAAGAAAATAGTCCACGCAATCCTCTATTCGTTGACATGCGCCTAAAACATAACAAGGCTGGCACCATCATGCTTCTACGAACACCGATATATTGACAGCGGCGACTCGGACTGGAGGGTTCAACCATCACGGAATGGCGTATATAGTGGCAAGCGGTACGTGAATGGCAATTACTTGCTATTGCAGCAAGGAATTCACATTGCTGGAGGCCTTTTTCTTTCTTTCTTTTTTTTGGGGTGTGTGTGTGTGTGTGGGGGGGGGGGGGGGGGGGCTCCTCATACAGGCTACCAGCCTAGCAGGAGCCCATATACTCGGGTCAGGTTATGCAGATTGGCTTACTTACGAGTACAAATACTCTGAGGTTGTAATAATGTCCTAACTGTCGGTCGTAGGTAGTCTCGTAACCAGACGCTGACTAAGCGGACTTTCATGCATGGGTGTTGCTCCGCTTAGCGCTGACTAGGTCGTAGGCACAGACACTAGGGGTTATGCTTTAAATTGAGATTGCACGATATATTTCACAACCTCGCATACAAGCTACAAGCTACGGCAGGGAAGATTTCATATTTAAGGTGTCAGTCAACAGTGTACTATTTACCCCGGGCTCTCTTAACTAGCCCCAATATCATCCATCTGTCGGTTCTGCACGAAGAAGGCACATTAGCAGTAGCTACCTCGTCGCCAGTAGGAAATAGTCCACATCCGGACCGTTTTCTTTTTTTTTTTTTTCTCACATGACCCCGCATGCAGCTGTTCGCCAAGGCAGGGCACATCCGGACCGTGAAGCCCTCATTTATGAGGAACTATAGTTGCACACCCTAAACTACCTTAAATTGCAATCTCATAGGATCGTTCAAATGAACCCATCAGCTAGCTACCCAGCCTACCAATTTTAGTACTATAAATATTTTTCTAATAGTGAATATGGGACAATTGTGATTGATCGTGCATGGAAAACAAGAATTTGGTGTCCAGCCTGGTTATTACCAAGATGTATCATGTGAGCTGGAGTGGGATATTTTAATCTGTCACGCGCCCTGCCATGGCGAGCAGCTTGAAGCGGGGTTACGTAATTAAAAAAAAAAAAAAAAAAAAAAACATCTGTCACGTGGGGTCGGGCCAGAACATGCACATTCGGGCGATATTGCAAGGAACCAGAAATAAGATTCCTTTTCAGTATTCAACACTAGTTCCTCTTTTCTCTCTTTCTATATGCCTTTCTTCTATTGATTGCTCGTTCGATAGAACCCCGTGATATTCACTAGGCCAAAACCGATGCATCAATTCAAGCTATCGCAATAGTCTGGCAATTGGGCTTAAGATGTGGGGCAAACGTGCCTAAGGGGGTGTCCATGCTCACATGCTCAAGCGTTCGAGACTGTCTACATAGTACCCAAACAACAAATCATTCTGATTGGCACATGATCCCTCAGAACAGGTAGGCACCAGATTACAAAATTGAGATGCTAGACCTGGAGGAAATTTAAACCTTAATGGATGCAGATGGATCAATCCCTAAATCAAGCTGCACGAAAATGGGAAGTACTAACCAGATTAGAAATGCACATTAGTCTAAGCACTTCGTACGTATGTATTCCTTGTAGGTCAAGACATTTAGAAGTAGTGCCAGTGACCTCAAGCCAGACGTCATGTAGCGTTGGCAAATACGTATTTACCTTTCCAGCCTTGAGGTACTATGTTCATGCTCATGACAAGCGCCCTAGTCGGAGTGTAATCTCATTTCGGAGAGGATGCTAGCGTGGAAAGGAGCCATGATTATTCTCGTTTCCAAGCCATGATAATACAATGATTGCGGGATTCTGAGGCCAGAAGGTACGCATTCGAGACCCACACAATCTAATTTACGCACCATTAACTGCCGTCCCAACAAGATCAACTGACCATGTCATTAACTCGTCTACCTCCACAAGTGTCGAAGTTTTACCACGTTAAATGAATAAGATGAAGATCTCTCAAGTTCACGAACGGGAGAGGCCTGTCAAAGGGCAGTTTGCATACATCAGTCAGAGAGATCTACCGATACGGTGAGATTGTTGAGATGGAAACGCCTCACGTGTATGCTGCAGGGCAGGTGCGCATAATCAAAGCAAGTACTTGTACTTACTATTGGTAATAGTGCAACTCTCAATATGTGTGGTCAAAGTACTAACTTAACTAGTACATCTTTGTAGAGCAAGTAACTTTCTTTTTTACCCCTAAATATCACGTAACCACGCGTACCGCTATTCGCTATGGCAGGGCAGCTAGTAACCATATGATAGCTCCAGTTGTAGGATGTGCATCTGATAATCTGTAAACTGCATTCAGTAAGAAATTGCAATATACATTATCGATCCGTCCACTGGACTCACTTGGCCGTCCACAGCCGGAATGGCCACCATAGATTAGCTACCCATGTCGATGTCGCTTGGCCTAGAATTTGATTAAGGGTTGCCAAAGAGCTTTAGTCTCGTGACAAAGCTGTGTGAGCCATGGACTACCCGATGAATGATCTAGGATCACTAATTCGCATGCAGAGCACGCACGGCTGGGCCTGGTTGCACGTTGGCAAAGACACAAAGGGAGCGGTCGGCTGCATTGCATAAATTAATCGAGTAATTTCGACTTGCGATTAGTATGATTAAGTTAAAACACAAAACTCCTGTGTGGCATGGTTACGAGACTAATGGAGGCATACGCGTGAGCTTGATAAGCTTCATGCATTTAATACCCACAAGCACAATGCTTATTCTGAGTGCACTGAAGAGGATTAGCGCTCAGCTCTCCTGACCTCGTCCCCAGAACATCGTCAGTTCTCTAGTCTGCTCAAGAAGGATTAGATGGTAGGCAACTCATTGGGCAGCACATGCATTAGCATATGTATATAAGGTGCCTATGGGAAATTCACTTAACCATATTCATAATCATGATGGGATGTAGGTGTAGATGTAACTGTGGGTCCTCGGCTAGTAATCTGGACTAATTCAAGCAGTTAGGAGCACGAGCACACTTACCGTTTCTAAATCCAAATTATGATCCCACCCTGTGTGTAGTGCAGAGGACTCATCAGCGTATCGCTGCTGGTGCAGCGGAACGGTTGAATTACGTTTCTGGGAGCTGAGAATGCCTCACAAAGTTTCGTATCACTAATTCTATATCTCTTGATTTGTAGCTGCTATTACACATTGAAAGCATTGAAGGGGATTGCGTTATGCACCTTGTATCATTACAATTGCCAGCGTGCAGGTTACGCAGTGTTTGCTGGTCCTCTAGTGCAATACCTTTTGTGATAATGCCATATATAGCTGCGGTCCTAGTTGAAGCTCCAGTTCATGTTGTACTGCGTAAGATGTGAAAAGTGCTTTCGAAGAGTATTGCCAGGGCAAGCTTCGCATCCTACATCAGACCAATGAAATATGAACTCAATTGAAGTGCTTCATAGATGAGTAGTAAGGATATGTATTACTGTATGTTTATATGGATTTCTGTGACCTTTGGTACAAATAAACGGCGAGAATAGTCTAGTTTCCCTGCTATAGGTTTGTAGCTTGTATGCGGGGTTATGTGAACCAAGTAAAAAAAAAAAGGGGGCCAGCTGTGGTAAGGCTGCGGAAAAAAATCGAGGATGAGGCCACGGAACGTCACGTACACTAGAAAGAGTGGAATACTGTCGATGATGAGTCAGTCTCGATAGGTTTCTAAATTACTAGTACTTACCATTTATCACATACCAAGCACCTAAGTTCTAGGTTAGTCTAGCCTCGTCCCCAGGCGGTTGTAGAAGCCTGAGATTAGCTAATCGGGTGATCACGTGAGTGCCAAGAACTGTAAATATAATAAACCAATATACAACCATACAACCATTGGTTTATTATATTTACAGTTCTTGGCACTCACGTGATCACCCGATTAGCTAATCTCAGGCTTCTACAACCGCCTGGGGACGAGGCTATAGGTTAGTCGTGGTCAATGTGAAGTCCAAGCAAAGAGTTGCTCTTACACTTGAAAGCAGGCCCAGATACCACCATAGACACCAAGACTGCAGGCCTTTGTATTTCTTTCTCGATTCCTACATAGTTAAGCGCCTGCCGTTTCGAGGGTCTGGGCGCCTGATTGCATCACTCTCCAACCTCCAAGTACGAGAGCACTTAGCCTTCACTCTAATCTTTCTTTCATCTCCATTGAGACTTGCTCCTCAATCTCAACCTTCCGCCCTGCCATAACGAGTAGCGAGAAGCGGGAATACGTGATTAGGAAAAAAAAAAAAAAAAAAGAAAAAGCTCAACTTCTAAGCGTGCGCCCAGCGTTCCCTGCATTGGCATCCGTAGCTGCTGCAGTGTCAATAACGGTTCAACGTCTGGCACAATATGTGAAACCCTGTCGCAGATGCTGTAGCAACCGTTGGTCTTGACATCCACATCATCGATATCGTAATCGCTCATACACCATTTCACCCCAGCAGTGCGAAACTAATCAAGCAGCCGTGATCTACCTCATCTTGAGGCGTGACACCTGTTTCAAGTACCACCACGAATTAGTTTCGATGCTACAGCATGAAGCCTAGGCTCAGAATAAGCAGCGAATGGGCCTCATCTATTTGTTTCGATGTCGCTAACATTTTACTAAAGTACTGCAGTTATTCCTTCGACATGTAAGTACAGTGGAGATGGAAGTCATTGCACCCTAAGATGACTGACTTCTCATCAAGTGCTAGATACGGCGAGGTGTCATACTTCGTCACAGCGGACTTGGTTCACGCCAGCGGGCATTGCAGACTCAACGTCTGTAGGGTTTGGTACATTCAATGGTATTGAGTTTCTGCAACGAACTGTGGTTGACCATCATCTGTACGGTCGGAGGGTCGGTGCAACCAGACTACATCTGTATGCTAATCACTGAGCCTGAGATACTCACAGCCCGTAGTCTGGGATCTTGCACTTGGTAACAGCTCCTGCCGTTGAAAGATGCTTAGGCTCAACTGTTCGTTATCCATAATGACGAAGCTGAAGCTACTGATGGATATGACGCGGATGTCGTCACAAACAGCTGTATCCGCATGTCAACGGTACATTTCGTGTAACATTTGTTGCCGTCAGCACTACGGAGCTGATTCAGAGGCAAGTCTGGATCTCACACCACCTCAATGCCAATGGCTAATCTGGGCATATACCACTGATAATATCCAACAGTTGTACTTCTACTTGGCTATAACACCATAAAACAAACCTTTGCTATATTTACAATCGCAATTGCACATATTTTTTTTTTAATATCCACTTAACCCCGCTTGCAGTCATTCGCCATGGCAGGGCCCCGGCTTAGGGGCCCTCAATGCTCGGAGGCAAGCAAAGCAAAAACTATTTACACAGACTACATGGTCCTTGACCCTCTCCTCTCTCCTTTCCTCCCACACTGTATACCTTTATGGAGGAGAGCAGTTGCTCAAGGATAACCACCTCTTCCCATTGCTTCACACCTGAAGGTCAGATGTGCTGCTGTCTGCCTCTCTCTCACATCTGCATTCCGCCCCTTCCCTCCTACCCATTCTCACCTCCCACTCTCTTGTCATACCCTTGCCCGTCCTCAGTCTTGTGAAGGTAGTGACTGCTAGTCACCCCCATCCCATGACCTTCCCCCCTCCACCCGCAAGTGCACATAGGGCACAAACCAGTACTGCCAATTAGCTCCTGCTGAACGCTGAGTAGCATTCTAATGCTAGACAAACCCCCTTCGGCTGTTCGTATCAATTCATTCCGATGGCTTAGCGCAAATAGCACCGTATGATGATTGATGTAAGCTAGGTCATATCCTTCTTCCTCGCAGCCTAGAGCATTACTAGGAATTCCATCGCAAAAGCCCATTCATTCATAGAGCCTACACTCTAGGTCGAAGAAAGGTATTTTCAGCTGTAAGCTTAGAAGGAAGAATACAAGTCTAACTTGCTCTCAGCTGAAAACTGTTGCTGCCAATTATGCTCTGATTTGATTACGCTCCCTCAGTTTTTTTTTTGCTTTTTTTTTTATTTCACGTAACCCCGCTTGCAGCTGTTCGCCATGGGAGGGTCCCTGGACCGAAGTTCTTATGGCCCGGAGACAGGCACCTAAAAACAAAACGCTCCCTCAGTTAAGCAAGATCCAGTCCCCAGTCAACGATATCAGATTTGTTTCATTGCTAGTGTATCTGAATTTGGAATACAAACTGGTTACTAGGTCATAATCAGGCTGACTAGGTCTTATTTTATCATCTCCAGGAATCTAAATGCGCTCTCACTAAGGAGATTGCAGATCCTGCAGGCTGTCGTTCGCTCCATCTTCTACCCCAACAAGAATCTCAAGATCTTGTTCAGAAAGTACGAAGATTGCTTCCTATCACTCTTTTTTGGCCTGGTTAGTACCCCTCTTTTTCCTTCTTGATCACTTAACGTCGGAACTACGACAAATGTGGGTTCCTGTATTGTTAGAAAAGGATTTACTAAACCTACTGGGTCCTGCATGCCTAGTGATATCCTTCAACTGCCGTTCGTCTATTCGGTTGGCTATCTCGAATGAGCGAGAATTGAATGCGACATTCTTCGGTAACTGCATGACATAGTGCACACACAGTAAAACTGACTCGCATAGCAGTTATCGTGCCGTTTCCGAGATGCAGCTAGCAAGCTCCGCTGCGACTGCCAACAGCTAATTATTCCTCAATTATATTGCCTAAACGTGCTTTGAGTAAGGAGAATCAAATCGGAACAAGCCTGGTCTAGTTTGAGATTAGGGTTCAGGCAGTCCTAGGCCAAAAAGCGTCTTTGGTCTCTCTGTTAAGCTTTCGCTCCAGGCTCGAACGGCTTTCGTCTCGCGTTGGGGTCACAGACCTAATTGCCTGGCCATCATAGTAGGGAACAGTCAAATCCATACCAATGCAGGTTCATTGCCAAATGTTATTCCTTATTGGAAATGGAACCTCCAAGTTGAAATCGCGGACAGATCTGGTACTTCCTCTGATACTCACCTCAAAGACAAATATCGCACTTCTAACCCGACAACCTTCGATTTAGTATTGACATAGCCTTATGTGTCTCCGTGCCAGGCCACCTATGGGATCTAAAGCCCCTTCTCCAAAGGGATATGGTTCTCCTTCTGCTCCACGTGGACATCAGCCCATGTGTGCTAATGCAATGTTGCAATGGCTTGTGGATCAAAGCTTAAACACGATCCATGTCTCTGCGCTTTCTTCCATACTAGTACCAAGACAAGGTGACGAATGCGAATCCCGAAATCCCCCTCGGCGTGGGAAAAACTTTAAGGCACAATCCTGCATGGTGCAATTCCGAATTCGTACGATGTTGTATGCGCGAAGCGATAGCACTTGATCTAATACCTCTGTCGAGCTACACATGTGGGGCTACAACTCCAATATAGGGACGCAATGACAGCCAAATGGTTTCTTTTGCATACATCTGATGGAGTTAAGGATAACTACTTTTCCAAGTATAGATTGACATCCAAAAATTGCTGATTTACACTATCATATTATGAAGGTCAATCCTAATTTCGAACACCTAATCTGAGCCATTATAGATATGCAGGCGCGGCAACTAATACGTAGGTTTATGAACCTCGCAGGCTGTTCAGGTTACTGTGTATGTAGCGGGCGTATCAGTGCCCGGTCCAGTCCTGTCGTAGGCAGCAGAGATAGCCGCCGCGTTACACCTTCAATTGGTATGCCTCTGCTTCGGCATACATAGAGCAGCTAAATGAACGAACCTAAAGAGCGCTGTAGTATCATGTTCCACATGCGACGAAGCTCAACGGCCAATGAGACTTTTCATTTCAATCATCAGAGTGGCATTCTAAAACGGTGTGCCGCTAGTGCCAGCGTCAACATGAAATGGGTCCAGCGACCATGTGTTGAAGGACTAAGCGTAGGGCTGATTCCAACGGGATATCTAATGAAAATGAGGCAAATGTTATATGGCTCAATGCGCGTGTGCATCCAATCACAATTGATGAGTAAAAACTTTAAGGTTCTGCTCTCATCAGCCATGACGAACAACAAACGGCCGCCGAACACACCTCGAAATGTTTTTAAGCGGAGCAAACTGAGAGCGGTTAACAAGCAGAAACGCATTTTGATGGCACGAAGAGATGGGAAACTAGCAGTATAACTATACCACACCTGTAGCTGCGGTCGAAAACTGCATTTTGACAGATAGTTGTCAGAAAAAAACCAACAATATATATATATATATTGCGAGGATTCCCTTAAATTGGCCTCTGCTTCTCCAATTATTCTTGAACTTCAAGCAACATTCCATCCAACTCGAATCCAATAATCGGTTTGGTTACCACCTCTCTACGATCCTTGGTATTATCAAGACATATCAAGGTTGTTCAAAGATTCCAAGTTGCTTTCCAGGAAGATTCAACAAGCGTAATAAATGCTGTGCCCAGCTAACATTATTGTTTACTATTAGATAAACTTTGAAGTTTGCCTGTGCAGGTGACACACTCCGAGCAGTAATCCTACCGAATTCAAAAGCTGCCTTCAATTTTGTGCCTTTCTGTTGGAAGGAGGAACAGCATTATTACACCGGCCTTGACTTAAATACACACAGTCCTACCTGCTGCCTGCGAATTACCGTCATTCGTCAGACAAGTGGGGAGTATTCAGATTATCTCATCGAAATCAATACCTGCATAGATAGTACCTTTATTCCACGACTGCACTATATTTATCCCAGTGTTCTCTTTTTCTCTATCTCACGAACTCCAATTCCATTTCTTCTATATACCACACCTTTCTTTGTTTCGTCATCACTGCATCTCAGGAGCTATGATTGCAAATGCTCCCATCTCTGGCTTTCTGCCAGGATGTGAATACCCAGATTTCCAACTTGATGATTATTCGAGCATAAGGAATGAGGACATCAACCTTCAGCTTAATGCATCCTATCTGTTTGGGGGCTTTGTTGCAAGGCTCCTTGGCAGAAAAAATGCGCAAACATTATCAGAAATTGCAGTAGAGATGTCCCATTATCGGAAAGACGTCTTCACAGAATGGTGCAGAGCATATTTTAGTGACAATCTACAAACAGAGAGCCTGGAGGAGAGAAGGATCATAGAATTGGCACACGCTCGACTGAATTACGAATTGGATGTAAGCCACTCCAATTCAAGATTCAAGCAGAGATAGGCTGACATTCTACCTGGATATAGTCAGTAGAGCATGGGCTTTGCCAGCTTTTCCAAGTATTTCAACCTATTACCCAGTTATCTCATAACGCAATGGCTGGTGGTATAACGGCACATATTGCAGATGAAGGGGAAGAGTTTGATCTTCCTAAGCACGGAGCCAATGGGAACGTCTATTCGAACGATAGCTCTCACTGGGATGTTGATCCTACCTTGTTGAACTCGTCTGATATTTATGGACGGAATCTATCAGAGATGAATACCCCAGCAACTACAGTGTCCAGCAGTCCCCCCCTCTCTTTCATGCAACCACAATATAGTCCGGACCTCTTTACCTTTCAAGATGATCCCTTGTGTTCAAGTCCCCAGATAGCCCCGTCGAGGCTACTAACGCATGGCTCTTCAACCTCTACATCGCATGCAACGAGGAATCCCGGAATCTGCTATAAAGCAACGGAGATCTGGTTTCCCGAATTTCTTGACAGATGGCTGAAGGAGAATCTCGATTCATCAGAGGAGAGGCTTATTAACTTCATCAATATGAAGCAGTACTCTATTGAAAGAATATTCAAGTCATTACAAGCTATCGATACAACTTCAGTTGATCGCGACAAACCTGCGGCAAACGAGCTCAATCATTTCAGCAGTGTAGATTTCTATACTGCTGCTGTCGAAGTTGCTGTACGTACTTCCATACTGCTTCTATGTGACAGAAAGGCTAATACTTGTTCTAAGTATGAGATTGACAAACGCATCAAGCTCGGCCCTGTTAAACGCAATAAGGGCTTCTCTATAACAGGTATATCGTACGAGGATAGGGTTGAGCTTGTATGCAAATACTTCATTCAGTGCAAAAACAGCTGTGTCCGATTGTGCAAGCCAAGCTTTCTCACAGATGTAGTTGACATGACACCAAAGATGCTTGAGGTATGTCAGCAGAAGGCAATTGTTGGAAGTATCATAATTAATGTGGGGCATTACAGAGGTTCCATACAAATACTCAAGGAAATGAAGCGAAGGCAAACAAACGAAAGGCAGCGGCTGAACGAGCTGGTAGAACAAAGAAATCTACCAGAACAGCTATATTGCCGTTTTCCAAGCTGAGAATGGCGGACTCGATGAGTCCACATAGAGTGTCAAAACGTGTATCGCTGAGGAAATCAACGGGTGCCACCGATGATGATGACTCAGAATATGATGGAGAATATGTGCGGGTTGCGCAAAGTCATGTGGACCCTAAGATGTTGGATTCAACATTGCATCCACAACCCATTCGATTCCACTCTTATCCAATGGCAAATTGAGCCAAAAGAACTACTATGATGATTACGAGTTTTATGCTTTCTTCCCCTGCTCACTACTCGCTCGTTGCACTTTCCTTTCAATGATTCTTTTGGATGCATGCTTAATGCATGGTGCGCAATCAGCAGTGGAATGGCTGAAAGATACCCTATATACCCTTTTTGCACTTGCTTCGAGTTTAGTCCTTTTGAACCAATGTTTGAAGTTTTCAAATACCCTTTCAATTACAGTATAATGAGGAATACCCCGGGTTAATGACCATTTACGGATTTATGGGCGGCAGCTTACATGCTTTTGAATTATTGTTTGCCTTCCTCCTTATTGTGACATTTATTATGACAGACGATGGATGATATATTACATGGATTTTGTGGGGTCCAGAGCCTCGAAGGTTTACTGGCATGGGATGACTGGACGTTTCTGTACTGCACGGGACATGACTTGCAGCTGCGTTTGTGCGAACTGATGTGGCTTTGTCTTGGCCCGGGCGTTTGAGTTGCTTAGGTTTCCCTGCAGCGTATAATTTTGCTTTCTGTTTCATGGCGTTTACTGCGGGTGGATATTTGTTTCACTTTTGCACGATGGCTATCGTTTGTTTTCGGTTTGGGAGTGGAATGTCTGTGACTACCCTCCTTCGCTCTACTCTTGCCTTCTGTTTCTATCCGTGCACCTGTCAGTCACTCGCTTTGAGTTCTTCATTTTCTTTGCCTTTGGAGCATGATGTGTTTTACTCCTACTATCTCCCTTTCCGTTGTAACCTCCTTGCGAGTGCCATTCTCTTGCGGCTTTTCCTACTCTTACTCCTCTCGAATGGTAATGTGTACTAGTTGGTAGGATATGATTGCCTTCTTGAATTTTTCTTCGAACGTTGTTCGATATACACTGCATTGTTATTCTTTTTACACTTACCACTCTCACTATGTATTTCTTTCGCCTTGTGTTTAGGTATGAATAAAGGCATTATCGCGCTACAGCTACACCGACCTAGTACAAAGAAACTCGTCACTTTGCTTGGAATTTTGACGTAGTTGTCGCGCTATAGCCTGTCAAGGCAAGGTTCAGCATTTTGCTCACTAGAGGGCTTTGGCAACATCCCCTGTAATGCTACGCCACACACAGTTGGAAAAAATCTCTGTATGGTGCTATTGGTCAAGAAGAGACCAGTTGTAAAATTTGCTGACTTGCTGACTAATACGTCCAAATCACCTTTGCCTTTTAGATTGACCGGCCCCTTGGGTTAACCATCCCCGTGGGTTGACCTCTCCTGATGTTAACGAATAATCAATCTGAGCAAATTCCGCACCCACAGTATTGCAATAATGAAACAGCTTTACGATATCAGACAACTCAAGTGAACTTCCTGAAAGTGAGTATATTCTACTTTTTGTGCTTTTTTCAATATGAAAAATAATTGACAATGCTGTGATGGTTCTTCAGACACTCAGCTAGTACCAGTCGTACAGCTGAGTCTGTCAACTATGTTAAGATGGCTCGTCCCAGTAAGAAAAGAGGAGCTTGTGTACTTGCTTCAATAGCTGCAGTTACAGTGGAAGCAGATACCACTATTGCACTAAATTTTATTAAATATTATTTTGGCAGTGGCGAAGCATCATGCTCGCAATAATTGTGAGTATAGTATTGACGCTTTATGACCAACTATTCCTCGGAGTCTTAGTTCTATTTCTGATATTACTATTAATCGCTTTTCTTACAAATATCTATGTACTCCCTGTCAAGAAAGTTGTAAATATAGTACAAAAGAGTTCACAAAACATGTACAGTCTACCCTTGCTATACCGGATCCCTAAAATCTGGCACTTTTCGTCCGGTATAGCAAGGTTCCGGTATAGAATAAAATGCTTGGCAGATAGGGGGGGTGATGAAATTTTGTGAATTCAAATAATTACTGAAATAGGAGATGAACAACGTAAATATCAACTTGTTTCACACCCAGCCAAAGACATCAATATGCATCAGTCATGAAATCTAGAAAAATATCGGGCCTTGAGTGTGCTTGAGAAGCATCAAATATGTAAACATTGACTAGAACCAAAATATGCTAAACTTGAAGAAAAGTTAAATGAATTTGGTAAACATCTTTGAGATGAATTGGTAAGATTACTGTACTTTAACTTAACATTGATATCCTAGGTATCTAATTTTTTATTTTAAGCTAACCAGTAGCTGTTTCTACTTAGTCAGGTATTTTGAAATAAAGTGGCAAGTGGTTAGCAATTAATCTTGGAACATGGAACAAGAAGCAACCAAGTGCCCAGTTTCCATTACTCGAACGTAGCAAGTGATGGTAGCAGTAGTAGCAACGGCATTAGCAGAAGCAGTGACAGCAGTGGTGGCAGCCAAGTGTGAAATGGAGTAGTCTAAGATGTATTAGTATTAGTGCGTCCGGTATAGCAAATATTATTTGTATGGAGACAGGGGGTACTTGTCTGGAGGTTTCTATCCGGTCCGGAATTGTTAGGGCATCCGGTATAGCAAGGGCGATTTGTATGGGGAACGGATGTTGCAGCCAGAGGCCATCCGGTATAGCAAGGTTTCCGGTATAGCGAGGTCCGGTATAGCAAGGGTAGACTGTATATAAAAGTTATCGAAAAATTCAGGAGATCATAATCTGTATAGAGCAACTTTCTTTTTCACACTAGTACTAATTCTACAATATTAGCATTCTTGGCATGTAAAATTAGAAGGCTCCCCATACAAAGTTCAAAATTTTCAATCTATAATTTCTCAGTACTCACTAAATATTTTTTAATTCAGACATTGAAGAGTTGTAGAGCAGGCAAAATAGTACATAATTACGGAGTTTAATTTTCAATCAGGTGTGGTTGTATAATGAAATTATACTTCAAGTTTCAGTCCGTAATTTTGGTTGGTGGGGGTCCCTTCTTGACCAACAGCACTATAATTACAGGGGAAACTTCACATCTTTGAGCAATATCTGCAACCATTTGATCAAGGAGGATTGCCTTCAAGCTATAGCCTGTCAAGGTAAGGTTCAGCATTTTGCACAGTAAAGCGCTTTGGCAACATCCCCACGGTAATGCTACGCCACAAACAGTTGGAAAAAATCTCTGTAATTACAGGAAAAACTTCACATCTTTGAGCAATATCTGCAACCATTTGATCAAGGAGGATTGCCTTCAAGCTTTGTATAGAGTTAATATCTACAGTGTGTAGGCAAAAGTCCTCCTTCGGGACCATGCAGTATAAGGAAAAGCGATTTACCAAGCCTTGGAGTAAGCATGTATGCAGGAGGACCCCCCCTTGAGAAAACAGAACAACTCAACCAAAAATACTCCTTTTTGAATTCTGAGAAAGGATTTAGATTCTGTGATGCCCATTCATGTGGTCTATTATTTGTTTGGCAATTTTTCAGCTACTTTATTGATTTTTTAGTGATTTTTCGAACAGTATTGAAAACAGAGGTGCAAGGAGGTTACGCTCGGATGCACGTCTTACTTTTCCTTATACTGCATAGTCCCGAAGACTTTTGCCTACACACTGTAGATATTAACTCTATACAAAGCTTGAAGGCAATCCTCTTTGATTAAATGGTTGTGGGCATTGCTCCAAGATATGCAGTTTTCCCCATAATTACAGAGATTTTTTCAAAGTTCTCCGAGTTTCCTGTAAACAAAGCCACCATTGTCACGGCAACTGTGTGACGTTAGCGTTACAGGGGAAATTCTCGATAAAGTCTCGGAGAGAGATAAGTAAGGGGACTGCCCCTCGCAGGAAAATCGGTGCTTGTGTTGGGCCGGAAAATGGCATGATTATCATACTTTGATGAATAATATCGGAAGGTAGCGTGCTGTATGTCGGCTACAAACACTTTTCTCTTTTCTTTTCAATACTCTCGTCGTAGAATTTTTAGACTCTGACAAGCCGGTGGATACTACAAACTGCATAAGGTCTCGCCTAAACCCGCTCAGAAGACTCAGAATCTTCATTCGATATCACTGTCTTACATTACACACAAGTCATCCAAAATGAGCTCAATTGGGTCTACTCCTCTTGCTTCCGCGCCGCGGTCACCACTGTCGACGATGGTTAGCCCAGTGGCAAGGTCTCCTATGGCTCTTGTTGCGAAAAATCCCCCACCGTTACCAATCACACCTCTGCCCTCGCCGTCACTGAGCCCCAGAAAAGAAGTAGAAGCAGAAGAGGGCGACCCAGCCAACTCGATCCTAGACGCAAAGCCGGGAGCAGACTCGACGAGGCCGAGCGCACACCATGCGCTGGCAGTGACGACGATGCCCGAGGTGCGGGCGGCGATTGACGATTTGGATCAGCAGATTGTAGCGTTGTTGGGGACCCGGTTGAGGTATATTGAGGCTGCGGCGAGGATCAAGGAGGATAGGAAGACAGTGAGGGACGAGTGGAGGAAGAGGGATGTGATTGGCAAGGCGGTGAAGAGGGCAAGGGAGGTGGGGTTCGATGCGGGGATTTGCGAGAGTGTGTATGAAACTTTGGTGGAGGGGTGTATTGCGTATGAGGGTGTCAGGTGGGAGGAGATACGGAAGCCTCGAGGAGGGGAGGAGGTGCGGAGGCATTGACAGGGGCGCGGAGGGCGGGAAGAGTGGGAGGGGAGAGGGGATAGAATGGCAGGAGGAAATAGCTGATGGGGATTTTGTTTATATGGTAGGGGTGGAGGTGGGAGTAGGGCGGGAAAGGATGCGAGGGGAATGCGGATGGCGAGGGATTCTCTCCACTCATAATGGGGTTCTTTTTAATGGATATGCCTGTTGGTTGAGTTTATAGAGGAGGGAATATCTTTCGGCGGCAGGGAGTGGTGTAGGCATTCTTCTAAAGGTGCTCAATTGTGGGAAGCAACACGGGGAAACAAACCAAGATGTACACAATGCACGTCGGTAAAGTTCCCTGCGTATTTATGCGTCTAACCTACATTTCTCGACATTGTGATGATCGTTGCAATGGGGGCTCGTGCTTGATTGCCGTATTGGGCGGATGGCAACCAATCTTGTGGTAGCAACCGGACGATCTGTATACTGGGAGGTACATGGTGACTTTGGTACTTTGTGCTTGTTTTGGTAGTAACGGGGACCACCCTCTCTGAGCTCGACGAGACTCTCTCTATTCTTTTCTAAGCTACTAATCCGTGCACATTCATCCTTTGCTGAGCTCTCCTATTTCACAGTCCCTGGAGCATCTTGCTAAAAGACACTGTGTGATGTCATGGACGGCTTCATTCTCCGCTGCAACATTATCCGCTGCCGGGCATCCCTGGATCACCGCGCCGTAGTAACCACTTGCTCCCACATCTTCTGCCTTTCCTGCGCCGAATCCCACGGGCTCCTCGCAGCCCTGGGTTCCAACTTGACCCACCCCAGCACTGCCCACACGCAGAGGAACACGGGAGGACCCGGTGGGCAGCGGCTGTGTCCTGCGTGCAGGACGAGCCTGGTGCAGCCGGACGATGCGGTTCTTACGGTGCTGGATCCTTCGGATGATTACAAGACGAGTTTGTTGAGTGGGCTTAGCCCGAGCGTGATCATGGAAATTGCGGGGAGGGGGATTGCGTTTTGGAATTATCAGGCGACGCAAGAGGTGTAGGTTTAGTTCTACTTTTTTGCAATAAGCTTTATGCAGCCCGCTGAGCGCAAGCACGAGGCTAACCCAACCTGACCGGGTTTTACTTGCTTTGGCTGGGAAACTACTGCATAGAGAGAAGGATAGAAGGAGGGAGAAGCGGGGAGCGGATACATTATGGTTGGATGCTCTAGGCTGATGTGGAGGACAGATTGTTTCAAGAAATATTTGGACGAAATATGAACGAGAAATTCATGAGCCTCAATTCACAGCTGGATAAGCTTGTTCACGACGCCAATCTGGAGATATCGTCGTTGAGGTCAAAGATTCAGGGGATGGCGATGGAGAGGGAAAATCTGGAGCGCAAGTGCATTGAGCTAGGGGAGGCGTTCAGGGAGAAGAGTAGAAAGTGTTTGCAGTTTCAGGTAAGGGTTCTGAGGAGTTTGTGGAGGGATACAAGGGCTAATGGGGATGGTTGCTTGGGGGGTGTAGGACCTGTACGACAAGCTGAAAAGGAAGATGCTTTTGAGCCAGGTGCAGTATGCGGCGAATGAGACGGCAGAAAGTATGACGTTTGGAGGAGGAGGAGGAGGGATGATGTCTCAAGGAGGGAGCCAGCAGTTGATGGGAAATGGCGGGATATCAGGGGGTGCTGGTATTGGTGACGGAGGCGGAGAGAATCAGAGACAAGGTGAGTTCATTGTGCTTGATGAGATAAACATTCTCTTGACGTCATAAGTTGGGCTAATGTGTTCTGACGGGTTGTGTGTATAGGTGGAACATTTAGGGGAGTGAGACCGGATAACGGTTCGGCGAGGGTGGGCGGAAATAGGAACAACCCGATATTTATGGGTGAGTAGCTGAAACTGCCTTGAAAGAAGTGAAAAGCATAATTTGCAAAAAGCTAAGATGCGGAAAATTAAAGACATTGACTCAACTTCGTGTCCCACTCCGAGGCCTCGAGGGGGCGCTGGCGGTGGTGGCGTCAACGTTCAGTCTACGCCCCACCGCCAGCGGCTCATTCCTGCCCCAGTGAATCCGTCACACGACCACAGCGTAAACCAGCAACAAGCGTTCTCGGGCGCTGGCGCGACCGTAAACGAGAATTACTTTGCATGGAGTAATCCGAATCCGAATGGACCTGGGGTTGCGGTGGGAATGGGGGGGATGGGGAATAGGTATCCGTTGAGCGGGCTGAGTGAGAATAATTTGCAGTTGGGGGGGCGGTACGTCGGGGGGCTAAGTGCGGGCATGAGGATTGGAAGGCCGCAGGGCGGCGGAGGGGAAGGAGGGGGAGGAGGGGGAGGAGGGGGAGGAGGGGGAGGGATTGGATCTATTGGGATTGGGATTGGAGTTGGAGTGGGGGGGCGGGCTGGAGGGGATGGAGGCAGCAGGAAGTGAATTGATGGTATCATAGAATAGGTTCTGGAGTTGGACTTGGGGTAACGCAATCGGTCATTCTTGGTCATTTAGACGAAGGTACAGGTAGATAATGGGATGACGGTATTGAATAGCGGGGAATTAATGCATGATATAAGTATGAAGATACTGGGATGTACTCGTATAGCTCACGACCGACGGGTGTGCTCTAGTCTCGTGCACCGGGCATCCCAGGCATGCTGGAGGAGTATGAGCATCGGCAGAGAGAAGATGAATAGCTTGGCACATACTCTGGTTACGAGATTAGGCACATATGCATATGACTAGGCACATACTTCTTGCATTGTGTAGTCATTTGTTTCAAGTGAGAGCATCCACGCCAAACATCCGCTGTCACGAGGCACGTGCAAAGTCACGCGGAGCCATTGGCCGAGGTCATAAGCACGTGATGCGGCTTGCCTGCTTACTCATCCTGGACCCCACTTTTGCAGCCGTTGCCCCCCCGCATTCAACGAAATTTTTTTGGGAATTCTTTGCTTTCTAAGCCAAAAAGGTAGACCTTTTTGCTTTTTTGCAAATCTTTCAAAACTCATCTCATCACGCACCGCACATCAACATCACATCACCTCACCTCCGTCCCCCCCCCCCTCCTGAGTCGGAACGGGAGCAGAAGAAAAGGAAAAACAGCGATCTCAAGGAAATAGAAGCACGGCTTTTGAGGGTTAATCTTTTTTTCCTTCTTCTTTAGAAGTCACATCTAGATTTCTTATTTCTTTTTTTCCTTGCTTTCGTTTTCTCCGCAAATTAGAACTACTCGCATCGAAAAGGTGTGGCTTGACTACCCTACGCTACCTACCATCCCATCAGACACAAAGGCAGCAGGAAAGAGGAAAGTGAAAAAAGGGTTCGCTTGCTTTTGCCCATTCTAAAGAAGGAACGGTTTTGGTAGACAAAACCAGGACTTGGGTTGCTTTTCCAGAGAGAGTGTGTGTGTGTTTATGCTCGACGAAGAGAAATTGAAGCATACAGAAGACTGCGATAAAGAATATTTCTTGTCTAAGGACGAGCGTGAAAGGAACGGAAACGTGCAATATGGATTCGGAGTGGAGAAATATTGTCGCCGGGGCTGTTGCTGGTGCGGGCGTGATCACAGCGGAGAAGGTGGTGGTGGTGGAGAAGGAAGCGTGCCGAGGGGGGAGATGAAGGGGGAGTGTGGGGGGGTGGAATTGATTGCTTCGTCAGAGACAGAGTCAGAGTCAGCATGTGCACCGGCACCGGCATTGCGGAAGAGATTAAGCGCGCATGAGAAAGAGGGAGGGGAACACGACGGTGAGGTGGCGGGTGGCGAGGCGGGAGACATGCTCATGACGGGTTCAGGTACAGGACGGCGCTTGGGAATGGGGTCGGACGATGGTGAGGTTGATAATGATGATGCGGAGGAGAGTGCGGTATCGGACAGCGACGACGGAGGGGTCCCCATCTCCGAAACCGAACCTGGGCCCAGACCCGAAGCATCGGCGTCGACCCCGACGCCCCCATACCTTGAGCCAGACCCACAGCCAAAGCCAGGGCCCGCCACGCAGACAATACCCCGCCGCAGGGACCCAGTAAGCGAGTACGAAGCCATTTGCGAGCGCACCCAGCTCAAGGGCCTCGGTATGCGCGGCAAGGGTAAATCAAAGGGCGACAGCAGCGCGGAGGCTGTGCACTTTCGAGTTAAGAAGACGAATTGGGAGACGGGAACGGGGTCCCCAATTGATAGGTTTCCAAACGGTATTGTTGCGCTCTTCTCTTATCACTTGACGCTTTTATGTTACTGCTCTGAAGTGGGGTCTGATTGTGATTGGGGATGATTTTTTGGACATTTGCTAATTTTGCTCCTTGTGTTCGGGGACGGTGATTGGCGCATAGAGGTCCTGACGCTCACGTTTTCCTACCTCGACCCAGCGTCCCTTTCGGCATTGGCGCTGGTGTCAAGGAG
The DNA here is from genome assembly GCA_015179045.1 of Kalaharituber pfeilii. Lineage (NCBI taxonomy): Eukaryota > Fungi > Ascomycota > Pezizomycetes > Pezizales > Pezizaceae > Kalaharituber > Kalaharituber pfeilii. The sequence goes on from WHUZ01000019.1 coordinate 574,109, forward strand.
GTTCTATACGTTGGTATCAAGTCCTCATGCGTGGAGGAGTGCATTTGCGCGGTACTTCCCCGAGTATACGGTTTTTGAACACCAAAGGCGCAGCACCGAGCCGCTGCAAAGCCACCATCACGATCAGGATACCCTCGCCTCGCATGCGAGTGAGAAAAGGTACTTTACCCGCCTTACGGCACTGTCGACGTGGAGGAAGGAGTATCTACTGCGGACTGCTCTCTTGCGATCACTTGCGAGGGGAAAAGCGCATATACCGCAGTATGCATTTACAAGCCATCATCACCATCACAACCACCGCCAGCAACAGCAACAAGCGAGTCTCGCAGCCGCAGGAAGCATCATCACTTATCCCGCCTGCACCGGCGGCAATAGCGTCACGCACATCTCTGCCTCCTTCCCACCCATCGGCCGCAACGCTTCCCAGAACGGGACCGGCTCCGCAGCTCTCCGTCCACACTTGATGCACGCCTCCTGTGAGACCATGTTCGTCACATCCTCTGACCCGACTACGGGCCGAATTGATCGTCCTGCGGACTGGACGTTGGTCCGTGGGCCTGTTATCCGGGCCCCCCTAGTCGGTATGCCAGACCACATCCCGGGTATCGAACTCGGCACCTCGCTGATGGACCTGAGCGAGGAAATGGGCTGGTGTGTCGGCGAGACCTGCCCCGGCGGCGAGGTCTACGTTGAGCCGAAGTCGCTCGCGAATACGTCTAGCAGAGGTCGCTTTCTGAGTCGAGTGGAGGGCAGGTACCCGATGGAGGAGTTCTCGTACATCTCGGCGCTATGGATCGCGAAAAGAAAGTCCGGCGGTAGCGTCTTCGAGACGACAAATGGGAAGTGTGGAGTTTTGGTCGGGGAGAGCATGGGAAGAGTGTCAATGTACGCACTGCCAGTGGCGAGCAATGAACGGAATGATCTTGCGTCATGGGCGTGTCCGGTCGCCAGCTGGGTGGTGTCCCCTGGTGTGCCGATTCTAGGGATCAAGGTCGACGACGAGTACTCCGTGAAGAGAAGGAGGCGGTATAACCGCAAAAAGGAGGGCATGGTTGTAGTAGTGGTGAATGCGTTAGGTGAGATTTATTACCTCCGGGAGTTCAATCATAAAGCGGGGTGGAGGGTAATTCAGCAAACACAGAGGAAAGTGAATTACCTTGCGGGGTTCACGGAAGAGGAGAGGAGGGAGTCCGAAAAGGTGGAGGTGCTGATGGGGACAGATTGGAGCGTGGTGAGAAGGCTCTGGGATGGGTTTGGGATGGATTATTTTATAGAGGTGGATTTTGGAGGTAGAGGCGTGATTCTGGGGAAGAAGGCGAGAAAGCCAAAGTTTATGCCGGAGGAGGACGGGCGGGATTTGGAGGGCACTAAAGAGTGTCAGGAGGCGTGGGTGAGGGTGTATAGGTTGGGGAAACGCAAGGTGGGGGAGGACGAAAGTGAGGACAAGAAGTTTGTGAGGGAGGTGGTATTTCAGATGCAGAGTGCGACGGCAAGGACTAATAAAACGGGCTCAGGGGCTTCCACGGCAAGCGCAACGCCAGCGTATCATGCGGGATATGTACAACATCCAGAGGGCCCGCTGGAGGTCGGGAATTCGTATTCACCGCCACTCAGGCAGTCGGAGATTGATGCTGAAAGTTACGAGGTGGCTTCTCCGCCCTCGAGTACAAATGATGATGAGGAGGAGGAGCTTGAGGGGGGAGAGGGGGACGGAGACGAGTGGACGGAGACGGAACTCAGCTTCTCAAATGAACAGAGGATGAATAAAAGGATTGAGATCACGGCTGTCGCGATCGATATCAGTCGGCTTGCGGTGCTGTCTCCTGATGAGGACCAGGCATTACGGGAAAGCAAGGAAAAGAATTGCTCTAACAATGGCGTTCCTTTGGTATCTAGATCTAAATATGACATCCCTGGAATGGGAGCGAGATTATTTGCGGTCGGTACAAATGCAGGAAGTGTGTTTGTGTGGAATGTGCGGGGCAATTTCACCCCCTCTCATGGCAATCAACACTTTGAGTATCCCTTGCGTGTCATCCATACCGACTCCCCTACCATCACCACCGTCGGTCTAACCTCTCTGTACCTCCTGCATGGCGGAAGCGATGGCCTAGTGCAGGCCTGGGACCCCCTCTCGTCAACGTTATCCCCGATCCGCACGCTTCACTCGCGGTTCTCGTCGCGAGCAAGGCGCAGAATGGCACAGACGGACTTTGAGCAGATGGGCATAGGCGACAATCAGTATGCAGCTAGGGCAGTATATCTTGATCCTGACCCCACCGTGCTTAGAGGCGTGGTCGCATTGGGAACGTATGTACGGTACTGGTCGTTCGCAGGCGATGTGGCGAGTTTGGTTGGGGGAAAGAGAAAGAAGAAGGTAGTTAGGAGAGGGGGCGTTGGTGGTGGGGTACCCGGAGGGGGCGCGAGCGCCAGGGGAAGGGGTGGAGGCGCGGTGCTGAGAGGAGATATTAGGGAGGAGGTGAAGGAGGTGGAGAGGGAGAAGGATGCGACAAGGCGGGAGGAGGAGAGATTGATGGGTAGGTTTGGAATAGAGGGGGCATGGGGAGGATTGAGTGAGGAAGAGATGCTAATGTATGCGCGGATGTTGAGCGAGGAAGCATGGGAGAGGGAAAGAGGGAAGCAGAAAGAGAAGGACGTGGCCGTAGACACGGCTGAGCCCAGTGCGGAACCGAAGGATGAAGAGGAGGCACTTGCAATAGCATTATCTACGTCACTTCAGGACTCGTCCCCCTCCTCTATCGTCCCCTCTAATACCTCATCACCGGAATCAACAACACCATCCTCCTCAGCCTCCTCGTCGTCCTCATTCCCATCCTCATCTAGAGCTTCGATCTCGATCCACGGCCACCACACCTGGCACAACGACGCCGCTAGCTCCAGCAGTGACGGCGGAGTCTCGGACCCAGACCTCGCCGAAGCTATCCGTTTGTCGCTTCTCGACGTAGCACCCGGCGCGGGGGTGTCGATCCGGTATAGCTACGGCGACGGAGATGAGACGCCCAAGAGGGCAGATGATGGCGACACGACGCCCACACCCACGCCGTCGGAGTCCGGGAGGGTGGCGTGGGGAATCGCACCGAAGAAAGGGAGCAAGAAGAATAAGAAGCAGAAGAAGGCAAAAGTTAGTTTGTGGGATGCGGATGGGGAGGACGAGTGGCCGTCGCTGGGAAGGGCGGCGCAACAAGGAGTAGGTGAGGGATATGATGAAGATTTGGAGATGGCGATTCGGTTGAGTTTGCTGGATGTGCGTGGAGAGGGGGGAGAGGAGGGAAGTAGCAAGAAGGGGAAAGACTGGTAAAGCGTAGGGTGCTTTGTTAGTATTATGTGTAGTTTTGTCTTTTCTTTTTTTTTTTTTTTTTTGTTGATTTGTCTTGTTTTCATTTTTTTTTCTCCCCTTTTTTTTCTTTTTTTGCGTTTGCGCAATTGAGAGCTATTTGCTGGATGGGGATGTGCAGAGTGTGTAGTGTGTAAGATGTCAAGGCGGATATATATCGAAATTGAAATATTTTGAAATATTCTTTTGGGGGGAAACATAAAGAAATACGTGACTCTATATCGGGCAATTAGGCCAGAGAAACCGGAAGGAAAAGAGAAAAGAGGACGGTGTGGTGGTGTCATGATTTTCATTTCGTGGGCAAGGAAAAAAATCAACCTCAGGGTAATGAATACTTTTTCAGTGGTGCATTACACGAATCCCTTATATTCGTTATCCGATCTACCTACGCTCCTACTTTCCCCCCCTCCCACCCCCATCCCGGCTACCACTTGGGTCATATCTTCAAAGAAAGAATTCATCCTAGGTATGTTACGGAAATCCTATTGAAGTACAAAATACAAAAATACCCAAAAAAATCCAAATGCACATTATTGTCCCGGAAAGAAAAAACAAAAAACACACAAAAAGAAGTTCAAAAAGAAAAGAAAAAAAAAAAAACCTTATTTTCTGCAAAATATTAACTTAGATAACTAGGTAATATAAAAGAAAAAAAATAGAAGAAAAAGGGCTCCAATGAAAAAAAAAAAAAGGCTCGGCGAGAAAGAAGGAGGAGAGGATGAGTCCTAGGAGGAAAAAGGAAGGGAAAATAAAGCAGGGAAAGGCCTTAAGACAAAAAAAGAAGTAATAAATAGATAAAATAAATAAAATAAACTAGTAAAGAAGAAGAAAAAGAAAGAAAAATTAGGAGAAAAGTTGAAGATCCCCAATACCCAATACCTAAGGTCCTCTCTACACTGCCCGTGATCCACTAGTTGTGCCATATCCTTGGTAACCTTTATCTCAGTCTGCATATAAACCCTCCCTCCCAAGTCCAAGTTCAAGTCAATGTGTATCGACCTTGCCCTTTCTCTCTCTCATATAGCCCCGTACAAAACCCCAGAACCCTCGCACACGCATTTCCCCATTCCAAAAGAACTAAAACTAAACCATCAAGAAACACAAACAAAAAACAAAAAAGTCAAACAAAAAAGTTAGGAATCAAGCTCCCCAATATGCAAATCTCGCCCACTCTCCCACCATCTTTGCCCTCCCAATGCTCCCCTTCTTCACATTCTCCACCGCCTCTCTCAACGCTTTTGCCCCCCGTCCCTTCTCCGCCCCCACGCTCCTTCCTAGACACCTATAAAACTCCCTCCACACATTCATCCCCACTCCTTCCTCATCCCCTTCATTCCCGCCCCACATCGTCCCCACGACCCCCGTCACTCCGGCACCCACCTGGAGCACCCCCACTACGTTCCCAACGTCCAGACCCCCATCTACACTCTGTACAACCGGAAAACACAACAGCCCTCCTTTCCCGTGTCTAGCTTCAAGGAGTTTCTTGACGGTCAGGACTTCGAGTCCACCTTCCTGGTCCCTGAGTAGGACACCGGTCCGTCTAGGGTCTTCAGAGTCGGTGGTGCAATAGCAGGCAAAGTAGATGATATTTGCGCTGCGAATGGTGTTCACAGCGGTCTCGACGTCAGGTTTGTGTAGAACGACGGCATCGAGACCATCACTCCTCAGCAAGCTTACGATTGCGTCCACATGCTGCGCTCCTGTTAAGGGGGGACTTCCAGAGATTTCTGGCATTGTGATGAATACCGCCTTCGGCACTTTCCCTTCTGCCACAGATTCGCCAGCCCTCAATCTTGAGTGTACCAATGCGTTAACCGTCAACGTGTAGGACGACACACAATACCTCGCCGTGCATTCCCCTCCCCCCTCTGCATCGTAAGCTCCAGCTGCATGCAGTGGTGCCTTCGCCATCACCCCAATCCCAATCCACCAAATTCTCGGCAAAGTTCCCTGCACCATTCCCTCCTTATAAAACCCCACGGCCTTCAACACCGGTCTCACCACCTTCTCCCACAAGCCCTTCAATACCATCCTCACGCTCCCCTCCCTCCTTTGCTTCCCCTCCACCCCCACCACCTCCCTTTCCCACCCCCCAATCCATTTTTCCACCCACGTATTCTCAATATCCAACCCCACACTCGTAATCCCGTTCGCCTGAATAATCACCGCATCGCTCCCCGCCTCCGTCACATTCACAGCGACGATTGGCCCCTCTATTGCAGCATTGCGCAAATCCATCTCCGTTGGTGACAAGAAACTTTCAAACCTTGGCTTCTCCTGAATCTTCCTCAGCGTGCCCTCCAGCATACGTATATCCCTCATTCTGTGCTCCTTGAGGTTATGCACAAACATACTACCCACTGGTCCTCCACCGGGAGTTGGCACCTCACCCAGCCCACTTCCACTCACTCCGCCAGAACCATCACCAGGGTTGACCCCATCCACCCCCACTGCTGCACTCGCCACCGCCGTCTCCGCAATCTTCTTCTGTAACCTATCAAACTTCCTCGCTAGCGCCGGATACGCCTTCTCGAGCGTTGATATATCCTGCCAAAGCGACTGCAAACTTCCCATGACGATCCCTCTCTCAATTTCCAGCAGCCTTGCAGCCTCGTAAGCGTTTTTCCCACTTTTAATTGCCATCGCTGCGGCATTGGATGCGAGTGATAGCCGCAAAGAGGTCGTGTCGCGATGCCGCTCATCTTCCGTTAACACCCGAGCCGTCAACAATGGAAACAATCCCACTGCTTCCGCGAGAATCTCGTACGCAATCTGTCTATGCTCAGCAACCCGCTCAGGTGGCTCCCCGAGCTCGCCAACGACATTATGAATAATCCCCGCAAGTGCCATGTGGAGCTTTGCCGCCTTCTGCGCGGCCTCGAGACGATACCGCGGCGTAGCGCTCCAACATTGCAGTGCTGTCATGAAGAATTGGAGAGCCCAGTAGACCCAGGTCGATTTTTCCTCTTGATTAGGTTCGCGGTCGCAAGCCATCATGAGGAGATCCCCAAGGTGAATCATTGCTGGCGAAAAGTCGGGGTTGCTTTCCGGGAACTCTTCAGCCGCCTCAGAGCCGATTGAGAGGGCAAAATCCAATTCTATAGGGTCCTTATTGTGGAGGTATAGAAGCGCAAGAGAGCGCGATAGGGAGTAAAGAAGGTTGGGACGGTAAAGGCATGTCTCGGGTGTGAAGCTGAGAGCTTGGCTGCCCCACGCTATGGCAGATTCGATGTCATTGATGTCGTTATTGAGACGAAAGCGACGTTGGAGACGGAAGGCTAGTTGACCTTGGAACTGGATGAGGTCCGGTGAGTCATGGGAGACATTGGAGATCGTTGCTTCTGCGAGGGCAATTGCATTGTTGAGATCATCTGATGAGCCCGTACAGTCGTAGCGAGCCTCGTACATGATGCCGAGTGACGAAGTGACATTGGTGTGTTCCCTTCGGTCCATCTTGTCGGCTCGAGCTGTGAGCATCCCTTGCAAGATGTCAATGCTGCGGTTTAGATCCTCCAGGCCACCGATGCCGACATACTGCGACCGAAGTGCAGTTACAAGGGCAGTAAGGTCGGGAACTCCGTTCGCATCGGCCTTTGGCATGAGTTCAAGTGCCAGATGTCGGCAGGTAAGCGACTCATCAAGATCCCTTGGGTTGCCATCCATGTGGTACTTCGCCTCGTAGAGTCCCGCAAGAAGGCTATAGTTGCTCTGCACTGAGACACCAGCTTTGATGCTGCGCCTTGCGCACATGATCGCTTCCTCCGCGTCGTTTGCCATACCAGTAATTGTATAACGCAGATTGAGCATTGACCCCAACCGCTGATGGTAGGTGGCTTGTTTCTTAGGCAACCCAGACGTCCTCTTCACCGCCGCCCTGGCCAGGTGTATTGCCATAGATAAACTTGAAAGGTCGCCCGTTTGCTGAAAACGTGCCTCGAGTTGGATGCCCAGGAGGTACTGAAACTCAGCCAATTGTTCGCTCGGAATCCGTGACTTGGTCGCCAATACGAGCGCTTCTCGAGCCGTCCCGAACGCATTGTTCAGATCGTCCCGGTCGCCGGTCCAATAGTATCTGAGCTCTAATAGCAGAGAAAGGTTATGCAGTGCTGCCAGCCTCCTCTTGACATATACAGCATTGTCGCCTACCAGTTCCAAAGCTTCCCGCGTGTGCGCAATGGCCTTCTCAAGGTCATCTCTCTCCTTATGACTCTCGTATCTTTCGTGCAGCAGCGCGCCCAGGTTCAGCAAGCCAATCATGCCATAACTGACTACCCTGCTTTCTGCAATTGTAGGAGGCGCCAACGAACTGGACAGTTGTGGAATTTGTGGGTTCTTCCGATACAGACTGAGGCCTTCCTCCGCCAACTCAATTGCCCTATTCAGGTCTTCATCCCTTTGCGGCCCACCATACCTTGACCTCCTTCCCAAGTTCTCGCTCAGTAAGAACAGGAGTAAAGGGCGTAAGGAATGCCCCGCCGGTGCGGCCCCGAGCAAAATACCCTCAACAAAAATCCTAGCATCCAGCTCTTCCGGACTATCGTTCTTAATCTCCCTCTCTAGCCGACGCGCCGCGTCTTCCCTGCATAGATCCTCCCAATATCGCAAAACTGTATCTTCATCGACATGAACCCCGCGACCCGCAGCGTCATACTTGGCCTCCAGCTCTCTTCGGATGTTTTCACTCCAGACTAACCTTTCCTCATCCAGACTAGATTCCGCTTTCTTTGAGACGTCACCGTATTGCGACATTGCATTCTGACTGCTGCCTTCATTATCAAACATATCTATCTAATATTTGCTCGGCGGCAGAATATGCCACCTTTTGGTTGTGGCAGCTCAGAAGTGTGACTTCGCCAGGGGTCAAAGAATCGAATGTGTGATGTGTGTTTGTGGGGTGTACCTTATTCTTTTCATACACAGAGACGAAAAATCAAAACTGTTAACCACATTGTATTCTAAGCATTTTCATGATGCCGATAAATTGACAAGAAAGAAACGAAAACGGAAGAAAACAATAAAGGTGTATAAGAACCTTTACAGCTTCAGCTCCTCTTGCAGAATCGTGAAATTTCCCTAGATCTGACGATGTCCAGTAGGTCGTTGCCACTGATGCTTACCAGGGGGAGCAGAGAGGATTCTGCTTCGTGATCAATGGTGTAGTACAAGTTGACTTCAGCAGTTGTATCTACGTTCCTGGATTCGAAGTCCGATGTGTATATTTGCCATCGACAGGTTAGCTTAGCCAGCCATAAGGTAGGTACAAGGGTATCTATCGTGAATACCTTGATGACAGCATCCGAGCCCGCGATCGTTGGAAATGATTTAATTCCTCCTTCTTCTTCATTTAGCGTTGTGTAAGGCTTATATGGATGGCAATGGGGTCCATTGCGGGTTCACGCTGTTCTGAGCAGCATCAAACGTTTGCTGTTCAGTGGCATCACAACGCAATCCTGACCGACCTGTGTGATCGATCTCCTGCGTGCTCGATAATGCAGCGTGTATTCCGAACGCTGCGTGCAGCTACGTCAAGCCAAATACGTGTCAGTCGTGAGGACTTACGATCGCGCGATTGAGCGCCTGAGGCAGCCTACGGGGGGGGGGGGGGTCTCCTGCGCTGCGGATACGCGATAGGGGCCTGGTGACGGGCGGCGGGGGCGGGGCCGCCCCACCGCCGTCCTGGACAGGAAGCGCGTGCCCCGCCGGGGCTAGAGGGCGCCAGAGCCCAGGCGTGCGGCGGCCCCGGCTGGCCCTGTCTATGCGCATTATTATGTAGCGCATGCAAGCGCTTGCTGTAGCTCCCGGCGGCTTCCAAGTGCTCGGTAGCTGCATATGCATGTCTGACATCGATGATGCAAGCGGGGTATCCGCCCTGACTGACTGACTGACTGACTGACTGACTGACTGACTGACTGACCCGTCCGAGGCAACCACAGCACGGCGCCGAGCTCTGCAGCACCTCAGTCAGTCTAGGCAGCGTCCACAGCGCCGACGATCGCCGGACAGCGCAACCTATTCGCTGCAGACTGCGTGAGAGGATAAAAATCAAGCACATGAATGTACGTACGGCGGCGGCAGCAAAGGAATTTTTCACCTCACCAGCAGAGAGCTCTGGTTGGGAGGCCAATCAGCTGTGCATGATAGCTGTTACACCGATCGGTTAGAACAGCCAAGCGGCTAGTCCACACCGCAACGTTGATCTTCATCGATTTGCCCCACTTACCCCTCCAGTTATTTAAAAAAAAAAAAAAAAAAAAATGCATGCAAAAGCAGCCTGCAAAAACGCGGAAGCCTCCGCTGGTATATGATACCTCGGTGGGAAGCGAGATTATTTCCCTGTATTGAACTGGGGTATTCCAGAACGCATCACAATTCTATATTGTCATACCTCGGCTGCCTGCGACAATCCCTTATGCAAGGTTAGCTCCAACCACGTATCCCGTTCGAGGTTGCGGAAACTCAAGAGCTATCGGGGAATAGGCTCGTTAAACCAGCTCAACTCAATTGTTCACATACCTCGATGCGCGATTATAAACTGCATTGGCACCGTCATACATCCCTTTCTCTTTCTCCGAGCCGATGCTATACAGCCCGAGGCTGAGTCCCACTTACCCACCACGACTACATTGAGCTGTTCTTTGGATCCACCCTAGCAGAGTAGTTGCTGTTCCCAGTAGCAGAGACAGTGAGCATATCATGAATGATAGGATGCCGCAGCTGCCGCGGTATCAATGCTCGTACCTTTTCCATGTCGACAATACCCACGGAAATGAAATCTGCGCAATATCTGAGAAGTTTTAACCAGATTTAATGGGCTGAGAACTGCCGATTAGGAACTAAGGTATAGCTAGCATGAGCAAAACTGAGTTTTTTTCCTTCACCGCTATAGAATCACTCCTGGCACTGCAGAAGTTGCTGCATTCAACAGAGGTTAGATTGAAAATCAAGAATAATGTCTCTGATGGTGTGGCTATCTTCGAAAGTAGAGTGTTTGGTGACCGAGATTGAACTATCAGCTTGAACTTGCTATTAACTCAAGAAAAATCACGCTGATGGATGTCCCTGCAGGGCACAAGCCCAGGTAGTAGAATACTGTAACGTTTTGACCAGATGTTTTCCCCAGCTGCAGAGAACGCCGTGTTTGAAGTTAGCAGCAGGTGTGGATAAATGGAAGGCTTGTGAAGCAATATGTCGCTCAATCCTGTCGATATGGGCTTGGAATCCTCATATTAAGGTATAGGATGGTTGCACTCGAAATGAACTAGAAAGTGGCAGCACCTGGAAGTCGCCTCTTGCAACCGCAAAGCCGGAACAGGAGGAGGCTGAAGGCCTTTTATATCATAATCAGAGGACAAAACTGAGGGGGATTTCACCTATAGCTTTAATAGCTTCAATCAGTGGCCTATATAAATTAGATGTTAATATCGCAGTGACATTAAACATCTAATAGCCAATGCAGTCCAATTTAGACCCTCATTTAGAAAGTCATAGCCTTCTCGGCTCTGAGGAGGCTTCCAAACGCTGGAATCCGGATGGCAAATGGTGAATCCACTTAAGAAATTTCCCAAATTGGAGGATACAAAGGCACCGGAACAATGGCGTTCCCATGAAACAACCGTGGGGCTACCCTGAGACTGAGACAAGAAACCTGGGTGAGAATTCGAATCCGGACAAGCAGCAGATGCTAACTTAATCGGACGCCGGTCGGATGCGTGTTTGTGTTGAGAGGAGGGTGGGCAAACCCTTTTACAGGAGGCCCGGCAGATGAGGTTGAAGTAGTGAAAGGATGCTGGCTGCGGGATGAGGTGGAAAACGGGGGCAGCAACGTCATTGTGCAACACCACGTTGAGGGTGCAGCGGGGCCGAAGGAAACTGCTTCAATAACGCCTAGTCTGATAAGAGCCCAGATTTCCTAGGCTGGCGCAATCCCTTCCCGCCGTCCCCAACAAAATTGCGCCAGCCCGCGCGGCCCCAAACAATACTGATAAGAGTTGTTTGGTTCACTAGCAACACGAGCATGATCTGAATGGTCCGCCAATGGCAAACAAGTACGTATACACAATGTTTGGTCAGAGGGCGGACACGAAGGGTATGCACTCGTGCAGTTCAAAAAAGTGAATTCAGCATTACGATCAGCAGAGCATACATGCGCAAATCTCATGCACAATTCACATACCAAAACAAATAAATAAATAAATAAATAAATAAATAAATAAATAAATAAATAAAGTATGATAAACAAACTTAAAAAGTTCCATGCGGCCGATTAAGCTGTCAGCAGTTGTCTGATGATCCTCAACCCCGCCCTACCCCGCCTGCTTAAGACCAACCCCTCACAATACCCACGTGGCTTGCCATGCCGAACAGCCCAAGCTGAGTGAACCAGTAAGGTGCGAAAGATGCGAATGGATGTCAAGTTAGAACCATGAAATGGAAAAGACGCGAAATAATCCTGTAGAATACACCACTTATTAAATGAAATTTGCCATTGCGCAAAGCACAGTCACTTAAATCTGTAATCTATTCCAGGATTCGGAACAGCAGTAAAGCGTACCAAAAAAAAATTCTGTCAATAGGTTAGTAGTACAAGCTCTCCCAGGTGGCTCAAGTCTATGGATATACCATGGCCAAATGAGACTAAAAGCTGCAAAATCTTTTATCTACCTCCCAAAGCACCTCCCCCAACCTACATCAGTCCACAATGCATTAGTGTTCTTCCTTTCATTATCACCATCCATACGTCAATGGAATGTAGCCCCAAATGAATTGTGACCTACCTGGTAATCCACACCCCATCCCAACAATCAAATACATCAGAAATACCACCACAAATATCAATAACGCCATCACCTTCACATTTTTCCACCACATTCTTCTCCTCAGTCCCCTACTCCTCCTTCTGAACTCTCCTGCATTCACATTCAACCTCCCTGTCTTATCCACCAACAAATCAATCCTCTCCCCCCTCTCGAGCACCCGCTCAATATTCTCCGTCATGATCCCCCTCACATTTTCAATCTCTTCTTGTACCTTCTTGACATTATCCTGTCCTCCAACACCACCGTAGCTAGCCATTACCGCGCTGCCAGAGGGCCCGCCGTCGGTAACCGCCGCGCTGAACTTGCCCATCTCCCGTTGAATGACGCCGTCAAACCCTTCCGCCACAGAGCTGACATAATTGTCTTCGAACTCTCGCTGTACGCTCAGGAGAAACGCAAATGGTACTTTCCGTCCGGCAGATGCAGGGCTAACCACAATATAGCTTAGTCCTTGGGGGTACTGAGTTGTTCCAGGGGTGGCGATGTAGCTCAGGAAGTGGTCCTGGTGCGTATATGTCAATTTACTCGTACTCGAGTGGCTGATTTTCGGAAGGATCAATGAGACGAGGTGAGTAGCGTGATTTAATAGATTAGTGGATAGTCTATTGAATGGTGCTGGAGGGGTAGAGGAAAAGATAATTGAGGATCCATGGGCAACACAAGCGCTGGAGAAGTTGGTTAACCCAAAGCTTCCGAAGCCAGAATGAAATATCAAGCAGAGACATACTAAATGAGAGGGGGATGTGTTGTCGACGATGAAGATGGTGCAGCCATCGCACTCACTCAGCTAAGGCGTCTAACAGAAGTATGGTTCTAATGGAAACAAAGCTAGTGTACTGATAACCTCAAAACTGTAGGTGGCTCTGTCCTTGCTAGTATCGTCGTTCTTCTTCGAGATGAAATAGCTTATGAATGCGGAAAAATCAGATTCGTTGAGATCGTAATCAGTTGAGGGCTGGGGAAAGCTTGCCTTGTTCCAGGTTGATGACGATTTTGTGTTAGGCGGAGCTCACGCTTAAGTAATGTGATCAAGCTTACATCCTAGCTTGCTTGGCACGGAGGACTCGTAGCCATAACAACCTAATTTGTTTGCATCCCAACAGTGTACCGTGTTTCTTTCTAATTATTATTATTGTCTGACGTGCCTAGTACTCTGCACGTGCCCATGATACAAGAATAGTTGCTTCAATGATCGTCACTAAAGTCATGACAAAAGCCCGCAAGTACGATGCGCTGTTTGGAAGCATTGATTGATCGTAGCCTTAGAATACTTTATTTGCGCTGAGCTGTAGTTCGTTGTTTGTTGTTGAACCCATAGGTCTCACCAATTGTTTACAGACTTCGGACCCCATCCCGCACTCTGATTTGTGCATACGCAACGCTCAGTGTGTGGTCAACATATCCTTCCCTGTTTTCCTACCTTCTAGTCTCATCTGTTCTCTCCCAATCCTAGTCACAAAAAGCTGCAAAAATAATAGATTAATTTAAATCTCCACGTAGCAACCCGACGAGTACAAGGCCAAGATCCAACTGACACGAAATTGGTATCATTGTTTACTTGGACACACCGTGACATTGCATCCAACGTACAGACCAACCGATATACAAGCATCGCTCAGGCTCGTGAACCTTATCGCCCATTCAATTTTTGACACACTATCTGCTCACCGGCTCTTTTCGGATTTCGGCGACCGATCGTATAACGATATTCTAGTATTAGCAACGTGCGCGCACTGCACGGTGGATCGCTGTCAGCTGGTACCTGGAATTCGACGCATTACAAGAGTAGTCCCGATTGATATTGGTCTCTAACTCACTCGCAATGAGCTCCCGGTTCATTCCAAGCTTTCCACAGGCACTTCGCCTACTTCGGTTCCTACTCTCACTCATCATCGCTGGAGTCCTCGGCACGGCATTCCGAAACCATGATGACATGTGGAACACGGGTATCAAGCAAGCAGGAGGGTTAATGATGTTTTCTGTATGTGCACCTACCACCTTTCTCCCTCCAGAATGTATCCCCAACTCACACAAACCCCACTACCTCCACTTCTAGTCCATCTCCACAATCCTCTATGACTTCTATACTTTCCTGTTCTCCGTCGACGCAAAAATCCATGATTGCACCTACTCGCGGCGCTTCAAGTTTATCCATACTCTTATCGAGGGCCTCATATGCATGTTCTGGTGGGCATCTCTCGGCGCCGTCGCGGTAGCTGTTGAGAGTATGCTTATGATTGATACCAATGGGAATCTTCTCGTTCGCAGACAGGATGACGGACAATGGAAGCCAGATACGGGAAACACTTCACCTCAGCCCACGACAACTCAAACAACAACAACGACTGGTACCCCAACGCCTTCGACCGAAGACTATAAGGCTACCGCTACAGGCAAGGAAATGGTAGTGGGGAGTATGGCATGCGCAGGATTGGTGGGGTATGTTAGATGTCCCCTTGACGTCTTGAGTAGTCGTGAAACTTGTAGAATGGCCGAGACTAATAGTATATCGTTACCCTTTTAGTGGATTGTCGACAATCCTCTGGATTCTTGCATCCCACCGCTCGATCACCAAATAAAGAACCCCATGTTCGTTACTGGTATATGAACTGCTACGCTCACTGCCATAGCCCAATCCACAACATACCATACCCCACCAGCTTTATCGTGTTTTCGCCCTCGCTTCGACAATGTTCTTTTTTTAATCCGACTGTATAAAACCCTTAGTACACCATATATCCCCTCACATGCTGGTAGAATTCCAGTAAATGTCAGATGTGTTTAGTTGTTATGGGTGGCGCAACTGCTGAAAGATATCCGAGTCCTCCGTGTCGATCATGTGTCGATCTCTCACGGAGTTCTTATGTTCTCCTGTTTCTTTCTTATTCCACTTAAGTTTCTTTTTTGGTATCAATGTGCAACGACTCATGTTGAATGATTCTGAATGTCACCTAGAACATGAGATGACGGAGCTGAAGCCATATGCGTATGTATATATAACCTATAAGAATAATAATCAAATTTGAACGAGTGTGCAACGGATTACAGAATCTGGATATCATGAAAGCCTTGAATCCCCCGGTGGTTCTGCAGATGTAGTTGGAAGCCCGGCGGCAGATAACCTTCATGAACCAAGCCACCCGCAAGGATATATATATATTCTTTGACTGGCAGTATCTATATATATATAAAGCTGTGCATTTCAAGGTAAGGAATGTAAACCAGGAATTCGAGGCTGGCTAGGAATGTGATGGGATGTCCAAACAGGTATAATAATAGAAGACATCACCATGGCTGATGAGTCTCACGCACGAGGTGATGTATACAAGTAAGCGATAAGTATCGATCAGAAGGACTCGGATAGCAGGCTAACTATTACTCTGCCTGACCGGCTTACCAAATCGTCCCTACTGCCTCATGGCATGTAGTCTATCGGAGCTAACAGCCTCGTACCGAGCCCCTCGTAGATCTAAGGGAGGCATACGATTTAGAGACAGATATGCATTCCTGTCATCAACGGTAGCTGCAGGAATGTTACAGGTGTAATACATGGATTTTGGGCAGAATTTGAGGCCTGCAGTTAGTGTTGATATTTCTTAAAGACAACTGGTTGAGTGCCCCGACCCTGCAGGTGCAATGACGGAACACTGTAGAATACTAGAATTCTGTTGCTAATGCAACATAGTCCTATCGAGGACACGTTTGCTACAAACGTTGACAAGCACACCAATTTCAAATCGGATGCTCAGTGCAGTCTTGGAATCTCGACGACCCAGTCAGGATATATACGACATTCACAGGCATTAGAAGTCATGGTTCTAAAATCGGCTTCACTGCCACCCTACTCCCGACATCCTGATACCAAACAGCATCCGGATATGAGATATGAGGGTAAGTCCTGCGACTTTTCATCCGGCAAAGCTTCGCCATGATTCAAAACGGTGAGTCAATGAGAGGCAACTCCCGAACAGACCTATTCTCGTGCTCGGCCTTCCTGACAGATCCGTGTGATCCGTAATCATGACTCGCAGTGATTTTAAACCAACACAGTTGATATTATACTATGAGGGATATACTGTATAAACACCCTGACCCCTGGCGCCACATCTAAGGCCCCATGACTATGCACGAAAACTACGAAAACATTGTCTTATAGTATGCCAGTTAGTATCTTCGAGACTGGACTGGAAGATTTGTATTAGAACGTAGGTAATATATTCAGGGTCAGGCAGCCTTCCGAATGACTCTATATCTTGGAATACAATTGACTCAAATGTATGCAGCCATAGTGAATACAGCCACATATACAGTGCAGGATAGTGGCAGGGCAGTGATAATGCTGAGATTGGTTCAAATAATTGTGCCGATGTTGTGATGTTAATATTCATCTACTACCTCTGAGTAGCCGTTCAAAGATCGCAGATACGTAGAAACATCGGGGTTCGGGTTTATAAGTCGAGTGTTCGAATCAAGGCCAGAAAAAATATTAATTATATATTCTTGTGATGAAGTCTTTGCAGAGGATATAGGCCCTTGAGATTCATTGTTTGGCTGATACTGTGACCCTTAAAGAGACGAGATCGAGTGTAAAAGTATATCCTATTGGTCGTCCTCTTGAACTTTAAATCCTTTTGCCTGGTTATTCATGCACCTTAATTTGTGGCTGATTACGATCGATCGAGGAAATGTTCTAGGAATGCAGATGTACCCCACGCAAACGCCGCTGCCGCTATTAATCGTCACTTACCCACCCCGTTACGAACGAGTGTGACTAGGTACTTGAGTGCAGTGTGTACCTGCTGGCAAGGTAGTCAGGTTTCCCGGTCAATTGCAATATGTGAATTGATTCCCAATCGATGAGGAAGTAAGTCGACGATCATGAGATGAGGTGAGGGGCTCAGGGGCGCACACGATTGCAAGTGCACACCCGCCATGCAGCGTCTCTATGAGGGGTCCGCGCCTAATAGATCGTAAGAGGGGCAGATTAGAGAGATATGGAGGGGGAAGGTTAAATGTTGACCGTGACCGGCGACAGACTCACGTAAGTGCAGAACGATATTGATAATGTGCGTAAGCGCGACATAATTTAATCAGGATCAGTTTTCAGTCCTGCGAGTGCAGGGAACGACAGGGCAATACAGGAGCAGGGGAGTGAGATACCAGGCAACTAGGTGATCATGGCAAGAGACTACAACCAGCTTAACTAGCAAGACCCCGTGATTGGAGATTCCAGCCAATGCGACGTGACGTGAAAAGATTTGTCAGTAGCATCACGCACTGAACTCTTATCACAGGATCACTCTGATAGACTGATTTCGAATTTCGAACTGGTGTTCGAAGGTTGCGTAGTATATATGGATACTTAACCAAACCAATATGACTGTCAGTCTCTAGCTGACTGTGAATTTGCATAGTGTTGACTTTCACCAAATAGACCGACTCTGTAAGAGGCTCACTATCATTCGTCCTCTCTGGGGCGGAGACCTACCGGGGTACGAGTTCAGACCTAAATATACATGGGTATTTGCCCTAGTGAGATGCTTGATGCTTCCTTGCAATTGTGTTCTGAGTACCTATTCTAGGCCTAAGAGTTTTGTGGGTGTGAGAGAAACCAAAACCAACAAGTGCGCAGTGCAGGAGTTCCTTTCATCGTATTCTGCTACCTGACAGCCCATTAATGCAGCTTCAATTTTGGAAATACTATGCCGGGAGGTGGGGACTCCGATCGGAGAGAATGAGGGGTAAATGAGTTTTTGCCTGTACTTAGAGACGCCCAACGTGCTATTTTCACTCCAACCACAAGAACTTTTGACAGCGCCCAGAACAGCTTCCCCCTTGTTCTGATGCCGCACTTGCCAAACTTTGCAAGTACTGCCGATGCATCGGCCATTGGCATCTCAGCTGTTCACAGCCCGTGCCTGGCGTTGCTCAACTCTCTTCTAGACTTTTCCCCACACTATGACGTTGGGATGTGGCCGGTGCTATCCAAGTCATTGATATGGGAGCTAGTTCAGTGCGGGTTATGGTTGTTCTGATTATTCGAACGGGATATCTGCGGGCTAACATCAGCCCGGTTACATACATAAGCCTATGCATAGAGCTACGACGCTTGACAAATACGGAGCTTTATCCCAAATTCACCATGATCCTCGCCTATACGAAGCTGCTAGCGATTGGCCATGCCCAGTCTCGTTCGGTTCGACGCGAGACCAGAGGCTGAACAGCTAGTGTGGGTTGCCACCTCAGAAGTTCGCGGCTGATATTGTGCCATTCTGGGCTGGCCAGCAGCAGATGCGACTGCGGGGGGTTGTGAGGGGTGCCTCCTTTGCGCTTGTCTGTGTGCCAAAGCCGTTTAGCCCGACATTGCCTATCATATCCGATTATCGCCGAGCTACCCGAACCACAGGGATCCATGCATATGTATGCGCATTCGGAACGCAACCGCAGTTCACATCGCCGAAAGGTAGGGTTTTCTGGAACAGTGCTGTCATCTGGAGACAGAAGCTCCCACAGTATGATATAGACTAGTCTCAAATCTAGAATCAAATTCAGGTGTCCAGTCACCACAATATAAGGTTTACAAAAGTGGCTCTTCCGATTGAATCTGACCAAGCTTCTGCTTCTTGGTTAAGGTTTGACCCGTGCACATTGAACAGGGCTCCTCCGTTATTCTTAACTTACCGCCGCTAGAGTTTAAACTCACTGGCATAGCCTTGCTGATCCGTAACGCCGCCTCAGTTGTGTCTCAACCCCGCCTCCTTCATCAGTAAACACTAGGCCAAGCTCATTTACCTTACTTTTTTCGGTCTCATTTCTGCAACAAACTGTATTTGCGGCGTTTGCGCTGAGGGATGACCTCTTCCCTCTTGTAACGCGTTTAAAAAAAATAAAAAAAAAAGGCTGTGAAGAGGAATTATACCAACAATGGTGTGGGAATTCCACGTTCAGGAACCGTTTCATTTGATCCAGCGCAGTGCAAGCTGCGCGGCATTTCCACTAAACTTTGCTAGTCATGTGTACTGTTCTTAGTTACCTTGAGGGGGGAGGGGGGAGGGGGGAGGGGGAGGGGGGAATCTCTCACCAAAGGTAATCGAACAATTTTGAGAAAAAGAAAAGAGAGAGAAGAGTAAGAATATGCAAGGGAAGGAAGGGAAAAAAACCTGCAGCAGATTGAACCAATCAGGGGCCGGCCGAGCAATCAATCAATGAGTCGGGATGGAAAGAGGTAAACCCTGAGCTGAATAAGTATGCTCGGGAATGCTGCATGGCTGTGACTATGGCTAATGCGAAGGACTAGGCAGCACGCGACACACTGGGGCTTTGTGCAGACGCTTTGTTGAAAGTGTTGGGTAATAATGGCTGCTGGCTGCCGTCGACTTGGCTATCTCTGAGGGCAATTTATTACACTCACGTGCGCCCTCAAGCCCTAATAATTGACCTGTTGGACATGATTCCTGTTGAGCTGCAGAGCCCGCCAGTAGCACCCAGCCAGCTCCAAGGTGCCGCGCATGAATATAGTACTGTACCTCTTTACAGCGGGCAGACAAATGTGCAGAGGCGCGCGCGCGAGCTCGTATGCGCACATTGCGCATTGCATCGAAACGGAAAGAAGTCCTGGGGGCCTACGGGGTCGTCCATGTGCGCGGCCGTCTGGCGGCCATGGTGCCATGTTTCCGCGCGCATTTAGGATGGGGATGCGTCTCATAGCGCTTCCTCCCCCAAATGCTGCTGTACTCGTACTAAGTCTTCCTTCCCAGCAGAGCAGAAACACACTAAACAGCCATATGACAGCTGCAGCTTGTCTCCCCATACCCGCCTACTTGCTGTCGCGAATTGCTCATGGTTGTGTGCAGGGGTGCGCATTGCCCACAAGGAGGCAGAGCGGATCCCTTCGTACAGCAGCAGGTGACTAGCAAGCCATGGCACGACCTTCCGCCGAATAGATGGCGCGGATAGCACTGGTGATGCGCAAGTGGTGTGGGGCCTGTTTCTTTCATTGCAAGTGGTGCGGGCCTGTTTCTTTCATCGCAAGTGGTGTGGGGCCTGTTTCTTTCATCAACCGCAACTTGCTTCCCCGACGGCCTTGTTGCATGAGCCATCCCATCCGAGATATAGCTACCTCGTCATTGCCGGACTTCATATATATCGACAACGTCCGCCACTACCACCCCTCAACTTATCAGTGTCGCTCAACCTTAATCGTTCTCACTTTTAACGAGTTTAGGAGCTCTTCCACAGCTCGGCGTGTGATCTAGGCAAGCAGCGCCTTCACGCGATAGCTCATATTCGGCATTCTAGGAGAGGAATCTCTATCATACCTTGATCCTTTTATTACCCGCAATCCTCGCTATATTTTATAAAACAAGGCAACCATTGTGCACAGGCTTGTATTCAGCGTCTCGAAAAAAGACGTCATCTCCCTTCCTATTCCTTGGATGCTTCCAAAGCCGTTAAGGGCTGTGAGATTCTCGAGCCCTGGCCCCTAGCGTCGTTACTCGCAGCCTGAGCAGCTCTATTTGCAAATATCCAACTTCCCGATAAATCCCTTGCGAAGTCCGCACTCTTCTCTCCCCAATTGGTTAGCTACGCTTTTGAGATCTAGCGATAGTAGCACATCAGCCCAGAGGAACTATAGCTATAATAGGAAACTAGCATTGATAACACCAAGTTCAACGCACTTCGCTCACACAATCCTGAGGGGGAACGACTCATTTCATCATTCGCCGGGTGGTATTCATCAGTTCAGTAAATTGCATTACGTCGTTTGGAATTCCAGCACTGTCGAAGTACAACACACATTCAGGATCCACATTCTGCTAGCCAGAAAACCTGCTTTGTGCGTTCCACTGCCGCATAGGAACTATATACAGTATCTCTTGATCAAGCACCCCCAAACTAAACATCAGAATAAATACGGATTACGTCAAGAGCAAATAAAAACAGTCAGGATGTCATCTCGCTCGCAGTCATTGTCTTCAGGCGAGAAGCACTCACTGCAAGACGTCTACCCCACCAACTCAAACTCGCCGACGGCCACCGAGGAACAGGACGACGACTGTTCCCCACGGGGTTCCATATCCCTTGCGTCTCAATTAGCCTCTGATGATCATCTACTACCGAAACAGTCTTCTGCCACGTCGAAACGGAAGCCAGGATCAGGGAACAGGGGAGCTCGCACCATGGCATCGCCAAAATCCCCGCAAGGAAGAACAGTACATTTTGCAGAGAAAGATTTCATTGCAGATTACCACAACCCTCCGCCTCCGGCCCCACTAAGAAAATCTCAGAGGGCCAGGATCGCTGCAAAGTCGACTTTGGATGTTGTCAAGTGTGTCGCTGCGGGGGCACTTGGATGTGTATGTTTTATATTCTACAAGGCATGCATCTTGGACAGTAGTTCGGGCATGGGCACGGGATCGTCGAGGGTTATGGTTGCGAGGGAGTCTGGGGACGGGACAAGGAGAGTCAGAGTGGTGCCGCAAATGGATGATTATGGGTACAGTCGACGAGCAAGCGACCCAACTCATAGTGCGCATAGGCAGAGGGCGCAGGTCCCAAGTGCAGTGAGGAGGGCCCAAACTGCGGGGAATACGAAGCGGAGGTCCGCAGTGGAGGTTGCGGCGGCACCAGTGGGGGGAAGAAGGTATCGTTGAAGTCCTTGAGATCAGAGTTATCAATTATCGGATAAGGATTGCCCGAAACACCAATATGGTAACCAAGACATCACATAATTTCCATATTGCAAGTCAGCATACCGCGCTAGTAATCATGGCCTGCATTTTTTCCCTTTTCGCGGTTTTCATTTCATTTTTCATTTGTTTTTTCTTCTTTTGTGTAATCTCTGGGCATATATATCCCTTTAACTCTGAATTTGTTTCTTCTTCCAAGGATTCTAATTTGCTTTGTCGCTTCTTTTTGTATTTGTTTTTTTCTGATGTGCGCTGGAGCAATGCTTTCTTCGGGCTGGATACTGGTGCTTTAGATATTTCCGCTGAGTTCCTGAATCAACAAATGTAATTGATCAATGAAAATATGACATAAGTACAGCTCATTCCTTTGGAATTTTCCTTTTTTTGTTTTTTTTGGTCTTATTCTTTCCTTCTTTTTTTTTTCTTGCATGCTGTCCTCTATTATGCACACCTCCCTCTATTAATTCTCAGTACGCATCTGGTGGGTCTGGCTTTCTTTCTTGTGCCTTTTTTCGTCTTTTGGGTCTACTGTATTATGCTTGCTTGGCACACGCATGAGCAGGGCGGCGGTTTGTCTTGCAGTTTTCCTCTGGCCAATGTTTCTTTGTTGTTCCTTGTATATATTATTTTCTTGATTGCATTTAACGGGGAATCGGGAATTCATCGGCGTGCATGGTGTTCAATGGCCCAATTTGGTAGCTTTGGCAGCGATGCAGGGCGGGGGGGGGGGGGGACTTCAGGAAATCAACAAAAATACATCATCTGCTTAGTCTCATTCATCTGCTTGATTGCTTACTGCTTGAGCGTGGTATCAGAACCGAACTGTAGACAACGGCTTAATTTAGTTTTTGGAATTGAGGCTTGGCTATTTGAGCTCGATGTAAGTACTGTCCGTTCACATGCTCTGTCTGAATGCGGTAATACTACTATATTCCATCCATACTTGAGTACTCTGTACTTGCAGATGCTGCTTACATTTTTCTGCTTGCATCTAATCCCATCTTTCAGGATATCTTCCCCTCCTATTATTATTGTGTTATCTGCTCCTCGTCAGTTCGAACTCGGTGATCAAGCATGAAATTGTTGCTGCATACTCCTGCTTTGTACCTTAGCTGTGCGCTGCTATGCGCTCTTCCAAGAAGAAAGTACAGCCCACGACACTCCAGTGCGGCGATAATTCAACCGGCAATGCTTACAAACTATGTTAAGTATAGTTGCAACATATATAAGAAAAATAAGAATAAAAATAAGAATAAAGTAAGTGAATGAATGAATAGTTGCAAAATATCAATGTACCTACGACGCTAGAGAAAATAGTTAACTCCATTACATAGGCGGAGGGGTGTACAAGACCTTCTCATCAGGCGAAAGCTGAAACCAAAGATATCTTGCGACATCGCTGCAACCATATCTTACCGCAGTTTGGTAAGGTGTTTCTCCATTCCCATTCTGTATATTGAGAGATGCGCCATGCTCAACCAATACCTTTGTTAGTGTGAGTGACATTCCGCAGTAGTGAAGCGCAGTGCGGCCCGCATTGCTTCTCTCATCAATCAGCATCCCTGCACCGTGCTCGAGGAGTTCCACCAACATTTCTGGGTCTCGCTTGTTATCAAAAACAGCACAATGCAATACCGTCCACTGATTGCAATCGCGTGCGAAAAGATCGGCGCCCTTTTCAATCAAAAACCTTGCAATTGCAGGTTGGTTGCAGTAAATTGCCAAAAGCAAAGGTGTCATTCTCCACTCGTTCTGGCTTCGCTCCTCGACGTCAATGCCCATTGCGAGCAGTCCTCGTACCATAGCCTCATTGCCCTCCCGAATGGCTTTAAAGATGCGGCCAGTAAGATTAACCTGGGATACGATGGACGCTACAGGAGTCCCTGCAGTTGCTGCTCGCTCCAAGAGGAGCTGGAGAATATTCTCTTTATTCAAATATATAGCATGGGTAAGTGGGGTTCGTCCTTCCGAATCCATTGCTTCCAGATTTGCTCCTCGCTCCAAAAGCAGCTTGCAGATACCCTCTTGACCCAGGTAGACAGCATAAATAAGTGGTGTTCGGCCTTCTGAATCCATTTCCTCGACATTTGTCCCTGAAGCAAGCAGATCCTGGACAGCTTTCGAATCGCCATTGTAAATTGCATGGTGAATAGAATTTAGCTTGCCCCTGATAGCATTGGAGGTTGATGTCTCTACTGGTTTCCCCCAATCTTCCCAGAGTAGCTTCCAGATGTTTTCTCGATTCATAAATTTAGCATAATCAAGTGGGATTCGGTTTTGTGGATCTCTTGCATTGATGTTTGCTCCGTGCAACAAGAGTGAAGCACAGATACTTTCTCGGTCCATATACACAGCATAAATGAGTGGAGTTCGACCTTCTGAATCCAGCTCCTCAATATTGGCCCCTAACGCAAGTAAAGCCTGAACAACGTATTGGTTTCCATGATAAATTGCATTGTGAATGCGACCAGTAAGGTTGATTTTCAAAACCACAGAGGCTACCGTCACTGACATAGATTCTCCTCGTGCTAAGAGTTGCTTGCAGATACTCTCTCGACCCATCAGCGCCGCATAAGTGAGGGGAGTTCGTCCATGTGAATCCATTGCTTCCAGATTTGCTCCTCGTTCCAAAAGTAGCTTGCAGATACTCTCTCGACCCATCAGTGCAGCATAAGTAAGTGGAGTTCGTTCATGTGAATCCATTGCTTCCAAATTTGCTCCTCGCTCCAAAAGTAGCTTACAGGAATCCTCTTGACCCAAATAGACAGCGTAAATAAGTGGTGTCCGGCCTTGTGAATCCTCTGCCCCCAGGTTTGCTCCGTAATGCAAAAGTAGTTTGCAGATGCTCTTACGACCCATATATACAGCATAAGTGAGTGCAGTTCGGCCCTTCGAATCCTTTGCCTCCAGATTTGCTCCGCATTCCAAAAGTAGTATGCAGATATTTTCTTGGCCGATGTGGATAGCATAAGTGAGGAGGGTTCGGCCTTCTGCATCCATTTCCTCTATATTTGTCCCTGAAGCAAGTAGATTCCGGATATCATTCGAATCCCCATTGTAAATCGCATAGTGAATAGGATTAAAGTTGTCTCGAGAAGCATTGGAGCTTGGTGACTTTACAGGTTCCCATCTTTTCATGAGTAGCTTGTAGACTTCTTCTCGATGTATATTGTTAGTATAATCGGGTAGGGTTCGATGTTGTGGATATCTTGCATTAACACCTGCCCCGCGCACAAAGAGTAAATCGCAGATACTATCCCGGCCAATATGTATAGCATAAGTAAGTGGAGTTCGGCCTTCTGAATCCCGCTCCTCGATGTCGGCTCCTGATGCAAGTAAAGCCTGAACAACATGCTCGTTCCCATGAAAAATTGCATTGTGAATGTGGCCGGTAAGGTTGATTTTGAAAACAGTAGAGATTGCCGTCATTAACATAGGTTCTCCTCCTTCTAAGAGTAGCTTGCAGATACTCTCTCGACCCATCAGTGCAGCGTGAGTGAGTGGGGTTCGTCCATATGCATCAATTGCTTCCAGATTTGCTCCCCGCTCCAAAAGTAGCTTGCAGGTATCCGCATGACCCAAATAGACAGCGTAAATAAGTGGAGTTCGACCCTTTAAATCCTTTGCCTCCAGGCTTGCTCCGTATTCCAAGAGTAGCTTGCAAATATTATCTTGACCTCTCTGTATAGCATAAGCAAGTGGAACTCGTCCTTTTGAGTCCTGTGCTTCCAGGTTCGCTCCGCACTCTAAGAATAGTTTGCAGATGCTCTCACGACCCATATATACAGCGTAGATGAGCGGGGTTCTTCCTTCCGAATCCAGCTCCTCCTTATTTGCCCCTAATTTGAGTAGAACGTAAATGGAGGTCTCGTTCTCATCGCGAATGGCGTTGTGCATATGACCAGTAACGCTGGCTCCTCGCGCCACTAGTAGCTTGCAAATGCTTATTTGATTTGTATATGCTGCATTAGCGAGTGGTGTTCTGCCTTCTGAGTCCCTTTCCTCGATATCTGCCCCTAAAGCAAGCAA